>LR738711.1:393249258-393523483 GCA_902687465.1 Secale cereale | reverse complement strand
CCCCCCCCCCCCCCCCCCGTGATGATAATAATGTCCAGAACCTTGTGGATCAGGCTAGGGCCCGTCATGACGTGGAATTGGTAGCTCAATTGGGGGCTCATCGGCAATTTCAGATAAACCCTTCGGCGTCTGTGGAGGCTGGGATGACTTCCAGGACTATTGGTGTACCATGTCTAGTGCCAGCTCTATGTAATGAGTGTTTGCCTAAGGATTTCAAGGGCCCTCGTAAAGTGCCTAATTACACTAGAAATCTCCAACCTTATGCTTGGATTGAGAGCTATGAGCTGGCTATGGAGATGTTGGATGTTTGCGATGTAGTATGCGCCAAATACTTCACCATGATGTTGGATGGGCCGGCTCGAACTTGGTTGAAAGGGTTGCCTACTGATACGTCCATTTTGCATCATGCTTATATGTTGATAGCTATTGCATTATGGGCTGATATTACATGTTATGTCACAATACTTATGCCTTTTCTCTCTTATTTTACAAGGTTTACATGAAGAGGGAGAAAGCCGGCAGCTGGAATTCTGGGCTAGAAAAGGAGCAAACTCTGGAAACCTATTCTGCACAACTCCAAAAGCCCCAAAACTTCACAGAACTACGTTTCAGAAAATATAAAAAATGTCTGGCGAAAGAAGATCACGAGGGGGGCCACCTGCTGTCCACGAGGGTGGGGGCGCCCCCCCCCCCTCTCTGGGCGCGACCCCCTATCTCGTGGGCCCCCTGAAGACCCCCCGATTCCCATATTGTCCTATATGACGTGTTCTGACCTGGCAAAAAATCAGAAGGAGGCTTTCGGGACCAGACGCCGCTGTCTCGAGGCGGAAACCAATCTAGGGCTCCGGCAGAGCTGTTCTGCCGGGGATACTTCCCTCCGGGAGGGGGAAATTGTCACCGCCTTCATCACCAACAACACTCCCATCTTGGGGAGGACTATCTTCATCAACATCTTCACCAGCACCATCTCCTCTCAAACCCTAGTTCATCTCTTGTATCCAATCTTTGTACCCAAACCTCAGATTGGTACCTGTGGGTTGCTAGTAGTGTTGATTACTCCTTGTAATTGATGCTAGTTGGTTTATTTGGTGGAAGATCATATGTTCAGATCCATTATGCTTATTAATACCCCTCTGATCATGAACAATATTATGTCTTGTGAGTAGTTACTTTTGTTAATGAGGACATGGGAGAAGTCTTGCTATTAGTAGTCATGTGAATTTGGTATTCGTTCGATATTTTGATGAGATGTATGTTGTCTCTCCTCTAGTGGTGTCATGTGAACATCGACTACATGACACTCCAACATTATTTGGGCCTAGAGGAAGGCATTGGGAAGTAATAAGTAGATGATGGGTTGGTAGAGTGACAGAAGCTTAAACCCTAGTTTATGCGTTGCTTCGTAAGGGGATGATTTGGATCCATATGTTTCATGCTATGGTTAGGTTTACCTTAATACTTCCTTTGTAGTTGCGAATGCTTGCATTAGAGGTTAATCATAAGTGGGAGGCTTGTCCAAGTAAGGATAGCACCCAAGCACCGGTTCACCCACATACCAAATTATCAAAGTACCGAACGCGAATCATATGATCGTGATGAAAAATAGCTTGACGATAATTCCCATGTGTCCTCGGGAGCGCTTTATTTCATATAAGAGTTTGTCCAGGCTTGTCCTTTGCTACAAAAAGGATTGGGCCACCTTGCTGCACCTTATTTACTTTTACCTTTTCTTACTTGCTACCAATTACCTTATCACAAAACTATCTGTTATCTATAATTTCAGTGCTTGCAGAAAACACCTTACTGAAAACTGCCTATCATTTCCTTCTGCTCCTCGTTGGGTTCGACACTCTTACTTATTTAAAGGACTACGATAGATCCCCCACACTTGTGGGTCATCAAGACTCTTTTTTGGCACCGTTGCCGGGGAGTGAAGCGCCTTTGGTAAGGAAAATAAATTAGTGTGCTGAAATTTATTGTCACTAGTTACTATGGCTCATAATCCTCTCAGGGGGCTTGTTCGGGGTATCTTCACCCCGACCAGAAGAGAAAAGAGTTGCTCCTCAACCTACTGCACCTACTGAAAATGTTTGCTTTGAAATTCGTTCGAGTATGATAGAGAAACTACTTGAAAATCCTTTTACAAGAGACGGAACACTGCATCCCGATTTACACCTAATCTATGTGGATGAAGTTTGTGGATTATTTAAGCTTGCAGGTATGCCTGAGGATGTTATCAAGAAAAAATTCTTCCCTTTATCTTTGAAGGGAGATGCATTGACATGGTTTAGGCTATGTGATGATATTGTATCATGGAACTATAATCGTCTGAAGTTGGAATTTCATCAGAAGTTCTACCCTATGCATCAGGTTCATCATGATCGTAATTATATTTTTAATTTTTGGCCTCGTGAAGGAGAAAGCATCGCTCAAGCTTGGGGGAGGCTTAAGTCAATGTTATATTCATGCCCCAATCATGATCTCTCAAGAGAAATGATTATTCAAAAAAATTATGCTCGGCTTTCTCTCGATAATCGCTCCATGCTCGATACTTCTTGTTCTAGTTCTTTTATGATGAAGACTGTTGAATTCTAATGGGATTTATTGGAAAGAATTAAACGCAACTCTGAAGATTCAGATCTCGATGAAGGTAAGGAGTCAGGTATGACCCCTAGGTTTGATTGTGTTAAAGCTTTTATGGATACCGATGTTTTCCGTGAGTTTAGCACTAAATATGGACTTGACTCTGAGATAGTAGTTTCTTTCTGTGAATCATTTGCTACTCATGTTGATCACCCCAAGGAGAAGTGGTTTAAATACCATCCCCCTATTGAAGTAAAAGTAGTTGAACCTGTTAAAGTTGAAGAAAAGACTATCACTTATAATGTTGATCCTATTATTCCTACTGCTTATATTGAGAAACCACCTTTCCCTGCTAGGATAAAGGATCATGCTAAAGCTTCAACTGTAGTTCGTAAGAGTAATACTTGAACACCTACACCCTCTGAGCAAATTAGAGTTGAACCTAGTGTTTCCATGGTTAAAGATCTCTTGGTAGAAGATTTAGATGGACATGTTATTTATCTCCAAGAAGAGTCTGCTAGAATAGCCAAACCCAGTGCTAGGAATAAACATAGACCTATTGTAGGCTTGCCTGTTATCTCTGTTAAGATAGGAGATCATTGCTATCATCGTTTACGTGACGTAGGTGCTAGTATGAGAATTATCCCTCTTACCTTATATCGAGAAATTATGCATGATATTGCACCTGTTGAGTTAGAAGGGATTGATGTTACTATTAAGCTTGCCAATAGAGACACTATTTCACCAGTTGGGATTGTTAGAGATGTTGAGGTTTTGTGTGGGAAGGTTAAATACCCTGCTTATTTTCTTATTCTTAGTTCCCCACAAGATGAATTTTGTCCCATTATATTTGGTAGACCCTTCTTGAATACTGTTAATGCTAAGATAGATTGTGTGAAAGATATTGTTACTGTTGGGTTAGGGGATATGTCTCATGATTTTAACTTTGCTAAATTTCGTAGACAACCCCTTGATAAAGAACTACCTAGTAAGGATGACATTATTGGTCTTGCTTCTATTTTTGTGCCTCCTAATGATCCCTTAGAACAATACTTGTTAGACCATGAAAATGATATGCATATGAATGAGAGAAGGGAAATAGATGAAATATTCTTTAATCAGGGACCCGTATTGAAAAAAAAATTGCCTGTTGAAATCCTGGGGGATCCTCCTCCACCCATGGGTGATCCCGTGTTTGAACTTAAACCTTTACCTGATAATCTTAAGTATGTTTATCTTGATGAAAAGAAGATATATCATGTTATTATTAGTGCTAACATTTCAGAGCAGGAAAAGGAAAAATTATTGAAAACTCTGAAGAAGCACCGTGCTGCTATTGGATATACTCTGGATGATCTTAAGGGCATTAGTCCCACCTTATGCCAACACAAGATAAAATTGGAAGAAAATGCTAAACCAGTTATTGATCATCAGCGACGGTTAAATCCTAAGATGAAAGAAGTGGTAAGGATGGAAATACTAAAGCTTCTAGAGGCAGGTATTATCTACCGAGTTGCTGATAGCCAGTGGTTAAGTCATGTCCATTGTGTCCCTAAGAAGGGAGGTATGACTATCATTCCTAATGATAAAGGTGAATTGATCCCACAAAGAATAGTTACAAGTTATAGGATGGTAATTGATTTCCGTAAGTTAAATAAAGCTACTAAGAAAGATCATTACCCCTTGCCATTTATTGATCAAATGCTAGAAAGGTTATCCAAACATACTCATTTTTGCTTTATAGATGGTTATTCTGGTTTCTCTCAAATACCTATGTCACAAGGGGATCAAGAAAAGACCACTTTTACTTGTCCTTTCGGTACATTTGCTTATAGACGTATGCCTTTTGGTTTATGTAATGCACCTGCTACCTTTCAAAGATGCTATATTCTTTGATTTTTGTGAAAAGATTGTTGAGGTGTTCATTGATGATTTCTCCGTTTACAAAACTTCTTTTGATGATTGCTTAAGCAACCTTGATCGAGTTTTGCAGAGATGTGAAGACACTAATCTTGTCTTGAATTGGGAGAAGTGCCACTTTATGGTTAATGAAGGCATTGTCTTGGGACATAAAATATCTGAAAGAGGTATTGAAGTTGACAAAGCTAAAGTTGATGCTATTGAAAAGATGTCATGCCCTAAGGACATCAAAGCTATACAAAGTTTCCTTGGTCATGCCGGGTTTTATAGGAGTTTCATTAAGGACTTCTCCAAGATCTCCATGCCTCTGACTAATCTCTTACAAAAAGATATTTCTTTTGTCTTCGATGATGATTGTCTAGAAGCATTTGAAATACTTAAGAAAGCATTGATCTCTACACCTATTGTCCAGCCTCCCGATTGGAATTTACCCTTTGAGATTATGTGCGATGCTAGTGATTATGCTGTAGGTGTTGTTCTAGGGCAAATAGTTGATAAGAAATTGAATGTTATCCAGTATGCTAGTAAAACTCTAGACAGTGCCCAAAGAAATTAAGCTACTACTGAGAAAGATCTTTTAGCAGTTGTATTTGCTTGTGATAAGTTCAGACCTTATATTGTTGATTCTAAAGTAACTATTCCCACTGATCATGCTGCTATCAAATACCTTATGGAAAAGAAAGATGCTAAACCTAGACTAATTAGATGGGCTCTCTTGCTGCAAGAGTTTGACTTGCACATTATTGATAGAAAGGGAGCTAAGAACCTCGTTGCACACAACTTGTCTAGGTTAGAGAATATACTTGATGACCCACAACCTATTGATGATAGCTTTCCTGATGAACAATTAGCTATCATAAATACTTCTCGTATTGCTCCATGGTATGTCGATTATGCTAATTATATTGTTGATAAGTTTTTACCTCCTAGCTTCACATACCAGCAAAAGAAAAAGTTCTTCTATGATTTGAGACATTACTTCTGGGATGACTCCCATCTTTATAAAGAAGGAGTAGACGGTATTATTAGACGTTGTGTACTTGAGCATGAAGAGGAACAGATCCTGTGCAAGTGCCACTCCGAAGCTTATGGAGGACACCATGCAGGAGATTGAACTGCACATAAGGTATTGCAATCCGGTTTTTATTGGCCTACTCTCTTCAAGGATGCTCGTAGGTTTGTCTTATCTTGTGATGAATGTCAAAGAATTGGTAATATCAGTAGACGTCAAGAAATGCCTATGAATTTATTCACTTGTTATTGAACCATTTGATGTTTGGGGCTTTGATTATATGGGACTGTTCCCTGCCTCTAATGGGTATACACATATTTTAGTTGATGTTGATTACGTTACTAAGTGGGTAGAAGCTATTCCAACTAGTAGTGCTGATCATAACACCTCTATTAAGATGCTTAAAGAAGTTATTTTCTCGAGGTTTGGAGTCCCTAGATATCTAATGACTGATGGTGGTTCACACTTTATTCATGGTGCTTTCCGTAAGATGCTTGCAAAATATGATGTGAATCATAGAATTGCATCCCCTTATCGCCCACATACTAGTTGTCAAGTAGAACTAAGTTATAGAGAGTTGAAATTAATTTTGCAAAAGACAGTTAATAGGTCTAGGAAGAATTGGTCCAAGAAACTTGATGTTGCATTATGGGCCTATAGAACCGCATACAAAAATCCTATGGGTATGTCTCCATATAAGATGGTATATGGAAAAGCTTGCCACTTACCTCTTGAGCTAGAAAATAAGGCATATTGGGCTATTAAAGAGCTCAATTACGATTTCAAACTTGCCGGTGAGAAGAGGTTATTTGACATTAGCTCCCTTGATGAATGGAGAACCCAGGCTTATGAGAATGCCAAGCTGTTTAAAGAAAAAGTTAAAAGATGGCATGACAAAAGGATACAAAAGCGTGAGTTTAACGTAGGTGATTATGTATTGCTATACAACTCTCGTTTAAGATTTTTTGCAGGAAAGCTTCTCTCTAAGTGGGAAGGACCTTACGTTATCGAGGTGGTCTATCGTTATGGTGCCATAAAAATCAACAACTTTGGAGGCACAAATTCGAAGGTGGTGAAAGGTCAAAGAATCAAACATTATATCTCAGGTAACCCTATAAATGGTGAAACCAATGTTATTGAAACTGTAACCCCGGAGGAATACATAAGCGATAGTTTCCAGAACGATTCAGCCTCTGAAAAGGAAGAGGTATGTGGTACGGTAAGCAAACCGACTCCAAAACAGCTCTAAATGCAATTTTTCTCCGTTTTGGAATATTTAGAAAACTAGAAAAATAAGTAGCAGTCCAGAAGAGACACGAGCCGTCCATGAGGGTGTAGGGCGCGCCCCCCTTCCCTGGGCACGCCCCTGCCTAGTGGGCAGCTCGTGTGCCTCCCGGACTCCGATTTCTTGTATGTTAATCCTTTTGGTCGGTAAAAATTCATTATATATACTCCCGAAGGTTTTGACCTCTATAACACGCAAAAACCTCTGTTTTTGTTTCGAGCTGCAGTTTTTGATAGATCTAGATCATCATGGCATCCTCCAACATCCCCAAGGACAAGTTCTTTGAGAAGGTCATCAACCCCTACCTTGCGGAGGTGCTGCATCACTCTAAAACCATGGAGTTGCAGGAGGGGGTGCTGCACATCCGTGATATTGAGGGGCCAAGGAGGACCGGAAGCGTGGGGACAAGACTCGAAGCAATGGAGCAGCAAGTTTTCAAGTGCCAAGGTATGGTGGAACAAGGACTCAACACCAACCACATGATGATCTCGGAGCTCACCAGCAACCTCAAGATGGACTCAAGGATCTTCGGGGAGGCTATCTCCAATCTTCAAGAGAAAATCGAACACCTCCAAGCCTAGATATATGACCTGCAAAACTAAAACCGTGAGTACGAATATAGATTCAAGAAGATGAGTTTGGCTGCAGATTTGAGTATCCCAGAGGCTCGGTCATCCTTCTACGATGGTGAGCCTATGCCTTGGAAGGTGGACAACAAGCCTACATCATCAACAACTCCTACATCACCACCCTCGAAGAAGGACACATAATCATATGGGTATGGGCACTCCCCTTGGCAACTGCCAAGATTGGGGGAGTGACCCCGGTATCGTATCACCATCACTCCTATCTTTACTGTTTTTTTAGTTCGATCCTTTTGGTAGTATCTTGATCTAGTAGAATAAAGTTAGCATGATCTAGTTGTGAGCTTTTGCTTTATGATCTTTACCCTTTGTAATTGAGTCTGTGAGCTATATATAAAGATTAGTGTTGAGTCAAGGGCTTGATTTCGTCACTTTGGTCATGATAAAAAGAAAGAAAACATAAAGAGTATCCAAGAGACCATATAGATCTTATGGGAAGTAATGACCTCACATATAAAGAGTATGATGAATAAAAGTTGTTGGGAGTTGACAAACATAGTTTCGGTCATCGTTGCAATTAATAGGAAGTAATAAAAGAAGAGAGGCTTCACATACAAATATACTATCTTGGACATCTCTTATGATTGTGAGCACTCATTAAAATATGACATGCTAAAGAGTTGATGTTGGACAAGGAAGACAACATAATGGGTTATGTTTTCTTTTATCCGAAATAAAGTATATTGTCATGGATCATCCAACATTTTGAGCTTGTTGTTCCCCGTCATGCTAGCCAAAACTCCTCGCACCAAGTAGAGATACTACTTGTGCTTCCATACATCCTTAAACTCAGTTTTGCCATGAGAGTCCACCATACCTACCTATGGATTGAGAAAGATCCTTCCAAGTAAGTTGTCATGTTGCAAACTCGCTAAAATATGTATGATTTATTAGTGTGGAGGAAATTAGCTTTATACGATCTTGTGATATGGAAGTAATAAAAGCGACGGACTTCATAATAAAGGTCCTTATCACAAGTGGCGATATAAAGTGACGTTCTTCTATGCTAAGACTTTGTGCATCCAACCATAAAAACACATGACAACATCTGCTTCCCTCTGCGAATGGCCTATCTATTATTCTTGCCTTATAAGAGTCAAGGTGAAATTCACCTTTCCTTTTTACATTTTATCCTTTGGCAAGCACATTGTGTTGGAAAGATCCTGACATATATACCCACTTGGATGTAAGTTTTCATGGTCTATTACTATTGACATTACCCTTGAGGTAAAAGGTTGGGAGGCAACACCGTAAGCCCCTATCTTTCTCTGTGTCCGATTAAAACTCCATAAACATAAGTATTGCGTGAGTGTGAGCAATTGTGAAAGACTATATGATAGTTGAGTATGTAGGCTTGCTGAAAACCTCTTACATTGACTCTTTCCGATGTTACGATAAATTGCAATTGCTTCAACGACCGAGATTAAAGTTTGTTCGTTTTTAATGAAGTATGATTCATGCTTGATATTGTGGATGAATTGTTACTTTAGCATAAGAATCATATGACAATATATATGTGTTGCTGCTATGAGAATGATCATGATGCCCTCATGTATGTATATTATTTTTATCGACACCTTTATCTCTAAACATGTGGACATATTTTTCGATTTCGGCTTTCGCTTGAGGACAAGCGAGGTCTAAGCTTGGGGAGTTGATACGTCCATTTTGCGTCATGCTTATATGTTGATATTTATTGCATTATGGGTTGTTATTACACGTTATGTCACAATACTTATGCCTTTTCTCTCTTATTTTACAAGGTTTACATGAAGAGGGAGAAAGCCGGCAGCTGGAATTCTGGGCTAGAAAAGGGGCAAACTATCAAAACCTATTCTGCACAACTCCAAAAGCCCCGAAACTTCACAGAACTATGTTTCAGAAAAATAAAAAGTATCTGGCGAAAGAAGATCACAAGGGGGGCCACGTGCTATCCATGAGGGTGGGGGCGTGCCCCCCTCTCTGGGCGCGCCCCCTGTCTCGTGGGCCCCCTGAAGGCCCCCTGATGCCCATCTACTCCTATATGAGGTGTTTTGACCTAGAAAAAATCAGAAGGAGGCTTTCGGGACCGGACGCCGCCATCTCGAGGCGGAACCGAGGCGGAAACCAATCTAGGGCTTCGGCAGAGCTGTTCTGTCGGGGATACTTCCCTCCGGGAGGGGGAAATCGTCACCGCCGTCATCGCCAACAACTCTCCCATCTTGGGGAGGGCTATCTTCATCAACATCTTCACCAGCACCATCTCCTCTCAAACCCTAGTTCATCTCTTGTATCCAATCTTTGTACCCAAACCTCAGATTGGTACTTGTGGGTTGCTAGTAGTGTTGATTACTCCTTGTAGTTGATGCTAGTTGGTTTATTTGCTGGAAGACCATACGTTCAGATCCATTATGAATATTAATACCCCTCTGATATTGAACAATATTATGTCTTGTGAGTAGTTACTTTTGTTCCTGAGGACATGGGAGAAGTCTTGCTATTAGTAGTCATGTGAATTTGGTATTCGTTCGATATTTTGATGAGATGTATGTTGTCTCTCCTCTAGTGGTGTCATGTGAATATTGACTACATGACACTTCACCATTATTTGTGCCTAGAGGAAGGCATTGGGAAGTAATAAGTAGATGATGGGTTGCTAGAGTGATAGAAGCTTAAACGCTAGTTTATGCGTTGCTTCGTAAGGGGCTGATTTGGATCCATATGTTTCATGCTATGGTTAGGTTTACCTTAATACTTCTTTTGTAGTTGCGGATGCTTGCACTAGAGGTTAATCATAAGTGGGAGGCTTGTCCAAGTAAGGATAGCACCCAAGCACCGGTTCACCCACATACCAAATTATCAAAGTATCGAACGCGAATCAGATGATCGTGATGAAAACAAGCTTGGCGATAATTCACATGTGTCCTTGGGAGCGCTTTCCTTCATATAAGAGTTTGTCCAGGCTTGTCCTTTGCTACAAAAAGGATTGGGCCACCTTGCTGCACCTTATTTACTTTTACCTTTTGTTAGTTGCTACCAATTACCTTACCATAAAACTATCTGTTATCTATAATTTCAGTTCTTGCAGAAAATACCTTACTAAAAACTGCCTATCATTTCCTTCTGCTCCTCGTTGGGTTCGACACTCTTACTTATCGAAAGGACTATGATAGATTCCCTACACTTGTGGGTCATCACCTGCCAACTCCATCAGTTCACGGGCTGAGTTGAAAGCACGTTTTATTCGGAATTTAAAGGATACATGCATACAACCACTGTCCATTATTGATCTGGAAGCTTGTGTCTAGAGAGAGAATGAGTCTGCCCACCATTGGGTTCACCGGGTCTCATCTATTATCCATTCATCGAATAGCATTAATGCCGGCTCTGATGTTCTGATTCTAGAGAAGAATTCCCACTTCGTTCCTCTCAAGCAGAAATTGGGGCGGCGTAAGCGTCACTACAATGACATGGGAGAGCTCATGGCGGCTCTTATCAAGTATAGCAGGGAGTGATGTCACAACCAAGTTAATGGCAGAAAGCGCAGACACCCAGATAGTGGGTCAGATTTTGTGGCTAATACCAATGCACAGCATAACAACCACCGTCGTAAGGGAAAACCGCCGCAGTTTGGAGGGCCAAGGTTTAAGCTTGAGGCGATGATGAATGAACCTTGCCCAAAGTATAGTCTCCCGAATAAGCCATCGGGTCATTTGTGGAAGGATTGCTTTATAATGAAAGAATACAAGAGCTCCGGCTTTCATCCGAATCATAATAACAATAATGGCCCGCACGGCGGGTCAGGATCCGGCTCACATGGGCCCGGCTTTGGGGGCGGCGGCTCAAGTTCTGGATTTCAAGGACAGGGTAATCAGGGTGGTTATAATCAGGAGCCCAATCAGGGTGGCTAGCAACAACATTCCGGATATCAGAGTAATCCGAAGCAGCTTAACAGTGGCCAATATCATGTTTTCACCACGAGCCTTTGTAAGAGAGATCAGTAGGTTTATAAGCGCATGGTCAATTCAATTGAGCCGGCGATACCTCAGTATTTACAATGGTCAGAGCAGCCAATCACATGAAGTAGAGAAGATCACCCCCCACGGGTTGATAATCTGAGTCAGCTGGCACTGGTGGTAGCCCCTCAAGTTGGGGGGATATAAATTCACTTAGGTGCTCATGGATGGAGGCAGCAACATCAATATCTTTTATTATGATACCTTTCGCCATATGAATTTAACTGATAAGGATCTTAAACCGTCCTCTATAGTCTTTCACGGCGTGGTACCTAGTAAGTCTGCATATCCAGTTGGTAAGATTGCCTTAGAGGTGGCTTTTGGCGATGACTATGATTATAGGGTGGATACATTATGGTTTGAAGTGGTTCAAATTAATATCCCTTACCACGCCTTGTTTAAACGGCCGGCTTACACCAAGTTTATGGCATGGCCTTTCTACGTGTATTTGCAGCTTAAGATGCCAGGACGTAAGGGCACTATTAAAGTCCATGGTAATAGAAAGATTGCTCTGGAATGTGAAGAAGGTGATGCTCCATATGTTGAATCTGCATGTGCCACGGAGGAACTTAAATTTTATAAGGATAATATTGACCCAGTGGATATGACCTCTTTGAAGGAACCGACTACTAAGCAAGACCCTTTGTTGAAGTTTAAGTCGGTAGATGACACTAAGCAAGTTGATTTTGTTCCTGGTGACTCATCTTAGCAGTTCGTCATCAGTGCTAACATGGATCCGAAATAGGAAAGCATGATCATCGAGTTCATCGGTGAGAATCGGGACATCTTCGCATGGAAGCCTTCAGACATGCCGGGTGTACCGATAGAACTAGCTGAGCACACTCTCAATATTGATTCTAATTTTAAGTCGGTGAAACATTTCCTTCGACATTTTAATGAAGAGTGATGTATGGCCATTGAAGAAGAGATGGCCCGGCTCTTGGCGGCCGGGTTGATCATTGAAGTTTTTCATCCTGAGTGGTTGGCTAACTGGTGCTGGTGCTCAAGAAAAAGGGCACCTGGTGCATGTGTGTGGATATAGACCTTAACAAGGCTTTTCCAACAGATCCTTTTCTCTTCCCCGTATTATCATATCATAGATGCCACGGCGAGTTGTGAGCGTCTGTGCTTCCAGGATGCTTATTCTGGTTACCATCAGATCAAAATGGCAGTTAAGGACCAAGAGAAAACAACTTTTATCACACCTTTTGGAGCCTTCTGCTATGTGTCTATGCCCTTTGGGCTCAAGAGCGCCGAGGCGACTTATCAACGTTGTGTCCAGAACTGTTTCCATAAGAAGATTGGGTGCAATGTTCATGCGTATGTGGATGATATTGTTGTCAAGTCCGGAAAGAAGGAAACCTTATTAGATGATTCGAAACAGATCTTTGATAATCTCCAGGTCTACAAGATGATGCTTAACTCGACGAAGTGTGTTTTTGGTGTGCCTACACGCAAGCTATTGGGTTTTCTCGTCTCTAAGAGAGGTATTTAAGCTAACCCAAAAAACATTAAGGCTATCACTTCTTTGGCTAACCCGGCATGTGTCAGTGATGTTCAACGCTTGGCATGTCATATTGCTGCTTAAGTCGGTTCATAAGCTCCCCGGGAGAGAAGGCTATTCCTCTGTACCAGATGATAAAGAAGACAAATCATTTTGTCTGGAGTGATGCCGCTAATGAGGCGTTTGAGGCGCTCAAAAAATAGTTAGCTAAGCCTCTTGTCCTTGCAGCTTCCTGTCGAGAAGGAACCTTTGCTTTTATATGTGGCCACTAATAGCAGGGATGTCAGTGTGGTAATTGTTTTGGAGTGCAAGGAAGTGGGTAAGGAGTACCCAGTCCAGTGGCCGGCTTATTATGTCAATGAGATACTAATTGAGTCCAAGCAATGATATCCACATTGGCAGAAATTGGTTTATGGGGTGTTCATGGCGAGTCGCAAGCTGAAGCACTATTTTCTGGGTCATACTATTATTGTGGTCAATTCTGCTCCCTTAGGAGATACTATTCAAAATAGAGAAGCCACTGGCCGGGTTGCCAAGTGGGAGATAGAGCTTGGACATCATGGTTTGAAATATATGCCAAGGACAACAATCAAGTCTCAGGCCCTTATGGACTTCATTAATGATTGGACGGAATTGCAGATGCCTGAGGAGAAACCTGATAATACATATTGGACTATACATTTCAATGTGTCGAGGCAATTAGAAGGCTCGGGAGCTGGAGTTATTTTGACTTCCCCATGAGGTGAAATTTTTTGTTATATTTTAAGGTTGATTTTCCTTGCACTAACAATGCAGCTGAATATGAGGCCTTCCTCCATGACCTTAGGATGGCTAAATAGATGAACTTGAGCCGGGTCAGGTGCTTTGGTGACTCGGACTTAGTGGCTCAGCAAGTTTCAGGCACTAGGTATTCCAAGGACCCGGTCATGTAGGCTTATCGCTGGGCGGTTAACAATATCTCTGGCCACCTTAAAGGTTATCAGGTGGAGCATCTGGTTCGAAGGAAGAATGAGGTGGCTGATGCTTTGAACCGGCTTTGGTCTTTACATAAGCCGGTGACCCCTAATGTTTTTCTTGATGTTTTGAATAACCCTTCAGTCAAGTTGTTGTCAGAGGAGGATTTGGCTATTCCTGACCCGGAGTCATAGTTGGTGGCGGCTTGTCACATCCCTAGTCAGTGCATGCATTAGGACTAGCTAGAGTGTGCATCATGTTTACTTTTTGCAGAAACTTGAAATGGGAATGACAGAAACCCCAGCACCCCTATTCTAACAACTAGGGTTTAATAAAATCTTTTCCAATGTACCCAAAATGCCCTTCAAAAATGTTCATCATCTTTGCCTTGGTCTTAAACCTCTGACAAAAATGGTGCACCATTTTCTAGGACATCCAAAGGTCACTGGATTAATTCATATTGTATTTGCATTTGGGCATTTAAATGCTATAAAATATTTTAGGTGCCCAAATAATCATAAACTAAAATGTTCCATGTTGTTCATATTATATACAGTGGACATGGTCAGTTTTATGATTTATAAAAATGTTCTAGCATTTTTATTAATTCAACAAAGTTGAAAAAGAAACAAAACAGAAAACAAAATAGAAAAGAGAGAGAGAAGGGCACAACCCACTTACCTGGACCAGCCGGCCCACCTGGCGGCCCAGCACTGTGCTGGCCCAAGCCAGCCAGCCAGGCAGGTGACGCCGGCGCACGGTCGCGCGCCACCGCGGCAGCTGCTTGCCGCCTGGCCGCCGCCTCGCCACCTCGGGACGTCTCGACGACCTCCACGTCGTCGCCCAGACCGCCACGACACCCCAGTCCCCCTGCCTCTCTCCCTCGCCCTCCCCTCGCATGGCCGACGCTGCCGCCGCCGTTCTGCCGCCGTAGCCGCAGCCACCGAGCTCCCCTCGCCTCGCCGTCGTGTCCCCGAGCTCCCTCTCCTCGCGCTGAAGCTCTGCGTCGAGCCACGCAGCGCCGGAAGCCCCAACGCGCCGTCTCCGTCGACTTCTCCCCCGCTCGGCCGTCGAGATCGCCGGCAACCTCACGTCGTCTCCAGCTCGTCCCCGACCTCGCTGTCAGCTCCGTCGCATCCGCCGTGAACTTGGCCACCTCCCCATCCTCTCCGTTCTCCCTCTCGAGCTCTATAACGACCGCACGGAGCTCACCCGCACGCGCCACCGCGGAGCTCGTCGCCGACGAGACTCCGGCCACCCAACGGCCGCGCCACCCTGTCCACTAGCTCCACCGCACCCCCAGGAGCCTAACGCCCCTCTCCACGAGCCTCGCTGTGCCTCCTAGCGACTAGCCCAAGCTCCGGCGGCCGCCAAGGTCGTCCCCGGCGCCTTTTTCGGCGACCCCGAGGCCAACCACCACCACCACTAGATGCGGCACATCCCCCGCATCACATAAATGTGCTCCGCCACCGTTTTGGTCGCCGGAGCACAAATCCCGCACCGCACCGCCGCGTCTGACCTCGTCGGCGGCTAAACACCGGCCAGTTTGACCCCCCTTTGACCACGGGTGGGCCCAGTTTGACCCCCTGGGGTCAATGACAGGTGGGGCCCAGCCGGCTAATTAAGTTAGGTTTAGCACTAATGTTTAATTAGTTAAGCTAATGACACTAACACGTGGGACCCACTGTCAGGTTTGACCTGGACCTGGTCTGGTGAGCTACTGATGTCAGCATGATGTCATGCTGACGCAGTAAATGCTTTTCTGGAATTATTTGATTTAAAACAATTTAGGAAATTCTAGAAAATGCTTTAAACTTCTAAAAATCATATAAATTCAACAGTAGCTCAGTTGGAAAAGTTTTATCTATGAAAATTGATCACAAAAATCTAATCTTTCCAATGGCACTTGTTTCATGCATGTTTAAGCATGTTAACCTTGCTGTTCACATCAAAACATGATAATGCAATTTCAATATTAATAGTTTGAGTATAAATTTAAATCTTTGATTCAAGTGAGCTCAAACCTTCTTGTTTGTAGTTGCATTAGCCCAAAACACATTCATCTTGCCATGTCATGAGCATGCATCATATTGTTGCATTTTTTTGTGTATTGATTGTATCGTCGGTGTTCTCCGTGGTAGGTCCTGCTCCCGAGGATACGTCTGCGTATCCGACTGAAGAGCAGTACCCGAAAACCAATCTGTCAGGCAAGCAACTCATTGATCATTCCGATACAAACCCATCTTCTCGCACCTGCTCTCTTTTACTTCATTAAGGCAACAGCGTGTGAACTGCTACTTGCTGCGGTAGTTGAACCCTATTCCTTTGCATGACCTGTCATTGCCACAGTAATTAGTTGAAACCCACTAGCATGTGTAGGAGTTGATTGGGCCATGTGATGTGTGTTCTCCCATGCTATTTGTTTATGTTGCCTGCTATGCTTAGAGTTGTGTCAGGTCTGGTTCATCTGGGTGATGGATCAGAGTGAAATGATCATGTCCGGTAAAGAGAGTGAAGTGTGGAACATGCTTGGTAAAGGTATCGATGAAAGGCCATGTAGGAGTACATGGTGGGTTGTTTCATTGGAACCGTCCATAGGACCTGAGATCTGTATGTGTGATTCAAGTTTCAGCTACTACCACACATTGGGCCCTAAAATATGACCCCGCTCGACTTATTGACTGCCCTTGTTCTCTGTCCAGGAGTTGCAACTAGTTTCTCGTGTTTGTAGTTTACTGGTGGTCGTGCGCAGCGCTGACCCTCGGGGTGGGCTGTGATGCGGCAGGTACGTGGCACGGTGTACCGGTCGCCCGTTTGGTGACTCGAGAACCCTGTACACATCGTTTGGGGCCATGAGCGACACCCCGGCCGGATCTCCCCACGGATGGAACCCAAATAGGTGATAAACCTAGACTAGATACTTGAGTGGTTGGTTAGGTCGTGGTCTACACCCACGTCGGCTTTCGCTTGAAGTCTGCCGAGCACATGTCGTGTGCAGACGCTAAGTGGTGGAAACATTTGTGAAGAAGTACACCCCTGTAGGGTTACCAATCTATTTGAATAGCCGTTGTTCACGGTTATGGACCACTTGGTTGCTTGTACAGTTCGTAGACAAGTTGATGGTTACTCCTAAAAGTCTCAAGACAAGTGTGAGTGCCGTGGATGGCCCTTCCGTAGGATGACGGAAGAGGATCCACAGTGGTGTATTGTTGTGGTGAGTAGAGGACTCGTGTGCGTTGTCTCATCTTGCAATCTGCTGAGAGTTGTAGTATAGGTTCGCCAAGAGTCAAAGATGGCTTGCTGCAATGAACTCCACTACCCTTGTTGATAATGATGCATGTATGATATGATCTATTGTAAGTCTTGCTGAGTACCCTTGTACTCATGTTTGCTTAATAACTGTTGCAGAGGAGAACACTGCCCCTTCTGATGGGTTTTACATAGACGTTGACGTCGACGAGTAGCTTGCTACCTAGACGGAGATCCTGAGCTTGTGAAGGGCCTTGTAGATAGTCAGGCTACACCAAGCCTGTTTTATTTCCAAGTTGTCTGTACTCAGACATGTTAGCTTCCGCTTGTGCTTGTATGCTTGTATGACTTGAGTGTTGGGTCATGTGACCCCTATCTGTATGGATATGTTATATATGGCTCTTCGGAGCCTCTTAAATAAAGTACTTTGAGTCATAGAGTTCTGTTGTGATGCAATGTTGTATTTGCACATATTGAGCATATTGTGTGTATGTTTGAAATGCTTGATATGTGTGGGATCCGACACCTAGTTGTTCACCCTTAGTAGCCTACCTTACAGGGAAATGCCTCCTAGTGCTTCCACTGAGCCTTGGTAGCTTGCTACTGCTCCGGAACACGTAGGCTAGCCGGCATGTGT
Organism: Secale cereale; assembly: GCA_902687465.1. Lineage (NCBI taxonomy): Eukaryota > Viridiplantae > Streptophyta > Magnoliopsida > Poales > Poaceae > Secale > Secale cereale. The sequence continues at coordinate 393,505,700 of LR738711.1, read as the reverse complement.
CCTTCTTCGTTCCTGTGTCTGTCCCTAAGGGGAAATGTCACGCGTTGCTCCTTTAAGTCCATGTAGCTTGCTACGACTTGGGTTCATATGTTGATGACCGACACGTTCGTTGCTGGGTCATGGATGCCTGTCTCTATAATTTAGTGCCACTCTTGGTTTATAACTAGCCATGTCGGCCCGGTTTCTCTGTCATATGGATGCTAGCGACACTATCATATACGTGTGCCAAAATGCGCAAACGGTCCCGGGCTAGGTAAGGTGGCACCCGTGGGGATATCGTGCATGAGGCCGCAAAGTGATATGATGTGTTAAATACTAGAACGGTGTGACTTAGAATCGGGGTCCTGACAGCGTTGGCATTAGAGTCGGACTGCCTGTAGGTTCTTCAAGCCAAACTGGTCGATATTGAGTCTAGAAAATTCTTAGTTATATGTAGGGGAATTGATTGTGGAAGGGAACGTAAGGCTCTTTTTACTTCTTTACCTTATTCCCTTCTGATCTGAGTCAGCCTATTCTTTCTACGGGGGTTTAGGACTAGGCCTCTCATCTTTACTAGGTTCACGTGTGCTACTAATCCGTAGACTCTTAGGATTGTTGGTTTCAAGCCTCACGGGCTATACGCCTTTCTTTATGGTCTATGGGGCAAAGGCGGTTCTTCCAAGCGATATTCGTCATGACTCGCCTTGGGTGGCGGCTTATGTTAAAGCTACTAATGAGATAGCGCGTCAAGATGCACTTGATGTGTTGGATGGAGCGTGACCTTGTGACAACTCGTTCAACGATATATCAGAAAGATCTGCATCTCTATCATAGCCGCAACAACAAAACTCGAAAGTTTCAAGAAGGCAATTGGTGCTCCGGCTCATCCAAGCTCAAACAGATATGCACAAGTTATCCCCAACGTGGGAAGGACCTTTTGTGGTTAGCAAAACCCTAAAAAACGGATCATACTACCTCACTGATCTATGAGAACACAAGGACTCACGTACATCGGAGGAGGAGACATGTCGGCCCTGGAATATTGCTCATATTCGGCCTTATTACACTTGAGCCACTGGCTCTTGTCGTTGTACATACTTTTATCAATGTATATATTATGATCAATATAACAAAGTTGGCATCCCTGATAATTCAGGGCCTCTGTCATTTCATTTCTGAGCATCTCAGTCTTTATTATTTGTTCATAAGGTCACTTGGGGGCTTCCAACCCACCTGGTTTAGCTTTCATACCCTCTTGACCAGGCGTAAACGCAGAATCTCGAGTTATCCTGCATGTATGCGGGATGCTACTCCGCCAGGTAATCCTGAATGATCGACCTACTCTTAATAGTCAAACTTTTTTAAGACCCTAAACTCGTTAAGGTTACAACGGCGGTTTGTCATGTGAGGGCTGGCTTAACTCAGTGGATGTGCGGCCCATGAAAGCACTTGGGTTTTAAGTCTTGGCGGCCTATGAAAGCACTCGAATTTTTCTGGATTCCCGTTTTCTCTGAATATTTTTTTGGATTAACATCCTTTCAAGACTTTTTTCTGCTCAAGTGTGTGTTTTACGATTCGGGCCATGCAGCCCCGATTTTATGACTCATATTTCAGCATATTTGGGTTTGATAACCTGCCCTAATAACATACATTAAGTGGCCGGGATAATTTTGCCTTCAGCACTCAAAATCATGATATTTCATGACTTCGAGTTGATATTGGCTCCGGATTATAGTAATGGCAATCTACATTTATGTCTTTCAATAATGGTATGAATATTTGGGGTTTGATAACCCGCCCTTGTTTTAGACTTTAAGTCGCTAGAATGTTTCGGCTTAGATGGACTTCCCTCTAGTCTTTTTATAAAAATTATTTAAAACTATTATTATATTTGGGTTTGTTACCCGCCTTGGTGTAAACCACCAGGGCATATGTTGTTTAAACTTGTCTGCAGGAACTATGGAAATATTGATCTAGCCTGCATGGATGATGATATTATAAAGCTCATAGGCGCATCGTAAATAGTAAATTGGTGGGTTAAAAGTTAAAGCTAACATGCACGATGGCATGAAACATCATTGTTTTCAAAATCTAGCCTATTACAAGGCCACCAGGGACCTATAGAATTGGAACAAAATTTTCCGGCTTAAAAAATGTTTATGCTTTGATTTGAGAGCCCCTTGTATTAGTTGTCTTTGTCATGGTGGGTTGATGACTCCAGGTCATCCCTCTCCAGCTCCTCTTCTTCTCCCATCTGGATGTCACGTGACGTCCAGGTGATGCCGGTTAAGGCTTGGAATATAACTTGGTAATTGTTAATTGGCGACGGGTCAACATCAGGGGTAAAAGTATGCTTACGCGTTGGAGGAGTAAGATACATGACATCATAAGCCGGCGCATTGACCTTAGCATTTTCCATGATGTACGCCGGTTGATACCTGGATAAATCAATCTCCTCAGCCAGCTTGCACGCCAAGGGACGCATCTCCTTCACGCATCTCGCAAAGTCCATCCGATCAAAAGGAGACCCGTCTTCCTTAAGTCCCGGACAACCAGTCCCGATCAAAATGCTTGATATGTGTGGGATCCAACACCTAGTTGTTCACCCTTGGTAGCCTACCTTACAGCGAAATGCCTCCTAGTGCTTCCACTGAGCCTTGGTAGCTTGCTACTGCTCCGAAACACGTAGGCAGGCCGGCATGTGTCCTTCTTCGTTCCTGTGTTTGTCCCTTAGGGAAAATGTCACGCGTTGCTCCTTTAAGTCCATGTAGCTTGCTACGACTTGGGTTCATACATTGATGACCGACACGTTCGTTGCTGGGTCATGGATGCCTGTCTCTGTAATTTAGTGCCACTTTTGGTTTATAACTAGCCATGTCGGCCGCCCGGGTTCTCTGTCATATGGATGCTAGCGACACTATCATATACGTGTGCCAAAATGCGCAAACGTTCCCGGGCCAGGTAAGGTGGCACCCGTGGGGATACCATGCGTGAGGCCGCAAAGTGATATGATGTGTTACAAGCTAGATCGGTGTGACTTAGAATCGGGGTCCTGACAGCGTTGGCATCAGAGCCGGACTGCCTGTAGGTTCTTCAAGCCAAACTGGTCGATGTTGAGTCTAGAAAATTCTTAGTTATATGTAGGGGAATTGATTGTGGAAGCGAACGTAAGGCTCCTTTTACTTCTTTACCTTATGCCCTTCTGATCTGAGTCAGCCTATTCTTTCTACGGGGTTTAGGACTAGGCCTCTCATCTTTACTAGGTTCACGTGTTACTAATCCGTAGACTCTTAGGATTGTTGGTTTCAAGCCTTAGTTCAGTTTCTACCCTTGCAGTATGTTGATTAGTTGGACTGGAACCTTGATATGATGTTGTTGAGTGGCTATGCTATCATTTGTATGATGTCTCAAAATCTTTTTTGAGCATTTACAGTTGTTATGCTGCACGAGTTCTTCTAGAAATTCTAAAGCCTTGCATTATTTCGTGTTTCAGATGTCTGACCGCACACCTCACCAGGTGGTCCGTTTGACCCGGTGCATTAATGTGCCAGGTCACACGGCCATGCTAGTCTGTGTGTTGACTGAGACCGGCTACCGTTGGTATCCTGAGTACACTGTGGAGGAGCAGTACCGGGATTTCAACCAGAGTCAGTATTTCTGGACAGTCCGGATAGACCCTTCGTATCCCGGAGCTACCGACCCCATCCATTGGTCTTATGGACTCGGGGTTACCATCGAGATGGCAGTGCAGGATGCTGCTTACTCGATGATGACCATCATCCGGGCTAGGCATGCCCTGCTGCTGAACACCGAGTTCCGCTACATGATAGCCTCACTTCCCGGAGAGGAAGGCTACTACACTGGTCTGTATACTGATGCCGCTCATGAGGAGCCACTACTTCAGACTACTACTCAGATGCTGGAGGATAGGGATGGTGAGGTCCGTGCCCTCCGGATGGAGCTACATAACACTCGAGCCGTCCACTGGACCACTCCGACACGGCTTGCACCTGTCGTGCAGGCCGGATATCTGGATATGCGGGAATTGTACCCCGTGCGGACTCGTCTGCCCAATCGTATGGATTAGCGTGATGTTGGGGGTATTACACCTCCATGTGGGCGTCGGTTACCACCAGCAGCGGGACCGAGACCGCATCCGTGTACCTATGGTCCACAACCTTCGAGTGCTCAAGAGTTTCCAGATCCACATGTTCCACTTCCAAGCTACGGGGGTAATCTTTCCGAAGATTACTAAGGGAATGTCTGAGTCAGACCGTGGCAGTAGTAGTATCGTAGTAGTTGTATCTCCACAGTCCTGCGTGTCTTGTGGAATATGACTAAGTGTGTACTGAGTTCCAGAGGCTTAGATAAATAATGTATAGGAGCTTGGAGTGCCTCTGATGAGATGTATCGTCTTTCACCGCAGTTGTACTTTAGCCTTGGCTTGTACTAAACTCTGTATGGTGTGTATGACCAATGGTGTATATATGGCAGTTTCTATATTACCATGTCGTATAGATGAACATCTCTGCATTCTGTGTCATCCATTACATTATGCACTCCTATGTCAAGTTTTGCCATCCTTGTCTAAACCGTTGCTTTGTTTTCCTAGGATGGTCAACACTCGTAGCACTCCTGCTGCTCAGGAGCAGGGTGAGGCCAGTGGGGCTAGAGATGAGAATCTGCCTCAACCACCCTCCTTGGCTGAAGTAATGCTGGAGGCAGAAAGGAACAAGAGGGAGACCAACCGTCTGCTTGAACGCATAGAACAGAATACTGCTTTTCGCCAGAGGAATGATGTGGTGTCAATTAATGACTTTATCAAGATGTGCCCACCGAAGTTCCATCATACCGCTGAACCTCTTGATGCGGATGACTGGCTTCGCAGTATCACCCACAAGCTACACTCTGCCCGTATGGCCGAAGCCGACAAGGTTACTTACGTCGCCTACCATCTTGAGGTCCCTGCTAGCCTCTGGTGGGAAAACTTTGAGGCTATGCGTCCTGCTGGCCAACTCACTACTTGCGCAGAGTTCAGTGAGGCATTCAGTGAACATCAAATTCCGGAAGGTCTCATGGATCTCAAGTGGGAGGAATTCTGCAATTTCACCCAGGGCCAGCTAACCATGGATGGCTATAGTCGCGAGTTTGACAACTTGGCACGCTATGCTCCCGAAGAAGTGTCCACCGATGCCAAGAAGCAAGCGAGGTTCCGCAAGGGACTCAGCCCTGAACTTCGTCGAGATCTACGTCCGCACGAGTGCACCTCCTTCCAAAAGCTAGTGAACAAAGCCATCAGTGCTGAGACAGGCCAGACTGATTTTGAGGCCACACAAGCGCCGTGTGTGGGTTCCAAACACAGCCCTGCCACCCAGGTTCACTCCGAGGCCATCCTATGAGGCGCCTCGCCCAACCCAGCAGTATGCACCGGCCAAGACTTATGGAGGACCACATGCCAATTTTCCTCCACGCACTGGCACTGTGACATGCTTCAAGTGTGGAGAACCAGGGCACTACATGCGTGAGTGTCCTCAGAACCAGCCAGGAAGGTCCGTTGGCCGTGGTAAGCCAACAGGCAAGGTGAACTATGTCAAGCCAATCCCCACTGCTCGTGGTCATGTCAACTATGTCTCTGCCGAGGAAGCTTATGAGGATCCTAACGTCGTCCTTGGTACGCTTCTTGTTAACTGCCATCCGGCATCTGTTCTTTTCGATACTGGAGCATCTCATTCGTTCATATCTGAGAGCTATGCTCGAATGCACAACATGACTTTTTGTGACATGCCCACTTCCATGGTTATTCAAACTCCTGGTTCAAAATGGAAAACCTCTAGGGTAAGCCATGGAAATGAAATTCTTGTCGATAGACTTGTTTTCCTTGCATCACTAATAGCTCTCAAGTCCTCGGACATAAACATCATCTTGGGTATGGACTGGATGACAGCTCATTACGCCAAGATTGATTGCTACGCTAGGACTGTTCAACTTACACACCCATCCGGCAAGACAGTCAATGTTTTGGCCCGAATGGCTGAGCGTCAGCTGTACTCTCTTAATGCCAGCCCTCTACCAGAACTCAAAGATATCCCGGTAGTCCGTGACTTCCCGGATATCTTTCCAGAAGAACTGCCAGGTGTTCCACCTGACAGAGATGTCGAGTTCGTGATAGATCTTGTTCCAGGAACTGTCCCAATCTCTAGGAGACCCTATAAGATGGCACCCTTAGAACTAGCTGAGCTTAAGAAACAACTCGATGAGTCCTTGAAAAAGGGTTTCATCCGTCCTAGTTCTTCTCCTTGGGCTTGTCCCGTCCTCTTCATCAAGAAGAAGGATGGAACGGAACGGATGGTTGTAGATTATCGACCTGTCAATCTGGTCACCATAAAGAACAAGTATTAGCTCCCCAGGATCAACGACCTGTATGATCAGCTCGCTGGATCCTCAGTCTTTTCCAAAATGGATTTGAGGTTGGGCTACCATCAAATCAAAATCAAGAACGGGGACATTCCCAAGACGACCTTTGTTACTCGTTATGGCCAATACGAGTACACTGTCATGTCCTTCGGGTTAACCAATTCCCCAGCCACTTTCTCCTGGCTAATGAATTCTATATTCATGGAGTACGTGGATAAATTCGTCGTGGTATACCTCGATGATATACTCATTTACTCCAAGAACAAGCAAGATCATATCGAGCATCTAAGGTTGGTATTGACGAAACTTCGAGAGCACCGCCTTTATGCCAAATTCTCCAAGTGTGAATTCTGGTTGCCAGAAGTGACCTATCTAGGCCATGTAATCTCTGGTAAGGGTATTGTTGTCAATCCCGAGCGAGTTCAAATCGTCCTTTATTGGACTCCACCTGAATCGATCAAGCAAGTTAGTTTCCTTGGCTTAGCGAGCTATTTCTGACGCTTCGTCAAGAATTTCTCCAAGGTTGCTAAACCTCGAACTGAACTCCTCAAGAAATATAAAAAGTTTGAGTGGACCCCACAGTGCGAGTCCAGCTTTCAGGAACTGAAAAGACGCCACATCTGCTCCCGTACTGGTACCACCAGACTTTTCCAAGGACTTTATTATCTATTGCGACGCCTCGCGACAAGGACTAGGTTGCATACTCATGCAAGATCGTCAAGTGATTGCCTACGCATCTCGACAGTTGCATCCACATGAGGATAACTATCCTACACACGATCTAGAGCTTGCAGCTGTAGTCCACGCACTCCAGACATGGCGACATTACCTTCTTGGTAACCGCTGTGAAATCTTCACGGATCACCAAAGTCTGAAATACATCTTCACCCAACCGGATCTGAATCTCAGGCAAAGACGTTGGGTTGAGTTGCACACGGATTATGACTTAGGAATCACTTACACCCCTGGGAAGGCCAATGTCATGGCTAGCGCACTAAGTCGTAAGTCTTATTGTAACAACCTAACGTTACAACAAGGGCAACCACTTCTCCGCGAGGAATTTCGTAAGTTTAACCTTCACATTGTTCCTCGAGGATTCCTTTCCACCTTGGTGGCGAAACCTACCCTTACGGATCAAATCATAGCTGCCCAGAAGCGTGATAAGGGTATATCCCGGCTCCAAGAGAGCATTGCTAACGGAGCTGCTAAAAGCTTCTCTATGGATGATCGAGGTGACATCTTCTTCGAGAACCGCCTAGTGGTTCCAAAGAACCAACATCAACGGCAGTTGATCCTTAAGGAGGCTCATGAATCTCCTCTCACGATTCATCCCGGTAGTACCAAAATGTATCAGGATCTACGCCAGAGGTTCTAGTGGACTAGGATGAAGAGAGAAATCGCTCAGTTCATTGCTAAATGTGACGTTTGCTGTCAGTGTATTTGGATCGACACCTATGGGATCACAAGAATCCCTACTACGGTTGCGGGGCGCGGGGTTGAGAGAAGAGCGGATCTAACGGTCAGGACACGGTTCCTTTACCCAGGTTCGGGCCGCAAAGATGCGTAAAACCCTACTCCTCCTTTGGTGGATTATATGTTGGTGTTCTTCAGCTAGCGAGGAGCTCCAAGAGAGTCGTGAGGAGTTCTAAAAAGCCGAATCCTCCTCTTGGTTGCCTCGGGCCTCCTTTTATAGGGAAAGGGGTTGCCACAGTGGCACACAAGAGGTGGAAAGGGTACAGTGATGCGAGGTTATCCCTCGTATTACAGGACAAAGTGCATTTAATGCGCCCAACTTAGCTGTCCTTGCTTTATCGGGGACGGGGGGGAGACGTCCGTCTTGTCCGTCGCCACTCCTCGTCGTGTTGACACACGCCCTGGCCAGCGGCGCCTGAGGTGCCATGCGGGCAGACAGGCAGCTGAGGTGGCGCAATGGCGGGTCTCCATGAGGATCTATGGGTTGCCACGCAGGAGCCTGTCCAGCTGGTTGGGTCGACAGCTGCGTGGGTCGGTGGAAACCCAGTTGAGGCGGGCCTGACGGTGGCCCCGTGGGTGTCCTCGGCAAGGGCCTTTCCGGGGGCCCCGGCAAGGGTCTTGCCGTGGCGCCTGCTGTCATCCCCGGCAAGGTGCTTGCCAGGGGCCTTCTAGTCTTCCTTGGCTGGGATCCTGTCAAGGGTCGTCGTCTTCTTAACTTGCATCTGATCTTGAATGTCTTCAAAAAGATCTGCATGCCACCACGGGGATATCTCCCGAATCCTCGCCCCATGGGGGCGGTGGACTCAAGGGTGATTCGCTCCGTAGGCGCGGGGCGAGCTGCCGCGGCAAGGGTCTTGCCGGGGCTGCCAGAGCCGGCCCCGGCAAGGATCTTGCCGGGGGAAGCCGCTTCGTCCCTTTGCTCCTTGTGTTCTTGTTCTTGGCGTCACTCCAGTTTCCATCGAGCTTCAGTCTTTCCCCGGCTCGCCTCCCTCGCCATGCTCGGTGTGGTGGTGCCCCCTGGCTCAGACTGCCCGTGCACAATCATAGGGGTACAAAAAGTGCACCCCTCTTTTTGTACACCGACAGGAGCCCCCGGGCCCGGGCCACACATAAGCGCGACACATTGTTGGGCCAGGCCTAGAACGGTGCGCGGGCAGGCGGGGGCAGTTTTCTCCGTGGTAAAATTTCCGCGCGCGGCGCGGGATGGAGGGGCGTGCGTGACGTGGGCGGCATGCATGGGGTGGTTTCCGCAGGCATGCGTCACGTTGCAGTAAATGTGAAAGGAGGCGGCTCGCGGTTTCCCCTATAAAAAGGAATAACCGCGAGCGCGCTGGTCACTGCCTCCATTTTCCTCGCGCCTCTTCCAATCTGAGAGCCGCTGTCCCCTTTCTTCCTTCCTTCCGAAGCCTTCGCCGTCGCCCGCCGCTGTTGCTTCGCCATCTCCTTCCCTCAGCCTCCTCATTCAGCCGCCATGGCGTCCAAATCTGCCAAGGGCAAAGGGGTGGCTAAGGGTGCCGGGCCTGTGGTGCCGCTGGAGGGCGTGTTTACGGGGGATCGGGTGAAGGCCGCTATCTTCATCCCGTCGTCGGTCGATGTCTTCGAGCTCCAGGCTGCCTTCAAACCCCTTTGGGGGGCGGAGACGGGGGATCGGGCGAAGGACTTGGGCCATCCGGCGACGCGCGTTGTTCCGGCCGCTTGCGCCCCGCCCAGCTCAAATCGGTACCCCTTGTTCGTTGATTACTTCTCCTGCGGGTTGTGTCCTCCCTTCTCCGATTTCTTCTGCGATGTCATGCACACCTCTGGCTTCTGTCTTTTGGATTTTACCCCAAATGTGGTGGCGTGCATGGCTTTCTTCGCGCACCTCTGCGGGGGCTTTGTCGGAGTGCAGCCCAACAAGGCGCTCTTCCGCCACTACTTCATCCCGCGGATCCACCCGGCAGGCTCGATCTCCGGAGGCATCGCCTGGATTCCGAGACCCAAGGTGATGTAACCGGAGGGCGCCGTGAAGGAGAAGTGGGACGAATGGTGCGGCCGGTGGTGCTGGATCGAGGAGGACGAGCCGCCAACATTCCGCAGGGTCCGCCGGGCGTCGTCGGTCCGCGGCAGCGACTGGAGCGACGTCGACGCCGCCGACGGGAGGCTCACTGTCGCCGTCACCAGGATCACCCGGCTCGCCCAAGCCGGACTCACCCTCGAGATGATCGGGGCGGATTTCATTCGCCGTCGGATCGCTCCGCTGCACAAAAAGGGGAGGCCAGCTTGGCTCTTCAGGAATCCGGCCGATGTCATGCAGCTCCGCACTGGCCTCAAACACAACTTCACAGTGATGGGGCATGCCCATTTCAGTCAGCGGCTCTTCCAGCTGGATGTGGGTCACGGTGGCGAGGTCGAGCAGACCGGCAAGGCTGCGAAGGCTGCCGGCAAGGCCGTCAAGGGGCAGTTCTTCAAGCTGCCAGCGGGAGTGGTCCCGCTGTGCAACAATTCGCACCAGTCTGACATCGTCGCCATGATGTCGGAATGCAGCGCGCACGGCCCCGTCCCGAGCTGGCAGGAGCTGGAGGACGAGGTCGTGCAGCAGTTCTTCGATACTTTGGTCGAGGTGTGCGTCAATCCTGACGCCGAGCGGTGGCTCGCCAGGGATACCACCCCGGAGGAGCTGGACTACATCGCCGCCAGGGCGAGGGAGGCGTAGCTCATCAGGGAGGCCGGCAGCGCCGGAGGCATGGAGGACCAGGACGCCGCGACTGCGGAGGAGGAGGAGTTCGCCCAGTGGGCGGCGACTGCCGGAGAGGCTAGCAGCGCCAGCGCCGGGGCTCCACTGGTTGACGACGCGGCCGACGAGTCGTCGTCATCGGAGGATGCGGCCGCTGGCCCGGCGCCAACCAGGGGAAGAGGGCGAGTCTTGCGGCGGGCCTGTTCCGGCGAGCCGGTCCGGCCCGGCAAGACTGCACAGCCTCAATTGGCCTTGGAGGGGTCCGGGCGCCTCACGAGGGCCACGACGGCGAAGAGGTCGACGAAGGCCGCCGAGAAGAAGAAAACGGCAGCTCCCTCTTCGTCGAAGCGTGCAAAAACTCCGCCCCCTTCTTCGCCTCCCCCGGCAGACATCGATTCGGAGGGCGACGTGGAGTTCCCCTTCGACCTCGGGCCCCTCAACCCGAAGAGGAAGAGGAACACGACAGAGGAGGAGGAGATGGACGACGAGTAAGTATTCCATTCTTTATCGTCATCCCCATCTCTCCTGACCATGCCACTCATCTTGACTTGTTCTCGCTTCTTCAGGGACGCAGAGACGTTGGCCCAGAGGGTGAAGAGGGCCAAGTCTTCGGCGAGCAGCCAGCCCCCTGCTGGGGCTTCGGAGGCACCACTGGTGGTGTTGAGCAGCTCCGACGGCAGCCCCCGGCACAGCCCCTAGCGTAAGTTCGCCAACCTCTTCTCGCTCGACATGTAGTAGGCGTTGGATGCTGGAGTGCTGACCTTGCCGGTTCTGTAGGACGAGAGCAGCAGCAGGAGGGGCCGCAGGGGGCCACTCCCAACACACCACCCCCATCGACCACGCCGCCACGAGGGGCGTCCCCGGCAAGGGCACCAAGCATGGAGCCCACGCGCATGGAGGAGGAGGAGGACTTGGGCGCTGGCGGCCTGCCCCGGGCGTCCGACGCCGTTGGGGAGGGAACTCAGCCCGGTGCTAGTGAGTCGTTTGTCTATCGTCTTTGCTTTTCCCTTGTGCGTTTTCTTGACTTCATTATCCCCGTCACGGCCCAGGCCCCTCTTCGGTGGATTCGGAGGACGTGGATGCCATCATCAAGGAGGTTGCTGGGGAGGCCGCGGCGGAGGCCGACAAGATTGCCACTAAGGAGGCCGCCAAGGAAGCCGCCGGGGCCGCCGCGGACAATGCTGCTGAGGATGCCGCCAAGGGTGCCGCCGAGGGCGCCGGCGGTGGGCCTGCGGGGGAGGCCGGAAAGGCCACAGCCGAGGAAGGGGCGATCGATGACCAGCCTTTTTCCTTCGCGACCTCGGGCCCCGGCAGGTATCTGTAATGCCCCGGATGTAATACTTTCCCTTTGGGGCAATATATAATATCTCCGGCATCATCTATTCCATTCCGGGCTCTTTGTCTTTTCGGGTTTTCGTCGTTTTGTCGTGTGCGTGTGTGGCATTCATTCATATCATGTAGTGATGTGCATCGCATTGCATTTGTGTTGTCGTTTGCATCCGGTTCCACGCGTTTCTTCCCGTTGTCCGTTTCGCGTTCCGGAGCTCCCTCACGTGTCTGTGGCGTCCCGTAGGCCTACTTTGGTGTTTGGCCGTGTAACGTTACCGGTTTGGCGCGAGACTTGTCGTGTGTTGTTGTTTTGGTGTGTGTAACCCGCCTGTCAAATCTCGTTGCGTTTGGAGTCCGTTTGCTACCCCAACAGTTATTCTCGTGGGCTAAAAGTTCCTCCACTTTGAGGCCCAAGACACCCCTCCAACAGCCCACCAAACCAGTCCAAACCCCTCCCTTCATCTAGGCCATCCAATTCTAATCGCGTGGCCGAAAACCACACCTCATTTGGACAACCCTAACTCCTTGTGCCTATATATTTGTCCACCTTCCTCAAATTTTGCCCCAAACCAAGGAAACCCTAGCTTCATCTCCTACCTCCAGCCTGTCCTCTCTCCACTCCGGCCGGATCCCTCGCCGGAGTACCTCGCTGGAGTTCGCCGGACCATCACCGGAATCCTCACCGCCGCCACAACTGCGCCGCCACCTCGCCGGTCCTTCTCCTCACCGCCGCCGGGCCAACCTCCGCCGCCGCCCCGGCCGGGCGCCGCCGCCCCATCTCCCGCAGGACCCCGCCGGGCCCTGCCTTCGCTCCGGCCGCCACTCGGGCGCCTGGAAGTCGCGCCGCCACTGGATCGAGGGGAGCCGAGCCCCTCGTCCCGATCCGTTTGATCGCCCCGCCTGGGCCTCTTCCTCCGGCCGCACGGGCCTGATCCGTCGACGCCGCAACCCTAGGGCCTGACCGCCTGGGCCGTTGACCGCATCTCCAGCCGCCTCCAGGCCGCCGATCCGCCAGGATCCGTCAGGCCGAGCCAGGCGCCAGGCTGGGCCTCCTTCGCGGGCCTCTTCCGCAGCCGCCAGGACGGGCCGGGCTCCAGCCGCCTCGCCCCTCGAGGTCGCAGCGAGCGCAGCCGCCAGCCGGGCCGGATCCGCTTCCCGAGCCCGGATCCACCAGCCACCGGGCCCGATCCGGCCGATCCGTTAGCCCGCCGCCCGCGTTGACTTTAGTTGACCCGGAGGTAGCCTTTTCCTGCTAAGTTTGTAGATTTCTCAGTTTCTGGTGCCATTTTCAAATAGTGATAACTTTGTGTGTGATGCTCCGATTTGAGTGAATGAGATGTCCAGACGTTCGTGGAGACTTGTACTACATTTCATTCCATTGTGCCATACATGTTTGAGTTCATCTAGATGCTTAAAATTCTGTTGCAAGAGTGCATCTTGATAAAACTGCTGCTAGTCATTGTTTTCATGCCATCTTTGCAAGGGTATAACTTTTTGCATGTTTATCCAAATGATGCAAATGACATGTCCACGTGTTCGTCTTGTCATGCTCTACATGTTAAATGCTTAAGTTTGCATGATAGATTTAATCTTGACATATTTATCTCCTTTGCAAAGTGCCATGTGGCTGTTATGTGTTTAGCTTGTTATGAAATGCCAACTTGAGGAGCTCATTGCTATTGTTGTGTTTATCTCCATGATGCATGCTTAGGTGTTTTGGGATCACCATCATGTGTACTTTACTGTGGTGCTTACCACTTGCCATGTTTAGTTTTGAGGTGACTTAGAATTGCTCTTAAAGATGCCATGATGAAACTGCTGTTTTAACACTTAGTGAAATTTCACTAAGTCTGGAATCTGTAATTTCCAGATGCCATGTTTGCTTGTTGTTCTAGGCCAATCCATGATAGTTTTGGGGTGACTCTTGATGATTCCTTGTAGTATATACTGTTGGCTATCCATTCATGCTCTCACATGCTTATTTGAGTGGCTGTAGCATATTTAACTTTTGCTCCCAAGTTGCAATAAAATACTGCTGTCGGGATTTTGTTGTCAAGTTCAATATGTCATAGCTTGTTGCTACTGATCCGTGGCTCCTTTGGGGGTGCACCAATGGACTTATTTGCTGTAGGATATGTCTAGTTTATGTTCATGCTCTTTGCCATGATGTTTGAGTGATGTAGCTTATTTATCTAGTGCTCCGAAGTTGCTATGTGGCTGTAATTTTCAGCTTTCGCATGTTTATTGTTTTGTGTGTAACTTTTAGCCCGTAGCTCCCATTGCAGCAAGTCTTATATGGAACTTGCGTGATTTTTCATTTAGATTCATAATATCCTATTGTTATCATGTTTTGAAGCATTTTGCTTGATCGCATCTTGTCATGCTCCGTGTGCTCCCTTAGTGCATAAGTCATGCATCCATCATTTTTGTGTGCGCATTGCATTTTGTTGATTCGTGCCTTGTGTGGTTGTGTTGATTAGAGCCGGAAGCCGAGTACGAGTACGAGCACGAGGTTACTACCGACGTTGAGCACGAGGACCCCTCTTACGATCCGAACGACAACTCTTCAGGCAAGATGACCGAACCTTGATAACATTACTATCTTTGCCTATTGCTAGAGTATCGCTCTATAGTTTTGCCTCGATGCCCATGTCTTTCATGTGAGCCTCCTACTTGTAACCATGATCATGTCTAACCACCCTACCTATGCAAACCGTTGAATGGCTAAGTACGCTTCGCTCAGCCCCTCTTATAGCATTGTTAGTTGCAGGTGAAGATTGAAGATGCTTGCTTCATGTTGAAGTTTTGTTGGGTTATATCACACTATATAAATGCTTAATGAAATCATCTATATATTGGCAATGGGTGGAAGGCTAAGCCTTTTGCTTGGTGATTTGTTCCACTCATGCCGTTAGGAACCGTATAAACTGGTGTTATGTTCCTTGATTATGCGTTCCTCACACGGTTGGGGTTATGGCCCCCCCTCGATAAACCGCAAAGTGCTAAGTCTTTTCCAGCAAGTCCCAACATTGGTACTATTTGCCTAATAACTAATAAACTTGCATAGGGAGTAATTAACCCTCTTTCTTAATCAACAACCCCGGGTCAGTGCTCCACATGAGTGTTGGTCCGAAACAGGGAGCCTGCGGGGCCACCACGAGGGAACTCGAGGTTTGGTAAAAACCCGTAGCTTCACCCATCCGATCGTGGCCTGAGACGAGATACGCGCGGCTACTATCAGGGTGTCGGCACGCCGGGAGGATTTGCTGAATTAGCCTTACCTTAGTTCAGAGTATCTTGAACACGGGATTCCGAGAATACTCGGTTCTTCCCACCTTGGAATTGCGACTCCGCGGATCGTGGGCTTGTCATGGGCCAAGTTGGAACACCCCTGCAGGGTTATGAACTTTCGAAAGCCGTGCCCGTGGTTATGTGGCAGATGGGAGCTTGTTAATATCCGGTTGTAGAAAACTTGACACCATGTTCCAATACACTACCAGCGTGTGTACCGTGACTGTCATTTTCCGAAAGGGTTTCGGGAGATGAACACGGTGGGGTTATGTTTGACTTGATTAGTTTAGGATCACTTAGTGATCATCTCTCGACCGAGGCACCTTCTCTTCTCGCTCTCTTATACGTAAGCTAGGCTAGTGCTGCTGCAACCACTTTCTTATTCTTTCTTCAGCCTTGTTCCACACCCAAGGCTTAAATAGTCATGTTACCCGGGAACGGGATTGTTGAGTCCTCTGTGGCTCACAGTTACTTCAACACACCAGATGCAGGTACGATGGTGAGCTACCCTGGTGATGGCACTGAGCTAGACTGGGAGTACGACGAGGAGCGTAGCCGTTACTATGTCCGTTATCTCGATGATCAGTAGTGGTTCTTCTACTAGGATTCGATTCAGACCTGTGGATTTAAATTATGTTTGGTATCATGTCATTTGGATTTTACCCTTAGATGGGCTGTGATGTTCATTTGTATGATGATTTGGACATGTAATGTATTTGTGTGACGTGGCGAGTGTAAGCCAACTATTTTATGTTTTCCATCCCCATTTTTACATGAGTTGTGCAAAGATACCAAACTTGCGATCATTCCAGCATGGGGTTATGTCTCTAAGTCGTGCCTCGACACATAGGAGATATAGTCCCATCCTCGGCATTACAAGTTGGTATCAGAGCCTTCTCCAACCTAGAAGCCCCCACTGATTGATCGAATCGTTGACGGTCGAGTCTAGGCACACACTAAAAATATTTTGAGTCCTATATTTATATCGGAGAGTAGGATTTCTTTGCTTCTCATCCCCTTTCTCTCTGGTGAGGACTCCTGACATCTACTCTTGCCTCTTCTACTTTCAAAAATTGCACAATTTTTTTTTAGGAATCTCGCGAGTATTGTTGGATTGTTTCGATGTTCTTGTGACGAGAATATTGTTCTCGATGCCTCCTGACATTAGGGGTTATGGCAGTGTCCCGGGGAGTTGAGCTTCGGGGTATTGTCGTCACAAGCATATCGCGGCAGTACTAAATACTTAAGACGGCCGACATCAAAAATCTCTCCTATACGGTTAGTGGCAAGATAACCCCGACATCACCCAGTACTGGGGAGGTAGTTCGGGAGTATTGCCATAGCTTGGTATAGTGGATGCTTTTCGAAGGTCCGAGGTAGACGGTTTCCGAGAAAGACTGGTTATGTGTTGAAGGATGGATACAGCTGGATGTAGGTTTAGAGTTGATTGTGCGGTGCTTCCCCTGTATCCCCAACACCTGATTGCATAACTGGAAACTTTCGGAAATTAATAGGTGGTATTATCCAGTAGATCGTAGGCATTCTTCCAACGAATGCAGGTTAGCGAGTTTGGGGTTCTACATTGAGTGAAGTGGTTTTATGACCGATGTTCCGATCGGGAGTTGCATCTTAAAGGGTCCTTGGCTATGCAGATCTGGGGATTGCAAAACCCTTTCGTAACGCGTTCATAAGCTTTCAGCACAAAGATGTTAGAACGAAGCTCCTATCTTGTGTTTGTTCCATCCGTACCTTGTTGTTTTTATTATTTACCTTTTGTACCCTATGTGGCTTCTCGTGAAGATTGTTGTTATCATTAAGCTGAGAATTTCATTCGTTCCTCTTGTTCGAATGATTTCATTCGTTCCTATTGTTCGAATGATTCTTGTGAAGACTATGTTGCATTTCAATCCGTTTTTTCAGCTTATACCTTCTTTCAATCAAATTGCTGATTTTGTGGTCATCTCTTTCAGGATGGCTCCAAAACAAGTTCCCAATGCTAACCGAGAGGGTGAAGAGGTTCCAGATCGTCCTCCTTCCCCTCCTCCTCCGTCTGAGGCTTGGAGAGCGATTATGCAAACTACAAATCAGAACACCCAGATGTTGATGCAGATGATGCAGCAGATGCAACCTAATCAAGCTAATCAGGGTGCTCCAGGGAACCAAGGCAATTTCTTCAACCAACAGCACCATGCTACTCTCAACCAGTTCTTGGCCAATCAACCAAAATCTTTCAGTTACTGTGTCGACCCTCTTGATGCTGAAGATTGGTTAACCGACATAAAGAAGCATTTTGAGTGCAGTAACGTAAGGGAAGAGGACTATGTGAAATTTGCAGCCTTCCAACTCAAAGATCAAGCAGCTGACTGGTGGCAGTAGTACAAAGACTCCAGGCCAGGTCGTGTGATCTCTTGGGAGGATTTCTGCAAGGACTTTCGCTCTCACCACATTCCAACAAGTGTCATCGAGGGTATGCGTGAGCAATTCCGCAACCTGAAGCAGGGCTCTATGACTGTCTACCAGTATAATGTCAAGTTCCAAAACCTCGCCCGCTATGCTAAGCAAGACATACCAGATGCCAAGAGCAAGATCTATCAGTTCCGCGGAGGTCTCAAGGATGAACTTCAACTTGCTCTCACCTTGTTCGAGCCCGATGAGTTCGACAAATTCTATAACATGGCGCTCAAGCAAGAGGCAGCCCAGCTCAAGATGGAGGCTTCCAAAAAGAGGATTCGAGATTCCGTTCACTCCTCCTCATCTTCTCAAGTCGTCGCGAAGCAACAGAAATTTTGGCTTCCTCCTCCTCCAGTGATTCGAGCTCCTTACAACAACTCCAACAGCAACAAGAACTCTGGCGGACGTGGTTTCTCCCACCCACCCAACCCGAGCAACCAATCGAAGAATCAGTTTCAGTCTCAAGGTTCCAAGTCAAGTGGTTCTCATTTCCGTCCTCTCTCAGAGGTGGTCTGCAACAAGTGCACTCAGAAAGGTCACTATGCTAACAAGTGCCCCAACCCGAAGCGCCTTCCACCTCCTCCGCCTGTCAGTACAACTATTGTCAAGCATAATCCAAAGGCAGCAAGGGTCAATCTGATGAATGCAGCGCAAGCGGAGACTTCTTCTGATGTGATTTTGGGTAACCTTTCAGTTAACTCTTTTCTAGCTAAAGTGTTGTTTGATTCGAGTGCTTCATGTTCTTTCATGTCTCAACCATTTGCTTCCAAGTATACTGTTGACTTCCAAAGTCTGCCTCAGAATTTGCAAGTCATTTCTCCGGGGAGACGTATGAGTTCTAATATATTTGCTCCGGATGTTTCTATTCGCATGGGTGATTATCGCTTTCTGGCTAAACCGGTGGTTCTTGGTAATTCCGACATTGACCTCATCCTCGGGATGGGTTGGCTTTCTCAGCATGATGCTCAAATTTATTGTGCACAGAAGGAAGTCAAGATGACTCATCCTGATGAAGATGTGATTATCTTCGCCTCCAGGGATAACACTATCAGGCTTTTCTCTCTCAAGGATAAGGGCGAGATTAATGCCATCTCTCAAATTCCGGTGGTAAACGAATACCAAGACGTCTTTCCTGAAGAACTTCCAGGCATGCCTCCACACCGTCAAGTGGAATTCGTCATTGAACTCGAGCCGGGTACTGAGTCAGCATGCTGGCGTCCGTACAAGCTCTCTCCTGGAGAATTGAAGGAGTTGAGGAAGCAGCTTGATGAACAGGAACGTTTGGGTCTGATCAGGCCTAGTACGTCTCCTTGGGGCTGTGGTGTCTTATTTGTGAAGAAGAAGGATGGCACGGAGCGCCTCTGCGTCGATTACCGGCCATTGAACAAGAAGACAATAAAGAACAAGTATCCGCTCCCCAACATCAACGAACTGTTCGAGCAGCTCAAAGGATCTAAAGTGTTCTCTAAGCTCGACCTCCGAATGGGCTATCACCAAATTCACATTCGCGAGGAGGATATCCACAAGACTGCTTTCAGAACGAGCTACGGCTCATACGAGTATACGGTCATGTCTTTTGGTATCGCCAATGCTCCTCCTACCTTCTCGAGAATGATGCACTAGATCTTCAACCCCTACACCGGCGAGTTTGTGCTTGTGTATCTGGATGACATTTTGGTATTTTCCAAGAATGAAGAAGATCACGAAAAGCACCTCCGTCTTGTTCTCGACCGACTCCGTGAACATAAGTTCTATGCCAAGTTCTCCAAGTGCGAATTTTGGCTCAATAAGGTCTTGTACCTGGGCCATATCATCTCAGCTGACGGTATTGCGGTAAACCCCGAGAAAGTTGAAGCAATTGTCAACTGGGAAGCTCCTCAGAACGTCAAGCAACTCCGAAGCTTTCTGGGTCTTGCCAGCTATTGCAGAAGGTTCGTTGAGAACTTCTCCAAGATTGCCAAGCCTCTTTCCAACTTGCTGCAGAAGAATGTCAAGTACGACTGGTCTCCAGATTGTGAAGTGGCATTCAAAACTCTCAAAGAAAAGCTCGTCTCTGCTCCAGTTCTTACTCCTCCAGATGAGTCCAAGCCCTACGAAGTATTCTGTGATGCTTCTCTCCAAGGACTTGGTGGTGTGCTTATGCAGGACAAGAGAATTGTGGCTTACACTTCTCGTCAGCTCAAGCCAAGTGAGAAGAACTACCCCACACATGATCTTGAACTAGCAGCTGTGGTACATGCTTTGATTACGTGGAGACATCTGTTGTTGGGCAGAAAAGTCGACATCTTCACCGATCACAAGAGCTTGAAGTACATCTTCACGCAGCCGAATCTGAACCTCCGCCAGACTCGTTGGGTTGAAATGATCCAAGAGTATGATCCCAGCATCGAATACACTCCTGGCAAGGCGAATGTGATTGCAGATGCTTTGAGCAGAAAGGCATATTGCAACAACCTTCTTATCAAGCCGTTCCAGCCTGAGCTTTGTGAAGCATTCAGGAAGCTCAACCTCCAAGTTGTTCCGCAGGGTTTTCTTGCAAATCTTCAAATTGCTCCTACCTTGGAAGATCAGGTCCGTGAGGCCCAACTCAGTGATGCCATGGTGCAGAAGGTGAAACATGGTATTGCAAAGGGCGATCCGAAATACAAGTGCTATCGCGTTGATGAGAGAGATACCTTGTTCTTTGAGGACAGACTCGTTGTTCCCAAAGGTGATCTCAGGAAGCTCATAATGGACGAAGCACATGATTCCCTCCTTTCCATTCATCCTGGCAGTTCCAAGATGTACCAAGACCTCAAGCAATCTTACTGGTGGACACGCATGAAAAGGGAAATTGCCCAATTCGTGAATGAATGTGATGTTTGCAGAAGAGTGAAAGCAGAACATCAACGATCAGCCGGTCTTCTCCAACCTCTTCCTATTCCCGAGTGGAAATTCGACCACATTGAAATGGATTTCGTCACTGGCTTTCCTATGTCCAAGAGAGGGAATGATTCTATCTTTGTGGTGATTGACAAGCTTACCAAAGTCGCTCACTTCCTTCCAGTCAAAGAATCCATCAATGCAGCTCAACTGGCAGAATTGTACACTTCCAGAATTGTGTCTTTACATGGCATCCCTCAAGTTATCTCCTCAGACCGTGGAAGTTTGTTCACTTCAAAGTTCTGGGACTCCTTTCAGTCTGCCATGGGCACTAAGATCAGGTTCAGCACTGCTTTTCACCCTCAGAAAAGTGGTCAAGTCGAGAGAGTGAATCAGATTCTAGAAGACATGCTCAGAGCCTGTGTCATATCTTTTGGCACGAAATGGGAAGATTGCCTTCCATTTGCTGAGTTCTCTTACAACAACAGCTTCCAAGCAAGTGCAGGCAAAGCTCCGTTTGAAATCCTCTATGGCAGAAAGTGTCGTACCCCTCTCAACTGGTCCGAGACAGGCGAACGTCAACTTCTTGGCAACGACTTGATCTCAGAAGCCGAAGAAATGCGCAAAGTCATACGTGAGAATCTCAAGGCCGCTCAGTCGCGTCAGAAGAGCTACTATGACGGCAAGCATCGTGATTTGGCTTTCAACATTGGTGATCATGTTTATCTCCGTGTTTCTCCGATGAAAGGCACCCAAAGATTCGGTATCAAAGGAAAGCTTGCTCCTAGATACGTCGGGCCTTTCAAGATCCTTGGCAAAAGAGGTGATCTAGCCTATCAACTTGAGCTCCCTTCCAACTTCGCCAATGTTCATGATGTTTTCCATGTGTCTCAACTCCGCAAATGCTTCAAGGCACCTGAACGCATGATTCTGTTTGAAGAGATTGATCTTCAACAAGACCTGTCTTACCGAGAGCATCCCGTTGCTATTCTCGAAGAGACCGAGCGCAAGACCCGCAACAAGTCCATCAAATTCTTGAAAGTCAAGTGGTCACACCATACCGACCGAGAAGCTACGTGGGAACGAGAAGATCATCTTCGTTCCGAGTACCCCTCCTTTTTCCAGTCCTAGATCTCGGGACGAGATCTTTTTGTAGTAGAGGAGAGTTTGTAATGCCCCGGATGTAATACTTTCCCTTTTGGGCAATATATAATATCTCCAGCTTCATCTATTCCATTCCGGGCTCTTTGTCTTTTCGGGTTTTCGTCGTTTTGTCGTGTGCGTGTGTGGCATTCATTCATATCATGTAGTCATGTGCATCGCATTGCATTTGTGTTGTCGTTTGCATCCGGTTCCACGCGTTTCTTCCCGTTGTCCGTTTCGCGTTCCGGAGCTCCCTCACGTGTCCGTGGCGTCCCGTAGGCCTACTTTGGTGTTTGGCCGTGTAACGTTACCGGTTTGGCGCGAGACTTGTTGTGTCTTGTTGTTTTGGTGTGTGTAACCCGCCTGTCAAATCTCGTCGCGTTTGGAGTCCGTTTGCTACCCCAACAGTTATTCTCGTGGGCTAAAAGTGCCTCCACTTTGAGGCCCAAGACACCCCTCCAACAGCCCACCAAACCAGTCCAAACCCCTCCCTTCATCTAGGCCATCCAATTCTAATCACGTGGCCGAAAACCACACCTCATTTGGACAACCCTAGCTCCTTGTGCCTATATATTTGTCCACCTTCCTCAAATTTTGCCCCAAATCAAGGAAACCCTAGCTTCATCTCCTACCTCCAGCCTCTCCTCTCTCCACTCCGGCCGGATCCCTCGCCGAAGTACCTCGCTGGAGTTCGCCGGACCATCACCGGAATCCTCACCGCCGCCACAACTGCGCCGCCACCTCGCCGGTCCTTCTCCTCACCGCCACCGGGCCAACCTCCGCCGCCGCGCCGGCCGGGCACCGCCGCCGCCCCGGCCGGGCGCCGCCGCCCCATCTCCCGCAGGACCCCGCCGGGCCCTGCCTTCGCTCCGGCCGCTGCTCGGGCGCCTGGAAGTCGCGCCGCCACTGGATCGAGGGGAGCCGAGCCCCTCGTCCCGATCCGTTCGATCGCCCCGCATGGGCCTCTTCCTCCGGCCGCACGGGCCTAATCCGTCGACGCCGCAACCCTAGGGCCTGACCGCCTGGGCCGTTGACCGCATCTCCAGCCGCCTCCAGGCCGCCGATCCGCCGAGATCCGTCAGGCCGAGCCAGGCGCCAGGCTGGGCCTCCTTCGCGGGCCTCTTCCGCAGCCGCCAGGACGGGCCGGGCCTCCAGCCGCCTCGCCCCTCGAGGTCGCAGCGAGCGCAGCCGCCAGCCGGGCCGGATCCGCTTCCCGAGCCCGGATCCACCAGCCACCGGGCCCGATCCGGCCGATCCGTCAGCCCGCCGCCCGCGTTTACTTTAGTTGACCCAGAGGTAGCCTTTTCCTGCTAAGTCTGTAGATTTCTCAGTTTCTGGTGCCATTTTCAAATAGTGATAACTTTGTCTGTGATGCTCCGATTTGAGTGAATGAGATGTCCAGACGTTCGTGGAGACTTGTACTACATTTCATTCCATTGTGCCATACATTTTTGAGTTCA
The DNA here is from genome assembly GCA_902687465.1 of Secale cereale. Classification (NCBI taxonomy): domain Eukaryota; kingdom Viridiplantae; phylum Streptophyta; class Magnoliopsida; order Poales; family Poaceae; genus Secale; species Secale cereale. The sequence continues at coordinate 393,482,585 of LR738711.1, read as the reverse complement.
TCTAGATGCTTAAAATTCTGTTGCAAGAGTGCATCTTGATAAAACTGCTGCTAGTCATTGTTTTCATGCCATCTTTGCAAGGGGATAACTTTTTGCATGTTTATCCAAATGATGCAAATGACATGTCCACGTGTTTGTCTTGTCATGCTCTACATATTAAATGCTTAAGTTTGCATGATAGATTTAATCTTGCCATGTTTATCTCCTTTGCAAAGTGCCATGTGGCTGTTATGTGTTTAGCTTGCTATGAAATGCCAACTTGAGGAGCTCATTGCTATCGTTGTGTTTATCTCCATGATGCATGCTTAGGTGTTTTGGGATCACCATCATGTGTACTTTACTGTGGTGCTTACCACTTGCCATGTTTAGTTTTGAGGTGACTTAAAATTGCTCTTAAATATGCCATGATGAAACTGCTGTTTTAACACTTGGTAAAATTTCACTAAGTCTGGAATCTGTAATTTCCAGATGCCATGTTTGCTTGTTGTTCTAGGCCAATCCATGATAGTTTTGGGGTGACTCTTGATGATTCCTTGTAGTATATATTGTTGGCTATCCATTCATACTCTCACATGCTTATTTGATTGGTTGTAGCATATTTAACTTTTGCTCCCAAGTTGCAATAAAATACTGCTGTCGGGATTTTGTTGTCAAGTTCAATATGTCATAGCTTGTTGCTACTGATCCGTGGCTCCTTTGGGGGTGCCCCAGTGGACTTATTTGCTGTAGGATATGTCTAGTTTATGTTCATGCTCTTTGCCATGATGTTTGAGTGATGTAGCTTATTTATCTAGTGCTCCGAAGTTGCTATGACGCTGTAATTTTCAGCTTTCGCATGTTTATTGTTTTGTGTGTAACTTTTAGCCCGTAGCTCCGATTGCAGCAAGTCTTATATGAAGCTTGCGTAATTTTTCATGTAGATTCATAATATCCTATTGTTATCATGTTTTGAAGCATTTTGCTTGATCGCATCTTGTCATGCTCTGTGTGCTCCCTTAGTGCAGAAGTCATGCATCCATCATTTTTGTGTGCGCATTGCATTTTGTTGATTCGTGCCTTGTGTGGTTGTGTTGATTAGAGCTGGAAGCCAAGTACGAGTACGAGCACGAGGTTACTACCGAGGTTGAGCACGAGGACCCCTCTTACGATCCGAACGACAACTCTTCAGGCAAGATGACCGAACCTCGATAACATTACTATCTTTGCCTATTGCTAGAGTATCGCTCTATAGTTTTGCCTCGATGCCCATGTCTTTCATGTCAGCCTCCTACCTGTAACCATGATCATGTCTAACCACCCTACCTATGCAAACCGTTGAATGGATAAGTACGTTTCGCTCAGCCCCTCTTATAGCATTGTTAGTTGCAGGTGAAGATTGAAGATGCTTGCTTCATGTTGAAGTTTTGTTGGGTTATATCACACTATATAAATGCTTAATGAAACCATCTATATATTGGCAATGGGTGGAAGGCTAAGCCTTTTGCTTGGTGATTTGTTCCACTCATGCCGTTAGGAACCGTATAAACCGGTGTTATGTTCCTTGATTATGTGTTCCTCACACGGTTGGGGTTATGGGGCCCCCTTGATAAACCGCTAAGTGCTAAGTCTTTTCCAGCAAGTCCCAACATTGGTACTATTTGCCTAATAACTAATAAACTTGCATTGGGAGTAATTAACCCTCTTTCTTAATCAACAACCCCGGGCCAGTGCTCCACATGAGTGTTGGTCCGAAACGAGGAGCCTGCGGGGCCACCACGAGGGAACTCGAGGTTTGGTAAAAACCCGTATCTTCACCCATCCGGTCGTGGCCTGAGACGAGATACGCGCGGCTACTATCAGGGTGTCGGCACGCCGGGAGGATTTGCTGGATTAGCCTTACCTTAGTTCGGAGTATCTTGAGCACGGGATTCCCAGAATACTCGGGTCTTCCCACCTTGGAGTTGTGACTCCGCGGATCGTGGGCTTGTCATGGGCCAAGTTGGAACACCCCTGCAGGGTTATGAACTTTCGAAAGCCGTGCCCGTGGTTATGTGGCAGATGGGAGCTTGTTAATATCCGGTTGTACAAAACTTGACACCATGTTCAAATACACTACCAGCGTGTCATTTTCCGAAAGGGTTTCGGGAGATGAACACGGTGGGGTTATGTTTGACTTGATTAGTTTAGGATCACTTAGTGATCATCTCTCGACCGAGGCACCTTCTCTTCTCGCTCTCTTATACGTAAGCTAGGCTAGTGCTGCTGCAACCACTTTCTTATTCTTTCTTCAGCCTTGTTCCACACCCAAGGCTTAAATAGTCATGTTACCCGGGAACGGGATTGCTGAGTCCTCTGTGGCTCACAGTTACTTCAACACACCAGATGCAGGTACGATGGTGAGCTACCCTGGTGATGGCACTGAGCTAGACTGGGAGTACGACGAGGAGCGTAGCCGTTACTATGTCCGTTATCCCGATGATCAGTAGTGGTTCTTCTACTAGGATTCGATTCAGACCTGTGGATTTAAATTATGTTTGGTATCATGTCATTTGGATTTTACCCTTAGATGGGTTGTGATGTTCATTTGTATGATGATTTGGACATGTAATGTATTTGTGTGACGTGACGAGTGTAAGCCAACTATTTTATGTTTTCCATCCCCATTTTTACATGAGTTGTGCAAAGATACCAAACTTGCGATCATTCCAGCAAGGGGTTAGTCCCTAAGTCGTGCCTCGACACGTAGGAGATATAGTCCCATCCTGGGCATTACAGTATCTGAAGGTGGGCGACAACCTTTTCGTCCATCTTGCCGGGGCGTCAAGCTCCCGGTCGCCTGCCGGAGGGGAAATCTTCGATGGCGAGGTGTTCGCCGCCACCGGGCTCGATGTTGTTGATGAACCGAGCGCCAACGGCGACGGCTCCCAAGAGGAGCAGCTCTTCCGGGCCATGGGGGCCAACTTCCGAAAACTCCAGGCGCTCTACCGTGCCCGTTTGGACAAGGTTAAGTCCAGATCGGCGGCGGTGGACGACGCGGAGGCGAACTTCCAGGCGCGCATCACTAAGGCGCAAACCTGGTTCCACCAGTCCCATGAGGAGCAGAGGGCTTCCCAGGAGGAACTGGCCAAGCGTAACGTGGAGCTTATCATGAAGATGGCCGCCATCGAGAAGGCCCAGGAAGAGGCGGCGAACTTGGCTGCCGCGGCGGAGGCCGCTCGGAACCAGCATCAAGCCGTCCTCGATTCCCTTGAAGAAGACCTCTTCGTGCGTGAGGCGAAGCTTGCCGCAACACTCCGCGGCAAGGATGAGGAGCTCGAGGCTCTTGTCGAGCGGCGGACCCGTGAGCTGGGGTAGAGGCACAAAGAGGCGCTTGATGCCCAGGCTCTGGCCCACGCCGGCAAGGTGCAAGAGCTGGAGGTGGAATGGGACAGGCTGAAGGAGCAGGCCCTCAGGCTGTCCGACAAGAAGACCAGGCTCAACTGTGCCTTGACAGAGGCGCAGGGAGTGGTCATCAGCAAGACTGGGGAGCTCTCCGAGGCGCAAAGCTCCATCAGAGATCTCATGCTGAGGCTGGAGAATCTCGAGAAGACGTTGGCGGAGAGCTCTACTCGGGAGGATGCCTTGGCCTAGAGCCTGGAGTAGGAGAAGCAGCTGCGGGTGGACGAGGGCGCCTCTCACCAAGAATATGTGATGGAGGAGAACAGGTGGATCAGGCGGCTGGAGGACATCGCCGGCAGGGATACCTCACAGCTGGCCCTCATGGGGATGCCAAACGTGAGGTATGCCCCTGAATGGAGCGGGTCCGTCAATGCCAAGCTGACCCTATTCTTCGAGGGCGTCCTCAGCGCCTTGGCTGATCTGCACTCCAACAGAACGGCCACGCTCGCCGGGGAGGCCCGGCGGCTCTGCCGGGGAGTCAAGACCAAGGTCCTCACCAAGGAGGCGTTCTGGAACCCCGCCCTTGACTTCGAAGCTGCGATGGACAGCTTGCCGGAGGATGCCAACCTCACGGCGCTCAAGGAGCGCATCAAGCCTGTCATCAGCCGCATCGACGAAATCAAGAGGGTGGAGGGCCAGCGCCGGGATTAAGCATCCCGTTCTTCCTTGCCGCTACGGGTTCATGCCCAAGACAAATTTTATCTTCAGTTAGAACCGCAGCGATGGCATAATGTAATATAACTTTGAAATATCTTCAGAATCATGCATGTTATTTTCCTATTTGCTGTCTCCTTGTGTTTCCACCCTATGTTAACTGGGTAGGCTTCCCGGCGCGAAATACCCGAGGCGGCGTCTTGGGGACGGGTCCCCATTGGCCTGCCGGGTGAGCGTGCTGCCGGGTCTGCCACCTTGCCGCTCTCAACGCAGCCGCTCGAACTGTCGAGTTTGACTCGAGTCAGAGTCGAGAGCTTTGTTAATTGCGGTAGGGTCTGCCACCTTGCCGCTCTCAACGCAGCCGCTCGAACTGTCGAGTTTGACTCGAGTTTGAGTCGAGAGCTTTGTCAATTGCGGAAGGCTACCCTACCATTTCAAACGCAGCCGTCTGAACTGTTGAGCTGACTCGAAACAGAACAAAGGCGTTGCCGATCGGGAAGGGCCCCATCCGCGTGCAGGTTTCTTTTTGCACAAAGAATGACAGCTTCAAGGATAATAACTTTAAATAATAGGGTAGAAATATCCAAAGTTTGATGTAACTTAGCTTTTATTTGCAGTCGCTCGAGCGCAGGTCTTCTGGCCTCCTCAGAGGGCCACGGAGACGAGAGAGCGTCGGGCCGACCACTAGAGCCGATTCTCACAACTGCGCCCACTACCTGGCGTGCCAAAGATGTCGGTGTATTTGGATTGACACCTATGGGATCACAAGAATCCCTACTACGGTTGCGGGGCACGGGGTTGAGAGAAGAGCGGATCTAACGGTCAGGACACGATTCCTTTACCCAGGTTCGGGCCGCAAAGATGCGTAAAACCCTACTCCTGCTTTGGTGGATTATATGTTGGTGTTCTTCAGCTAACGAGGAGCTCCAAGAGAGTCGTGAGGAGTTCTAAAAAGCCAAATCCTCCTCCTGGTCGCCTCGGGCCCCCTTTTATTGGGAAAGGGGTTGCCACAGTGGCACACAGGAGGTGGAAAGGGTACAGTGATGCGAGGTTATCCCTCGCATTACGGGACAAAGTGCATTTAATGCGCCCAGCTTAGGTGTCCTTGCTTTATTGGGGACGGGGGGAGACGTCCGTCTTATCTGTCGCCGCTCCTCCTCGTGTTGACACACGCCCTGGCCAGCGGCACCTGAGGTGCCATGCGGGCAGACAGGCAGCTGAGGTGGCGCAACGGCGGGTCTCCACGAGGATCTGCGGGTTGCCACGCAGGAGCCTGTCCAGCTGGTTGGGTCGGCAGCTGCGTGGGTCGGTGGAAACCCAGTTGAGGCGGGCCTGATGGTGGCCCCGTGGGTGTCCTCGGCAAGGGCCTTGCCGGGGGCCCCGGCAAGGGTCTTGCCGTGGCGCCTGCTGTCATCCCCGGCAAGGTGCTTGCCGGGGGCCTTCTAGTCTTCCTTGGCTGGGATCCCGCCAAGGGTCGTCGTCTTCTTAACTTGCATCTGATCTTGAATGTCTTCACAAAGATCTGCATGCCACCACGGGGATATCTCCCGAATCCTCGCCCCATGGGGGCGGTGGACTCAAGGGTGATTCGCTCCGTAGGCGTGGGGCAAGTTGTCGCGGCAAGGGTCTTGCCGGGGCTGCCAGAGCCGGCCCCGGCAAGGATCTTGCCGGGGGAAGCCGCTTCGTCCCTTTGCTCTTTGTGGTCTTGTTCTTGGCGTCACTCCAGTCTTTATCGAGCTTCAGTCTTGCCCCGGCTCGCCTCCCTCGCCATGCTCGGTGTGGTGGTGCCCGTGGCTCAGACTGCCCGTGCACAGTCATAGGGGTACCAGAAGTGTACCCCTCTTTTTGTACACCGACATTTGCCGTCGAGTTAAAGCAGAGCATCAACGGCTTGCTGGCACCCTTCAACCTTTAGCTATTCCTTAATGGAAATGGGATAAGATCGGTATGGACTTCATTACCGGGTTTCCCAGGACCAGGAAAGGGAATAACGCTATCCTCGTCGTGATTGACCGCCTCTTCAAAGTAGCCCATTTCCTACCAGTTCGAGAGAGTATAACCGCTAGCTAGCTAGCAGACTTGTATATCTCTCGAATAGTATCTCTTCATGGTGTGCCATTGGAGATTAACTCAGACCGTGGAAGTTTTTTCACCTCTTGATTTTGGGAAAGTTTCCAAAATGCTATGGGGACTTGTCTTTCTTTTAGCATCGCCTTTCATCCTCAGTCAAGTGGTCAAGTAGAACGAGTCAATCAAATTCTGGAGGATATGCTTTGAGCCTCTGTCACCTCATTCGGTATGGATTGGGAGAAGTGTCTTCCATTCGCCGAATTCACTTATAACAATAGTTATCAAGCTAGCTTGGGCAAGGCTCCATTCAAAGTTCTGTTTGGACGAAGGTGTCGAACGCCTCTTAACTGGTCAGAAACCGGGGAAAGACAATTCTTTGGTCCGGAAATGATCCAGGAAGCAGAGGAGCAAGTTCGCATCGTTCATGAGAAGTTGAAAACAGCCCAGTCTCGCTAGAAGAGCCAATATGATAGCCATCATAAGGCTGTGACTTACGAAGTCGGTGATAAGGCTTACCTTCGGGTTACTCCTCTTAAGGGAACCCATCGCTTCGGTATCAAAGGCAAATTGGCTCCTCGTTACATCGGTCCTTTTCGCATTCTTGCCAAACGAGGAGAAGTTGACTACCAATTGGAACTACCTCCGCATCTTTCAAGAGTTCATGATGTCTTCCACGTTTCTCAACTCAGACGTTGCTTCTCGGATCCTATCCGCGGAGTGGACCACGAAATGCTTGATCTCCAGGACAATCTCACATATCGAGAATACCCCATTCGTATTCTTGATCAAACTGAGCGTACCACTCGACGTCATAATATCAAGTTTTTAAAGGTTCAATGGTCACACCATTCCGAGAAAGAAGCTACTTGGGAAAGGGAGGATCGTCTTTGACCTGAGTACCCCACCCTTTTTCAGGAGGAACCTGAATCTCGAGACGAGATTCTTTTGAGTGGGGGTGAGTTGTCACATCCCTAGTCAGTGCATGCATTTGGACTAGCTAGAGTGTGCAACATGTTTACTTTTTGCAGAAACTTGAAATGGGAATGACAGAAACCCCAGCGCCCCTCTTCTAACAACTAGGGTTTAATAAAATCTTTTCCAACGTACCCAAAATGCCCTTAAAAAATGTTCATCATCTTTGCCTCAGTCTTAAACCTCTGACAAAAATGGTGCACAATTTTCTAGGACATCCAAAGGTCACTGGATTAATTCATATTGTATTTGCATTTGCGCATTTAAATGCTATAAAATATTTTAGGTGCCTAAATAATCATAAACTAAAATGTTCCATGTTGTTCATATTATATACAGTGGACATGGTCAGTTTTATGATTTATAAAAATGTTCTAGCATTTTTATTAATTCAACAAAGTTGAAAAATAAACAAAACATAAAACAAAATAGTAAAGAGAGAGAGAAGGGCACAACCCACTTACCTGGACCAGCCGGCCCACCTGGCGGCCCAGCACTATGCTGGCCCAAGCCAGCCAGCTGCTTCGGCCAGCCAGGCAGGCAGGTGACGCCGGCGCACGGCCGCGCACCACCGCGGCAGCTGCTTGCCGCCCGGCTACCGCCCCGCTGCCTCGAGATGTCTGGACGACCTCCACGTCATCGCCCAGACCGCCATGACACCCCAGTTCCCCCCTGCCTCTCTCCCTCGCCCTCCCCTTGCATGGCCGACGCTGCCGCCGTCGTTCTATCACCGTAGCCGCAGCCACCGAGCTCCCCTCACCTCGTCGTCATGTCCCCAAGCTCCCTCTCCTCGTGCTGAAGCTCTGCGTCGAGCCATGCAGCGCCGGAAGCCCCAACGCCGTCTCCGTCGACTTCTCCCCCGCTTGGCCGTCGAGATCGCCGGCGACCTCACGTCGTTTCCAGCTCGTCCCCGACCTCGCCGTCAGCTCCGTCGCAACCGACGTGAGCTTGGCCACCTCCCCATCCTCTCCATTCTCCCTCTTGAGCTCTGTAACGACCGCACGGAGCTCACCCGCACGCGTTGCCGCGGAGCTCGTCGCCGACGAGACTCCGGCCACCCAACGGCCGCGCCACCCTGTCCACTAGCTCCACCGCACCTCCAGGAGCCTAACGCCCCTCTCCACGAGCCTCACTATGCCTCCTAGCGACTAGCCCGAGCTCACTCGAGCTCCGGCAGCTGTCAAGGTCATCGCCGGCGCCTTTTCCGGCGACCCCAAGGCCAACCACCACCACCACTAGATGCGGCACATCCCTCGCATCACATAAATGTCCTCCGCCGCCATTTTGGTCGCCGGAGCACAAATGCCGCACCGCACCGCCGCGTCTGGCCTCGCCGGTGGCTAAACGCCGGCCAGTTTGACCCCCCTTTGACCACGAGTGGGCCCAGTTTGACCCCCTGGGGTCAATGACAGGTGGGGCCCAGCCAGCTAATTAAGTTAGGTTTAGCACTAATGTTTAATTAGTTAAGCTAATGACACTCACACGCGGGACCCACTGTTAGGTTTGACCTGGACCTGGTCTGTTGACCTACTGACGTTAGCATGATGTCATGCTGACGCAGTAAAGGCTTTTCTGGAATTATTTGATTTAAAACAATTCAGGAAATTCCAGAAGATGCTTTAAACTTCTAAAAATCTTATAAATTCAACAGTAGCTCAGTTGGAAAAGTTTTATATATGAAAATTGATCAGAAAAATCCAATCTTTCCAATGGTACTAGTTTCATGCATGTTTAAGCAAGTTAACCTTGATGTTCACATCAAAACATGATAATGCAATTTAAATATTAATAGTTTGAGTATAAATTTGAATCTTTGATTCAAATGAGCTCAAACCTTCCTCTTTATAGTTGCATTAGCCCAAAACACAATCATCTTGCCATGTCATGAGCATGCATCATATTGTTGCATTTGTTTGTGTATTGATTGTATCGTCGGTGTTCTCCGTGGTAGGTCCTGCTCCCGAGGATACGTCTGTGTATCCGACTGAACAGCAGTACCCGACAACCAATCTGAGGCAAGCAACCCATTGATCATTTCGATTCAAACCAATCTTCTCGCTCTTGCTCTCTTTTACTGCATTAAGGCAACAGCATGTGAACTGCTACTTGCTGCGGTAGTTGAACCCTATTCCTTTGCATGACCTGTCATTGCCACAGTAATTATTTGAAACCCACTAGCATGTGTAGGAGTTGATTGATCCATGTGATGTGTGTTCTACCATGCTATTTGTTTATGTTGCCTGCTATGCTTAGAGTTGTGTCAGGTCTGGTTCCTTTGGGTGATGGATCAGAGTGAAATGATCATGTCCGGTAAAGAGAGTGAAGTGTGGAACATGCTTGGTAAAGGTATGGATGAAAGGCCATGTAGGAGTACATGGTGGGTTATTTCATTGGAACCATCCATAGGATCTGAAATATGTATGTGTGATTCAAGTTTCAGCTACTACCACACATTGGGCCCTAAAATATGACCCTGCTCGACTTATGAACTGCCCTTGTTCTCTGTCCAGGAGTTGCAACTAGTTTCTGGTGTTTGTAGTTTACTGGTGGTCGTGCGCAGCGCTGACCCTCGGGGTGGGCTGTGATGCGGCAGGTACATGGCATGGTGTACCGGTTGCCCGTTTGGTGACTCGGGAACCCTGTACACATCGTTTGGGGTCGTGAGCGACACCCCGGCCAGATCTCCCCACGGATGGAACCCAAATAGGCGATAAACCTGGACTAGAGACTTGAGTTGTTGGTAAGGTCGTGGTCTACACCCACGTCGGCTTTCGCTTGAAGTCTGTCGAGCACATGTCGTGTGCAGACGCTGAGTGGTGGAAACATGTGTGAAGAAGTACACCCCTGCAGGGTTACCAATCTATTCGAATAGCCGTTGTTCACGATTATGGACCACTTGGTTGCTTGTACAGTTCGTAGACAAGTTGATGGTTACTCCTAAAAGTTTCAAGACAAGTGTGAGTGCCGTGGATGGACCTTCCGTAGGATGACGGAAGAGGATCCACGGTGGTGTATTGTTGTGGTGAGTAGAGGACTCGTGTGCGTAGTCTCATCTTGCAATCTGCTGAGAGTTGTAGTATAGGTTAGCCAAGAGTCAAAGCTGGCTTGCTGCAATGAACTCCACTACCCTTGTTGATAATGATGCATGTACGATAGGATCTGTTGTAAGTCTTGCTGAGTACCCTTGTACTCATGTTTGCTTAATAACTATTGCAGAGGAGAACTCTGCCCCTTCTGATGGGTTTTACATAGACGTTGACGTCGACGAGTAGCTTGCTACCCAGACGGAGATCCTGAGCTTGTGAAGGGCCTTGTAGATAGTCAGGCTACACCAAGCCTATTTTATTTCCAAGTTGTTTGTATTCAGACATGTTAGCTTCCGCTTGTGCTTGTATGCTTGTATGACTTGAGTGTTGGGACATGTGACCCCTATCTGTATGGATATGTTATGTATGGCTCTTCGGATCCTCTTAAATAAAGTAATTTGGGTCATAGAGTTCTGTTGTGATGCAATGTTGTATTTGCACATATTGAGCATATTGTGTGTATGTTTGAAATGCTTGATATGTGTGGGATCCGACACCTAGTTGTTCACCCTTGGTATCCTACCTTACAGGGAAAGGTCTCCTAGTGCTTCCACTGAGCCTTGGTAGCTTGCTACTGCTCCAGAACACGTAGGCTGGCCGGCATGTGTCCTGCTTCGTTCCTGTGTCTGTCCCTTAGGGGAAATGTCAAGCGTTGCTCCTTTAAGTCCATGTAGCTTCCTACGACTTGGGTTCATAAGTTGATGACCGACACGTTCGTTGCTGGGTCATGGATGCATGTCTCTGTAATTTAGTGCCACTTTTGGTTTATAACTAGCCATGTCGGCCTGGGTTCTCTATCATATGGATGCTAACGACACTATCATATACGTGTGCCAAAATGCGCAAACGGTCCCGGGCCAGGTAAGGTGGCACCCGTGGGGATATCATGCGTGAGGCCGCAAAGTGATATGATGTGTTACAAGCTAGATCGGTGTGACTTAGAATCAGGGTCCTGACAGCATTGGCATCAGAGCCGGACTGCTTGTAGGTTCTTCAAGCCAAACTGGTCGATGTTGAGTCTAGAAAATTCTTAGTTATATGTAGGGGAATTGATTGTGGAAGGGAACGTAAGGCTCTTTTTACTTCTTTACCTTATGCCCTTCTGATCTGAGTCATCCTATTCTTTCTACGGGGGTTTAGGACTAGGCCTCTCATCTTTACTAGGTTCACGTGTTACTAATCCGTAGACTCTTAGGATTGTTGCTTTCAAGCCTCATGGGCTATACACCTTTCTTTATGGTCTATGGGGCAAAGGCGGTACTTCCAAGTGATATTCGTCATGACTCGCCTTGGGTGGCGGCTTATGTTAAAGGTACTAATGAGATAGCACGTCAAGATGCACTTGATGTGTTGGATGGAGTGTGACCTTGTGGCGGCTCGTTCAGCGATATATCAGAAAGATCTGCGTCTCTATCATAGCCGCAACAACAAAACTCGAAAGTTTCAAGAAGGCAATTGGTGCTCCGGCTCATCCAAGCTCAAATAGATATGCACAAGTTATCCTCAACGTGGGAAGGACCTTTTGTGGTTAACAAAAACCTGAAAAACGGATCATACTACCTCATTGATATACGATAACACAAGGACTCACGTACATCGGAGGAGGAGACCCGTCGGCCCTGGAATATTGCTCATCTTCGGCCTTATTACACTTGAGCCACTGGCTCTTGTCGTTGTACATACTTTTATCAATGTATATATTATGATCAGTATAATAAAGTTGGCATCCCTGATAATTCAGGGCCTCTGTCATTTCATTTCTGAGCATCTGAGTCTTTATTATTTGTTCATAAGGTCACTTGGGGGCTTCCAACCCACCTGGTTTAGCTTTCATACCCTCTTGACCAAGCGTAAACACAGAATCTCGAGTTATCCTGCATGTATGTGGGATGCTACTCCGCCAGGTAATCCTGAATGATCTGGCGTACTCTTAACAGTCAATCTTTTTTAAGACCCTAAACTCGTTAAGGTTACAATGGCGGTTTGTCATGTGAGGGCCGGCTTAACTCAGTGGATGTGCGGCCCATGAAAGCACTTGGGTTTTAAGTCTTGGCAGCCTATGAAAGCACTCGAATTTTTCTGGATTCCTGTTTTCTCTGAATATTTTTTTGGATTAACATCCTTTCAAGACTTTTTTTCTGCTCAAGTGCGTGTTTTATGATTTGGGCCATGCAACCCCGATTCTATGACTCATATTTGAGCATATTTGGGTTTGATAACCCGCCCTAATAACAGACATTAAGTGGCCAGGATAATTTTGCCTTCAGCACTCAAAATCATGATATTTCATGACTTCGAGTTGATATTGGCTCCGGATTATAATAATGGCAATCAACAGTTATGTCTTTCAATAATGGTACGAATATTTGGGGTTTGATAACCCGCCCTCATTTTAGACTTTAAGTCGCTAGAATGTTTCTACTTAGATGGACTTCCCTCTAGTCTTTTTATAAAAATTATTTAAAGATTATTATTATATTTGGGTTTGTTACCCGCCTTGGTGTAAACCACCAGGGCATATGTTGTTTAACCTTGTCTGCAGGAACTATGGAAATATTGATCTAGCCTGCATGGATGATGATATTATAAAGCTCATCGGCGCATCGTAAATAGTAAATTGGTTGGTTAAAAGTTAAAGCTAACATGCACGATGGCATGAAAGATCATTGTTTTCAAAATCTAGCCTATTACAAGGCCACCAGGGACCTCCAGAATTGGAACAAAGTTTTTCCGGCTTAAAAAATGTTTATGCCCTGATTTGAGAGCCCCTTGTATTAGTTGTCTTTGTCATGGTTGGTTGATGACTCCAGGTCATCCCTCTCCAGGTCCTCTTCTTCTCCCATCTGGATGTCACGTGACGTCGAGGTGATGTCGGTTAAGGCTTGGAATATAACTTGGTCATTGTTAATTGGGGACGGGTCAACATCAGGGGCAAAAGTATGCTTACGCGTTGGAGGAGTGAGATACATGACATCATAAGCCGGCGCCTTGACCTTAGCATTTTCCATGTTGTACGCCGGCTGATACCTGGATAAATCAGTCTCCTCAGCCAGCTTGCACGCCAAGGGACGCATCTCCTTCACGCATCTCGCAAAGTCCATCCGATCGAAAGGAGACCCATCTTCCTTAAGTCCCGGACAACCAGTGGCCATTTCTTCCGGATCTAGTTCTTCTTGCCATGGTTTGGCTTGGCTGAGAGCAGTAATAGCAACAGCACGAGCAACAGATCGTTTTATCACTTCCAATTTTTGAGGCATTACGGACAATTTGGCTAGCACTTCCCTGATGAGTGTGGGCTGTTGTTTACCATTGGAGATAGCCACCAACGTCTCTTGTGTGCCGGTATATAATTGTTCAACCAGGGCATATACGGCTCATGAAGGAAATATGCCCTAAAGGCAATAATAAAGTTGTTATCTATATTTCCTTATATATCATGATAAATGTCTTTTATTCATGCTATCTTAGACAAAACAGAGTGTCCCTAGTATGCCTCTACTAGACTAGCTCATTAATCAAAGATGGTTATGTTTCCTAACCATAGACATGTGTTGTCATTTGATCAACGGGATCACATCATTAGGAGAATGATGTGATGGAGAATACCCATTCGTTAGCTTAGCACTATGATCGTTTAGTTTTATTGCTATTGCTTTCTTCATGACTTATACATGTTCCTCTGACTATGAGATTATGCAACTCCCGAATATCGGCGAACACCTTGTGTGTTATCAAACGTCACAACATAACTGGGTGATTATAAAGATGCTCTACAGGTGTTTCTGAAAGTGTTTGTGGTGTTGGCATAGATCAAGAATATGATTTGTCACTCCGAATGTCAGAGAGGTATCTCTGGGCCCTCTCGGTAGTACACATCATAATAAGCCTTGCAAGTAAATGACTAATGAGTTAGTCACGAGATGATGTATAACAGAACGAGTAAAGAGACTTGCCAGTAACGAGATTGAACTAGGTATGATGATATCGACGATCGAATCTCTGGCAAGTAACATACCGATGACAAGGGGAACAACGTATGTTGTTATGCGGTTTGACCGATAAAGATCTTCGAAGAATTTGTAGGAGCCAATATGAGCATCCAGGTTCCGCTATTGGTTATTAACCGGAGATGTGTCTCGGTCATGTCTACATAGTTCTCTAACCCATAGAGTCTGCACGCTTAACGTTCAATGACAATTAGTATTATGAGTTATGTGATTTTGATGACCAAAGATTGTTCGGAGTCCCGGATGAGACCACGGACATGACGAGGAGTCTCGAAATGGTCGAGACATAAAAATTGATATATTGGAAGGTTATATTCGAACACCGGGAGGGTTCTGAAGTGTATCGGGTATTTTTCGGAGTACCGGGAGGTTACCGGAACCCCCCGGGGATTCAATGGGCCTTATTGGGCCCTAGTGGAGAGAGGAGGCGGCAGCCAAGTGGTGGGGCACGCCCCCCCTAGGCCCAAACCGAATTGGTTTAGGGTTGGGGGCAGCCCACCCACCCTTTCCTTCTCCTCTCCTCCTCCTTCCCTCCTTCTCCTAGTAGGAATAGGAAAGGGGGGGCGAATCCTACTTGGAGTAGGACTCCCCCCCTTGGCGCGCCACACCTTGGCCGGCCTCCTCCTCCCTCCCAACTTTATATACATGGGAGGGGGGCACCCCAAAGACACACAAACCAATCTTTTAGTCGTGTGTGGTGCCCCCCTCCATGGTTAAACACCTCGGTCATATTGTTGCAGTGCTTAGGCGAAGCCCTGCGTCGGTAACTTCATCATCACCGTCACCACGCCGTCGTGCTGACGAAACTCTCCCTCATCCCCAACTGGATGAAGAGCTCGAGGGACATCATCGTGCTGAATGGGTGCTGAACGCGGAGGTGCCGTACGTTCGGTACTTGGATCAGTTGGATCATGAACACGTTCGACTATGTCAACCGCGTTACTAAACGCTTCCGCTTTCGGTCTACGAGGGTACGTGGACACACTCTCCCGCTCGTTGCTATGCTTCTCCTAGATAGATCTTGCGTGATCGTAGGAAATCTTTTAAATACTACGTTCCCCAATAGTGGCATCATGAGCTAGGTCTATGCATAGATAATATGCACGAGTAGAACACAAAGAGTTGTGGGCGATATTAGTCATACTGCTTACCACCAACGTCATACTTTGATTCGGCGGTATTGTTGGATGAAGCGGCCCGGACCGACATTACGTGACCGCGTTCATGAGACTGGTTCTACCGACGTGCTTTGCACATAGGTGGCTGGTGGTTGTCAGTTTCTCCAACTTTAGTTGAATTGAGTGTGACTACTGTCGGTCCTTGTTTAAGGTTAAAATAGCACACTTGATGAAAAATCGTTGAGGTTTTGATGCTTAGGTAAGAACGGTTCTTAATAGAAGCCCATAGCAGCCACATAAAACTTGCAACAACAAAATAGAGGACGTCTAACTTGTTTTTGCATGGCATGTTGTGAAGTGATATGGTCAAGACGTGATGAGTTATACAATATTGTATGAGATGATCATGTTTTGTAAATTACCGGCAACCGGCAGGAGCCTTATGGTTATCTCTTTATTGTATGAATTGCGAAAGCCATGTAATTGCTTTACTTTATCACTATGAGTTAGCGATAGTAGTAGTAGCAATAGTTGGTGAGACGACCACGACGCTACGATGAAGATCATGGTGTCAAGCCGGTGATGATGGAGATCACGACGATGCTTTGGAGATGGAGATCAAAAGCACAAGATGATGATGGCCATATCATGTCACATATTTTGATTGCATGTGATGTTTATCTTATTATTCATCTTATTTTGCTTAGTACGGCGGTAGCATTATAAGATGATCCCTTACAAAATTTCAAGGTACAAGTGTTCTCCCTGAGTATGCACCGTTGCGACAGTTCGTCGTGCCGAGACACCACGTGATGATCGGGTGTGATAAGCTCTACGTTCGCATACAACGGGTGTAAGACAGTTTTGCACATGCAGAATACTCGGGTTAAACTTGACAAGCCTAGCATGTACAACATGGCCTCGGAACACTAGAAACCGAAAGGTCGAGCGTGAATCATATAGTAGATATGATCAACATATGATGTTCACCATTGAAAACTACTCCATCTCACATGATGATCGGACATGGTTTAGTTGATTTGGATCACGTGATCATTTAGATGACTTGAGGGATGTCTATCTAAGTGGGAGTTCTTTAGTAATATGATTAATTGAACTTTAATTTATCACGAACTTAGTCCTGATAGTTTTCGCATATCTATGTCCTTATAGATCAATGGCCCGTGCTACCGTTCCCTTGAATTTTAATGCATTCCTAGAGAAAGCTAAGTTGAAAGATGGTGGTAGCAACTACACGGACTGGGTCCGTAACTTGAGGATTATCCTCATTGCTGCACAGAAGAATTATGTCCAGGAAGCACCGCTAGGTGAAAAGCCCGTTGCAGATGCAACACCGGACATTATGAACGTCAGGCAGAGCAAAGATGATGACTACTCAATAGTTCAGTGTGCCATGCTTTACGGCTTAGAATTGGGTCTTAAAAGACGTTTTGAACGTCATGGAGCAGATGAGGTGTTCCAAGAGTTGAAGTTAATATTTCAAGCAAATGCCCGAGTTGAGAGATATGAAGTCTCCAACAAGTTATATAGCTGCAAGATGGAGGAGAACAGTTCTATCAGTGAACACTTACTCAGAATGTCTGGGTACTTGTCACAACCCTAGTCAATGCTTGCATTAGGACTAGCCAGAATGTTGCATCATGTTTAAACTTTTCCAGAAACTTGAAATCGGGATGGCATAAACCCCCAGCACTTCTAAAACCAGCTAGGTTTTACTAAAATATTTTTCAATGTACCCAAAATGCCCTTCTAAAATGTTCATCATCTTTGCCTTTGTCTTAAACCTATGACAAAAATGGTGCACAATTTTCTAGGACATCCTAAGGTCATTGGATTAAATCATATGTTATTTGCATTTAGACATTTAAATGCTATAAAATATTTTAAATGCCCAAATAATCATAATCCAAAATGTTCCCTGTTGGATATATTCTATATAGTGGGCATGAGTAGTTTGATGATTTTTGAAAGTGCTTAGGCATTTTTAATAAAGCAAAACAAATACAGAAAATTAGAAAACAAAAACAAATTAGAAAGAGAGAGAGAGAGAGAGAGAGAGAGAGAGAGAGAGAGAGAGAGAGAGAGAGAAAGGCCAGAGGCCACTTACCTGGCAGGCCCACCTGGCCGGCTCAACACTGCGCTGGCCCGTGCCAGCCAGTTGCTTCATCCCCGCCAGGCAGGCAGGTGACGCCGGCGCGCGCCAGCTCGCCACGGCGGCAGCTGCTTGCCGCCTGGACGCCGCTTCATCACCTCGATGCCTCTTACGTCCTCCATGTCATTGCCTCGACCGCCACGGCACCTCACTTCCCCCCTACTCTCTCCCTCGCTTCCTGGACGCCAAGGCCGACACTGCTGCGCCCGTGCCACCTTGAAGCTAGCAGCCACCGCCGTTCTGCCATCGCCCTGCCGTGTCCAGAAGCTCCGCCACCGTCTGCTTCTTCGAGCAGACCGAGCCCCGAGCACTCGTTCGCCCCGGAGCCGCCGCAACAACCTCGCCTTCGTCGCTGACCGCCGGAGATCCCCTTCGTCGTCTTGCTCAGCTCCGGCCTCCTCCGAGCTCGCCAAGACCATCGTCGCCTCCGTTGTGAGCTACTGACCGTCCCCATCCTCTCCATTCTCGCTGCCGCTCTCTGCAGCGACCGCTTCAAGCTCGCCCGCACGTGCCACCGCAGTTGCTCTCCGTCGATGTGGCTCCGGCCATGTAACGGCCTCACCGCCGTGTCCAACACCCTCACCGCGCCGTGTAGATGAGGTAGGAACCCTGCACGCGCCTCCACGAGCACCGCAGCAACGAGCTCGGCCTCGCCCGAACTCCGGCAGCTGCAAGGCTCGTCGCCGGCATCGTTTGCGGTGACCCCGAGCTCTAACTCCACCACCACTCGACGTGGCTTGCCTCCAGGTACGCGTAGGTGCCCTCCGTCGTCCTTTTGGTAGCCGGAGGAGGAATCCCGACGCCCTCCGCCGTGTTTGGTCGTCGTGAGCGGCTAAATGCCGACGATTTGACCTAGTTGGCCGGGGATTTGATCCCCCTAGGTCACTGACATGTGGGCCCTGCCCCATGGTCAAACCTAGATTAGGATTAAACTAACACTAATTAGTTAGTTAACTAACTGTGACACTGACCAGTGGGTCCCACTGGTCAGGTTTGACCTGAATAGCCCTAGTTGACTCGCTGACGTCACCCTGGCGTAATGCTGACGCGGTAAATATTTTCTGGATTTTAAATAAATCGGAAATGGTTTATTTATTTCATAAAATATTCAAAACATAAAAAAAAATCAACCTTAGCTCAGATGGAAAATAGTTATATATGAAAAATGATCAGAAAAATCCAATCTATACATCTGTACTTGTTTCATGCATGTTTAACCAAGTTAACTTGTTGTTTAGTGCAAAACATGATAAAGCACTATTTAAGATCACAAATGAGTTTGAACTTTGAATCTTTGGTTCAAATAGGCTCAAACTCTTCTATTTGTAGATGCATTAACTCAAACACATCCATATTGCCATGTCATGAGCATGCATCATATTGTTGCATATTGCCATGTATTGATTGTGTTACCGGTGTGATCTTCGTGGTAGGTTCTGCTCCCGAGGATATTCACGAGTGTCCAGTTGAAGGACAGTACCACTCGACCAATCTGCCAGGCAAGCAACCCCATTGAACATTCCGATACAAACCCATCTTCTCGCTTCTGCTCTCTTTTACTGCATTAAGACAACAATGTTTCAGCTGCTATTTGCTGCGGTAGCTGAACCCCATTCCTTTGCATGATCTGTCATTGCCACAGTAAATAGTTGAAACCCACTAGCATGTGTAGGAGTTTATTGAGCCATGTTGATGTGTTCCTACCATGCTATGCCGCTATGCTTAGAGTTGTGTCAGTTCTGGTTCATCTGGGTGATGGATCGGAGTGAAATGGTTGTGTCCGGTAATGAGAGTGAAGTGTGGAATATGATTTGGTAAAGTTATCGATGGAAGGCCATGTAGGAGTACATGGTGGATTGTTTCATTGGAACCGTCCCTAAGAACTGAGATCTGTATGTGTGATTTAAGATCAGCTACTACCACACATTGGGCTACGGGCACTCCAAGCTCTCTCGACTTATTGATCACCCTTGTCCTCTGTCCAGGAGTTGCAATTGGTTTCTGGTGTTTGTAGTATACTGGAGGCCATGCAGAACACTGACCCTAGGGATGGACTGTGATGCGGTAGGTACGTGGCACGGTGTACCGAGTCACCTGTTTGGTGTCTCGGGACCCTGTACACATCGTTTGGGGCCGTGAGCGACACCCCGGCCGGATCTCCTTGCGGATGGAACCCAAATAAGCAATAAACCTGGACTAGGGACTTGTGTGGTTAGTCAGGTCGTGGCCGACACCCTCGCTGGGCTTCCGCTTGAAGGTTGCCGAGTACACGTCGAGTAAATGATGATAAGTGGTGGAAGCGTGTGTGAAGAAGTACACCCCTGCAGGGTTATCAATCTATTCCAATAGTCGCGTCCGCGGTTAAGGACCATTTGGTTGCCTATATAGTTCATAGACAAGTTAATGGTTACTCATAAAAGACTCAAGACAAGTGTGAGTGCCATGGAAGGCCCTTCCGTAGGATGACGGGACAGGATCCACGGTAGAGTATTGTTGTGGTCACTAGTGGACTCATGCGCGTTGTCTCATCTTTTCAAACTGCTGATAGACGTAGTATAGGTTAGCCAAGAGTCAAAGCTGGCTTGCTGCAATAACCCCACTACCCTTGTTGATAATGTTGCATGTATGATAGGCTCTGATGTAAGTCTTGCTGGGTACCTTTGTACTCTTGTTTGCTTAATAACTATTGCAGAGGAGAACACCGCCCCTTCCGATGGTTTCTACATAGACCTCGATGTCAACGAGTAGCTTGCTGTCCAGATGGAAATCTCAAGCCTATGAAGGGCCACTATAGATAGTCAGGCTACACCAAGCCTTCTTTCTTTCCAGTTGTCTGTACTCAGACAAATTTAGCTTCCGCATGTGCTTGTATGTTTGTATGACTTAAGTGTTGGGTCATGTGACCCCTACCTGTATGGATATGTTATGTATGGCTCTTCGGAGCCTCTTAAATAAAGTACTTTGAGTCGTAGAGTTTTGTTGTGATGCCATGTTGTATTTGCACATATCAAGCATATTGTGTGTATGTTATTGAAATGCTTGGTATGTGTGGGATCCGACACCTAGTTTTTACCCTTGGTAGCCTATCTTACAGGGAAATGCCTCCCAATGATTTCACTGATCCTTGGTAGCTTGCTACTGCTCCGGAACACTTAGGCTAGCTGGCATGTGTCCTTCTTCGTTCATGTGTCTGTCCCTTAGGGGAAATGTCACGCGTTGTTCCTTTAAGTCCTTGTAGCTTGCTACGAGTTGGGTTCATTCGTTGATGACCAACACGTTCGTTGTTGGGTCATGTATGCATATCTCTGAAATTTAGCGCCACTTTTGGTTTATAACTACTCATGTTGGCTAGGGTTCTCTATCATATGGATGCTAGCAACACTATCATATACGTGAGCCAAAATGCGCAAACAGTCCTGGGCCAGGTAAGGTGGCACCCGTGGGGATACCGTGCGTGAGGCCGCAAAGTGATATGATGTGTTACATGCTAGATCGGTGTGATTTAGGATCGGGGTCCTGACAGTACTACAATCACATGACTCAACTTGGAGTCAAAGTTGATGAAGATAGTGTTATTGACAGAGTTCTTCAAAATCTGCCACCAAGCTATAAAGGCTTCATGATGAACTATAATATGCAAGGGATGCAGAAGACAATTCCTGAGCTCTTCGCTATGCTCAAAGCTGCGGAGGTAGAAATCAAAAAGGAGCATCAAGTGTCACTGGTTAACAAGACACTAGTTTCAAGAAAAAGGGAAAGGGAAAGAAGGGGAACATCAAGAAGAATAGCAAGCCAGTTGCTACTCCCGGGAAGAAACCCAAGTCTGGAGCCAAGCCTGAAACTGAATGTTTCTACTGCAAAGGGACTGGTCACTAGAAGCAGAACTGCCCCAAGTATTTGGCGGACAAGAAGGATGGCAATGTGAACAAAGGTATATTTGATATACACGTTATTGATGTGTACCTTACTGATGCTCGTAGTAGCGTCTGGGCATTTGATACTGGTTCGGTTGCTCATATTTGTAACTCGAAATAGGGTCTACGGATTAAAAGAAGATTTGCTAAGGATGAGGTAACGATGCGTGTGGGAAATGGTTCCAAAGTCGATGTGATCGCCGTCAGCACGCTACCGCTACATCTACCTTCGGGGTTAGTTTTAGACCTAAATAATTGTTATTTGGTGCCAGCGTTGAGCATGAACATTATATCTGGATCTTGTTTGTTGCGAGACAGTTATTCATTTAAATCAGAGAATAATGGTTGTTCCATTTATATGAGTAATGTCTTTTATGGTCATGCACCCTTGATGAATGGTCTATTTTTGTTGAATCTCGATCGTATTGATACACATATTCATAATATTGAACCCAAAAGATGCAAAGTTGATAATGATAGTGCAACTTATTTGTGTCACTGCCGTTTAGGTCATATTGGTGTAAAGCGCATGAAGAAACTCCATGCTAATGGACTTTTGGAATCACTTGATTATGAATCACTTGGTGCTTGCGAACCATGCCTCATGGGAAAGATGACTAAAACTCCGTTCTCCGGAACAATGGAGAGAGCAACTGACTTATTGGAAATCATACATACTGATGTATGTGGTCCAATGAGTGTTGAGGCTCGCGGCGGGTATCGTTATTTTCTGACCTTCACAGATGATTTGAGTAGATATGGGTATATCTACTTGATGAAACACAAGTCTGAAACATTAAAAAAGTTTAAAGAATTTCAGAGTGAAGTAGAGAATCATCGTAACAAGAAAATAAAGTTTCTACGATCTGATTGCAGAGGCGAATATTTGAGTTATGAGTTTGGTCTTCATTTGAAACAATGTGGAATAGTTTCACAACTCACGCCACCAGGAACACCACAGCGTAACGGTGTGTCCGAACGTCATAACAATACTTTATTAGATATGGTGCAATCTATGATGTCTCTTACCGATTTACCACTATCGTTTTGGGGTTATGGTTTAGAGACTGCTGCATTCACGTTAAATAGGGCACCATCTAAATCCGTTGATACGACACCTTATGCACTGTGGTTTGGCAAGAAACCCAAGTTGTCGTTTCTTAAAGTTTGGGGCTGCGATGCTTATGTGAAAAAGCTTCAACCTGATAAGCTCGAACCCAAGTCAGAGAAATGTGTCTTCATAGGATACCCAAAGGAAACTGTTGGGTACACCTTCTATCACAGATCCGAAGGCAAGATATTCGTTGCTAAGAATGGATCCTTTCTAGAGAACGAGTTTCTCTCGAAAGAAGTGAGTGGGAGGAAAGTAGAACTTGATGAGGTAAATGTACCTTCTCCCGAATTGGAAAGTAGTTCATCACAGAAATTAGTTCGAGTGATTCCTACACCAATTAATGAGGAAGCTAATGATGATGATCATGAAACTTCACATCAAGTTACTACTGAACCTCGTAGGTCAACCGGAGTACGTTCCGCACCAGAGTGGTTTGGTAATCCTGTTCTGGAAGTCATGCTACTGGACCATGATTAACCTGCGAACTATGAGGAAGCGATGATGAGCCCAGATTCCGCAAAATGGCTTGAAGCCATGAAATCTGAGATGGGATCCATCTATGAGAACAAAGTGTGGACTTTGGTTGACTTGCCCGATGATCGGCAAGCCATTGAAAATAAATGGATCTTTAAGAGGAAGACTGACGCTGATGGTAATGTTACTGTCTACAAAGCTCAACTTGTTGCGAAAGGATTTTGACAAGTTCAAGGAGTTGACTACGATGAGACTTTCTCACCCGTAGTGATGCTTAAGTCTGTCCGAATCATGTTAGCAATTGTCGCATTTTATGATTACGAAATCTGGAAAATGGATGTCAAAACTGCATTCCTTAATAGATATCTCAAAGAAGAGTTGTATATGATACAAGCAGAAGGTTTTGTCGATCCTAAAGGTGCTAACGAAGTGTGCAAGCTCTAGCGATCCATATATGGACTAGTGCAAGCATCTCGGAGTTGGAATATATGCTTTGATGAAGTGATCAAAGCATATGGTTTTATACAAACTTTTGGAGAAGAAAGTGAGTGGGAGCTCTGTAGCATTTCTAATATTATATGTGGATGACATATTGTTGATTGGAAATGATGTAGAATTTCTAGATAGCATAAAAGGATACTTGAATAAGAATTTTTCAATGAAAGACCTCGGTGAAGCTGCTTATATATTGGGCATCAAGATCTATAGAGATAGATCAAGACGCTTAATAGGACTTTCACAAAGCACATACCTTGATAAAGTTTTGAAGAAGTTCAAAATGGATCAGTCAAAGAAAGGGTTCTTACCTTTGTTACAAGGTGTGAAGTTGAGTCGGACTCAATGCCCGACCACAGCAGAAGATAGAGAGACAATGAAAGTCATTCCTTATGCTTCAACCATAGGTTCTATCATGTATGCAATGTTGTGTAACAGACCTGATGTGTGCCTTGCTATAAGTCTAGCAGGGGGGTACCAAAGTAATCCAGGAGTGGATCACTGGACAGTGGTCAAGAACATCCTGAAATACCTGAAAAGGATGAAGGACATGATTCTCGTTTATGGAGGTGACAAAGAGCTCATCATAAATGGTTACATTGATGCAAGCTTTGACACTTGTACGGATGACTCTAAGTCCCAAATCGGATACGTATTTTTGTTGAACGATGGAGCTGTCAGTTGGTGCAGTTCCAAGCATAGCGTCGTGGTGGGATCTACGTGTGAAGCGGAGTACATAGCTGCTTCGTTAGTAGCAAATGAAGGAGTCTAGATGAAGGAGTTCATATCTGTTCTAGGTGTAATACCCAGTGCATTGGGTCCAATGAATTTTTTTGTGACAACAATGGAGCAATAGCCTTGGTGAAGGAATCCAGGTTTCACAAGAGAACCAAGCACATCAAGAGACGCTTCGACTCCGTCCACAACCTATTCAAGGAAGGAGACATATAGATTTGCAAAATACATACGGATCTAAATGTCGCAGACCCGTTGACTAAGCCTCTTCCACGAGCAAAACATGATCAGCACCAAGACTCCATGGGTGTTACAATCATTACTATGTAATCTAGATTATTGACTCTAGTGCAAGTGGGAGACTGAAGGAAATATGCCCTAGGGGCAATAATAAAGTTTTTATTTATATTTCCTTATATATCATGATAAATGTCTTTTATTCATGCTAGAATTGTATTAACCAAAAACATGATACATGTGTAAATTCATAGACAAAACAGAGTGTCCCTAGTATGCCTCTTCTAGACTAGCTCGTTAATCAAAGATGGTTATGTTTCCTAACCATAGACATGTGTTATCATTTGATCAATGGAATCAAATCATTAGTAGAATGATGTGATAGACAAGAACCATCCGTTAGCTTAGCACTATGATCATTTAGTTTTATTGCTATTGCTTTCTTCATGACATATACATGTTCCTCTGACTATGAGATTATGCAACTCCCGAATACCGGACAAACACCTTGTGTGCTATCAAACATCACAACGTAACTGGGTGATTATAAAGATGCTCTACAGGTGTTTCCGAAAGTATTTGTGGTGTTGGCATAGATCAAGAATAGGATTTGTCACTTCGAAAGTAAAGAGACTTGCCAGTAAAGATTTAGTCACGAGATGATGTATTGCAGAACGAGTAAAGAGACTTGCCAGTAACAAGATTGAACTAGGTATGATGATACCCACAATCAAATCTCTTGCAAGTAACATACCAATGACAAAGGGAACAACATATGTTGTTATGTGGTTTGACTGATAAAGATCTTCGAAGAATATGTAGGAGCCAATATGAGCATCCAGGTTCCGCTATTGGTTATTGACCAGAGATCTGTCTCGGCCATGTCTACATAGTTCCCCGGATCAGCATAGCCAAGGACCCTTTAAGATGCAACTCCCATTTGGAATAACGCCCAAAAAACCTCTTCACTCGATGTTGAACCCCGAACTCCATATCATGCACTCGTTGGAAGAATGCCTATGAGCTACTAGAAGAACCCACCTATTAATTTTCGAAGGTTTCCAGTTATGCAATCGGGTGTTGGGGATACAGGGGAAGCACCGCGCACTCAACTCTAATCCTACATCCAGTTGTATCCATCCTTCAACACATAACCAGTCATCCTCGGAAACTGTTTACCTCGAACCTTCGAAATGCATCCGCTATACAAGCTGTGGCAATACTCCCGAACTATCCCACCAGTACTGGGTGACGTTGGGGTTATCTCACCACTAACCGCATAGAAGAGTTTTCCATGTCAGACGTCTTAAGTATTCTAGAACCGCTGCGATACATTTGTGACGACAACACCTCGGAGCTCAACTCCCCGGGACACTGCCACAACCCCTAAATGACAGGAGGCATCGAGAACAATGTTCTCGTCACAAAGATATCAGAACAATCCAAACAATACTCGCGTGATCCTAAAAAAAAATTAGTGAATTTTTTAGAGTAGAAGAGATAGAACAACGTCATGAGTCCTCACCAGAGCGATGAAGGGGTGAGGAGTAAAAAGAAATCCTACTCTCCGATATATATATATATATAGGACTCAAAACATTTTTTTGTGTGTGCCTAGACTCAACCGTCAACGATTCGATCAATTAGGGGGGCTCCTAGGTCGGAGAAGTCTCTGAAAACCAACTTGTAATGCCCAGTATGTGACTATGCCTCCCACGTGTCGAGCCACGACTTAAAGGCATACTCACATACTAGAATGATCTCAGTATGGTATCTTTGCACAACTCATGTAAAAGAGGGGATGAAAATTTAAAAGAGTAGTTGGCTTACACTCGCCACGTCACACAATGAAATACATTAACATACATCATCCGAATAACATCAGAGTCCGACTACGGACGAAGATCCAAATGAAAGATACCATAAATAAAGCAACACATGGTCTCGATCATCCTAGTAAGAGCCCTATTGCTCCTCGGGATAGGACACATAGTAACGATGACGCTCTTCGTCGAACTCCCAATACAGCTCTGTCCCATCACCTGTATAGTTCTCAACGGTACATGCATTAGGTGTTGTGTAGAATCTGTGAGCCACGGAGGACTCAGCAATCCCATTCCCGGGTAGCAATACTATCAAAGCCTTAAGTGTGGAAAAAGGCTTAAAACAAGGTTGCAGCAGCACTAGCACTAACTTACGGGTTTAGAGCGAGGAGAGAACAAGTGCCAACGATCGACAAATTGATCACGAAGTGATCTTAACTATTCATGGCCAAACATAACCCCACCGTGTTCACTTCCCGAACCCCTTCGGAAAGAGACCATCACGGTTACTCACGCTGGTAGTGTATTATGAACATGGTGTCAAGTTATCTACAACCGGATATTAACAAATTCCCATCTACCACATAACCACGGGCACGGCTTTCGAAAGTTCAAACCCTGCAGGGGTGTCCCACCTTAGCCCATCACAAGCTCATGATCTGCGGAGTCGCAACTCCAAGGTGGGAAGACCCGAGTATTCTCGGAATCCCGTCCTCAAGATATTCCGACAAAGGTAAAACTAATCCAGCAAGACCTCCCGGCGTGCCGACACCCTTATAGTAGTCGCGCGTATCTCGTCTCAGGCCACGACCGGACGAGCACTACGTACAGCAAACGAAGATCCCAGTGAACTGGGTGGCACGGCAAGTGGCTCTAGTTTGGACCAACACTCATGAGGAGCACTGGCCCGGGGGTTATTACTTAAGTCCTCGGGATAGCTAGTCCCTATGCAAGTTTTTAGTTATTAGGCAAATGTAAAACCAATGTTGGGCCTTGCTGGAAAAGCTTTAGCGATAAACGGGTTATCGAGGGGGGCCCATAAACCCCAACCGTGTTAGGGAAACAAAATCAAGGAACATAACACCGGTTTAACGGTTCCTAGGGTGGCATGAGTGGAACAAAACACCAAGCAAGAGGCTTAGCCTTCCACCCATTACCAATATATAGATGATTTAGTTTAACAGTTTATATATTGTGATATCCCAATAATAACTTCATCATGAAGCAAGAATCTTCAAGTCTTCACCTGCAACTAACAACGCTATAAGAGGGGCTGAGCGATGCTTACGTAGCCAAACAACGGTTTGCTAGGTGGGTAGTTAGAGAGTTTCATGGCAACAATAGGAGGGCTGACAAACAGACATAGGCATCGAGGCAATATCTAAAGAGCGAGACATCTAGCATAGGCAAAGATAGTAGTGATATCTGGGTATGGTCATCTTGCCTGTTGATTCCACGGAGGGATCGTAAGACGGCTCCTCGTACTCAGTCTCGGCAAGATCCTCGAACTCGGTCTCGGCTCCTGGCTCTACTCAACACAAGAACACAACACGGCACAATATCAAACACGGTGCAATGCTAAATCAACATGATGCAAGTCATAACAAGGGGTGCGAGTATGATGAGCGTATGCATGTGGAAGCACTTGAGCCTAAGGAGAAGATGATGGAAAATGCCTCATCTTGGAAAACAAAGCAAGCCACTGGATAGAGGGGAATATTTCGGTCGAAATCGATATAAAGATCACCGGAAACGGACGCACGATTTGCAAATGGCAAGCAAATCAATATTCAAGCGAAACTGCAGTTTACAGCAACATGGCATCTTTGGAGCAAGAAATAATTATGCTACGGCACTCAAACATGGAGACAAAGGGCATGGATGTGAAATAGACATGATACTTAACAAGCATGAACTTATAACACACCCAAAAACCTACTGGAACACAATTAACCAAGCATGGCAAGTTGCAATAAATTTACAGAATTCTCAGACTTTGTGAAAATTACAAGGCATTGCAGAATTACAACGGAATGGCATGTTAACGAGCTTGTTGCACTCATATCAAGACATATCATGGCATGGGAATGAATCTAACATGTAGAGCACATACTCAAGAACAAAACTCATGTTGACACCTAGCTCATATGACACAAGGGTAAATAAGCACAAGCATGGCAAAACATGATCTCATAACAAGTGCAGAAACTTATCAGCCAAATGCACTTTTGCAATAGAGATATACATGTCAAGATGACAACTAACATGAATGCTACAGGAACCAACATGTAGAGCATTTCACAACGAAGATCTGGACATATCATTCACTCCATTCGGACCAATATCCACAAAGTTATCACCTCTCAAACATGGCAACAAATTTACACAGACAACAAGTTACAGCAACATGCACTCTTGCCACGAAGATTAAGTCAAGAAGATGAACTCTAACATGCATTAAACTGGTTCTACCATGTAGAGCACGACGAGACGAACAGTTCGACATATCATACGCGCAAAACGGAGCTACGAGCACGAAGTTATCACATGGCAAAGGAGGCAACAAATTTACGGAATCCGGGGACTTAGTGGAATTTATACCTCTGCGAAAGTCAACGCGGGACGGATGGGTTCCGGGACGGATGGGTTCCGGGACGGAGAGATCCGGGTTCGGGGAGACATTTGGTTTGATGTCTTGGTGGATATGGTCCCAATCCCGAACCGGATCCGGATCGCCGGAGAAGGACGGCGGAGGCGGCCGGAGGAACGAGGGCGGCGGCCGGATGTGGGGACGAGGGCGGCGGCCGGCTTACGCGGCGGCGGCGGCGGAGCGGGAGGCCGGCGGCGGGGGGAGCCGGGGCGGCGGCGGCGGCGAGGACCAGCGGCGGGCGTGGCCCGGGGCGGCGGCGGCGGCGCGCGCTCTAGGTGGTGGTGGGCGGAGCCGCGCCGGCGGCGATGGCGCGCGGTGGCCGGCCGTGGAGGCGGGAGCGGCAGCGGCGGGGTCGTGCTCGGCCGGCGGCACGAGGCGGCCGAGCCACGGGACGGAGGCGCTCGGGCTGGCGGGCCGGGAGGGCCCGGATCGGGCCGCGCGGGGCCCGACGGCGGCAAAGTGGGCGCAGCGGCGCTCGGCGAATGAGGGCCCGACACATGGCGGCTGCGGCGGAGGTCGGACACATCCGGTCTGATCGGACGCGTCCGGCGGCGGCGTGTCGGTGTACAAAAAGAGGGGTACACTTTTTGTACCCCTATGACTGTGCACAGGCAGTCCGAGCCCCAGGCACCACCACACCAAGCACGGCATGGGAGGTGAGCCAGGGTAAGACCGAAGCTCGATGGAGACTGAAGCCCAAAGCCAAGACCACAAAGAGCAAAGGGACGAAGCGGATTCCCCCAGCAAGATCCTTGCCGAGGGCAGCTTTAGCAGCCCCGGCAAGACCCTTGCCGCGGCAGCTCGCCCCACGCCTACGGAGCGGATCACCCTTGAGTCCACTGCCCCCATGGGGCAAGGATTCGGGAGGCATCCCCGTAGTGGCACGTAGATCTTTGTGAAGACAGTCAAAGACAGATACGCACATTAAGAAGACGACGACCCTTGGCTGGATCCCAGCCGAGGAGGACCACAAGACCCCCGGCAAGCACCTTGCCGGGGATGACAGCAGGCGCTGTGGCAAGAGCCTTGCCGGGGCCCCGGCAAGGCCCTTGCCGGGGACATCCGCAGGGCCACCGTCAGGCCCGCACCAACTGAGTTTCCACCGCCCCACGCAGCTGCCGACCCAACCAGCTGGACAGGGACCTGTGTGGCAACATGCAGATCTTCGTGAAGACCCACCATTGTGCCACCTCAGCTGCCTGCCTGCCTACATGGCATCTCAGGCATCGCTAGCCAGGGCGCGTGTCAACACAAGAAGGAGCGGCGACGGACAAGACGGACGTCTTCCCTCGCCCCCGATAAAGCAAGGACACCTAAGCTAAGCGCATTAAATGTGCCTTGTCATGTAATGCGAGGGATAACCTCGCATCACTATACCCTTTCCACCTCCTGTGTGCCACTGTGGCAACCCCTTTTCCTTATAAAAGCAGGCCCGAGGCGACCAGGAGAAGGATTCGGCTCTTTGGAACTTCTCACGACTCGGCTTTTGGAGTTGTTGACGCCCCATAGCTAGCTGAAGAACACAAACATATAATCCACCAAAGCAGGAGTAGGGTTTTACGCATCTTTGCGGCCCGAACCTGGGTAAAGGAACTGTGTGCTAACTGTTAGATCCGCTCTTCTCTCAACCCCGTGCCACGCAACCGTAGTAGGGATTCTTGTAATCCCATAGGTGTCGATCCAAATACACCGACATCTTTGGCGCGCCAGGTAGGGGGCGCAGTTGTGAGAATCGGCTCCAGCAGTTGGCCCAACGCTCTTTCGTCTTCGTGGCCCTTTGAGAAGGAAGGAGGCCGGAAGATCTGCGCTCGAGAGGCTACCAATAGAAACTAAGTTACATCGAACCCTGGATATTTATATCCTATTATTTAAGGTTATTATCCTCGGAGTTGTCACTCCTTGTACGAGAAACCTACATGCAAATGGGGCCCTTCCCGATCCACAACGCCTTTGCTCTGTTTCGAGTCCGCTCAAAAGTTCAAACGGCTGCGTTGGAAACGGTAGGGTAGCCTTCCGCAATTGGCAAGGCTCTCGACTCTGACTCGAGTCAAACTCGACAGTTCGAGCAGCTGCGTTAAGGGCGGCAAGCTGGCTCACCCGGTAGCACGCGCGCCCGGCAGGCCAATGGGGACCCGTCCCCAAGACGCCGCCTTGGGTTTTTTCGCGCCGGCAAGCCTACCCACTAAGCGTAGGGTGGACATACAAAGGGGCAGCAAACAGGAAAATAACATGCATAATTCCAAAGATATTTCAAAGTTATATTACATCATGTCATCGCTGCGGTTCTAACTAAAGATAAAATATGTCTTGGTCATGAACTCGCAGCGGCGAAGAAGAACGGGATGCCTAATCCCGGCGCTGGCCCTCCACCCTCTTGATTTCGTCGATGCGGCTGGTGACGGGCTTGATGCACTCCTTGAGCACCGTGAGGTCAGCATCCTCCGGCAAGCTGTCCATCGCGGTTTCGAAGTCGAGGGCGGGGTTCCAGAACGCCATCTTGGTGAGGACCTTGGTCATAACCCCCCGGCAAAGCCGCCGGGCCTCCCCGGCTAGCGTGGCCGTTCTGTTGGAGTGAAGATCAGCCAAGGAACCGAGGACGCCCTCGAAGAACAGGGTCAGCTTGGCGTTGACGGACCCGCTCCACTCAGGGGCATACCTCACGTTTGGCATCCCCATGAGGGCCAACTGCGAGGTAACCCTACCGGCGATGTCCTCCAGCCGGCTGATCCACCTGTTCTCGCCCGCCACGTATTCTTGGTGGGAGGCGCCCTCGTCTGCCCGCTCCTTCTTCTCCTCCTCCAGGCTCTTGGTCAAGGCCTCCTCCCGAGCCGAGCTCTCCGACAACATCTTCTCGAGATTCTCCAGCCTCAGCTTGAGATCTCAGATGGAGTTTTGTGCCTTGGAGAGCTCCCCAGCCCTGCTGATGACCGCTCCATGCGCCTTTGTCAAGGCGGTGTTGAGCCTGTTCTTTTCGTCAGACAGCTTGAGGGCCTGCTCCTTCAGCTCGTCCCGCTCCACATCTAGCTCTTGCACCTTGCCGGCGTGGGCCAGAGCCTGGGCATCCAGTGCATCTTTGTGCCTCTGCCCCAGCTCACGAGTCCGCCGCTCGACAAGGACCTCGAACTCCTCATCCTTGCTGCGGAGCGTTGCGGCAAGCTTCGCCTCACGCGTGGAGAGGTCTTCCTCCTGGGAATCGAGGGCAGCTTGATGCTGGTTCCGGGCGGCCTCGGCCGCGGCAGCCAAGTTCGCCGCCTCTTCCTGGGCCTTCTTGACGTCGGACATCTTCATGATGAGCTCTGCGTCGTGCTTGGCCAATTCTTCCTGGAAGGCCCTCTGCTCCTCGCGGGACTGGTTTGGCCTCAGCAACGCGCGCCTTGAAATCCACCTCCGCCTCGTCCACCGTTGCCATCCTGGACTTAACCTTGTCCAGACGAGCACGGTAGAGCGCTTGGAGCTTCCGGAAATTGGCCCCCATGGCCCGGAAGAGCTGCCCTTCTGGAGAGCCATCGCCGCCGACCCCCCGTTCGTCAACAACCTCGAGCCCGGTGGCGGCGAGCACCTCGCCGTCGAAGACTTCCCCTCCGGCGGGCGCTCGGGAGCTTGACGCCCCTGCGAGATGGACGAAGAGATCGTCGCCCACCTTCAGGTACCTGCCAGGGCCCGAGGTTGTGGAGGAAGAAGGCTGATCATCAATCGCCTCTTCCTCGGTTGTGGCCTTGCCGGCCTCCCCGGCAGGCCCACCGCCGGCACCCTCGGCGGCGCCCTTCGCGACATCCTCAGCGGCCTTATCCGCGGCGGCCCTGGCAGCGTCCTTGGCGGCCTCCTCGGCGGCAATCCTGTCGGCCTCCGCCGCGGCCTCCTCTGCAACTTCCCCGATGACGGCGTCCACGTCCTCCATATCCGTTGACGGAGGGCATGGGCAGTGATGGGGATGATGAAGCCAAGAAAAAGGATAAGGGAAAAAGTAAAGACAGAAGACAGGCGACTTACCAGTGTCGGGCTGTGAAGCGGAAGTCCCCTCCCCGCTGGCGTCTGGCGCCGTGGCAGAGCCACCAGCGCCCAAGTTCCCCTCTTCCTCCATGCGTGTGGGCTCCATGCTTGGTGCCCTTGCCAGGGATGCCCCTCGCGGCGGTGTGGTCGATGGGGGTGGTATGTTGGGGATAGCCCCTTGCGGCTACTCCTGCTGCTGCTCCCGTCCTACAAAACCGACAAGGTCAGCACCATAGCATCAAGCACCTACTGCATGTCGAGCAAGAAGAGGATGAAGAACTTACGCTGGGGGATGTGCCGGGGGCTACCGTCTGGGCTGCTCAACGCCACCAGTCGTGTCCCTGAAGCCCCAGCCGGGGGCTGGCTACTCGCCGAAGCCTTGGCCCTATTTATCCTCTGGGCCAACGTCTCTGCGTCCCTGAAGAAGCAAAACAGATCAAGATGAATGGCATGGTTCAAGGGGATGGAAATGGCAGTAAGGAATGGAGTACTTACTCGTTGTCCATCTCCTCCTCCTCCGCCGCCGCTTTCCTCTTCCTCTTCCTCTTCGGACTGATAGGCCCGAGATCAAAAGGGAGTTCCGCGTCGACATCCGAGTCAACGTCTGCCGAGGGAGGCGAAGGGGGCGGAGTTTGTGCGCGCCTCGACGGAGAAAAGGCTGCCGCC
Source organism: Secale cereale (assembly GCA_902687465.1). NCBI lineage: Eukaryota > Viridiplantae > Streptophyta > Magnoliopsida > Poales > Poaceae > Secale > Secale cereale. Next base: position 393,448,990 of record LR738711.1, on the reverse strand, counting down.
TTCTTCTTCTCGGCGGCTTTCGTCAGCCTCCTCGCCGCCGTGGCCCTCGTGTGGCGCCCGGACCCCTCCAGGGCCAATTGAGGCTGCGCAGCCTTGTCGGGCCGGACCGGCTCGCCGGAACAGGCCCGCCGCAGGACTCGCCCTCTTCCCCTGGCTGGCGCCGAGCCGGCCGCCACATCCTCCTCCGACGACGACTCATCGGACGCGTCTTCGACCAGCGGAGCTCCGGTGCCGGCGCTGATATCCTCTCCGGCGGCCACCGCCACTGGGCGAGCTCCTCCTCCTCCGCAGCCGTGGCATCCTTGTCCTCCACACCCCCGGCGCTGCCGGCCTCCATGACGAGCTACGCCTCCCTCGCCCTAGCGGCGACGTAGTCCAGCTCTTCCTGGGTGGTGTCCCTGACAAGCCACCGCTCGGCATCAGGCTTGACGCACACCTCGACCAGAGAGTCAAAGAATTGTTGCACGACCTCGTCCGCCGGCTCCTGCCAGCTCGGGACGGGGCCGTGCGCGTTGCACTTCGACATGATGGCGATGATCTCGGACTGGCGCGAATTGTTGCATAGCGGGACCACCCCCGCTGGCAGCTTGAAGAGCTGCCCCCTGATGGCCTTGCTGGCCTTTGCGGCAGCCTTCACGGCCTTGTCGGTCCGTTCGACCTCGCCATCGCGACCCACATCAAGCTGGAAGAGCCGCTGGCAGAAATGGGCGTGTCCCATCACTGTGAGGTTGTGGTCGAGGCCAGGGCGAAGCCGCATGACGTCAGCCGGGTTCCTAAAGAGCTAGGCTGGGCTCCCCTTGTTGTGCAACAGGGCGATCTGACGGTGAATGAAGTCCGCCCCGATCATCTCAAGGGTGAGCCCGGCCTGGGCGAGCCGATGGATCCTGGTGGTGGCGATGGTGAGCCTCCCGTCGACGGCGTCGACGTCACCCCAGTCGCTGCCACGGACCAGCGGCACCCGGCGGACCTTGCAGAATGTTGGTGGCTCGTCTTCTTCAATCCAGCACCACTGGCCGCGCCATTCATCCCACCTCTCCTTCACGGTGCCCTCCGGGTATGCTCCCTTGGATCTCGGAATCCAGGTGATGCACCCAGAGACGACACCTCCCGGCTGGATCCGAGGGGTGAAGTAGTGGCGGAAGAGTGCCGTGTTGGGCTGCACCCCGACGAAGCCCTCGTAAAAGTGCGCGAAGAAAGCCATGCATGCCATCGCGTTCGGAGTGAAATCCAAGAGGTGGAAGCCAAAGGTGTGCATGACATCACAGAAGAAATCGGAGAAGGGGGGACATAACCCGCAAGAGATGTAGTCGACGAAGAAGGGGTACCGATTTGGGCCAGGTTCGGCGCAAGCGGCTGGAATGACGCGCGTCGCCGGATGTCCCAAATTCTCCCCCCGCCCGTCTTCGCCCCCCAAAGGGGCTTGAAGGCGGCCCGGAGCTCGTAGACATCGACCGTCGACGGGATGAAGAAAGCGGCCTTCGTCCGGTCCCCCGAAAACGCGCACTCCAGCGGCTCCACAGACCTGGCGCCCTTGGCCACCCCCTTGCCCTTGGCGGGTTTGGACGCCATGGCGATTGAGTTGGACGGCTGAGGAAGAGGGATGGCGAAGCAACGGCGGCAGGCGACGGCGGAGGCTTCAGAAGGAAGGAAGAGAGGGAACAACGGCTCTGAGATTGGAAGAGGCGCGAGGAAAATGGAGGAAGTGAGCAGCGCGCCCGCTGGTATTCCTTCTTATGGGGGGAAACGCGGGCCGCCTCCTTTCCCATTTACTGCCACGTGACGCATGCCTGCGGAAACCGCCCCACACATGCCGCCCACGTCACGCACGCCCCTCCACCCCGCGCCGCGCGCGCGGGTCGTGGGAAGCAAAGCGCGCGGAAAATCTTACCACGGTGAAAACCGTCCCGCCTGCCCGCGCACCGTTCTGGGCCTGGCCCAACAACGCGTCGCGCTTATGTGTGGCCCAAGCCAGGGGGCTCCTGTCGGTGTACAAAAAGAGGGGTACACTTTTTGTACCCCTATGACTGTGCACGGGCAGTCCGAGCCCCGGGCACCACCACACCAAGCACGGCATGGGAGGTGAGCCAGGGTAAGACTGAAGCTCGATGGAGACTGAAGCCCAAAGCCAAGACCACAAAGAGCAAAGGGACGAAGCGGATTCCCCCGGCAAGATCTTTGCCGGCGGCAGCTTTAGCAGCCCCGGCAAGACCCTTGCCGCGGCAGCTCGCCCCACTCCAATGGAGCGGATCACCCTTGAGTCCACTGCCCCCATGGGGCAAAGATTCGGGAGGCATCCCCGTAGTGGCATGCTGATCTTTGTGAAGACAGTCAAAGACAGATACGCACACTAAGAAGACGACGACCCTTGGCGGGATCCCAGCCAAGGAGTACCACAAGACCCCCGGCAAGCACCTTGCCGGGGATGACAGCAGGCGGTGCGGCAAGACCCTTGCCGGGGCCCCGGCAAGGCCCTTGCCGGGGACATCCGCAGGGCCATCGTCAGGCCCGCACCAACTGAGTTTCCACTGCCCCACGCAGCTGCCGACCCAACCAGCTGGGAAGGCACCTGCGTGGCAACATGCAGATCTTCGTGAAGACCCACCATTGCGCCACCTCAGCTGCCTGCCTGCCTACATGGCATCTTAGGCATCGCTGGCCAGGGCGTGTGTCAACACAAGAAGGAGCGGCGACGGACAAGACAGACGTCTCCCCTCACCCCCGATAAAGCAAGGACACCTAAGCTAAGCGCATTAAATGCGCCTTGTCATGTAATGCGAGGGATAACCTCGCATCACTGTACCCTTTCCACCTCCTGTGTGCCACTGTGGCAACCCCTTTTCCCTATAAAAGGAGGCCCGAGGCGACCAGGAGAAGGATTCGGCTCTTTGGAACTCCTCACGACTCGGCTTTTGGAGCTGTTGACGCCCCATAGCTAGCTGAAGAACACAAACATATAATCCACCAAAGCAGGAGTAGGGTTTTACGAATCTTTGCGGCCCGAACCTGGGTAAAGGAACTGTGTGCTAACTGTTAGATCCGCTCTTCTCTCAACCCCGCGCCCCGCAACCGTAGTAGGGATTCTTGTGATCCCATAGGTGTCGATCCAAATACACCGACACGGCGGAGGGAAGCTCGGCTAGGGTTTGCCCGAGAATTTCGGGGAGATGGCTAATTTATAGATTCTGGGAGCTAGGAAGGTCCAAATGAGGAGCGGTTTTCGCCCACACGTTCGTAATCCGACGACCGAGAGGATGGGAGTGGATGTGCTGAGTTAGTGGGCTATTGTGGAGGGGGTCTTGGGCCAAAAGGAAGAGGTGCTTTTAGCCCACTAGGTTAACTGTTGGAGTACCAAACGAACTCCAAACGCGATGAAACTAGACAGGCGGCCTACACATACTAAAACAACAACGCACGACAAGTCTCACCTCATCCCGAGAATGTTACACGGCCGCATACGAAAGAAGGACTCGGGGGTGCCACGGGCACGTGTGTGAGTGTCGAAACTCGAAACGAACAACGGGAAGAGACGGGCATGACCGGGTGCAAGTGAAAACACGAATGCAGTGCAATGCAATGCACATGACAACATGACATGGATGGAATGCACACACGCGCACACAAAACGAAGAAACCCGAAATGAAAGAAGAGCCCAGAATGGAATTGAAGAAGTCAACGTTTCATATAATGCCATAAATGGAAGGTATCACATATAGGGTGTTACAAACTCTCCTACACTACAAAAAGATCTCATCTCGAGATCTAGGACTGGAAGGAGGGATACTCGGAACGAGGGTGATCGTCTCGTTCCCACGTAGCTTCTCGGTCGGTATGGTGTGACCACTTTACTTTCAAGAACTTGATGGACTTGTTGTGGGTTTTGCGCTCAGTTTCTTCAAGAATAGCAACAGGGTTCTCACGATAAGATAAGTCTTGTTGAAGATCAATCTCCTCGAACGGAATGGTGCGTTCAGGTGTCTTGAAGCACTTGTGGAGTTGAGACACGTGAAACACATCATGAACATTTGCAAAGTTGGAGGGAAGCTCGAGTTGGTAGGCTAGAGCGCCTCTTTTGCCAAGAATCTTGAAAGGGCCCACATATCTCGGAGCAAGCTTGCCTTTGATACCAAATCTCTGGGTGCATTTCATAGAAGAAACACAGATATAGACATGATCTCCAATGTCGAAAGCCAAATCACGATGATTGCCGTCATAGTAGCTCTTTTGACGCGATTGCGCGGCTTTGAGATTCTCACGTATGACTTTGCACGTTTCTTTGGATTCTGAGATCAAATCATTACCAAGAAATTGACGTTCACCAGTCTCGGACCAGTTGAGAGGAGTATGGCACTTTCTGCCATAGAGGATTTCAAAAGGAGCTTTGCCGGCACTTACTTGGAAGTTGTTGTTGTAGGAGAATTCGGCAAACGGGAGACAATTTTCCCATTTCATACCGAAAGAGATGACACAAGCTCTCAGCATGTCTTTGAGGATCTGGTTCACTCTTTCGACTTGACCACTAGTCTGAGGGTGAAACGCAGTGCTGAAGCGAATTTGTGTGCCCATGGCTGACTGAAAGGAGTCCCAGAACTTAGATGTGAACAAACTTCCACGGTCTGAGGAGATGACTTGAGGAATGCCATGCAAAGAAACAATTCTAGAAGTGTACAACTCTGCCTTCTGAGCTGCGTTGACTGCTTCTTTGATGGGAAGGAAATGAGCTAATTTAATTAGCTTATCAATCACTACGAAGATAGCATCATTGCCCTTCTTGGACTTAGGAAACCCAGTGATGAAATCCATTTCAATGTGATCGAATTTCCACTCAGGAATAGGTAGAGGTTGAAGGAGACCGGCTGGATGTTGATGCTCTGCCTTCACTCTTCTGCAGACATCACATTCATTCACGAATTGGGCAATCTCCCTTTTCATGCGAGTCCACCAATATGATTGCTTGAGGTCTTGGTAAATCTTGGAACTTCCGGGATGAATCGAGAGGAGGGAGTCATGTGCTTCGTTCATTATGAGCTTCCTGAGATAACCCTTGGGAACCACAATTCTGTCCTCAAAGAACAAGGTGTCTTTCTCATCAACGCGATAGCACTTGTATTTGGGAGTACCCTTGGCAATACCATGTTTCACTTTCTGCACCATAGCATCACTGAGCTAGGCCTCACGGATTTGATCTTCCAAGGTAGGAGCAACTTGAAGGTTTGCAAGAAAGCCTTGCGAAACAACTTGGAGGTTGAGCTTCTTGAATGATTCACAAAGTTTAGGCTGGAATGGTTTGAGAAGGAGACTATTGCAATATGCCTTTCTGCTCAAGGCATCTGCAATGACATTGGCCTTGTCAGGTGTGTACTCAATGCTTGGATCATACTCTTGAATGATCTCAAACCAACGAGTCTGGCGAAGGTTAAGGTTTGGCTGTGTGAAGATGTACTTCAAGCTCTTGTGATTTGTGAAAATGTCCACTTTTCTGCCCAGCAGAAGGTGTCTCCATGTGATCAAGGCATGTACAACTGCTGCTGGCTTGAGATCATGTGTGGGGTAATTCTTCTCATTTGGTTTCAACTGACGAGAAGTGTATGCCACAATCTTCTTGTCTTGCATGAGAACACAGCCAAGACCTTGCAAAGAAGCATCTCAAAAGACTTCATAGGGCTTGGACTCATCCGGAGGAGTAAGAACCGGAGCAGAAATGAGCTTCTCTTTGAGTGTTTTGAATGCCACATCACAATCAGGAGTCCAGGAGTACTTGACATTCTTCTGCAAGAGGTTGGAGAGAGGCTTGGCAATCTTGCAGAAGTTCTCAATGAACCTTCTGCAATAGCTAGCGAGACCAAGGAAGCTTCGGAGTTGCTTGACATTCTGCGGGGGTTCCCAGTTGACAATAGCTTCAACTTTCTCGGGGTTCACAGAAATGCCCTCGGCAGAGATAATATGACCAAGATATCAGACTTTATCCAGCCAGAATTCACGTTTGGAGAACTTCGCATAGAACTTGTGTTCACGAAGCCTGTCAAGGACCAAACGGAGGTGCTTGGCATGGTCTTCTTCATTCTTGGAGAATACCAAGATATCATCCAGATAGACGAGAACGAATTCATTGGTGTAGGGGTTGAATATGAAGTGCATCATACGGGAGAAAGTGGGTGGAGCATTTGCAAGGCCGAAAGACATGACCGTGTATTCATAGGAGCCATAGCTTGTTCTGAATGTGGTCTCGTGAATATCCGCTTCACGGATACGGATCTGGTGGTAAACCATCTGGAGATCGAGCTTTGAGAACACCTTTGCTCCTTTGAGCTGCTCGAACAATTCATTGATATTGGGGAGCGAATACTTTTTCTTTATTGTCTTCTTGTTCAATGGCCGATAATCAATGCAAAGGCGTTCCGTGCCATCCTTCTTCTTGACAAATAGAACACCACAGCCCCAAGGAGAAGTACTAGGACTGATTAGACCCATACGTTCTCGCTCATCGAGTTGTTTCTTCATCTCCTTCAACTCAACAGGGGAAAGCTTGTACGGACGCCGACATGCTGGCTCGGTACCGGGCTCGAGTTCAATGACGAATTCAACTTGACGATGGGGAGGCATGCCTGGAAGCTCTTCAAGGAAAACATCCTCATATTCATTAACCACCGGAATCTGAGAAATGGCATTAATCTCGCCCTTGTCATTGAGAGAGAATAGCCTGATTGTGTTATCTCGAGAGGCGAAGATAATCACATCTTCTTCAAGATGAGTAAGCTTGACTTCCTTATTTGCACAATCAATGTTTGCATCTTGCTTGGAGAGCCAATCCATCCCAAGAATAAGATCAATGTCGGAGTTGCCAAGAACAACCGGAGTAACTAGAAAACGGTAATCACCCATATGAATAGATACATCCGGAACAACTGAGTTGGAAGTCATTTCCAATCCCGGAGAAATAATCTTTAAAGGTCTAGGTATGCTCTCCGAAACCAAGTCATGCTTAGCAACAAATGGTCTTGAAATGAAAGAAAGCGATGCACCCGAATCAAACAAGACTTTAGCAGGTATAGAGTTAACTGGAAGGTTACCAAGTATCACATCTGAAGAATTCTCTGCTTGAGCTGCATTCATCAGATTCACTCTTGCTGTCTTGGGATTGTTCTTGACAATAGCAGTGCTGACAGGTGGAGGAGCCGGAAGGCGCCTTGGGTTGGGACACTTGTTGGCATAGTGACCCTTCTGGCCACACTTGTTGCAAATCACTTCTGAGATAGGCCGGTGATAAGGACCACTTGATCTTGAAGCTTGAAACTGAGGCTTGGCCTGATTACTTGGGTTGGGTGGGTGGGAGAAACCACCTGAGTGCTTGTTGTTGTTTGGAGGGCGGAGCACTGGAGGAGGCGGTAGCCAGAACTTCTGCTGCTTTGCAACCACTTGGGAAGAAGAGGAGGAGTGGACAGCATCTTTGATCCTCTTTTTGGAAGCTTCAATCTTGAGCTGAGATGCCTCTTGCTTAAGAGCCATATTGTAGAATTGGTCAAACATCTGGCTCGAACAAGGTGAGAGCTAGTTGGAGTTCATCCTTCAGACCACCACGGAACTGATAAATCTTACTCTTGGCATCTGGGATGTCTTGCTTGGCATAACGAGCAAGATTCTGGAACTTGACATTGTATTGATAGATGGACATGGTGCCTTGCTTCAGGTTGCGGAATTGCTCATGCATGCCTTCAATGACACTGGTTGGAATGTGGTGAGAGCGGAAATCCTTGCAGAAGTCAGTCTAGGAGATCTCACGTCCACCTCTGGAATCTTTGTACTGTTGCCACCAATCAGCAGCTTGATCTTTGAGTTGGAAAGTGGCAAACTTGACATAATCCTCAGGTCTCATGTTACTACATTCAAAGTGCTTTTTGATGTCTGTTATCCAGTCTTCAGCATCTAGCGGATCCACACAGTAACTGAAAGACTTCGGTTGGTTTGCCAGGAATTGGTTGAGGGTTGCAAAGTGAGGTTGATTGAACAGATTGCATTGGCCTTGGTTCCCATGACCACCTTGATTTGCTTGGTTGGCTTGAAAGTTCTGCATCATTTGCATAAGCATCTGGGTGTTCTGGTTGGTCGCTTGCATAATTGCTCTCCAGACCTTAGACGGAGGAGGAGCGGAAGGAGGACGTTCAGGAACACACTCTTCTTCGCCCTCTGGGTTAGCGTTGGGAACCTTCTTAGGAGCCATCCTGAATGAGATGACAACTATTAGCCATTGATTTAAAATATATAAGCTAAATCAACGGCTAGAAATTGCAACATAAGTCCTCACAAGAACATTCGAACAAAATGAACGAATGTATTCCACAGTTTAATGGTACAACAATCTTCTCGAGAAGCCACTTGGGAGAACAAAAGGTAAATAAGAATGACAAGGTGCAAATAGAACAAATACAAGATAGAAGCTTCGTCCCACATGTTCGTGCTGAAAGCCCATGGAACGTGTTACAAAAGGGTTTTGCAATCCCCGGATCAGCATAGCCAAGGACCCTTTAAGATGCAACTCCCAATTGGAACAACGCCTAAAACACCTCTTCACTCGATGTTGAACCCCGAACTCCATATCACACACTCATTGGAAGAATGCCTACGAGCTACTAGAAGAACCCACCTATTAATTTCCGAAGGTTTCCAGTTATGCAATCGGGCGTTGGTGATACAAGGGAAGCACCACACACTCAACTCTAATCCTACATCCAGCTGTATCCATCCTTCAACACATAACCAGTCATCCTCGAAAACTGTTTTCCTCGAACCTTCGAAACGCATCCGCTATACAAGTTGTGGCAATACTCCCAAACTATCCCACCAGTATTGGGTGACGTCGGGGTTATCTCACCACTAACAGCATAGAAGAGTTTTCGATGTCGGCCGTCTTAAGTATTCTAGAACCGCTGCGATACATTTGTGACGACAACACCTCGGAGCTCAACTCCCCGGGACACTGCCACAACCCCTAAATGACAGGAGGCATCGAGAACAATGTTCTCGTCACAAAGATATCGGAACAATCCAAACAATACTCGTGTGATCAAAATTAGTGAATTTTGGAGAGTAGAAGAGATAGAACAACGTCACGAGTCCTCACCAGAGCGATGAAGGGGTGAGGAGTAAAAAGAAATCCTACTCTCCGATATATATATAGGACTCAAAACATTTTTATGTGTGTGCCTAGACTGAACCGTCAACGATTCGATCAATCAGGGGGGCTCCTAGGTCGGAAAAGGCTCTGAATACCAACTTGTAATGCCCAGTATGTGACTATGCCTCCCACGTGTCGAGCCACGACTTAAAGGCATACTCACATACTAGAATGATCTCAGTATGGTATCTTTGCACAACTCATGTAAAAGAGGGGATGAAAATTTAAAAGAGTAGTTGGCTTACACTCGCCATGTCACACAATGAAATACATTAACATACATCATCCGAATAACATCAGAGTCCGACTACGGACGAAGACCCAAATGAAAGACACCATAAATAAAGTAACACAAGGTCCCGTTCATCCTAGTAAGAGCCCTACTGATCCTCGGGATAGGACACATAGTAACGACCACGCTCTTCGTCGAACTCCCAGTACAGCTCTGTCCCATCACCTGTATAGTTCTCAACGATACCTGCATCTGGTGTTGTGTAGAATTTGTGAGCCACAGAGGACTCAGGATTCCCGTTCCCGGGTAGCAATACTATCAAAGCCTTAGGTGTGGAAAAGGCTTAAAACAAGGTTGCAGCAGCACTAGCACTAACTTACGGGTTTAGAGCGAGGAGAGAACAAGTGCCAACGATCGACAAAGTGATCATGAAGTGAACCTAACTATTCAATGCCAAACATAACCCCACCGTGTTCACTTCCCGAACCCCTTCGAAAAGAGACCATCATGGTTACTCACGCTCGTAGTGTATTATGAACATGGTGTCAAGTTATCTACAACCGGATATTAACAAATTCCCATCTGCCACATAACCGCGGGCACGGATTTCGAAATTTCAAACCCTACAGGGGTGTCCCAACTTAGCCATCACTAGCTCACGATCTGCGGAGTCGCAACTCCAAGGTGGGAAGACCCGAGTATTCTCGGAATCCCGTGCTCAAGATATTCCGACAAAGGTAAAACTAATCCATCAAGACCTCCCGGCGTGCCGACACCCTGATAGTAGCCGCACGTATCTCGTCTCAGGCCACGACCGGATGAGCACTACATACAGCAACCGAAGATCCCAGCGAACTGGGTGGCACCGCAAGTGGCTCTAGTTTGGACCAACAGTCATGAGGAGCACTGGCCCGGGGGTTGTTAATTAAGTCCTCGGGATAGCTAGTCCCTATGCAAGTTTTTAGTTATTAGGCAAATGTAAAACCAATGTTGGGCCTTGCTGGAAAAGCTTTAGCGCTAAGCGGGTTATCGAGGGGGGCCCATAAACCCCAACCGTTTTAAGGACTCAAAATCAAGGAACATAACACCGGTTTAACGGTTCCTATGGTGGCATGAGTGGAACAAAACACCAAGCAAGAGGCTTAGCCTTCCACCCATTACCAATATATAGATGATTTAGTTTAACAGTTTATATATTGTGATATCCCAACAATAACTTCATCATGACGCAAGAATATTCAAGTCTTCACCTGCAACTAACAATGCTATAAGAGGGGCTGAGCGATGCTTACGTAGCCAAACAACGGTTTGCTAGGTGGGTGGTTAGAGAGTTTCATGGCAACAATAGGAGGGCTGACAAACAGACATAGGCATTGAGGCAATATCTAAAGAGCGGGACATCTAGCATAGGCAAAGATAGTAGTGATATCTCGGTATGGTCATCTTGCCTGTTGATTCCACGGAGGGATCGTAAGACGGCTCCTCGTACTCAGTCTCGGCAAGATCCTCGAACTCGGTCTCGGCTCCCGGCTCTACTCAACACAAGAACACAACACGGCACAATATCAAACACGGTGCAATGCACAATCAACATGATGCAAGCCATAACAAGGGATGCGAGTATGATGTGCATATGCATGTGGAAGCACTTGATCCTAAGGAGAATATGATGGAAAAGGCATCATCTTGGAAAACCAAGCAAGCCACTGGATAGAGGGGAAGATTTCGGTTGAAATCGACATAAAGATCACCGAAAACGGACGCACGGTTTGCAAATGGCAAGCAAATCAATATTCGAGCTAAACTGCAGTTTACAGCAACATGGCATCTTTGGAGCAAGAAATAATTATGCTACAACACTCAAACATGGAGACAAAGGGCATGGATGTGAAATATACATGATACTTAACAAGCATGAGCTTATAACACACCCAAAAACCTACTGGAACACAATTAACCAAGCATGGCAAGTTGCAATAAATTTAGAGAATTCTTAGACTTAGTGAAAATTACAAGGCATGGCAGAATTACAACGGAATGGCATGTTAACGAGCATGTTGCACTCATATCAAGACATATCATGGCATGGGAATGAATCTAACATGTAGAGCACATACTCAAGAGCAAAACTCATGTTAACACCTAGCTCATATGACACAAGGGTAAATAAGCACAAGCATGGCAAAATATGATCTCATAACAACTGCAGAATCTTATCAGCCAAATGCACTTTTGCAACAGAGATATACATGTCAAGATGACAACTAACATGAATGCTACAGCAACCAACATGTAGAGAATTTCACAACGAAGATCTGGACATATCATTCACTCCATTCGGGCCAACATGCGCAAAGTTATCACCTCTCAAACATGGCAACAAATTTACACAGACAGCAAGTTACAGCAACATGCACTCTTGCCACGAAGAATAAGTCAACAAGATTAATTCTAACATGCATGAAAGTGGTACTACCATGTAGAGCACGACGAGGCGAACATTTTGACATATCATACGCGCAAAACGAAGCTATGAGCGTGAAGTTATCACATGGCAAAGGAAGCAACAAATTTACGGAATCCGGGGACTTAGTGGAGTTTATACCTCCGCGAAAGTCAACGCGGGATGGAGGGGTTCCGGGATGGAGAGATCCGGGTTTGGGGAGTCGTTTGGTTTGATGTCTTGGTGGATCTGGTCCCGATCCCGAACCGGATCGGAATCGCCAGAGAAGGACGGCGGAGGCGGCCGGTGGGACGAGGGCGGCGGCCGGCGGCGGGGACGAGGGCGGCGGCCGGCTTGCGTGGCGGCGGCGGAGCGGGAGGCCGGCGGCGGCGAGGACCGGCGGCAGGCGCTGCCCGGGGCGGCGGCAGCGGCGCGCGCCCGATGCGGCAGTGGGCGGAGCCGCGTCGGCGACGATGGCGCGCGGTGGCCGGCGCTGGAGGCGGGAGCGGCGGCGGCGGGGTCGCGCTCGGCCTGCGGCGCGAGGCGGCCGAGCCGTGGGACGGAGGCGCTCGGGCTGGCGCGCCGGGAGGGCCTGGATCGGGCCGCGCGGGGCCCGACGGCCGCGAAATGGGCGCAGCGGCGCTCGGCGAATGAGGGCCCGGCACGTGGCGGCAGCGGCGGAGGTCGGACACATCCGGTCGGGTCGGACGTGTCCGGCGGCGGCGGAGGGAAGCTTGGCTTGGGTTTGCCCAAGAATTTCGGGGGAGATGGCTAATTTATAGATTCTGGGAGCTAGGAAGGTCCAAATGAGGAGTGGTTTTCGCCCACACGTTCGAAATTCGACAACCGAGAGGATGGGAGTGGATGTGCTGGGTTAGTGGGATGTTGTGGAGGGGGTCTTGGGCCAAAAGGAAGAGGTGCTTTTAGCCCACTAGGTTAACCGTTGGAGTACCAAACGAACTCCAAACGCGATGAAACTAGACAGGCGGCCTACACATACTAAAACAACAACGCACGACAAGTCTCACCTCATCCCGAGAACGTTACACGGCCGCATACGAAAGTAGGACTCGGGGGTGCCACGGGCACGTGTGTGAGTGTCGGAACTCAAGACGGACAATGGGAAGAGACGGGCATTTCCGGGTGCAAGTGACAACACGAATGCAATGCAATGCAATGCACATGACAACATGACATGGATGGAATGCACACACGCACACGCAAAACGAAGAAACCCGAAATGAAAGAAGAGCCCAGAATGGAATTGAAGAAGTCAACGTTTCATATATTGCCATAAATGGAAGGTATCACATATGGGGTGTTACAGTACGCTTAATGTTCGATGATGATTACTATTATGAGTTATGTGATTTTGATGACCGAAGATTGTTCGGAGTCCCAAATGAGATCACGGACATGACGAGGAGTCTAGAAATGGTCGAGACATAAATATTGATATATTGGAAGGTTATATTCGGACACCGGGAGGTTTCCAAGTGTATCGGGTATTTTTCGGAGTACCGGGAGGTTACCGGAACCCCCCGGGGAGTCAATGGGCCTTATTGGGTCCTACTGGATAAAGGAGGCAGGAGCCAAGTGGTGGGGGGCGCCCCCTAGGCCCAAACCGAATTGGTTTAGGGTTGGGTGCTGGCCCCCCTTTCCTTCTCCTCTCCTCCTCCTTCCCTCCTTCTCCTAGTAGGAATAGGAAAGGGGGCGAATCCTACTTGGAGTAGGACTCCCCCCCTTGGCGTGCCACACCTTGGCTGACCTCCTCCTCCCTCCCTCCTTTATATACGTGGGAGGGGGCACCCCAAAGACACATAATCCAATCTTTTAGCCGTGTGTCGTGCCCCCCTCCACGGTTACACACCTCGGTCATATCGTGGCAGTGCTTAGGCGAAGCCCTACGTCGGTAACTTCATCATCACCGTCACCACGTCGTCGTGTTGACGAAACTATCCTCAAATTGATCAAGAGCACGAGGGACGTCATCATGCTGAATGTGTGCTGAACACGGAGGTGCCATACATTCGGTACTTGGATCGGTTGGATCATGAAGACGTTCGACTACATCAACTGCGTTACTAAACGCTTCCACTTTCGGTCTACGAGGTTACATGGACACACTCTCCCGCTCATTGCTATGCTTCTCCTAGATAGATCTTGCGTGATTGTAGGATTTTTTTTGAAATACTACGTTCCCCAACAGCTCTCAGCTTTACGAGCATATCCTGGCCAAGATTGGAGCTCCTGGGGCCTGTTGAGAAACTACACAGATAAGTCGCCAGGCCAGTCACGATAAATAGATTCTGAAAGATTAAAATATTGAGTGTTGCTTACCAAAGATAGCAGATGTCATCTTTAAAATTATTCGCTTTAAGTCGGACAGTTCTGCAGTTGCGCATTTCAAGGAAGACTCAACAGCTTATGCCCTTTGCAATAAAGAAGTTTTCCTTTCTCCTAAGGCGGCCCTTTCGGTGTTAAAATTGGTTTTCAACTTCTCAATTTCTTCCAGGATAAGGGTAAACTAGGTCTTAGCCTTCTATGTTTCAGATTGTTGGTGTTCAAGTAACTTTCTTAACCCGCCAAGCTCTGAATCCTTAATGATTAAAGCATCCTGAAAGTGAGCATTAAAGATCAGGGATAATAGTTAGCATGGTATAAAGAGTATTTTCAAGTCCCAAGCACATTGCAAGCATTATACTTGGCACTTAGGGGCTAATGTGAGATAAAGTTCTTTTTAAACAAATTCAGTGCAATAAGACCCGGCTCATCTTCATAAGATGACCCGGCCCTTGAGGGTTATGCATGGAGGTTCTCAAAACAGACATATCACAAATAGACCCGAGTCATTTTTACATAAGATAAGCCGTCCCTCGAGGGTTACAACTCTGCAATCAAAAAGGTTATATGAAGACCCAGCTCATCTTTGCATGATAAGCCGGCTTTGGAGGGTTGTAATGGGTTATTTTTGTGAAAGAGAATTGAAAGCAAGCTTAATACGGCTTATGCATGGTATTTCTAAGAGGTCATGACTTGAACATCTAAATTACATTATGCAAAAGGTATTAAAGCATATTCAATGATTTTTTCTTATGATTAAGACTTGGGGTGTCAGGCCCAAGATGCGATTCTATCCCGATCACGTGACACTTACGTGATTGGGGCACAACCGCATTTCGGGCGCTTAGCAAGATGGATATCATTACATCGTACCATTACATACATACATGGGGGATACAACAATACATACAAGTCACATGAATACAACAACATCAATTCAAGGCATCCGACTACGGATGCAAACATGAAAAACACAACGACATCCACTTGCTATCCTAGGCTGCCGACCCGGAACCTAACCCAAGACTGAAGAAGAAAGAACTCCAAAACAACAATCATCGCTCTCACGTCAAGTCATCGGAAACCTACACCTGCAACTGTTGTTGTAGTAACTGTGAGCCACGAGGACTCGGCAATCCCATAACCATGGGTAACAAGACTAGCAAATCTTAATGGGTAGGAAGAGGTAAAGTGGTGAGCTTGCAGCAGCGACAAAGCAATATATGGCGGCTAACTTACGAGTACAAGAATAAGATGAGCATCTACGCAAGCGGTCGCAAACTAGTAGTGATCGCTAAAGATCCTGATCTACCTACGAGTCAAACATAACCCCACCGTGTTCTCTTCTCAAAGTGAAAAGAGACAGTCATGGTTACTCACACAGTTGTGTGTTTTACTTCGGATCCTCTGTCAAGTTTTCTACAACCGGACATTAACAAATTCCAATCTGCCACATAACCGCAGGCACAGCTTTCGAAAGATCATAACCCTGCAGGGGTGTCCCAACTTAGCCCATCACAAGCTCTCACGATCAGCAGAAGTAATAATAATATTATCACCCCTTATCTTAGGGACAATCCGATCAGGCTCGGAATCCCGGTGCACAAGACATTTCGACAATGGTAAAACAAGTCCAGCAAGACCTCCTGGCCTGCCGACACCCTGATAGTATCCGCGTGTATCTCGTCTCAGGCCACGTCCGGATGGGACATCCTACGAGTAAAACCAGCCCTCGGGTTTCCCCAAGGTGGCCCCGCAGCCTGCCCGTTTGCGACCAACACCATTAGCACTGGCCCCCCCTGCTATGTAGAAAAGAAACACCGAGGGCGCGACGCCCTATCTAAAATTTAATTATTTAATTAAGTTGTTATTATGAGGCAAATTAAAACCAATGTTGGGCCTTGCTGGAGGAGTTTTATTCAAAGACGAAGTGTCAAGGGGTCCCCATATACCCAACAGTGTAAGGAACGCAAAATCAAGGAACATAATGCCGGTTTATCGGCTCCTAAGGTGGCATGAGTGAAAAAAAACACCGAGCAAAATGCCAAGCCTTCCACCCATGCCCAGTATATAGGTGTGTTAATAATAATAATAATAGATATTATGATATTCCAACAACAAGATCTGACATGGATCAATCTTCATCTTCACCTGCAACTAACAACGCCATAAGAGGGGCTGAGCAAGCGGGTAACATAGCCAAACAACGGTTTTGCTGGGAAGGTGTCAAAGGTTAGAGGTTTCATGGCAACAAGGAGAGGCTGACAATAAAGATGGGTAGCGTGACATATAACGATAGCATCGAGACTCTAAGCATGGCAATGATAGTAAAGGTATCCAAGGTGATGGTCATCTTGCCTGAGATCCCGCAAGTAAGAAGAATGAGTCCATGAAGTAGACAAAGAAGAAGCCTCGAAGACGAACCACATGTAGACGAACGAATCCTCACGATCGCAACGGAACAAGCACTAACGAGAAGAAGCAAGCAACACGGTAAACACACCACACAAGAACACGATAAGATGCTCAAATAGGTATGATGCAAGACAAGTTTATATATGATGCAAAACATGGCAAGGGATGAAGCACACAAGAACAACACCAAACAACAAGTTTAAATGAGGCCGGAATCAACATATAACAAATCCGGAAAGTCCTGATATGCATAATTTGAAATTAGTCCAGATCTGAACAAACCTTAAGTTAAAGTTTTTAAACATAGGTTAACATGCACCAAGATGATCTACACAAAATTCTAGTCAAGTTTCATATAAAGTTTGTTTAATTCGGAGCTATGGCCTAGAAGATATGAGCAAAACAAGACAAGCATGGCAACGGTGCAAGATGCACCCAAACATCAAGCAAACATACTCCAAACATGAAAACAACATGATATTATGCTTCTACATGCAAAATCACACAAGTTTCATATAGAGCACGCTCAAAACGGAGCAACGGTTCAACACATACACACGAAACAATATATAACAACAAGCTGAAGTTAACAACCACATAGTAACTTTGGAGCAAGGTAAATATAAGCTAGAACACCCAAACATGATAACAAGAAGCATGGATGTGAAGTAGACATGATACTTAACAAGCATGAACTTAGAACACACCCAAAAGCTTGCTGGAACACATTTAACCAAGCATGGCAAGTTGCAATAAAATTATCCAGACTTAGCCAAAATTTGGGAAGGCAAAACATCATCACGATGCTGCCTTTGGAGGCACAAAACAACAAGCATATCAACTCTACTAAGCATATAAAGAGCATGGACATGTAGTAGACATAGCATACATCGAACAACTCCATTGGATCAAATCCATAGGAGGCATGGATCAATAGCAACAAGCTACACCAAATTGATCATGCTGATAAAAACCTGACAGGTATGATTTAGAGCAACTTGAGAGCAAGAAATAAATAAGCTACAACAGACGATATGAGAAAGCAAGGGCATGAATGGATAGACAATAACATGGGCAACAAGACATGATCATTGGTCACTCCAAAACAAGCATGGTTTTGAGTGGGGCATCAAGCAAACATAGCATTAGGTTATAACAGATTCCAGACTTGGCAGTTTTTTCACTAAGTATAAAACAGCAACAACAACATGGCATGTTTACAAGCTTGTTTAAGTCACCTCAAGGCATATCAAGGAAAGTGAATTGCACCACATCAAAGACCATATGATTGTGCTTCTAAAATATATAGACATGTGGCATGAAGACAAACACACCAATAGCAATGAGCAAATGAAATCAGCATCTCATAACAAGTTTCAGCACTTAACAGACACATGCACTTTTGCAACAGAGATTAACATGGCAATATGGCACCTAACATAAATGCTACAGCAACCATCATGTAGAGCACTTCACAATGAACATTTTGACATATCATATGCATCATTTGGATAAACATGCACCAAGTTATCATATCTCAAACATGGCATCAAAATAGCAAGTAACAGCAGTTTATAACAAGTAGCACTCTTGCAACAGACATTAGGGCATCAACATGAAGTCAAACAAGCATGGCGCAATGGAACAAAGTGTAGAGCATATCACCACGATCATTTTGACATATTACTCACTCAAATTGGACATACACACAAGAAGTTACAGGCATGCAAAGTATGCAACATTTTATGACATTTTAGGGACTTAGAAGAAAAAAAACAACCTCCTGGGGGTGGACATGTCCGGGCCAGATCGGACATGTCCGTCGGTGCGGGCACGCGGGCCCACATGGCAGTGGCACGAACGAGGGTCCGGTGGACATGTCCGGCGGTTGACAGAGCGTCGGCGAGGCAAAGGGCCCGACGGCAGCGCGCGCGGCTCCGGCGAGCTCGAGGCCGGCGGGGACGAACGGAGGGAGGCCAGGTCGGGGCGGCCCGGGGCAGATCCGGCCGTTCCCCTCCCGGATCTGGCCGGAGGGCGGCGGTGCGATGGCTCAGCTCCGGCGACTGGCCGGCGAGGTCAGGAGGCGGCGGGGTCCCGGCCGACGGCGGCGCCGGCGACGAAGCCTCGGGGCGGCGACGGCATGGAGTTCGGGGACGAGCTCCAGGAGCTACGGGAGGACGAGCGATGCGGAAAGCGCAGGGCGGCTCGGGCCCGTGGAGCCCGGGGCGGGCCTGGCCTGGGCCTGCGGCGGCGGGAGCGAGGCCAGGGAGTGGGCGACGTGGCTGGAGCCAGACGGCGGCTTGCGGTTGGCTGTGGCCGGCGCATGTGGTGGCTGGGGCGAACGGCAGTGCGCCAAGTGGCAGTTCGGGGCTGGGCCTCGCCGGATTTCGAGGAGGGGGCCGGCTGGGTGGCGGCTGAGGAGTGGGGAGGCACGGGATTTGAGGAGGGAGGTTGGGGAAGGCCAAAAATGGCATGGGGGGTCTTTTATAGGGAAAAAAGGCTAGGGTTTGAGGGTTTGAGGCGTTTCGGAGCCATCGGATCACGATCCAGCGGCAACGGAGCGGAGGGGGGAGTAGGCTGGGCCTAGTGGGCTGTGTAGAAGGCCTAGGGCTTAGGGAAGAGAAGAGAGAGGGAGACCCGCGGAGGTTTTCGGAGACCGAAAACGTCCGACGAATTAACCGGCGACTAGTGCCGCTATATTTAACGGTTGGGCTATCAAACGAACTCCGAACGCGACGAAACTTGACAGGCGGCCTGTCTACACTATAATAAGACCGCACACCAAGTTTCATCCCATTCCGAGAACATTTTCCAGCCACTTATAAAATAAATATTCGGAGGCGCCGCGGGCGCGGGTGAGTGTGTAAGGGCTCAAAACGGACAACGAAAAGGACGGGCGGGCTCGGACGGATGCAAGTTTTGAAAACATGCTGATGCAACACACATGATGACATGGCAAGATGAAACACGCAAGCAGATGACATGGCAACGACGATGAATAACTGACTGACACCTGGCGCACCGGTCTCGGGGTGTCACATGGGGGCAGGACAAGTGTATATATAGATGTGTAAAGTTAAAGGAGGAGGCGATGTCATACCTCATACTTCTGCCACATCATATGGATCAATTTTTCCTCTAGGTCATGGCTCGTCTGAAGCCGGTTCAAATAGCCAGAGTGCAATTCACTGGCATTCAGATTCGTCCAGTTCTCAAGATCAGGAGTAGGCTTATTTCTGTCTTACAAGTGTGTTTCTTCTTTGAAGGAATATGTTTGGCCGGTACGATAGAGACGCCAGGCGGCTAATAAGCTGATCCTTTGATGGCCACCTTTTCAAGATGGTCATCAACAGGAGTCGTGTATGAGTGCTTGATATGAGAGAGCGGATTAGGGCTCGGCGGGTCTTCATTGGCCGCCGGGTCATTATTAAGACTTGTAGCTGAGTCAGGATTGACAAAGGCAGCTTGAGGCGGCGGGTCGTCCTACCGGCTTACAGGATCTTCATTTTCTTGGTTTTCAGCTTCATCAATTTTGGCGCATGTTTCTCCTGTTCGGAGGTTTCGACAACTTTGGAAGGGCTAGACTTTTGCTTCTTCCCTGTCTTTGCTTTAGCTCTGTAAGGAAGATTATTCAGTTTGATGAGCATGAAAGGGTAAGATAATCTAGTCAACAAGTAATAATACTCACGCCGGGTTAACCACAAATATGGGGAGATGTGAGCCATTTGAGTCGCGAGAAGAATGGGAAGTATCCTGGTATGCCGAGTCAGACGAATTAAGCGGTTGCCGTATAAGATCGGCTCGTGAAAGAGAAGAGGTAGGACTATGAGGCACATCACAACGATGTTTGCGAGTCGGCATGTTGGGCCAGCCGGTCATAAGCCCTTCTTGGCCGCTGTTTTGAGTATGCCGCCTAGACTCGTGCTACTGTTTCTTTAAAAGAAATTTCAGATCTTAGTGAGCAAGAGGATGGGAAAACCATACTTTTCTGACAACCCGCCGTGTTTTCTCTCTTGGTAAAACTTCCGAGTCGAAGGAGACAGGGATTACCTTAGCGCTGTTAGCTTGGCTCGTCTCCATTTCCTCTTGAGGAGAATCAACATCAATAAGTTGCATAAAGAGACTACCAAGTGAATCAAGTTCTACCTCTGAGTCGTCCAGTTCAAGTTGTTCTTGTGATGTGGGCTTCTTAGGACGACCCGAGCCGCAACCAGTTGTCTTGGTCCTCTTTGTTGGAGCAGTAGTGGGTTGTATCTTTCTTTTCCAAAAAGGAGATTCGGCCTGGATATGCATAAACAATAAGATTGAAACCAGGTAATTTGACAAATAAGGAATGAAGGTATAAAGAATACTTACAGCTGGCGACGGGTTAAGAGCATAATAAGGAGCAAGACCCGTTTTACTGTAGTTGGCCAATGACTCGCCAAGAAGCGATTTGACAGTGTCATTGATTTCCTTTTCAATCAGCTCGGTGGGCTTATAACGCAATGGATCTGTGGTATTTCCGATACATTGGTACATTAAGCCGGAGCAGCGGCTGAAAGGCAGAATCCTCCACGAAACCCAGCAACGAACAATATCGATTCTGGTCCGTTAGCAATGAAGGCCCGGATCTTTGACTAGGTGGAAGAATAAATACCACGTTCCATAGCAGTCATCCGGCCTGGCAATGGGCCGCTGATAGGAAAACAAAATGGACGATAACCCAGTAGGGTTTTTTCTCCTTCTGGAGAGGTATCTTTGCAGTAGAACCAGGTGAAGTTGCAATCCTTAGGATGACTCGGCAGGGTGGCAGCTGGGAAGGTCACATCGCTTCACCTTTGAATTTAAACGCCTCCGAGTTCAAGACTAAGCCCGTCGGGCATCTTAGTTTGTCGGTTGATATAGTAAGAATCTCTGAATAGATCTATTGAGGGCTCTTTGCCGAGGTATACCTCATAGAATACTTGAAAATTGCATATATTGGAGACAGATTGGGGCCAATATCTTGAGGATGAAGGTTGTAAAAGTGCAGCGCATCTCGAAAGAATTTTGAGCTGGGCGGGGAAAAGCCACAAAGCAGATGATCTATAAAGACTGCGACCTCGCGCTCTTGAGGCTCAGGAGGGCATTCAGGACCTAGAACCCGCCAATGAATGACTTCTTTGGCGGCTAAAATACCCATGTTCACATAGTCGTTAAGGATCTCTTCGGTGACTTTAGAAGGGATCTAATCGCAAGTGGTGGGTGTCTTAATCATGAGTCGGAAGTAACAAGGCTGTGGACAGGAAATAATGCGGTGAATTAAATATTGCAATACAAAGTTGTTTATAAATTGTTAAGCTGGCCAAAGGCTGGAGGGTCTCTGGAGTTTTATGTAAACCACCATAGGTGGTCTGGCGAATCAGCAATCTATGAAGATGGAGGTGTTCAAAAATTATGCTAAGTGTTTCATAAACAGGTTTCCCAACTTGCAGTTATATTCATGGATCTAAGGCAGTTCAGAAAAGAAAAGTTGTTCTTAAACCTAATATATGGTCGGCGAACTACTGTATTGAGGATTGAATCTCAAAGATAAAGGGATGCATCTATGATTCAAGACAAATATTAAAAAGGCTATTGTTGCAAGTTTCTAGTCTTACTCCTGGATTGAACTAAGTAAACGTGATGGTTGAGCTTTGATAAACATGGAGAGGTCTGATGAACTCTGACGAACCCTATAAGCAAGGTCGATCTAATGTGAATCTAGGTCAAAATAAGAACCTTACATGGATTCTTAAATGAAGAGCATGGGTACGCCGCCGTTATTTGGTCCTGTCATGTTGATGAAGCGGCCTGTGTCGAAGTCGCTGGCAAGGGACGGTGGCGGCGGAGCTCTGGTCGCAGTGGTGATGCGAGGAAGAAGAAGAGGAGAAGGAGGGGGCAACAATGAAAAAGGAACCCCTTAGTGCCTATTCATAAGAAAAAAGGAAATAGTAGACGGCAAGCCCGGAAATCGAGGAAACATCATTATTATCTCAATAGCGGAAATGCCTCGATTCTCGGGATAGCTGATTAACGCAAAGATCTGTTATGATGTCAGGGGATTTTTTCTGGAATTAATAATCTGATGGTATCTATCTATAATGGCGGGTTATACGAGTCTCTCATGTTAAGAGTTGAAAAGTTTCAAAGGAATGGAGATTGACATGAACATGTTCAAATCAATCTGGGGCCTAATGTTGGGGATATAACCCCGTGGTATGACCCACCCAGGAGGGGCCGGGTCATATTATTAGCGACTTATAAATTGAAGATACACTAAGGCATGCAAGTGGGCCGTTGAAGGCCCATGATCCGGAGGCGACTCAAGACCAGAAGAAGTGAGCCACCTAAAGATAGCTTGCCTAACAAGGCAAGGTAATATAGAGGTAGGGTCGGTTACGTTGTGTAATATGACCCGGACTTTTGTAAGCCACCGGACCTCAACCTGTGTATTCGCTCCCTTGTGGCGGGTTAACTCAGGAAAGAATCAATCGAGAACTTGGTCAAGCGTATTCGCTCCCTTGTAATTGATACTCAAGCAATAGTCGACAAAAATAGGAGTTGGCTTTTATCTCGTTGAGAGGGGCCAAACATGGGTAAGCTCTTTGTGTCTTTTGTCCCATTCGATCCCTTCAAGCTAACCTGCGTTGCGATGGATCCACACCAAAGTCCTTTCACGAGGGCATCTACCGTGATAAAACCACGACAGGCGCGGTCTCGTATGCATACTCGCACATACGTACGGCCAGGGCTCATCTACATGGAGAGGCAACGGATGGCAGCAATGACGTCCTGTTCATCGGGCAGCCAAACAGCTGGGTCGGAACGGAGAAATAGCATCCAATTCAACGGGAGGCAACAGACTTGGCCAGAATGCATCCTGTCCAGCGGGAGCTAACCGTCTTGGACGGAACAACCAAAATGGGGTCTGGCATACCACAGTATGGAGGAAACGGCCTTCTATTTGACCGGCTATGGTCGAAACGGCATCATGTTCATCGAGAGGGGTGTGGCGTACTGCAAAAAGGAGGAAACAAACTTGTGTTGGAGCGCTACGGTCAAAACGGGGGTCCTGTTCATCGAGAGGGGTGTGGCGTACCATAAAACGGGACTCCGCCAGCTATTGTTCACCCACCATTGACTTCCTCCAGCCACCACCGCCTCTTCCTCCTGCCTCCACCAGCTATTGTTCATCAACGGGCTATTGTTCATCCAGCCCTCCACCAGCTATTGTTCAACCATCCCTCCACGAGGTCCTTATGACACCCCCGAGACCGATGCGCCAGGTGTCTTCCTCCTATTCGTCATCGTTCCCATGTCATTTGCTTGCGTGTTGCATTTTGCCATGTCATCATGGGCATTTCATCTGCATAGTTTTCAAAACTTGCATCCGTTCGTAGTTCCCAGATCCCCCGTCCTCTCTGTTGTCCGTTCTGAGCCCAGACACACACGCACGCGCCCGCGGCACCTCTGAAACCTTGTTTTGTCAGTGGCCGAAAAATGTTCTCGGAATGGGTTGAATCTTGGCATGTGATCTTGTTATAGTGTAGGTAGACCGCCTGCCAAATTTCATCGCATTCGGAGCTCGTTTGATAGCCCAACCGATAGACATATAGCGACACTATAGCCGGATAAACGTCGGACGTTTCGGTGATCCGAAACAGTCGCTGAGCCCCTCTATCTCTCCCTCTCTTCTCAGCCTACTCACATTCTACGCAACCCACATTTACTCTCCTCGCAACTTGTCCAAATCTGCCCCGGACCCGAACCCGGCTGTCGTTACCGATGGGTCTGGATCATCCCCAAACATCTTCGATTCTCATTTGGACTTCCCTAGCCTATTTTCTCGTCCGTCCGATTTAGATCTAAGGACTTCCATTTGTACGCATTTAGACCCACTTTCTATGTAAACACTCTAACCATAGATCCTAGGAGGGATGTCCCATCCATTCCTCCTGTCTGCTGCCACCTACCTGCCTTCTCTCTCGGGATCAATCCCGCCGCCACTTGGTCTCCCCTTGGTTTCAACGCCGACCAACCCCCCTCCCACATCGGATTCCTTTGATCCACCCACCAACCACAGTCCTCCTGCTCGTTCCGGAAGGGATCAAGGCCGTGCCGCCTCGTCCCCGCACCTCTGCTTCACACAATCCAGACGAGAGGAGCATGTCGTCCTCAAGTTCTCGCAGCTGTCCCGCAGTACCCGAGCTAGGTCCTCGTGTCAGGACCCCGATCCTAAGTCACACCGATCTAGCATGTAACACATCATATCACTTTGCGGCCTCACGCACGGTATCCCCACGGGTGCCACCTTACCTGGCCCAGGACCGTTTGCGTATTTTGGCTCACGTATATGATAGTTTCGCTAGCATCTATATGACAAAGAACCCGGGCCGACATGACTAGTTGTAAACCAAAAGTGGTGCTAAATTACATGGAAAGGCATACATGACCCAGCAACGAATGTGTCGGTCATCAATGATGAACCCAAGTCGTAGCAAGCTACAAGGACTTAAAGGAACAATGCATGACATTTCCCTGAAGGAACAGACACAGGAATGAAGAAGGACACATGCCGGCCAGCCTGTTCCGGAGCAGTAGCAAGCTACCAAGGATCGGTGGAAGCACTAGGAGACATTTCCCCATAAGATAGGCTACCAAGGGTAAACAACTAGGTGTCGGATCCCACATATAGCAATACACATTACACGTATGCATAACAAGCAAGTATGTGTTGTACAACATGGCATCACAACATAACTCAACAACCCATATAGATAAAGGCCCATAAGAGCCATCATAGCATTTATTACAAGAAGTGGGTCTCATGACCCAACATACAGTGCATACAGGCAACAGAAGCATAAACATGTCTGAGTACACACATCTGAAATGGAAGAAGGCTATCAAGCCTGACTATCTACAAGACCCTCCCAAGGGTACAAGACCGTAGCTGAGGTAACAAGCTAAACATCGTAGTCCACGTGGAACCACTAGTGAGACTAAAGTCTCTCTACAAAAACATAAATTAAGCAAGCGTGAGTACAAAGGTACTCAGCAAGACTTACATCAGAACTAGCTACATATGCATCAGTATCAACAAAGGGATGGTGGAGTTTAATAGCAGCAAGCCAACTTTGATTCAGTGGCTATCCAGAACTATGACTGCAAGTAACTCTGTTGAGGTGGCGCACACGAGTCCACATATTCACCAATCAATACACCACTATGGATCCACTCCTGTCTCCCTACGAGAAAGCCATCCATAACACTCACGCTTATCTTGCGCATTTTAGAGTATCCACTTTCACTTGTCTATGAACTGTACAGGTAACCCAGAAGTCATTTACCGCGGACACGGCTATTCGAATAGATCATTTATAACCCTGCAGGGGTGTACTTCTTCACACACGCTCTCACCACTTACCGCCGTATACACGACATGTACTCGGCAACCTTCAAGCGGAAGCCCGGCGAGGGTGTCAGCCACGACCTGACTAACCACACAAGTCCCTAGTCCAGGTTTATTGCCTATTCAGGTTCCATCCGCAGGGAGTCTGGCTGAGGTTTCCACATACGATCCCGAACGATGTGTACAGGGTTCCCGAGGCACCAAACGGGCGCCCCGGTACACCGTGCCACATACGTACCGCATCACAGCCCACCCCTAGGGTCAGTGCTACGCACGGCCTCTAGTAGGCTACAAACACCAGAAACTATTTGCAACTCCCGGACAGAGGACAAGTGAGGTTAATAAGTCGAGAGGGTCCATTGGTTTCAAGCCCAGCGCATGGTAGTAGTTGTTCATGGATCACAAACACAGAACTCAGTTCCTGAGGGCGGTTTCAATGAGACAACCCATCATGTACTCCTACATGGCCTCTCATCGCTACCTTTACCAAATCGTGTTCACACACTTAGCTCTCAAAGTAGGACATGATGACCACTTCATCCCCGATGAATCAGACCCGACACAACTCTAAGCATAGCAGGCATAACAAGAAAGCATGAATGAGTAGGCACAACATGGCTCAAAAAACTCCTACTCATGCTAGTGGGTTTCAACTATTTACTGTGGCAATGACAGGTCAGGCAGAGGAAAAGGGGTTCAGCTACCACATCAAACAGCGGTTGAATCGTTGTTGTCCTAATGCAGTAAAAGAGAGCAAGAGCGAGAGAGTGGGATTGTATCGGAATGCTCAATGGGGTTTTGCTTGCCTGTCACTTCTGAAGATATCGTTGTGTCTTCAATAGTGTCATCGATCACATCATCGGAACAACGTCTACTGAGAGGGGACAAACACCGGCAACAGAGAAAGAATACAATCAATGCAATGCAACAATATGATGCATGATCATGACATGGCAATATGTTGAGGTTTGAGCTAATTTAACTAGCAACAATTTAAATGAAGTTAGTTTGAATCCAAGATTCAAATTCAAACTCCACATGTGGTTATTCAAATTCCATTTAATTGATTTGACCTGATCAGTAGGCATAAGTTGCTCAAACATGCATGATAATGACATTAACAGATTCCTTGAATTTTTCTGATAATTTTTCATATATAAATTATTTCATTTGGAGCTACGGTTGAATTTATATGATTTATAGAAGTATAGGGAATTTTCTGAAAATAAATAAATCATTTAGATTTACCTAAATTCCAAAAAAGGCTTTACAGCGTCAGCACTAGGTCATGCTGACATCAGCAAGTCAACAGGGTGTGGTCCAGGTCAAACCTGACGTGTGGGGTCCACACGTCAATCTAACAAAGCTAACTAATTAAGGTTAGTTTAACCTAACTTATAACTAACAGAGTTGGGCCCACATGTCAGTTGCGCAACTAACTAACAGGGTTAGTTAGCTTTAAGTTAATACTAACTAAACTGTCAGTGGGGCCTGGGCCCACCAGTCAGCGACTCATTTACTTAAACAGACAAGTTAGTGTTAATTTTGGCACTAATCCAAAATTAACCAAAAGCTGGCCCCACATATCAGTGACCCACGGGAGTCAAACCCCAGGTCAAACGGGCTAATCCCGCCGACGGTTCGACGCCAGCGAGGCCAAACGTGGCGGTGGTGCTCGTGTTTGGGCTAGGGTGCCCCGTTCGATGCATGGCTAGGCTCGTTGGAGAGCTGTCGCCGGCGCGCATCGGATGGGGGTGGTAGGCGGGCCTGAGGTGGCCGGAGCTAACGGCGACGAGCTCTGCAGCGGCTGCCGGTGTTCGGGCATGCGCGAGAACACGGCTGCAGTGGCCTAGGCGATGCGTGCGTGGCACCTAAGCCGTCTACGTGATACGGCGAACAAGTTGGATGGGCGCTCGGGACCAAATGGTCACCGGAACATTGTCGGTGGCAAGCACGGGCGGCGGCGGGTTTCGGTCGTCGGTGAAACGGGAGCTACGGTGCGCAACCGAGAAAACGGAAAGGGGGAGGAGGAGCAGCAGCTAACAAAGGTTGCAGCAGGCGTCGAAGCAGGCTCGGGGAAGGCCGGTGCTTAGCGGGGCGGCGAGGCGGATCTTCGGCGGTCACGGAGGGGAAAGGCGTCGGGGGCGACGCTTCGGGGCCCTTCCGGTCGCGTGGCTCGGTAAGGAGGTAGGGAATGAGGTGGCGGAGCTCGGGGCGGCTCGGGGACCACGGTGGACGTGGTGACAGCAAGCGGCTGCGACGGCAGCGTTCTGCGATGGCGTTAGGGGAGCGAGGAAGAGGGAGAAGGAATGGAGCGGTCGGCTCGATCCAGATGGAAGCGGCGAGGCTATCTGCGGCATCTATGTGGCGGGGGAGGCAGGCAAGCGAGCAGGACGTGGCGCGCTGGGCATGCGCGCGCGTCGGCCACGCACCTCGCCTACGGGCGCGAGGTGGACGAGGGCTGGCATCGGCCAGCTGGGCTGGGCCGTGCTGGGCCAGACCAGGTGAGCGCTAGGTAAACCCTTTTTCCCTCTCTAATTCTTTCTATTTTCTGTTTCTACTACTGTTTTGCTTTATTCAAAAAAATACCAAAACAATCTCAAAATTCATGAAACTGCACAGGGCTACTGTTTGGAATATTTCCAACAGTAAACATTTTAGTTAATGTATATTTGGACATTTAAAATAGTATATAGCATTTAAGTGCCCAAACTCAAATACGTTATGATCTAATTCAAAAATCCAGAATGGTCCTATAAAAGTGTGCACCATTTTTGGTAGAGGTTCTAGACCAATTCAAATTTCATGAACATTTTTAAAGGCATTTTGGGTCAATGAAAATATTTTTAGTTTGAACCTAGTTGAGTTCTTTTGGTGCTAGGGTTTGATCAAACCCAATTTCAACTTTCTGGAAAACTTAAACATGATGACATGATGATCAAGCAAAGACAAACAAGGGCTGATCTAGGCCTGTGACAACTCATCCCCACTAAACAAGAATCTCGTCCCGAGATTCAGGACATGAGGTAAGAAGACAGAGGGGACACAAGTTAACACAATCTTCTCGATCCAATTGCACTTCATAAGAATGTTGATTTCTTGTCTCCTGTCGATCCTGACATCCTTGCTTTCGAGATCTTTGTCCAACATAGTGACGATGAAAGAAACTCTACAAAATTGATCTTTTGAAAGATCGAGTAACTCAAGATCAACTCATGGAGCGAGACGTTGAAACATCTCTTGAGCTGAGACATGGAACACACATCCAGAGGGATGGAGTGAAACAAATGATGAGGATTCACTTGGCAGGCAATAACTCCACACCTAAGAAGATGGTGATCGATATCACCAGACGGGGCACCTTAGAGAAGGTAACTGCTACCTCTTGAGCTTGTGTTGTATTCCCGCGAAGAGGAAAGGGAGATGCAGCACAGTAGCATAAGTATTTCCCTAAGTTTTTGAGAACCAAGGTATCAATCCAGTAGGAGACCACGCGCCAGTCCCTCGCACCTGCACAAACAAATAAGAACTTCGTAGCCAACGCGATAAGGGGTTGTCAATCCCTTTACGGTCACTTACGAGAGTGAGATCTGATAGAGATGATAAGATAATATTTTTGGTATTTTTGATATAGAAACAGAAAGTAAAGAAAGCAAATAAACAACGGCGACATAAATTGGCTAGTTGACAGGAAAGTAATATGATAAAGATAGACCCGGGGGGCATAGTTTTCTCTAGTGGCTTCTCTCATGATAGCGATATTCTACGGCGGGTAAACAAATTACTGTCGAGCAATTGATAGAAAAGCGAATAATTATGAGACTATCTAGGCATGATCATTGTATATAGGCATCACTTCCAAGACAAATAGACCGACTCCTGCCTGCATCTACTACTATTACTCCACACATCGACCGCTATCCAGCAAGCATCTAGTGTATTGAGTTCATACGAACAGAGTAACGCCTTAAGAAATATGACATGATGTAGAGGGATAAACTCAAGAAATATGATGAAAACCCCATCTTTTTATCCTCGATGGCAACAATACAATACGTGCCTTGCTGCCCCTACTGTCAGTGGGAAAGGACACCGCAAGATTGAACCCAAAGCCAAGCCCTTCTCCCATTGCAAGAACTATAGATCTAGTAGGCCAAACCAAACCAATAATTCGAAGAGACTTGCCAGGATATTATGAGCACACATAAAAAGTTCAGAGAAGAACCAAATATCTTTCATAGATAACCTTGATCATAAACTCACAATTCATCGGATCTCGACAAACACACCGCAAAAAGAGATTACATCGAATAGATCTCCTCGAAGACCGAGGAGAAATTTGTATTGAGATCCAGAGAGAGAGAAGAAGCCATCTAGATACTAACTATGGACCCGAAGGTCTGTGGTAAACTACTCACAACTCATGGTGAGGGCGATGATGATGATGATGATGAAGGCCTCCGTGATGGATCCCCCTCCCGGAACAGACTCCAAGATGGGATCTCCACGGGAACAGAAGCTACGGCGGTGGAATTTGGGTTTTCTCTCTGTGTATGGAGTTTCTAGGGTACGTAGGTATATATAGGAAGAAGAGGGGCACCGGGGGCCACAGGGGCTGCCCTCGAGACAGGGAGGAACGCCCTGGGAAGGCGGGCGCGCCCCCACCCTCGAGGGTGGCCCCTCTGTCCCCTGGCTTGGCCACGAAGTCTTTCATGCATGATTTCCTCCAAAAATATCTCTCGCGAAGGTTTTATTCCGTTTGGACTCCGTTTGATATTCCTTTTCTGCCAAACCCTGAAACAGGCAAAAAACAGCAATCTGGCTGGGCCTTTGGGTTAGTAGGTTAGTCCCCAAAATTATATAAAAATGAATGGTAAAGCCCATTAAACATCCAAGACATCATAAATAATAGCATGGAACAATCAAAAATTATAGATACTTTGGAGACGTATCAAGCATCCCCAAGCTTAATTCCTACTCGTCCTCGAGTAGGCAAATGATAAAGAAAGAATTTTTTATGTGGAATGCTAACCAATATAGTTTTTCAATGTAATTCTCTTAATTGTGGCATGAATGTTCAGATCTGAAGGTTTCAAGATAAAAGTCTATATTGACATAAGAAATAATAATACTTCAAGCAATACTAACAAAGCAATCATGTCTTCTCAAAATACTATGGCTAAAGGAAGTTATCCCTACAAAATCATATGGTCTGGCTATGCTCCCTCTTCACCACACAAAATATTCATATGATGCACAACCCCGATTTCAGCCAAGCACTTGTTTTTATACTCTATTCTTTTCAAACCTTTCAACTTTCACGCAATACATGAGCGTGAGCCATGGATATAGCACTATGGGTGGAATAGAGGTGGTTGTGGAGAAGACAAAAATGAGGAAGATAGTCTCACATCGACTAGGCGTATCAATGGGCTATGGAGATGCCCATCAATAGATATCAACGTGAGTGAGTAGGGATTGCCATGCAACGGATGCACTAGAGCTAAATATGAATGAAAGATCAACAAAAGAAACTAGTGGGTGTGCATCCAACTTGCTTTCTCATGAAGACCTAGGGCATTTGAGGAAGCCCATTGTTGGAATATACAAGCCAAGTTCTATAATGAAAATTTCCACTAGTATATGAAAGTGACCAATCATGAGACTCTCTACAATGAAGATCATGATGCTACTTTGAAGCACAAGTGTGGAAAAAGATAGTAGCATTGTCCCTTCTCTCTTTTCTCTCATTTTTTTGGAGGGGCTTTCTCCTTATTTTTTTATTTGCCCCTCTCTATATATATTTTTTGGGCCTTCTCCCTTCTTTTTTTATTGGCCTTTCCTCACACGGGACAATGCTCTAGTAATGATGATCATCACACTTTTTGTTACAACTTGAAATTACAACTCGATACTACAACAACTATGACTCTACATGAATGCCTCCGGCAATGTACCGGCATAAGCAATGAATCATGTGTGACATGTATGAAAAATTATGCATGGTGGCTTTGCCATAACTACGATGTCAACTACATGATCATGCATGGCACTATGACAATATGATACGTGTCATATGAACGGAACGGTGGACAGTTGCATGGCAATATATCTCGGAATGGCTATGGAAATGCCATGATAGGTAGGTATGGTGGCTGTTTTGAGGAACAATATGGTGGCTGTTTTGAGGAAGGATATATATTGGGTTTATGGTACCGGCGAAAGTTACGCGGTACAAGAGAGGCTCGCAATGGTGGAAGGATGAGAGTGCGTATAATCCATGGACTCAACATTAGTCATAAGAACTCATATAATTACTGCAAAATTTTACGAGTCATCAAAAACAAAGTAATCAACGCATTCTCCTAGGGGGGAGGTTGGTAGGAGTTAACCATCACGTGCCCCCGACCTCCACACAAAGGTTGACACTCTACAGATACCTCATGCTCTAACTTCGTCACATAGCGGTTCACCATACGTGCATGATACGGGAATCACTAACCTTAACACAAGTATTCTTCAATTTCATAATAACTCCACTAGCACGACTCTAATATCACTATCCTCATGTCTCAAAACAATTATCAAGCATCCAACATCTCATTCTATTCAATGCACTTGGTGTAAAAAAATTACTACATTGACATTGGATGTTTATCATGTGAAGACTAGTTTCTTTAGCCTAAACACTTTACCATGCTGTTTTAATAGACTCTCAAATAGATCTAAGTGAAGCATGAGAGTTTAACAATTTCTACAAAATATAACCACCGCCATGCTCTAAAAGATATAAGTGAAGCACTAGAGCAAAAACTATTCAACTCGAAAGATATAAGTGAAGCACATAGAGTGTTCTAATGATTTCTAGGCTATATTTAACTCTATCAAACAGGTGTGTCCGGCAAGGATGATTGTGACAAACTAACAAGCAAAGACTCAAATTATACAAATCGCTCCAAGCAAAACACATAACATGTTGCGAATAAAAATATAGCTCCAAGTATAGTTACTGATGGATGAAGACGAAAGAGGGGATGCCTTCCCGGGGCATCCCCAAGCTTAGGCTTTTTTATTATCTTGAATTTACTTGGGGCGCCATGGGCATCCCCAATCTTTGGCCTTTGCTACTCCTTGTTCCACAGTCCATCAAAGCAATACTCAAAACTTGAAAACTTCACAACACAAAACTTAGACAAAAATTCTCGTGAGCTCCGTTAGTAAGGGAAAGCAAACCACCACTAAAAGGTAGAACAAGGAATTAATTCATTGTTTATATTGGTGTTAAACCTACTGTACTCCTAGTTCTCTATGGTTCATATCTAGCAATATTACTCATAGATGCATCGGAATAAGCAAACAACACACGAAAAACAGAATCTGTCAAAAACAGAACACTCTGTAGTAATCTGCTGGGATCGCCTACTTCTGGAACTCCAAAAATTTCAAACTAAATTGCTAAATTTGCGAAATTTGTCTACCAATCATCAGCAAAAAGAATCACCTAAAAATCACGCTCCAGTAAAATCTTAAGACTACTTTAGCGAGCGCCAACGATTCTTTTTTTCACAGCAAGATCAAACAAACTTCACACAAGTCTTACCAAAGGTTCTACTTGGCACAAACACTAAACAAAACATGAAAACACATCTAATCAAGGGCTAGATGCAATACTTATTCCCTAACAGCAACAAAAGCAAAAAAACACAAAATTGGGTTGCCTCCCAACAAGCGCTATCGTTTTACGCCCGTAGCTAGGCACGATACAAGATAGATCTAGGTATTGCCATCTTTGGAAGGAAATCCATAAGTGGCTCTCATGATAGATTCATATGGTAATTTGACTTTCTTTCTAGGAAAGTGTTCCATGCCTTTCCTTAACGGAAATTGGAATCTAATATTTCCTTCCTTCATATCAATAATTGCACCAATCGTTCTAAGGAAAGGTCTACCAAGAATAATAGGACATGAAGGATTGCAATCTATATCAAGAACAATGAAATCTACGGGCACATAATTCCTATTGGCAACAATAAGAACATCATTAATTCTTCCCATAGGTTTCTTAATAGTGGAATCCACAAGATGCAAATTTAAAGAACAATCATCAAGCTCATGGAACCCTAGCAAATCACACAAAGTTTTTGGGATAGTGGAGACACTTGCACCCAAATCACACAAAGCATAGCATTCATGATCTTTTATTTTATTTTTTATATTAGGTTCCATTCATCATAAAGCTTTCTAGGTATAGAAACTTCCAACTCAAGTTTTTCTTCATAAGATTGCATCAAAGCATCAACTATATGTTTAGTGAAAGCTTATTTTGACTATAAGCATCCGGAGAATTTAGCATGGATTGCAACAAGGAAATACAATCAATCAAAGAGCAATTATCATAATTGAATCCCTTGAAATCCAAAGTAGTGGGTTCATCACTATGCAAAGTTCTAATCTCTTCAATCCCACTTTTAGCAATTTTAGCATCAAGATCTAAAAACTCCGAATCATTGGAACACCTTAAAGCAGAATCATCGCCAATCCTATTCTCATCAAGATTAATACTAGAAAATAAGGATCTAATAGGAGACACATCAATAACTTTCAAATCTTCATCTTTATTTTCACGATAACTAGAAGAACACGATTTAATATAATCTTCTGTTTTAGCACGCATTCTAGCGGTTCTTTCTTTGCATTCATCAATGGAAATTCTTATGGCTTTGAGAGACTCATTGATATCATGCTTAGGTGGGATAGATCTAAGTTTCAAAGAATCAACATCAAGAGTAATTCTATCCACACTTCTAGCCAATTCATCAACTATAAGCAATTTCTCTTCAAGCATAGCATTGAAATTCTTTTGCGAGATCATAAACTCCTTAACACTAGTTTCAAATTCAGAAGGCATCTTTCCATAAGAGTTGTTGTAGGAATTACCAAAATTATTAGAGGAATTACTAGGAAAAGGCCTAGGATTAAAATTACCTCTATAAGCATTGTTACCAAAATTATTCCTACCAACAAAATTCACATCCAAAGATTCATTGTTATTCTCAATCAAAGTGGACAAAGGCATATCATTAGGATCAGAAGAAGCACTCTTAGCAGCAAACAATTTCATAAGTTCATCCATCTTTCCACTCAAAACACTAATTTCTTCGATAGCATGCACTTTTTTACTAGTAGATCTTTTGGTGTGCCATTGAGAATAATTAACCATAATATTATCTAGGAGTTTGGTAGCTTCTCCTAAGGTAGTTTCCATGAAAGTGCCTCCGGCGGCCGAATCTAAAAGATTTCTAGAAGCAAAATTCAAGCCAGCATAAAAGTTCTGAATAATCATCCATAGATTCAAACCATGTGTAGGGCAATTATGTATCATTAATTTCATTCTCTCCCAATCTTGTGCAACATGCTCATGATCTAGTTGCTTAAAATTCATAATATCGTTTCTAAGAGAGATGATCTTAGCAGGAGGGAAATACTTAGAGATAAAAGCATATCTGCACTTATTCCACGAATCAATACTATTTCTAGGCAAAGAGGAGAACCAAGTTTTAGCACGATCTCTAAGTGAAAACGGAAATAACTTCAATTTAACAATATCGTTATCCGTATCCCTTTTCTTTTGCATATCACACAAATCAACAAAGTTGTTTAGATGGGTAGCGGCATCTTCACTAGGAAGGCCGGAGAATTGATCTTTCATGACAAGATTCAACAAAGCAGCATTGATCTCACAAGATTCAGCATCGGTAATAGGAGCAATCGGAGTGCTAATAAAATCATTGTTGTTGGTATTAGAGAAGTCACACAATTTGGTATTGTTCTGAGCCATAGTGACAAGCAAGCAATCCAACACACAAAAGCAAACAAGAAGCAAGCGAACGAAAAACACACGGCGGAAAAAGGGCGAATAAAACGGCAAAGGTGAAGTGGGGGAGAGGAAAACGAGAGGCAAATAAATATAATGCGAAGGATAAGGGTTTGTGATAGGTACTTGGTATATGACTTTTGCGTAAGCCTCCCCGGCAACGGCGCCAGAAATTCTTCTTGCTACCTCTTGAGCTTGCGTTGTATTCCCTCGAAGAGGAAAGGGAGATGCAGCACAGTAGCGTAAGTATTTCCCTCAGTTTTTGAGAACCAAGGTATCAATCCAGTAGGAGACCACGCGCCAGTCCCTCGCACCTGCACAAACAAATAAGAACTTCACAGCCAACACGATAAGGGGTTGTCAATCCCTTTACGATCACTTACGAGAGTGAGATCTGATAGAGATGATAAGATAATATTTTTGGTATTTTTTATATAGAAAAAGAAAGTAAAGAAAGCAAATAAACAACGGCGACAGAACTTGGCTAGTTGACGGGAAAGTAATATGATAAAGATAGACCCGGGGGCCATAGTTTTCTCTAGTGGCTTCTCTCATGATAACGATATTCTACGGCGGGTAAACAAATTACTGTCGAGCAATTGATAGAAAAGCGAATTATTATGAGACTATCTAGGCATGATTATTGTATATAGGCATCACGTCTGAGACAAGTAGACCGACTCCTGCCTGCATCTACTACTATTACTCCACACATCGGCCGCTATCCAGCATGCATCTAGTGTATTGAGTTCATACGAACAGAGTAACGCCTTAAGAAAGATGACATGATGTAGAGGGATAAACTCAAGCAATATGATGAAAACCCCATCTTTTTATCCTCGATGGAAACAATACAATACGTGCCTTGCTGCCCCTACTGTCACTAGGAAAGGACACAGCAAGATTGAACCCAAAGCCAAGCACTTCTCCCATTGCAAGAACTATAGATCTAGTAGGCCAAACCAAACCAATAATTCGAAGAGACTTGCAAGGATATTATGAGCACACATAAAAAGTTTAGAGAAGAACCAAATATCTTTCATAGATAACCTTGATCATAAACTCACAATTCATCGGATCTCGACAAACACACCGCAAAAAGAGATTACATCGAATAGATCTCCTCGAAGACCGAGGAGAACTTTGTATTGAGATCCAGAGAGAGAGAAGAAGCCATCTAGATACTAGCTATGGACCCGAAGGTCTGTGGTACACTACTCACGGCTCATGGTGAGGGCGATGATGATGATGATGAAGGCCTCCGTGATGGATCCCCCTCCCGGAACAGACTCCAAGATGGGAACTCCACGGGAACAGCAGCTACGGTGGTGGAATTAGGGTTTTCTCTCTGTGTATGGAGTCTCTGGGGTACATAGGTATATATAGGAAGAAGAGGGGCACCGGGGG
Organism: Secale cereale; assembly: GCA_902687465.1. Classification (NCBI taxonomy): domain Eukaryota; kingdom Viridiplantae; phylum Streptophyta; class Magnoliopsida; order Poales; family Poaceae; genus Secale; species Secale cereale. The sequence continues at coordinate 393,411,691 of LR738711.1, read as the reverse complement.
CCACAGGGGCTGCCCTCGAGGCAGGGGGGCGCGCCCTGGGAAGGGGGCACGTCCCCCACCCTCGAGGGTGGCCCCTCTGTGTGATGGCCTGGCTTAATAGGGATGATAGACTACTCATATCAATAAGGAATTCCTTCTTTTCCAGGAGCCCATTCAGATAGAACTCCAAAGTTAAGCGTGCTCAGCTTGGAGTAGTTTCAGGATGGGTGACCGACCGGGAAGTTGCTCCCGGGTGCGCACGAGTGAGGACAAAGTGCGCAGAAAAGACTAGTATTGATATATGGGGCCAGTCTAGATCCCGCCAGGAGTAACGACCACCGGCGGGTGTGTCCGGGGCGTTACAAGTTGGTATCAGAGCCGACCCTCGCGGTTACACGAATGTTTGCGGACAGTTTGCAGTCATGTTGTGCATGACGTTTGTGACCCGTCGTGGCACACGGCATGGCACATGTGCTGTCCTGGAAGCACAGACGGTTGTGCCAAGAGGGAACGTTCCTGTGGCTCGACGAGGATGTCGGTTCCTCTGAGTGAGGGTGTATGTGATGGCCTGGCTTAATAGGGATGATAGACTACTCATATCAATAAGGAATTCCTTCTTTTCCGGGAGCCCATTCAGATAGAACTCCAAAGTTAAGCGTGCTCAGCTTGGAGTAGTTTCAGGATGGGTGACCGACCGAGAAGTTGCTCCCGGGTGCGCACGAGTGAGGACAAAGTGCGCAGAAAAGACTAGTATTGATATGTGGGGCCAGTCTAGATCCAGTGAGGACAAAGTGCGCAGAAAAGACTAGTATTGATATGTGGGGCCAGTCTAGATCCCGCCAGGAGTAACGACCACCGGCGGGTGTGTCCGGGGCGTTACACTATGTCCCCTGGCTTGGCCCCGAAGTCTTTCGTGCGTGATTTCCTCCAAAAATATCTCCTGCGAAGGTTTTATTCCGTTTGGACTCCGTTTGATATTCCTTTTCTGCAAAACCCTTAAATAGGCAAAAAACAGAAATCTGGACTGGGCCTTTGGGTCAGTAGGTTAGTCCCAAATATGAGATAAAAGTGAATGATAAAGCCCATTAAACATCCAAGACTTCATAAATAATAGCATGGAACAATCAAAAATTATAGATACGTTGGAGACGTATCAGTGGCTCGTAGAATTATTCCCTTAAGTGGCAAAAAGAATTACTTTTGATATAGAGATCATTGAAATTCTCTATACCAGCCTAAGGGAAACTACAAACGATCGTTCGAAGGAATATGGAAGAATGGCATACTCAGACTAGAATGGATGATGTGGATTACCTTGTTGAAGACAACACAATGAGTGATTTTTGCTTATCACCGGAAATGGATGGGAGCCATGGTATGCCCACTTTTGAAGATAATCCTAAACAGCAGTTACTGAGAAGGTCAACCCATGGAAAGTTGGCACAAGGCGCTGCAAGCTGGGAACAAAATGCAAATGTCGGGAATGTTCCAACCATCATATCTACCTGAGATTCAGATCTGGTTGGTGACAGGATATTCCAGACTCATCAAGTCTAGAAAGGAAAATGAAAGTTTGCAACACAACCGACGAGATGACGTAGCGAGATTCTCGGGAAATGAACTACGATAGCAAGCTCCAAAACATGAGTTGGTTCTGCTACACACATGTGAACACGTTGTCACAGACAAGCATGACCACATGGTAGTCTTACAACAAAACACTACCGAGTTCAGGTGGGCAACCATCATCGAGGATATCGAAGTCCAAGAATAAGTCTTGATTCTTAAGAAGGAACTTCTTCTCCTTGAACAAATCAACCAGTGGTTTGGTGTGCTAGGAACACATATAGAATGGAGGCGGCCAACCTATCATACCATAGAGTACTTTGCACATGCGTGACTGACTTGGGGTGACTCCAGAGGAAGCAACGTTGACTTTCTCAAATTCATAGCGGCAACTTGCATCAAATGCTCATGAATTAGAGGAAGTCACTTCTTTCATTCGAACATATGCTTCATGAATGGGACATGAAGATAATGCTTATAAAGGTTTCCAATACTAACTTAGATGTTCAACATGAATCATGGACAAGATGAAAATGTTGTCAATGAGCTCAACAACAATTTATCGAGATTTCCGTATAGATGGAATTCCATAACTATGTGAACAAAGTGATAGCATTGGTCAGACCAAAGGATGTAATGGTGTATGCTCGAGGGATCAACCACGAGTAAGACAACATCACATACATCGTTGGTTCTGATTTGACTTGACGATAGCCCACACTCAAATCAAAGTTTTGACAAGAAAATATATACATCAACCGATCACGAGGATCAATCGAGGAAAATATCATCTTTCTTCAACACACACACCAAAAGATATCCCTTCAAAATGAACTACGTTAGATCAAGCTTTTATCTTCCAACTCTCCAAGTTTTTGTTTAGCTTAACCAACAAGATCAGGGTATCCAACACAGATTCTTGGAGAAGGGGTGGTTTATAAGAAAACCAACTTGATCACGAGCTCGACATAACGGCCAGGGAACAACATAGTAATACTTCTGAGAAGATATTCGGAAAATTATGAACCACCGATTTGTTATTAAGCTCGGGAACAATCTTGCTTTTCAGGGCAAGAAGATATGATCAAAAGAGCGAAGGATTGAGAAAATCCTAACTCGTTGATCAAAGAGTGCACTAGAAAATGGACTAGGTAACACGATCAATCTTAGAATGACAATTCAATTATCAGCACACTAAGAATTAGATTATCGTCCATTAACTACCAAGCAACAGAGTTGCTAAGAGTATTGATTTCACACATCACAATTCACTTGTCGGTATTCTTGATACAAAAACACGGAGACCGAGGAATGAACGATGATGGTGAGAAGTATCACTGTATCAAGAGTTCACGGGAGGTTGTGCAATTCCCATGACACACATGACATGCAAGAGGATAACACTCCAAGGTAGAACAGATTAGAGGCTGGGTTGGCATTCTGATATGTGGAGTACAACCACTTTGACCCAATCCTGGAAATGGATGAGGTACTGGAGTTTGTTTCTCCTAGTCATTCCAGAATAGAATGGCTTTTTGGACCACAAGAGTAAAAGGCATCGATGAACACGAATGCACAACTACTCATGGCTATCAACTGATAGACGAAGGCCGGAATACAACTAAAGGGAGACAACTCAAAGAACATATAGCTTTCTGAGTTGTGGATGCATAGGTTAGCATGTCGAACTAGTTCAACATATTTCTTCCGGATAACCCATGAAGAGAGGTAGAATTGGCAGTCACAATGTGGAGTGGAGAACTCATCAAGAGTACTCTGGTTGTGATATTTGGTTCAGAAGAACTTCTGCCATAATGGTTCATGCTATTGGAAGAATGATAACCACGGACCTCGAGGACTATCAAAAGGTTAATAATATCCTAAAGGAATGAGCAAACATTATCAACATGAAGTAAGTAGGGTGAATCTTGGGTTCAAGAACCCAGGAGTAGAATGCCTACTAACTAAATGGCATCACGGGATGCTTTCGAGAATGATGGCCAGAATCATCACACTTGGAATATAAGCACTGCTAGATTACTGGGTGATTCTCTAAGATACCTAGGGTCATAATAATAACTCCAACATATGTGTCGAGGTAACAGAGTGCCTCAACACACTGGTTAGTGTTGTTGATCTAGCCCAACGGAAATTCGGAAACATGATGGAAAGATTTGCAAATGCATCAAATTATTTAGAGACCTTGGGTAACTCGGACAACATAACGGCTGTAAATTCTTGAAAAAGATTTGAGAGATCCTGCAAAAATGGTGGCATAACCACTTGACATTGCAATATCAAGGTTCCGAGGTCTACTGTGAACATACGGAAGTACTTGAGACTGAATTGAGAGTTGAATCCACCATTAACGTGATCCTGATAAATTGCATGAGAATCCTAGTTCTTAATCCTCGTAGAAAGAAGAATGTGACTCGGATCAGAAGGTCATAAGGTAAAGAAGTAAAAAGAGCCGTATGTTCCCTTCCACAATCAATTCCCTTATTATAACTAAACAGTTTCTAGACACGACTTCAACCAGTTTGGCTTGGTAATCCTACAGGCAGTCAAGCTCTGATACCAAAGCTCTCTGGACCCCGATCCTAAGTCACACCGATCTAGCATGTAACACACCATATCACTTTGCGGCCTCACGCACGGTATCCCCACGGGTGCCACCTTACCTGGCCCGGGACCGTTTACGTAATTTGGCTCACGTATATGATAGTGTCGCTAGCATCCATATGACAGAGAACCTGGGCCGGCATGACTAGTTGTAAACCAAAAGTGGCGCTAAATTACAGGGACAGGCATACATGACCCAGCAACGAACGTGTCGGTCATCAACGTATGAACCCAAGTTGTAGCAAGCTACAAGGACTTAAAGGAACAACGTGTGACATTTCCTGGAAGGGACAGACACAGAAACGAAGAAGGACACATGCCGGCCATCCTAAGTGTTCCGGAGCAGCAGCAAGCTACCAAGGCTCGATGGAAGCACTAGGAGACATTTACCCATAAGATATGCTACCAAGGGTGAACAACTAGGTGTCGGATCCCACACATAGCAATACACATTACATGTACGCATAACATGCAAGTATGTGTTGTACAACATGGCATCACAACATAACTCAACAACTCATATAGATAAAGGCCGAGAAGAGCCATCATAGCATTTATTACAAGCAGTGGGTCTCATGACCCAACATACAGAGCATACAGGCAACGGAAGCATAAACATGTCTGAGTACACACATCTGAAAAGGAAGAAGGCTATCAAGCCTGACTATCTACAAGACCCTCCCAAGGGTACAAGACCGTAGCTGAGGTAACAAGCTAAACGTCGAAGTCCACATGGAACCACTAGTGAGACTGAAGTCTCTCTACAAAAACATAAATTAAGCAAAGGTGAGTACAAAGGTACTCAGCAAGACTTACATCAGAACTAGCTACATATGCATCAATATCAACAAAGGGATGGTGGAGTTTAACAGCAGCAAGCCAGCTTTGACTCAGTGGCTATCCAAAACTACGACTACAAGTAACTCTGTTGAGGTGGCGCACATGAGTCCACATATTCACCAATCAATACACCACTATGGATCCGCTCCCATCTTCCTACGAGAAAGCCATCCATAGCACTCACGCTTATCTTGCGCATTTTAGAGTATCCACTTTCACTTGTCTATGAATTGTATGGGTAACCCAGAAGTCCTTTACCATGGACACGGCTATTCGAATAGACCATTTATAACCCTGTAGGGGTGTACTTCTTCACACACGCTCTCACCCCTTACCGTCGTTTACACGACATGTACTCGGCAACCTTCAAGTGGAAGCCCAGCGAGGGTGTCGGCCACGACCTGACTAACCACACAAGTCCCTAGTCCAGGTTTATCGCCTATTCAGGTTCCATCCGCAGGGAGTCCGACCGAGGTTTCCTCATATGGCCCCGAACGATGTGTACAGGGTTCCCGATGCACCAAACGGGCACCCCGGTACACCGTGCCATGTACCTACCGCATCACAGCCTACCCCTAGGGTCAGTGCTGCGCACGACCTCTAGTAGTCTACAAACACCAGAAACTACTTGCAACTCCCGGACAGAGGACAAGGGCGGTTAATAAGTCTAGAGGGTCCATTGGTTTCAGGCCTAACGCATGGTAGTAGTTGTTCATGGATCACAAACACAGAACTCAGTTCCTGAGGACGGTTTCAGTGAGATGACCCACAATGTACTCCTACATGGCCTCTCATCGCTACCTTTACCAAATCGTGTTCACACACTTAGCTCTCAACAGTAGGACATTATGACCACATTCTAATTCATCCCTGATGAATCAGACCCGACACAACTCTAAGCATAGCAGGCATAACCAGAAATCATGAATGAGTAGGCACAACATGGCTCAAACAACTCCTACTCATGCTAGTGGGTTTCAACTATTTACTGTGGCAATGACAGGTCATGCAGAGGAAAAGGGGTTCAGCTACCACAGCAAACAACAGTTGAATCGTTGTTGTCCTAATGCAGTAAAAGAGAGCAAGAGCGAGAGAGTGGGATTGTTTCAGAATGCTCAATGGGGTTTTGCTTTCCTGGCACTTCTGAAGATATCGATGTGTCTTCAACAGTGTCATCGATCACATCGTCGGAACATCGTCTACTGAGAGGGGACAAACACCGGCAACAGAAAAGGAACACAATCAATGCAATGCAACAATATGATGCATGATCATGACATGGCAATATTCTGTGGTTTGAGCTAATGCAACTAGCAACAATTTAAATGAAGTTGGTTTGAATCCAAGATTCAAATTCAAACTCCACATGTGGTTATTCAAATGCCATTTAATTGATTTTACCTGATCAGCAGGCATAAGTTGCTCAAACATGCATGATAATGCCATAAACAGATTCCTTGAAATTTTTTTGATAATTTTTCATATATAAATTATTTCATTTGGAGCTACGGTTGAATTTATATGATTTTTAGAAGTTTAGGGCATTTTATGAAAATAAATAAATCATTTAGATTTATCTAAATTCCAGAAAAGGCTTTACTGCGTTAGCACTAGGTCATGCTGACATCAGCAAGTCAACACGGCGCGATCCAGGTCAAACCTGACGTGTGGGGTCCACACGCCAGTCTAATAGAGCAAACTAATTCAGGTTAGTTTAACCTAACTAATAACTTTCAGAGCTGGGCCCACATGTGAGTTGCACAACTAACTAACAGGGTTAGTTAGCTTTAAGTTAATACTAACTAAACTGTCAGTGGGGCCTGGGCCCACCAGTCAGCGACTCATTTACTTAAACAGACAAGTTAGTGTTAATTTTGGCACTAATCCAAAATTAACCAGAAGCTGGCCCCACATGTCAGTGACCCACGGGAGTCAAACCCCAGGTCAAACGGGCTAATCTCGCCGACGGTTCGATGCTGGCGAGGCCAAATGCGCGGCGGTGCTCGGGTTTGGGCTAGGGTGCCCTGTTCAATGTGTGTCTAGGCTAGTTGGAGAGCTCTCGCCGGCATGCATCGGATGGGGGTGGTAGGCGGGCCTGAGGTGGCCGGAGCTGACGACGACGAGCTCTGCGGCGGCTGCCGACGTTCGGGCATGCACGGGAACACGGTTGTGGTGGCGTACGCGATGCGTGCGCGGAACCTAAGCCGTCTACGTGATGCAGGGAACAAGGTGGACGAGCGCCCGGGACCAAATGGTCACCGGAGCATCGTCGGCGGCAAGCACGGGCGGCGGCGGGTTTCGGTCGTCGGTGGCAAACACGGGCAGCGGCGGGTTTTAGTCGTCGGCGAAACGGCAGCTACGGCGTGCAACCGAGAAAACGGAAAGGGGGAGGAGGAGGAGCAGCTCACAGAGGTTGCGGCAGGCGTCGAAGCAGGCTCGGGGAAGGCCAGTGGTGAGCGGGGTGGCGAGGCGGATCTTCGGCGCCTGCGGAGGGGAAAGGCGTCGGGGGCGGCTCTTCGGGGCCCTTCCGGTCGCATGGCTTGGTAAGGAGGTAGGGAACGAGGTGGCGGAGCTCGAGGACAGCTCAGGGCGGCTAGGGGACCACGGTGGACGCGGTGACAGCAAGCGGCAGCGACGGCAGTGTTCTGCTATGGCGTCAGGGGAGCGAGGAAGAGGGCAGGGGAAAGAATGGAGCGTCGGCTCGATCCAGATGGAAGCGGCGAGGTTATCCGTGGCATCTACGTGGCACGGGAGGTAGGCAAGCGAGCAGGAGGTGGCGCGCTGGGCATGCGCGCGCGTCTCCCACGCGCCTTGCCTACGGGCGCGCGATGGACGACGGCTGGCATCGACCAGCTGGGCTAGGCCGTGCTGGGCCAAACCAGGTGAGCGCCAGGTAAACCCTTTTTCCCTCTCTAATTCTTTCTGTTTTCTATTTCTGCTACTGTTTTGCTTTATTAAAAAAATACCAAAACAATCTCAAAATTCATGTAACTGCACAGGGCTACTGTTTGGAATATTTCCAACAGTAAACATTTTAGTTCATGAATATTTGGACATTTAAAATAGTATATAGCATTTAAATGCCCAAATGCAAATACTTTATTATTTAATTCAAAAATCCAGAATGGTCCTATAAAAGTGTGCACCATTTTTGGCAGAGGTTCTAGACTAATTCAAAAATCATGAACATTTTCAAAGGCATTTTGGGTCAATGAAAATATTTTTAGGTTGAACCTAGTTGAGTTCTTTTGGTGCTAGGGTTTGATCAAACCCCATTTCAACTTTCTAGAAAACTTAAACATGATGACACGATGATCAAGTAAAGACAAACAAGGGCTGATGTAGGGTTGTGACACTCGTCCTTGGGCATGATGCTGCCCTCGTCGCGTGCGAGACCCGCAACTCCGCCGACGCCCATCTCCAGCGCCCCCAAGTCCAGCCGGCTTGCCTCTGCTTCACCTCCCCGCCTTTGGTCGCCATCTCCGCTGAGTGTAGGCGCCGGTGAAGCCCCGCAGGTCGCCGTCTTCTTCCTCCCATCTTTGTCGTCCCGCCTTCCCGCGCCGCCGGTGCCTCGCTGCATCGCCGCAGCCATGGCCTCAATTCCCACCGTGCCGCGCCTCTGCTTTGGCCGAGCAGAGACGAGATGACCTCGACCCGCGCTCCTTCGCGCCAAGACGAGCCGCGCCCGGCCTCCTTCTGCCGCGCCAAGACCGCTTCTCCTCGGTACTCATTTGTCTGGCGAGCCGCCGGAGCACCTCCTTGCCGCAGATGGATCCTCGCCGCCTCTTGTGGCCTGCAGGACGCCGTCCCCTTCTACTTCCTCATCGCACGAGGAGGACGACCTCGCGCCTCGTCCCGGAACTCCCTTGCTTCGCCCGCCGCCGTCTTCCCAGCGAACCTCGCGCGACCCTGCCTCGCCCTTGTCCGCGGGCGACCGAGCCGCGCCGCTCCTATGCATCGACCTAAGGCGTTCGAACCTGCCACTACTTCTGTTCTTCATTCTTCAGAACAAGCGCCTGCATCTCTCGATCCACCTCCGCGTTGACCACGCCATGCATCGTCCACGCGCCTGGGCCTCTTCTGTTCCGGCCCAATGCGCCCCTCCCGACCTGCTGCTTCCTCTCCATCGACCCGGGGCCTCATCCCATGGTGAGAGCCCAGCTCCCACCAGATTTCAGCCCGCATATGTTTTTTCCTGTGTGCTGCGAATTTGTCCAATTTTCCAGAATACTGCATGTTTACAGATTGGCCCCTTTTACATCATGCATTTAATATCTCACAAATCGTGCATCCCATGTAAAAACATTATATATGTAAAATGCTTAGAATTTCATATAGTTTCACAATAATCAACTTTCATCCATGTTAAAAATGTTTAACTTGTTGTTTGCATTAATTTGTTTAAATAACATGCTAAAATGGTTTAATTCATAACTAAATAACCATAGCTCCAAATTTAATAAACTTTATATGTAAATGGGGTGGAAAAATGTGTAGATTAAGTTGGTGCACTTTATTTCCCTATTTAACAAAAATAAAATATGTTTTTAGGCAGAACAGTACCAAATTCAAAATTTGCACATGCAGATTTTCTGGAATTGTTGTTTGTTGTTCTGGCCTCATTTAAACTTGTCTAAATAGATAGTTTATATATGCTTCACATCTTGCCATGTTTAAAAAAATTAATATTGTTGGGTACATAAACGGGAGGTGACTAAATAATTAAATGTGGTGTTCCGTCAATATGCAACTCGTTGCATATTGAGCTCCACTTAACTTGTAGTATTGTTTGTGCACCTTGCCATGCCATGAATCATTAATCTGGACATGCATCATACTTGGTTGTGCATCATGCCATGTTTATGTGATGGTTGTTTACTATGTTCTTTGCTTCTTTCCGGTTGTGATTCTTCTAGATAGTTCATGTTTCATTGCGATCTTGAGGATTCGTTCGACTATGCTTCATTCGTCTTCGTGGCTTCGTCTTCTTCATGGACTCGTTCTTCTTCCTAGCGGAATCTCAGGCAAGATGACCGTCACCTTGGATCTCATTAGTATCATTGCTATGCTAGTTGTCTCGATGCTATCGCTATATTTCGCGTTGCCTATCTATTTGTTGTCAGCCTCTCATAATTGCAATGAAACCTCTAAACTTTGACACTATCCAAGCAAACCGTTGTTTGGCTATGTCACTGCTCGCTCAGCCTCTCTTATAGCGTTGTTAGTTGCAGGTGAAGATGAAGATTGCTCCATGTCGGATCTTGGATATTTTGGGAATATCACAATATCTCTTAATTAAACTAATGCACCTATATACTTGGCAATGGGTGGAAGGCTTGGCCTTTTGCTCGGTGCTTTGTTCCACTCATGCCGCCTTAAGAACCGATAAACCGATGTTATGTTCCTTGAGTTTGCATTCCTAACACGGTTGGTGGTATGGGACCCCCTTCATAGTTCGCTTTGAATAAAGCTCCTCCAGCAAGGCCCAACTTTGGTTTTAATTTGCAACATAATAAAACTATTAATTAATTAATTAAATTGCATAGGGGGTCACGTCCCCGAGGATTGAGGATTATTTTCTACATACAGGGGGCAGGGTTGATGCTGTTGGTCCCAAACGGGCGGACTTCGGGGCCGCCTCGGGGAAACTTGAGGTATCTGCCATACCTGTAGGCTGACCTATCCGGACGTGGCCTGAGACGAGATACGCGCGGCTACTATCAGGGTGTCGGCACGCCGGGAGGTCTTGCTGGACTTGTTTTACCATTGTCAAAATGTCTTGTGCACCGGGATTCTAAGTCTGATCGGGTTGTCCCTAAGATAAGAGGTTTTATCTCTGCTGATCGTGAGAGCTTATGATGGGCTAAGTTGGGACACCCCTGTAGGCTTATGATCTTTCAAAAGTCATGCCAGCGGTTATGTGGTAGATTGGAATTTGTTAATGTCTGGTTGTAGAAAACTTTACAGAGGATCCGAAATAAAATATACCAACCGTGTGAGTAACCGTGATCGTCTCTTTTCATTTTGAGAAGAGAACACGGTGGGGTTATGTTTGACTCGTAGGTAGTTCAGGATCATTTAGCGATCTTTACTAGTTTGCGACCGTTTGCGTAGATGCTCATCTTATTATGTACTCTCAAGTTAGCCACCATTCAATGCTTAGCCGCTGCTGCAACCTCACCACTATCCTTTCCATACCCACTAAGCTTTGCTAGTCTTGATACTCATGGTTATGGGATTGTTGAGTCCTTGGGCTCGCGGATACTACAACAACAGTTGTAGGTGCAGGTTTCCGATGACTTGACGTGAGAGCGATGCTTACTTGTGTTGGAGTTCTTTGTTCTTCTTCTTCGTCAGTCTTGGGATAGGGTCATGGTCGGCAGCCTGGGATAGCAGGATGGATGTCGTTGTGCTTTTCATGTGTTTTCATCCGTAGTCGGATGTCTTGTGTATGATGTTTTGTATTCATTAGGATGTTGTATGACTTGTTGTACCCCCATCTATTTATGTAATAGTACGCTATAATGATATCCATCTTGCTAAGCGCCCGAAATGCGGTTGTGCCTCAATCACGAGTTTATCACGTGATCGAGATAGAATCACATCTTGGGCGTGACAATCCTTTTCATCCACCCCCAACCAGCTCGGCTGTCACGGCCTCCTCTCGGGATCCTGTTCATCCAAGGGCCACGGCCTATTACTACTACCACGGGGTCCTGTTCATCCAACCCCAACCACGTATGTCTCGACTCATTAAACCAACCCCCACGTTCACTGTTCATCAAGAGGCAACAGGTTTGCTCGGCTTCAGTAAGCAGCAGCAGCGATCGATCGCTTGGGTTCAGTTACTAGTAGTAGCGAAGGAATTGCTCGATCAGGTTCAGTTAACAACCAAGGAATCGATCACTCAGGTTCAGTAACGCGTGTAGCTAGTGCAATTGCTCCGGTTCAGTAAGCGAACGCCTCGCTCAGGTTCAGTTAGAGCCCAACGCCTCACACACACGCGCGTACGTATACAAGAGAAACGCACAAACCTCCGTGCATCACTCGGCCCCGACCAGTCGCCGTAACCGGGAACTCCTTGAAATTTTCCTCGCCCTCGCTTCTACCATGATTTTTTCTGTCATGGACGGCCCAAAGAATGTCATGCAGGTGCGCCTCCGGCCTGCCCAGGACGAAAAGCCCATTTTCTATCATCATTTTTTGTCATAGAAGTAGGGTCCCACCACATCTATGATGATATCGGGTTTTGTCACAATTATCGTCATAAAAGTGTCATAAGCATGAGAGGAAAAAAATCGTTTGGGCCAAAATGTCACGGATGTGTCTTTCTTTGTAATGCATGTTTCTACGTATTTTGAAGTATTCTGCTCAATATCCTTTCTGCCTCAATGCTATCGTGTCATGGATCCAGAAAATTGTTGATCATGCTATGTCACAACGTATCTGGCAAAGGAAAGTCACAAAAGTTTCACACCTCATGTCCGCGATACCTTGCAAGTTATGGAAGATGTTTCTTCAGGAAAATGGATCGCTTCAAGCCCTCACGATTATCACAACAAATTCGATGGGCCATGTCTCCCTCTGCGCGACCGAAAGATTACGCCTCAACCTCCATCGCAACTGGAAGTTAGTTTGCGTACACAATAACTGATGTTGAAGCACATCGCTGAGGATCGACGTGAAAAATAACATCTCGCCTCCGAGCTAAATGCTCTAAACAATCAAACAAGAATCGTGTGTCTGATTGCTAATGGAAACAAGAAGAGGCTCTGGAAATTGCTTGGCAATTTCTTTTCCGAGAAACAACTCCTAAATGTCAATATCCAAGAGCTCTATGACTATATTGACAAAGGCTTCACTATCAAAGATTTCAAAGATCAGGTTACCCCTCCTCTTCCTCATCGTGAGCTAACTACTGATTTTCTGCATCTCAAGCTTCTCAAACTACTTGAAGAGTCTGAAGCCACCTCACTGACAAAGAAACCTACCGAAGGCAATGTGCTATCCCGTGTTCCTGATACAAATAAGCCATTGTCCTCTCAGCCCCAAGATGTCATCCTCGAAGGAAAATCCACCGTTGCTGAAGACAAAGTCATTCCAGTCACTTCCGAAGATGAAATCACCTCGGACGGTTCTTCTGGAGATGCCGTCGAGTGAACCAAGTTCTTTGCTTATGCAGTCATGTCATTTGTCACCTTTTATACACTAGTTGACAAGAGGGGGACAATAACATCGAGTCTCGGTAGATTTGCTTTCTGTGTTTCTTTGGTTTGGTTTCGTGCGAATTTGAAACTTCTGGTCTAAAGCTTATTTGCTCCAAGTTCTACAACTTATGTGCAGGAATGTTAATAATCCCTCCTGCTGCACTATTTCTCTCAAAGCATTTTTTTTCGGGCGGATTTTTTATCGAAAGTTATGAATGATTGCACTTCGATTTCGATGGATTATATGTCATTAGTGCGAATGATTGTTTCAAATGATTGAAATTTCCTCTGAATACTTCAATACTTGTTGAAGAATTTATCTCATATCTTTTACCCTGCATACATGAGTCTATTTCATCATCGAGCAAAGTAACACTTAGTCACTCTTATTGGAATTACTTATCACTTATCTATCTTCACTTTGATGATTATCTGTTTTGTCAACAATCATCCAAAAAGGGGGAGATTGTTGGTGCAATAATTTGCCGCCCATGTTTTGGAGTTTGTTGACATAAACCGACATGGACTTATGTGTTTGCTAGTGCACACAGAGTAATAGGTCCCTGGAGTCAAGAGGAATTTGTTTCAAAGGACGAAGACAATCCCCTGCGTGGTAGTGAAGATTATCACCGAAGATTATGATAACAAGAGTGGCCCCTCAAAAATTACTGACGCGGAGCAATTGGTTCGGCGCTCATCTGAAGAAAATGACTGCGACCGAGAAGACTGAAAATGAAGTGAAGATGTAGCATTTATTTCATTATTTCTCTTCTCTTTATTGAGTCATAGGACCACCGTACTATTAAGAGGGGTGTAGCATTCGAAGCTTTGATTCTCTTATGCTAAACCCAAATCCTATGGAAGTTGGGAGAAATATTTCTTTGTGTTCCGAGCAAATACTTGCCACACTGTTTAAGAATTCGTCTTATTAATTAGTTAATGGGTCAGTTAATCGCTACTCGTTGGGTGGCCAATTCGAATAGCACCTATTCGTCGTGTTAACTTGTCAGACGATTAAGTGGCCCGTGAGGCCGATTAACTAGCCTGCCAGACCGATTAATCGTTGTCGTCCTATTAACTTCTAGGCAAACAAAGCCCAAACTATTGGCATGTAACCTCACCATCCTCCTCTCACTCCTCAATAGCTAGGTTTTGATCAAATAGTACCATATTTTGGTATATTACATAGCTGAGAGCATGAGAGTAGGTTATAATACATAAAAACCTAGAAAATGTTCGCCAGTTCATACTTAATCTACCGATTAATGACTAGCTGATTAATCCATTTAATAGAACAGTTCACCGATTAATCACTACTCCCAAGCCGACCGAGCAGCTACCAGTTACCAATTTCCTTAACAATGCTTGCCACCAAGAGACTATGATCTTCTTCACTGTGAGAGATTTGTCTCTGACCGAGGAGTTAGCATGACTTGGGCCTCAAGTAATGTTACCTTTGCTCTTGAAATCCGACCATTGTGAACGTGTTAGTTGGCCATTGCTGGACCTTGTGTCCAAAATGGTCATTTCCCACCAGGTAAGGATGTGGCTATAAATAGCCACCCCGCATGGGCTTTCTCCGGTGGCTGCTCCATTTGATTGTGAGAAGATTGTTGAGAAACCCCCTCTCTAGAGTGATTCGAGTTTAAAATCCACCGAGAGAAAAGCCCAAAGCCGAAAAATTAGATAGTGGTTCAGCATCACCTGAATCTAAGTCCAGTACGCTCCGCCTATTAATCTTGAGAGTTGCAAACTCTCTAGACGGTTAGGTGTCAATTTCTTCAGAGACCAAGAGTAATTGTGGTTTTCTCAAAAAAAGAATTATGTAAAGGTTTGGAGATCGCTTGAAGTATCTACCATGAGTGATCGACATTTGTTGACAAACCAATTGTCGAGGAGAATAGGGTGAAGACAGTTTATCTTCTTTGTTAAATCACAACCCCTCCAACCACACGTAGTCCTTGTGTAGAAGGGCGAACTAGTCTACCAAAGTCCTTGTCGCCTTCGAGCAATCACTGGTTACCTCTGCTCCCCCTATTTACATTCGACTTGTTTCACTCATGTGATTTGTCTCGATGCATGCCTTTAGTTTCCATTCGTTAGTTTGTATTTGCTCGTTGTACACTATTCTCATTCGCTCTGCTGATGGGTTCCGAGAGTTTTGATTTTTCTGAAGAAAATTTTAAACTCCCATTCACCCCCCTCTGGTAGACATAATTCGTTCCTACAGTCTTCCACTTGCACTAGAGTCAATAATCTAGTTTACATAGTTATGAATCTACCACCCATGCATGGAGTCTTGGTGCTGATCATGCTTTACTTGTGGAAAAGGTTTAGTCAACGGGACTGCCACATTCAGATCCGCATGTACTTCACAAAGTTCTATGTCTCCATCGTTAACATAATTACAAACGGGGTTGAAACGGCGCGTGACGTGCTTGGTTCTCTTATGAAACCTGGGCTCCTTGGCAATGGCAATATCTCCAGTGTTGTCACAAAAAAATAGTCATTGGATCCAATGCACTAGGTATAACACCGAAATCGGATATGAACTCCTCCATCCAGACTCCTTCTTCCGCTGCTTCTGAAGCAGCTATATACTCCGCTTCATATGTAGATCCCACGACGATGCTCTGTTTGAAACTGCACCAACTGACCGCTCCCCCATTTATTATAAATATATATCTAGTTTGAGACTTACACTAGTGGAGAAAGTGCTAGTCACAACGTTCGTTGCTGGCGCAGCATTTTACATCCACATCAGCACTATTTTTCTCAAATAGTGCTGGCGCAGGCCAAATCAGCACGTCAGCTCTACAAGCACAGTGCTGGCTTTGCTTGTTTTGTAAATGACAGAAATCTATTGGCTCATATACACTCACCATTTGGAAACCACTGGTGACGTTGGTTATCTTTGTACGCCATAGTTATTATGTTAGTGCTGGTGTTCTTTTTCTTTGCACGCTGAAACGCTTTTCCCATTTGATGAAAGTGTTTTAAGTATTTAATTATATTATGATTTTTTGTCATCATTATTTTTACAGTTTTTATCATTTTAGGAATTTTATTTCTTTACCACCAGTTCAAATTTTGAGTCTTTTATTTTGTCAAGTATTTCATTATTAATCTTAGACTTTTTTTATTTGGCCTATTACTAGTTATGGCGTTGCCCATTCTCCCAACGCGAGCGATGTAATGCCCAGGATGGGACTATATCTCCTACGTGTCGAGGCACGACTTAAAGGTATAAGCCCATTCTGGAATGATCTCAAGTTTGGTATCTTTGCACGACTCATGTAAAAATAGGGATGAAATTTGCAAAAGGATAGTTGGCTTACACTCGCCACGTCACACAATACATTACATAAGCAAAACATCATCCAAATAACATCACAACCCGACTACGGGTGAAGATCCAAATGAAAGATACCAAAAACATAAAGCCACAGGTCCGAATCGCCCCTAGTAGAAACCACTACTGAACGTCGAAAATGTCACAAGCATACGACCACGCTCTTCATCGAACTCCCAGAAGTTCTGAACCATCTCCTGCGTCAATCTCGGCTGAACCTGCATCTGGTGTTGTAGTATCTGTGAGCCACGAGGACTCAGCAATCCCATAACCATGGGTATCAAGACTAGCAAAGCTTTATGGGTAGGAAGAGGTAAAGTGGTGAGGTTGCAGCAGCGGCTAAGCATAATATGGTGGCTAACTTACGAGTACAAGAATAAGATGAGCTTCTACGCAAACGGTCGCAAACTAGTAGTGATCGCTAAAGATCCTGAACTACCTACGAGTCAAACATAACCCCACCGTGTTCTCTTCTCAAAGTGAAAAGAGACAGTCACGGTTACTCACACAGTTGTGTGTTTTACTTCGGATCCTCTGTCAAGTTTTCTACAACCGGTCATTAACAAATTCCAATCTGCCACATAACCGCGGGCACGGCTTTCGAAAGATCATAACCCTGCATGGGTGTCCCAACTGAGCCCATCACAAGCTCTCATGATCAGCTGAAGTGATAAATATAATATCATCACCCCTTATCTTAGGGAAATCCGATCAGGCTCGGCATCCCGGTGCACAAGACATTTCGACAATGGTAAAACAAGTCCAACAAGACCTCCCGGCGTGCCGACACCCTGATAGTAGCCGCACGTATCTCGTCTCAGGCCACAACCGGATAGGTGAGCCTACGGGAGGCAAACCTCGAGTTTCCCCGTGGTGGCCCCGCAGTCCCCCCATTTGGGACCAACACCATCAGCACTGGCCCCCCTGCTATGTAGAAAAGAATCACCGAGGGCGCGACCCCCTATGCAAATTTAATTAATTAATTAAGTTGTTATTATGAGGCAAATAAAAACCAATGTTGGGCCTTGCTGGAGGAGTTTTATTCAAAGACTAAGTGTCAAGGGGTCCCCATATACCCAACCGTGTAAGGAACGCAAAATCAAGGAACATAATGCCGGTTTATCGGCGCCTAAGGTGGCATGAGTGGAACAAAACACCGAGCAAAAGGCCAAGCCTTCCACCCATGCCCAGTATATAGGTGTGTTAATAATAATAATAATAGATATTGTGATACTCCAACAACAAGTTCCCACCTGGAACGATCTTCATCTTCACCTGCAACTAACAACGCTATAAGAGGGGCTGAGCAAGCGGGTAACATAGCCAAACAATGGTTTGCTAGGAAGGTGTCAAAGTTAGAGGTTTCATGGCAACAAGGAGAGGCTGACATAAATGATGGGTAGCGCGACATATAACGATAGCATCGAGACAACTAAGCATGGCAATGGTAGTAAAGGTATCCAAGGGTATGATCATCTTGCCTGGGATTCCGCGAGGGAGAAGAACAAGTCCATGCGGTAGTCAAACAATCCTCACAACTCCGGAACGAACCCGGAGCTAACGAGAGAAGCAAACCGGAAAGAAACAAGCAACATGGTAAACACACCACACGAGGCATGAAAATATGCTCAATCAAGTATGATGCAAAACAAGTCTACGTAGGATGCACAACAAGTCCATACAGGAAGCAAAACATGGCAAGGTAGGAAGCATAGAAAAACAACACAAGCCTATATGATGCAATACATGGCAAGGTATGATGCATGACAAGTCTATACAGGAAGCAATACATGGCAAGGTAGGAAGCACAGAAAAATAACACAAATCTATATGATGCAATACATGGAAAGGTATGATGCATGACAAGTCTATACAGGAAGCAATACATGGCAAGGCAGGAAGCACAGAAAAACTACACAAGTTAAGAAGTTTAAATGAGGCCGGAAACTACAACAACAATTTCGGAAAATCCCCATATGCATGTTTAGCAATTTTAAGCAAACAACAATTCACACATTTTAATGTTGTTAACATGATGCGGATGACATGATCAAGTTTTATGCAATTTTTAGTTAAAGGTTGACATGAGAGATATGAAGTATTTGTCACCGTGGTGGAAGAAAGGGGCCATGGCGACGAATCCAAAATGATGCCACGCAACATATCGGTTCCGGTAACTCGTTGAGAGACCGGTGCAAAAGATAGCGGAGAGAGTGACATGCAAAAGAGATGGGGTGAACCCGGTTGCCCGGTTCCCACGGGTCGGCGACAAGGCAAACGAGGGCCACAACAGACACGATGCAAACATCCGATTCAACTCATACAACACAAGCAGCCCACGGGTCATCGTCTCAGAGTTATACCTTCAAAACGTTCGTTTCGGGGAGGATCGAGATCGTCGAGGGAAGTAGTGGTACTCGCGGGACGTGGTACACATTTCGTAGCCGTTCACGTTAATGTGATGTTCGGGGTCGACGGTAGAGGTACTTGGCGAATCGAACGTCCTCGGGGCGACGGTAGTGGTACACGGTTCTTTGGCGACGGTCGTCGTACACGTTCCGTAGATGTTCATGTTTCCATAGACGTACTTGTCGCGGCATCGGACGTAGTGGTACTTGACACGTCACATCATGTAGTCGTACACGGGGTCGACGGTAGAGGTACTTGTCGCATCCACCAAGTGTAGTCGTACTCAGGCGTCGTCGTACTTGCGGTCTTGGTCTTCGGCAACGAGGTACTTGGCAGGTTCCAGTGCAGCAGCAAGACTTGTCGGCGTCGGTGGCCGTGGAGGCGCGGAGGAGGCCGAAGCAGAGGCGGTCAGCGCGTGACGGGAGGAGCTCGGCGCCGTCTAGGCGAGCAAGGAGGAGGCCGGCCGCGGCGATAGAGGAGAAGGGAGGCGCGGGCGAGAGGAACCGGACGGGAGTCGGCCGGCAACGGGCGGACCTGGCGCACGTCCTCTCGAACCAGAGGACGAGCGAGGCTGCGGTGATAGAGGAGAAGGAATGGCGGGGCGGCGCTTGTCGCCGACGAGGGCAACGGGGAGGTCCGATGGCGCTGCTGCTCGAGGACTCCTCCCCTCGGGCGAGCTCTCACGGGGTCGAGGAGAGGGGCCAGTCGCGCTCGGGGACGCCCGTGCGCTGCGGGCGCTCGCCGGTGGTGGCGACTTAATTTAAGGAGACGGGGAGGCGGCGGTGGATCGAGCAGGAGGGGGTCGAGACAGGGCGCTCGAGGCTCTTGGCGGCGCGAGGGAAAAAGGGGGGAAGAGAGGGACCGAGCGAGGGAGCGATGCGGTCGAGGGAGAGATCGAGCTGCGGGGCTAGGGTTAGGAAGGGGATGCGGCTGGGCCTTGGGCCACGGGAGGAGATGGGCCGGCCTGCGGCTGGGAGGCCAGATGGCCCCAGTTCGACTGGCTCCTTTTCCCTTTTGTTAAAAGAAATGCAGATACAAAATCCCCGGTGAAGAAAAGGAAAAGGACAGGGTGTTAGAGGAAGAATAAGAAGGAAGTAAAAAATATACTTGAACTCCTAGATTTATGCACAATTTTAATAAACTAGTTTGGACATTTTTAAGGATATAAAAATAATTCAAGTTTGAATTAAATTCAAACTTGAGCCATTTTTGAACCCAACCAAAACAAGTCCAAAGGAACTAAAAATTAGCAAGGATGTTGAAGGCATGGTTGAGAATTGATAGGAAAAGAATGAACATTAAATTGGTGCAGGAAAAAGAATGCCACAATTTAAATGGACTAACGAAGAAGGAGAAGAAGATGATCAAGCAAGGTTGTGGGAGTCAAAACTTGGAGTGAAACATACATGGGGAAAAATAAGCAAGTGTGTGATGGTTGCTTCCAACAATGGAATATTTTTATAATAGCTCCATAAATATTAGGAGGATATATATATATATATATATGTTATAAAGAGAAGTCATCCTTCCCTCGATTTAAATGGACCGAAGGTCCACACGACTTATTAGGTTGAGTTGCAGAATTAAATTCATGATGGCATGATGGCATGATGGCATGATGCAATGCAAAATAAATAACACAAGCACAAATGAAACACATGGGAGAACCCGGAACATCTAGAATCTTCTGGTACGTCGGTCTTCGGGCGTCACAAGCGATAACCTATCTGAGTCAACTTAATAAAAGACCTAAGTCACCACTCTCTCTCATTTAACACCCCCCCCTGACCAAAGCCGTCGTCGCTGCCCCGTTGTCGGCCCGTCGCCGCCCCATGCCGGCACCAAGGTTAGATCCACTACTCGTCCCATCGCATCTCCTTCTTCTCCACTCTCCCACGTCCTCCGTTCCCGGACACGCCATCGGGATCCATTGGGATTCATGTAGTTGATTAGGGGATTTCTTTAATAGTGTATAAATTTTAGCATATATATCATGGATTGCTTTGTGTCATGTAGAATCTAAAGTTAGTTGCATGGATTGCTTTGTGTAGAAAGTGTAGCTAGGTATAATTACTAGTGTAGAAATTGTAGCTTTGTGTAGAAATTTTGTTTATTTGTGTATGCAATTACTAGTGTACAAAGTTTTTATATACTTAGGCCCAAACCCGTAACCATCCGCTTGTACCTACTTGTTAAATTATCATGGTTTTCCAATACTTTAATTATTCAATATTTTGCTATCAAACACAACCTTAGTTTCAATTATATTATATGTAGAATGGAGCAGCCGCCACCATGTCCAGTGTGCAAGTCAAGGTGCGCAACCGACCTTTCAAGTGGCACGCTATTTCGCATATACTTTCAGACGTGCTTTGTTCCTACAGCGGTAACGCATTACATGAACCTTTTATAACATTTTTTGTTATAGAACCTTGTGGACCAAGTTCTTTTACATGAACCTGCTATTTCCCGTAATGCAATGTGTTTGTTATTTGTTTTTTACATAGATCATCCCTTGCAATGTGAGACTGGAGTTCATTTAGCTCATTACCAAAGACATTGTGATCTTCGATGCTCCAAGGGGGGGGGGCTATACTATGAAGGCCCACAAGGGACGAAAAACATCCCAGATTGGAGGAGATGAATGGAATCGTTTCATCAACCACATGCATCTCACTAGGGGTGAACTTATCAGCTTCTCCTTCAGAAGACAAACTCCAAGGCTGGCTATTATCTACATCAATTGGGGGGGGGCAAAGATGATGACCCACTTGATGAATCCCTCTATGCCAAAGGAATCAGGCTAAGTGAGGATGATTCAGGCAACCTCTGGTACATACTTCCTCCAGGCGATGACTACGTCGGGATGCCATTCATGACCTGCCTGACAAGGACAAATGTTGACCGCCATGTCATTGTATGTCACTTGTTAGTCTATCAATTTGATATGCTTAGTGTTGAAATTTCATGAGATATATGCTTAGTTGTGACATGCTTGTAGTAATGTGATATATATGCTTAGTTGTGATATGCTTGTAGTAATGTGATATGCTTAATTAGTGTAGAAGGTGATGAATATGCTCTTAATTAGCTAGTGTGTAGTAATGTGGCATGCTCATTTACCATATTTGTTTTTTCTCCAGAAATTACCAGAGGCTAAGTGAGAGTTGTCGCATCGAGCCGAATGAAGCAGGCATTGCTGGACTGCGCCTTACTACAAGGGGCACCATCACGAATTGTAATTACGCATTGGACACAGATGGTCGCACTGTGTTCAACGCCGCGGAATGGAACAACTTCCTTGCCGGAAAGAATCTCCAGGTTGGACATGCCATCTTAGTCACCATCAGGAACACCCAGCGCCATGGCTTCAGGATGATGCTGGTCATCGACCTCATTTAGAACTATGTGTGTGGCGGGGTAGTACATTTGAATGAACTGCTTAATTATGTTTTAGCTCTATGTTACTAGTACTACATTAGCTCGTAATGATTCAATTAACTGGTTATGTTTGTGAGATCTAGCTAGCTAGCAGCCACTTAAATATCAACTCCTAATGTTCTATTATCTAGTACCGTTTTACTGTGTAATGTTATATAGTATGTACTTAGTGTTAATGTGAAATGCTAAATGTTACATGGTGTTGAAAAACCTTTTTTTGTGCACGATACATTCGTGGTGTGCAAATTACATTGTACACCACTAGGTGAGTGAATATAGTAATGGCGTTGCACAAATCGCATGCCGGCAACACGTATAATATTGCTGGTGTAGGCTCCAACGCCACCACTATTTTTTAACACTGGCACCATATTGGTGGCGGCGGGCTCCTACGCTAGCAAGGCTACTTTTGGCACGCCATAGCTAGGCTTTTTTGCACTAGTGTTAGAGTCATACGGATCTATGTCTAAGCTAGCATCAACGCAACCCTTTACGATGAGCTCTTCGTCACCTCCATAAACGAGAAACATGTCCTTAGTCCTTTTCAGGTACTTCAGGATATTCATGACCGTTGTCCAATGATCTAGTCCTGGATCACTTTGGTACCTCCCTGCCAGACTTATGGCAAGGCGCACATCAGGTTTTGTACACAGCATGACATACATTATAGAGCCTATGTATAAGGCATAGGGAATGACTTTCATCCTTTCTGTTTCTTCTGCCATGGTTGGGCTTTGAGTCTCACTCAACTTCACACCTTGCAATTCAGGTAAGAACCCTTTCTTTGTCAGGTCCAGTTTGAACTTCTTGAACAGTTTGTCAATGTATGTGCTTTGTCAAAGTACTATTAAGAATTTGGATTTATCTCTATAGATTTTGATGCCCAATATGTAAGTAGCATCACCGAGGTCTTTCATTGAAAAACCCTTGTTCAAATATCCTTTTATGCTTTCCAGAAATTATATATCATTTCCAATCAACAATATGTCATCGACATATAATATTAGAAATGCCACATAGCTCCCACTCACTTTCTTGTAAATACAAGCTTCTCCGTGAGTTTGAATAAAACCAAAAGCTTCAATCACCTCATCAAAGCATATATTTCAACTCCGAGATGCTTGCACCAGTCCATAGATGGATCGCTAGAGCTTGCATACTTTGTTAGTATCCTTAGCATCGACAAAACCTTCTGGTTGTATCATATACAACTCTTGCTTAAGAAACCCATTAAGGAATGTCGCTTTGACATCCATTTGCCAGATCTCATAATCATGAAATGCGGTAATTGCTAACATAATTCTAACAAACTTAAGCATCACTACGGGTGAGAAAGTCTCGTCATATTCAACCCCTTGAACTTGTCGGAAACCCTTTGCGACAAGTCGAACTTTATAGACAGTGACATTACCATCAGTGTTTGTCTTCTTCTTAAAGATCCTTTTATTCTCAATGGCTTGCTGATCATCATGCAAGTCCACCGGTCCATACGTTGTTCTCAAACATGGACCCTATCTCGGATTTCATGGCCTGAAGCCATTTGTTGGAATTCGGGCTCATCATAGCTTCTTCATAGTTCGTAGGTCCGCCATTGTCTAACAACATAATTCCAGGATTGGGTTACCATACCACTTTGGTGCGGAACATACCCGAGTTAACCTACGAAATTCAGTAGTAACTTGATCTTAATTCAAGAGATGGTACGATAACCTCATGAAGTTCTAATTTCCTCCCGCTCACTTCTTTCGAGAGAAACTCCTTCTCTAGAAAGGACCCATTCTTGGCAATAGAGATCTTTCCCTCGGATCTGTGGTAGAAGGAATACCCAATGGTCTCTTTAGGGTATCCTATGAAGACGCATTTCTCCGCTTTGGGTTCAAGATTATCAGGCTGAAGCCTCTTGACATAAGCATCGCATCGCCAAACTTTATCAAACGACAACTTAGGTTTCTTGCCAAACCATAACTCATATGGTGTCGTCTCAATAGATTTAGAGGATGCCCTATTAAAAGTGAATGCAGTTGTGTCTAATTCTTAACCCCAAAATGATAGTGGAAAATCGGTCAGAGACATCATAGAACGCACCATATCCAATAGAGTACGATTATGACGTTCGGATGCACCATTACGTTCTGGTGTTCCCGGTGGCATGAGCTGTGAAATAATTCCACATTGTCTTAAATTTTAATGCCCCAGATGTAACACTTTCCCAATATGGCAATATATAAACTTTGGCTTCATCAATTCCTTTCCGGGCTCTTCTTTCATTTCGGTTTCGTCGTTTTGTCGTGTGCGTGTGTGCATTTCATCCATGTCATGTTGTCATGTGCATTGCATTGCATTGTGTTGTCACTTGCATCCGGTCCCACTCGTCTCTTCCCGTTGTCCGTTTCGAGTTCCGACGCTCTCACACGTGCACGTGGCATCCCCGAGTCCTTCTTTCGTGTGTGGTCGTGTAATGTTTCCGGATTGACGTGAGACTTGTCGTGCGATGTTGTTTTGGTACGTGTAGGCCGCCTGTCAAGTTTCGTCGCATTTGGAGTTCGTTTGGTGCTCCAACGGTTAACCTAGTGGGCTAAAAGAACCTCCCCTTTTAGGCCCAAGACCCCCTCCACAACAGCCCACTAACCTAGCACAACCACTCACATCATCTCGGTCGTCGAATTGTGATCGTGTGGCCGAAAACCGCTCCCCATTTGGAGTCTCCTAGCTCCTTGTGCCTATAAAAACATCCACACCCCCACTTTCACGTCCAAAACCCTAATTTTCCTCCTCCATCGCCGCCGGACACGTCCGGACTGCGTCGGACACGTCCGTCCGCCGGCCCGGACGAATCCGGATCTGCCACGTGGCCTCCCGCCGGTCTCCCTCATCGCGCCGGCCCAGCCGGGGCCCCAGCGGCCCGCATCGCTCACCGCCGCCCACGCCTTCATCCGCGCCCGGCTCCCTTCGCCACCGGCGAGCCGGCGCCGGATCCGCCGCCGTCAGCCCTGCGCCGTCCCGCTCCATCGCCGCCGGCCTTGGGCCCGAGCTCTTCGCTGCCGGCCTCGGCCCCGAGCACCTCCGCCGCTGCGCCTCCTTCTTCGACGAGGCCTCGCCGCCGGCGCCCCGCCGGGCCTCCTGCCGGCCACCTCCAGCACCTCGCCGGCCGGATCCAGCCGCCGGATCGAAGTCGCCACCGGCCCCCGCCGCAGATCCCGTCGGCTTCGCCCGATCCAGCAGCCGGGCCGAAATACTAGCGGGTCGGCGATCCGACCCGCTTCGCCCGCGTTGACCGATCCGCCCGTGGACCCGATCCGCTAGGTTGATCCTGTTTTTTCTCTAAGTCCCTAAATTGCATAGTTTTGGTTGCATCTTTGACTAGTGGAAACTATTTGTGTGCTTATCCAATTTGTGCATATAATATGTCAAAATGACCGTGGTGATGTGCTGTACGTTTTGTTCCATTGTGTCATGCTTGTTTGAGTCCATCTAGATGTCTTAATCTTCGTGACAAGAGAGCTACTTGATATAAACTTCTGCTACTTATTATTTTCATGCAATGTTTGAGATGTGTTAACTTGGTGCATGTTTATCCAAATGAAGCAAATGATATGTCAAAATGTTTATCATGAGATGCTTTACATGATGGTTGATGTAGCATGCATGTTAGAGTTCATATTGCCATGTTAATCTCGGTTGCAAAAGTGCATGTGGTTGTTAAGTTTTGAAACATGTTATGAGATGCCGATTTGAAGAGCTTGTTGCTATTGATGTGTTTGTCCCCATGTCACATGTTAATATGTTTTAGAATCTTCATCATGTGGTCTTTGCTATGGTGCAAACCATTTGCCATGATATGCCTTGAGGTGACTTAAACATGCTTGCAAACATGCCATGCCAACTTAACTGTTTTAACACTTAGTGAAATTTCACTAAGTCTGGAATATGTCTTATCATGATGCTATGTTTGCTTGATGCCCTAGGCAAATCCATGTTAGTTTTGGGGTGGCCATTGATCATTCCTTGTTGTACATGTTGTTGTCTATCCATCCATGCCCTCACTTGCTCATACGGGTTGCTGTAGCTTATTTAATTCTTGCTCCCAAGTTGCTATAAAATATTACTGTCGGGTTTTTAACATCATGAACAAAATGTTGTAGCTTGTTGCTATTGATCCATGCCTCCTATGTAGTTGCTCTAATGGAGTTGTTTGCTGTAGGATATGTCTACTTCATGTCCATGCTTCTTGTCACCATGTTTGAGTGTTGTAGAGTATTTATTTCTTGCTCCAAAGTTGCTATGTGGCTGTTAATCTCAGCTTTGCATTGTTTCTTGTTTCGAGTGTATGTATTGATCCGTTGCTCCGTTTTGAGCGTGCCCTACATGAAACTTGTGTGATTTTGCATGTAGATTCATAATATCATCTTGTTTACATGGTTGGAGTATGCTTGCTTGATGTTTGGGTGCATCTTGCACCGTTGCCATGTTTAACTTGTTTTGCTCATATCTTCTAGACCGTAGCTCTGTTTTAAACAAACTTTATATGAAACTTGACTAGAATTTCGTGTAGATCATCATGGTGCATGTTAACTTGCTGTTTAAAAACTTTAACTTAAGGGTTGTTCAGATCTGGACTAATTTCAAGCTATACATATGAGGACTTACCGGATTAGCTTTAAGTTGATTCCGGCCTCATTTAAACTTGTTGACTTGTGTTGTTTCTCTGTGCTTCCTGCCTTGCCATGTTTTGCATCATATATAGACTTGCCTTGCATCATACTTGCTTGAACATATTGTCATGTTCTTGTGTTGTTTCTCTGTGCTTCCTACCTTGCCATGTACTGCATCATATATAGACTTGTCATGCATCATATGTGCATCATGTTGAATGTGCATTGCATCATATGTGCCATGTACTCCCATCGACGAATCGACATGCAAGATGACCTGACCCAGATATCATTACTATCTTTGCCTATTGCTAGATGTCTCGCTCTTTAGCTCATTGCCTCGATGCCCATGTTTGTTTGTCAGCCTCCTATTGTAACCATGAATCTGTCTAACCACCCAACCTAGCAAACCTTTGTTTGGCTATGTAAGCTTCGCTCAGCCCCTCTTATAGCATTGCTAGTTGCAGGAGAAGATTTAAGATTCTTGCTTCTTGTTGAAGCTTGTTGGGATATCACACTATATAAACTCTTAAACTAAATCATCTATATATTGGTAATGGGTGGAAGGCTAAGCCTCTTGCTTGGTGATTTGTTCCACTCATGCCGCCCTAGGAACCGTATAAACCGGTGTTATGTTCCTTGATTATGCGTTCCTAACACGGTTGGGGTTATGGGACCCCCTCGATAACCCGCTTAGCGCTAAACCTTTTCCAGCAAGGCCCAACATTGGTACTCCATTTGCCTAATAACTAAAACTTGCATAGGGACTAGCTATCCCGTGATCTTAATTAACAACCACCGGGCCAGTGCTCCACATGAGTGTTGGTCCGAACTGAGAAGACTGCGGGGCCGCCTTGAGGAGACCAGAGGTATTTGGTATTCACCTGTAGGATGACTCATCCGGTCGTGGCCTAAGACTAGATACGCGTGGCTATTGTCAGTGTGTCGGCACGCCGGGAGGTCTTGCTGGATTAGTTTTACCTATGTCGGTATATCTTGAGCACGGGATTCCGAGAATACTCGGGCCTTCCCACCTTGGAGTTGCGACTCCGCAGATCGTGAGCTTGTCATGGGCTAAGTTGGAACACCCCTGCATGGTTTTGAACTTTCGAAAGCCGTGCCCGGGGTTATGTCGCAGATGGGAATTTGTTAATATCCGGTTGTAGAAAACTTGACACCATGTTCAGAACAAACTACCAGCGTGAGTAACCGTGACGGTCATTTTCTGAAAGGGGTTCGGGAAGTGAACATGGTGGGGTTATGATTGACGTGCTTAGATAGGATCACTTCGTGATCACTTTGTCGCTCGTGGCACTTCTCTTCTCGCTCTAAACACGTAAGCTAGTGCTAGTGCAGCTGCAACCTTTTATCTTTTCTTCAGCCTTGTTCCACACCCAAGGCTTAGATAGTTTTGCTACCCGGGAACGGGATTGCTGAGTCCTCCGTGGCTCACAGATTCTACACCACACCAGATGCAGGTACCATGGTGAACTACGTAGGTGACGGCATAGAGCTATACTGGGAGTACGATGAAGAACGTAGTCGATACTATGTGCACTATCCCGATGATCAGTAGTGGTTTCTACTAGGGGCGATTCGGACCTTGTGGCTTTATGTATTTGGTATCTTTCATTTGGATCTTCACCCGTAGTCAGGTTGTGATGTTATTTGGATGATGATTTGCTTATGTAATGTATTGTGTGACGTGTTGAGTGTAACTATCCTTTTGCAATTTCATCCCTATTTTTACATGAGTCGTGCAAAGATACCGAACTTGAAATCATTCCAGAATGGGCTTATACCATTAAGTCGTGCCTCGACACGTAGGAGGTATAGTCCCATCCTGGGCATTACAAGTTGGTATCAGAGCCTTCTCCGACCTAGAAGCCCCCGTTGATTGATCGAATCGTTGACGGTTGAGTCTAGGCACACACTTTAAAATGTTTTGAGTCCTATATATATATATCGGAGAGTAGGATTTCTTTTGCTCCTCATCTCTTTTCACTCTGGTGAGGACTCCTGACGATTACTCTTGCCTCTTCCACTCTCAAAATTCACCAAAAAAAAATTTAGGATCACGCGGGTATTGTTTGGATTGTTCCGATGTCTTTGTGACGAGAACATTGTTCTCGATGCCTCCTGTCGTTTAGGGGTTGTGGCAGTGTCCCGGGGAGTTGAGCTCCGAGGTGTTGTCGTCACAAATATATCGCAGCAGTTCTGGAATACTTAAGACGGCCGACATCGAAAACTCTCCTATGCGGTTATTGGCAAGATAACCCCGACATCACCCAGTACTGGGGAGGTAGTTCGGGAGTATTGTCATAGCTTGTATAGTAGATGCGTTTCGAAGGTCCGAGGTAGACGGTTTCCGGAAATAACTGGTTATGTGTTGAAGGATGGATACAGCTGGATGTAGGATTAGAGTTGAGTGCGCGATGCTTCCCCTGTATCCCCAACACCTGATTGCATAACTGGAAACTTTCGGAAATTAATAGGTGGGTTCATCTAGTAGTTCGTAGGCATTCTTCGAACGAATGCATGATAAGGCGTTCGGGGTTCTACATTGAGTGAAGTAGTTTTATGGGCGTTGTTCCGATCGGGAGTTGCATCTTAAAGGGTCCTTGGCTATGCTGATCCGGGGATTGCAAAACCCTTTTGTAACACGTTCCATAAGCTTTCAGCACGAATATGTCAAACGAAGCTTCTATCTTGTATTTGTTCTATCTCCTCCTTGTTGTTTTTATTTACCTTTTGTTCTCCGAAGTGGCTTCTCGTGAAGATTGTTGTTACTATTAAACTGTGGATTACATTCGTTCATCTTGTTCGAATGTTCTTGTGAAGACTATGTTGCAATTTCTAGCCGTTGATTCAGCTTATATATTTCTCTCAATCAATGGCTAATAGTTGTCATCTCATTCAGGATGGCTCCTAAAAGGGTTCCCAACGCTAACCCAGAGGGTGAAGAGGTTCCTGATCGTCCTCCTTCCCCTCCTCCTCCGTCTGAGGCCTGGAGAGCAATTATGCAAGCGACGAACCAGAACACCCAGATGCTGATGCAAATGATGCAGAACATTCAAGCATAACAGGGTGCTCATGGGAACCAAGGCCAAGGCAATTTGTTCAACCATCCTCACTTTGCTACACTCAACCAGTTCCTGGCAAACCAACCAAAGGCATTCAGTTACTGTGTGGACCCTCTAGATGCTGAAGACTGGATAACAGATATCAAGAAGCATTTCGAGTGCAGTAACGTCAGGCCCGAGGACTATGTAAAGTTTGCCGCCTTCCAACTCAAGGACCAAGCCGCTGATTGGTGGCAGCAGTACAAAGACTCCAGAGAAGGGCGTGAAATCTCGTGGGCTGACTTCTGCAAGGACTTTTGCTCCCACCACATTCCAACAAGTGTCATCGAGGGTATGCGTGAGCAATTGCGCAACCTGAAGCAAGGCTCAATGACTGTCTACCAATATAATGTCATGTTCCAGAACCTTGCCCGCTATGCCAAGAAAGACATCCCAGATGCCAAGAGCAAGATCTATCAGTTCCGTGGTGGTCTGAAGGATGAACTCCAACTAGCTCTCACCTTGTTCGAGCCTGATGAGTTTGATCAATTCTATAACATGGCACTTAAGCAAGAGGCAGCCCAGCTCAAGATGGAAGCTTCCAAAAAGAGGATCACAGACGCTGTTCACTCCTCCTCTTCTTCCCAAGTGGTCGCAAAGCAACAGAAGTTTTGGCTTCCACCTCCTCCAGTGATCCAACCTCCCAACAACAACAACAGGAATTCTCATGGCCGTGGTTTCTCCCACCCACCCAACCCAAGCAATCAGTCAAAGAATCATTTTCAAGCTTCGAAGTCAAGTGCTCCTTTTTACCGTCCTCTCTCAGAAGTGGTTTGCAACAAGTGTGGCAAGAAGGGTCACTATGCCAACAAGTGTACTCAAAGGCGCCTTCCGCCTCCTCCACCTGTCAGCACTGCTATTGTCAAGCACGATCCCAAGACAGCAAGAGTGAATCTGATGAATGCAGCTCAAGCAGAGAATTCTTCAGATGTGATACTTGGTAACCTCTCAGTTAACTCTATTCCGGCAAAAGTATTGTTTGATTCTGGTGCATCTCTCAGTTTCATATCAAGGCCATTCTTTACCAAGCATAATTTCACTTGGGCATTTCTGGATAAGAAGTTGCAAATTATTTCACCGGGCAAATGCATGACTTCAAATTTGAGGGCTCCGGATGTATCTATTCGTATGGGTGATTACCGCTTTCTGGCTTTTCCGGTTGTTCTCGGCAACTCCGACATTGATCTTCTTCTTGGGATGGATTGGCTTTCTCAGCATGATGCTCACATTGATTGTGCAAATAAGGAAGTCAAGCTTACTCATTCCAGCGAAGACGTGATTATCTTCGCCTCTCGAGATAACACAATCAGGATATTCTCTCTCAGTGACAAGGGCGAGATTAATGCCATCTCTCAAATTCCGGTGGTCAATGAATACGAAGATGTTTTCCCTAAAGAGCTTCCAGGCATGCCTCCGCATCGTCAAGTTGAATTCGTCATTGAACTCGAGCCCGGTACTGAGCCAGCATGCCGGCGTCCGTACAAGCTTTCCCTTGAAGAGTTGAAGGAGTTGAAGAAACAACTCGATGAGCAAGAGCGTATGGGTCTAATCAGGCCTAGCACTTCTCCTTGGGGCTATGGTGTCTTATTTTTCAAGAAGAAGGATGGCACGGAGCGCCTTTGCGTTGATTACCGACCATTGAACAAGAAGACAATAAAGAACAAGTATCCGCTACCCAACATCAATAAATTGTTCGAGCAGCTCAAAGGAGCAAAAGTGTTCTCAAAGCTCGATCTCCGGATGGGTTATCACCAGATCCGTATTCGCGAAGACGATATTCACAAGACTCCATGAAGAACAAGCTACGGCTCCTATGAATACACAGTCATGTCTTTTGGCCTCGCTAATGCTCCACCCACCTTCTCGAGAATGATGCACTACATATTCAACCCCTACACCAACGAATTTGTGCTCGTCTATCTGGATGACATCTTGGTATTCTCCAAGAATGAAGAGGATCATGAAAAGCACCTCCGTCTGGTTCTCGACAGACTCCGTGAACATAAGTTATATGCCAAGTTCTCCAAGTGCGAATTCTGGCTTGATAAGGTCTTATATCTCGGCCATATCATCTCTGCTGACGGTATTGCTGTCAACCCCGAGAAAGTTGAAGCGATTCTCAACTGGGAACCCCATCAGAACGTCAAGCAACTCCGAAGCTTCCTTGGTCTTGCTAGCTATTGCAGAAGGTTCGTTGAGAACTTCTCCAAGATTGTCAAGCCTCTCTCCAACCTGCTGCAGAAGAATGTCAAGTACAACTGGTCTCCGGATTGTGATGTGGCATTCAAAACTCCCAAGGAAAAGCTCATCTCTGCTCCGGTTCTTACTCCTCCAGATGAGTCCAAGCCCTACGAAGTATTCTGTGATGCTTCTCTTCAAGGACTTGGTGGTGTGCTAATGCAAGACAAGAAGATTGTGGCATACAATTCTGGTCAATTGAAGCCAAATGAAAAGAACTACCCCACACATGATCTCGAGCTAGCAGCAGTGCTACACGCTTTGATCATGTGGAGACACCTTCTGTTGGGCAGAAAAGTGGACATCTTCACCAATCAGAAGAGCTTGAAGTACATCTTCACACAGCCGAACCTGAACCTTCGCCAGACTCGTAGGGTTGAGATGATCCAAGAGTATGATCCAAGCATCGAATACACACCTGGCAAGGCCAATGTCATTGCAGATACCTTGAGCAGAAAAGCATATTGCAACAGTCTCCTTATCAAGCCGTTCCAGCCTGAGCTTTGTGAAGCATTCAGGAAGCTCAACCTTTAAGTTGTTCCGCAAGGCTTACTTGCAAATCTTCAAGTTGCTCCTACCTTGGAAGATCAGATCCGTGAGGCCCAGCTTAGTGATGCTATGGTGCAGAAAGTGAAACATGGTATTGCAAAGGGTACTCCCAAATACAAGTGCTATCACGTTGATGAGAAGGACACCTTGTTCTTTGAGTACAGACTTGTGGTTCCCAAGGGTGATCTCGGGAAGCTCATAATGAACGAAGCACATGACTCCCTCCTCTCGATTCATCCTGGAAGTTCCAAGATGTACCAAGACCTCAAGCAATCTTACTGGTGGACTCGCATGAAAAGGGAGATTTCCCAATTCATGAATGAATGTGATGTCTGCAGAAGAGTGAAGGCAGAGCATCAACGTCCATCCGGTCTCCTCCAACCTCTTCCTATTCCCGAGTGGAAATTCGACCACATTGAAATGGATTTCGTCACTGGGTTTCCCAAGTCCAAGAAGGGGAATGATTCTACCTTTGTTGTCATTGACAAGCTAACCAAAGTAGCTCACTTCCTTCCAGTCAAAGAATCCATCAATGCAGCTCAGCTGGCAGAGTTGTACACTTCCAGAATTGTGTCCTTACATGGCATTCCTTAAGTTATCTCCTCAGACCGTGGAAGTTTGTTCACATCCAAGTTCTGGGACTCCTTCCAGTCTGCCATGGGCACTAAGATCCGTTTCAGCACTGTGTTTCACCCTCAGACTAGTGGTCAAGTCGAAAGAGTGAACCAGATCCTCGAAGACATGCTCAGAGCTTGTGTCATCTCTTTTGGCATGAAGTGGGAAGATTGTCTTCCGTTTGCCGAGAGTTTCCAAGAAAGTGCCGGCAAAGCTCCGTTTGAAATCCTCTATGGCAGAAAGTGTCGTACCCCTCTCAACTGGTCCGAGACTGGTGAACGTCAACTCCTTGGCAATGACTTGATCTCAGAAGCCGAAGAAATGTGCAAAGTCATACGTGAGAATCTCAAGGCCGCTCAGTCGCGTCAAAAGAGCTACTATGACGGCAAGCATCGTGATTTGGCTTTCGACATTGGAGATCATGTCTATCTCCGTGTTTCTCCTATGAAAGGCACCCAAAGATTTGGTATCAAAGGAAAGCTTGCTCCGAGATAACTGGGCCCTTTCAAGATCCTTGGCAAAAGAGGCGATCTAGCCTATCAATTTGAGCTTCCATCCAACTTTGCAAATGTTCATGATGTGTTTCACGTGTCTCAACTCCGCAAGTGCTTCAAGACACCTGAACGTACCATTTCGTTCGAGGAGATTGATCTTCAACAAGACTTGTCTTATCGTGAGCACCCCGTTGCTATTCTTGAAGAAACAAAGCGCAAAACCCGCAACAAGTCAATCAAGTTCTTGAAAGTTAAGTGGTCACACCATACCGACCGAGAAGCTACGTGGGAACGAGAAGACCACCTTCGTTCCGACTACCCTTCCTTCTTCTAGTCCTAGATCTCGGGACGAGATCTTTTCGTAGTAGAAGAGAGTTTGTAATGGCCCAGATGTAACACTTTCCCAATATGGCAATATATAAACTTTGGCTTCATCAATTCCTTTCCGGGCTCTTCTTTCATTTCAGGTTTCGTCGTTTTGTCATGTGTGTGTGCATTTCATCCATGTCATGTTGTCATGTGCATTGCATTGCATTGTGTTGTCACTTGCATCCGGTCCAACTCGTCTCTTCCCATTGTCCGTTTCGAGTTCCGACGCTCTCACACATGCCCGTGGCATCCCCGAGTCCTTCTTTTGTGTGTGGCCGTGTAACATTTCCGGATTGATATGAGACTTGTCGTGCGATGTTGTTTTGGTACGTGTAGGCCGCCTGTCAAGTTTCGTCGTGTTTGGAGTTCGGTTGGTGCTCCAACGGTTAACCTAGTGGGCTAAAAGAACCTCCCCTTTGAGGCCCAAGACCCCCTCCACAACAGCCCACTAACCCAGCACAACCACTCCCATCATCTCGGTCGTCGAATTGTGATCGTGTGGCCGAAAACCGCTCCCCATTTGGAGTCTCCTAGCTCCTTGTGCCTATAAAAACATCCACACCCCCATTTTCGCGTCCAAAACCCTAATTTTCCTCCTCCATCGCCGCCGGACACGTCCAGACCGCGTCGGACACGTCCGTCCACCGGCCCGGACGAATCCGGATCTGCCACGTGGCCTCCCGCCGGTCTCCCTCACCGCGCCGGCCCAGCCGGGGCCCCCGCAGCCCGCGTCGCTCACCGCCGCCCGCGCCTTCATCCGTGCCCAGCTCCCTTCGCCGCCGGCGAGCCGGCGCCAGATCCGCCACCGTCAGCCCCGCGCCGCCCCGCTCCATCACCACCGGTCTCGAGCCCGAGCTATTCACCGTCGGCCTCGGCCCCGAGCACCTTCGCCGCCGCGCCTCGTTCTCCGACGAGGCCTCGCCGCCGGCGCCCCGCCGAGCCTCCTGCCGGCCACCTCCAGCACCTCACCGGCCGGATCCAGCCGCAGGATCGAAGTCGCCGCCGGCCCCCGCCGCAGATCCCGTCGGCTTCGCCCGATCCAGCAGCCGGGCCGAAACACTAGTGGGTCGGCGACCCGACCCGCTTCGCCCGCGTTGACCGATCCGCCCGTGGACCCGATCCGCTAGGTTGATCCTGTTTTTTCTCTAAGTCCCTAAATTGCATAGTTTTTGTTGCATCTTTGATTGGTGGTAACTATTTGTGTGCTTATCCAATTTGTGCATATAATATGTCAAAATGACCGTGGTGATGTGCTCTACGTTTTGTTCCATTGTGTCATGCTTGTTTGAGTCCATCTAGATGTCTTAATCTTCGTGACAAGAGAGCTACTTGATATAAACTTCTGCTACTTATTATTTTCATGCCATGTTTGAGATGTGTTAACTTGGTGCATGTTTATCCAAATGAAGCAAATGATATGTCAAAATGTTCATCATGAGATGCTTTACATGATGGTTGCTGTAGCATGCATGTTAGAGTTCATATTGCCATGCTAATATCTGTTGCAAAAGTGCATGTGGCTGTTAAGTTTTGAAACATGTTATGAGATGCTGATTTGAAGAGCTTGTTGCTATTGATGTGTTTGCCCCCATGTCACATGTTAATATGTTTTAGAATCTTCATCATGTGGTCTTTGCTATGGTGAAAACCATTTGCCATGATATGCCTTGAGGTGACTTAAACATGCTTGCAAACATGCCATGCCAACTTAACTGTTTTAACACTTAGTGAAATTTCACTAAGTCTGGAATATGTCTTATCATGATGCTATGTTTGCTTGATGCCCTAGGCAAATCCATGTTAGTTTTGGGGTGGCCATTGATCATTCCTTGTTGTACATGTTGTTGTCTATCCATCCGTGCCTTCACTTGCTCATACGGGTTATTGTAGCTTATTTAATTCTTGCTCCCAAGTTGCTATAAAATATTACTGTCGGGTTTTTAACATCATGAACAAAATGTTGTAGCTTGTTGCTATTGATCCATGCCTCCTATGTAGTTGCTCTAATGGAGTTGTTTGCTGTAGGATATGTCTACTTCATGTCCATGCTTCTTGTCACCATGTTTGAGTGCTGTAGAGTATATATTTCTTGCTCCAAAGTTGCTATGTGGCTGTTAATCTCAGCTTTGCATTGTTTCTTGTTTCGAGTGTATGTATTGATCCGTTGCTCCGTTTTGAGTGTGCCCTACATGAAACTTGTGTGATTTTGCATGTAGATTCATAATATCATCTTGTTTACATGGTTGGAGTATGCTTGCTTGATGTTTGGGTGCATCTTGCACCGTTGCCATGTTTAACTTGTTTTGCTCACATCTTCTAGACCGTAGCTCCGTTTTAAACAAACTTTATATGAAACTTGACTAGAATTTCATGTAGATCATCATGGTGCATGTTAACTTGCTGTTTAACAACTTGAACTTAAGGGTTGTTCAGATCTGGACTAATTTCAAACTATACATGTGAGGACTTACCGGATTAGCTTTAAGTTGATTCCGGCCTCATTTAAACTTGTTCGCTTGTGTTGTTTCTCTGTGCTTCCTGCCTTGCCATGTTTTGCATCATATATAGACTTGCCTTGCATCATACTTGCTTTAGCACATTGTCATGTTCTTGTATTGTTTCTCTGTGCTTCCTACCTTGCCATGTATTGCATCATATATAGACTTGTCATGCATCATATGTGCATCATGTTGAATGTGCATTGCAGCTTGTTTTGATTTCGTGCCTCGTTGTGTTCTTGTGTCGAGTAGAGCCGGAAGCCGAGAACGAGTACGAGAACGAGGTTACTACTGAGGTTGAGAACGAGGAGCCGTCTTACGATCCCATCGACGACTCGACATGCAAGATGACCTGACCCAGATATCATTACTATCTTTGCCTATTGCTAGATGTCTCGCTCTTTAGCTCATTGCCTCGATGCCCATGTTTGTTTGTCAACCTCCTATTGTAACAATGAATCTGTCTAACCACCCAACCTAGCAAACCTTTGTTTGGCTACGTAAGCTTCGCTCAACCCCTCTTATAGCATTGCTAGTTGCAGGAGAAGATTGAAGATTCTTGCTTCTTGTTGAAGCTTGTTGGGATATCACACTATATAAACACTTAAACTAAATCATCTATATATTGGTAATGGGTGGAAGGCTAAGCCTCTTGCTTGGTGATTTGTTCCACTCATGCCGCCCTAGGAACCGTATAAACCGGTGTTATGTTCCTTGATTATGCGTTCCTAACACGGTTGGGGTTATGGGACCCCCTCGATAACCCGCTTAGCGCTAAACCTTTTCCAGCAAGGCCCAACATTGGTACTCCATTTGCCTAATAACTAAAACTTGCATAGGGACTAGCTATCCCGTGATCTTAATTAACAACCCCCGGGCCAGTGCTCCACATGAGTGTTGGTCCGAACTGAGCAGACTGCGGGGCCGCCTTGGGGAGACCCGAGGTATTTGGTATTCACCTGTAGGATGATTCATCCGGTCGTGTCCTGAGACTAGATTCACGCGGCTACTGTCAGGGTGTCGGCACGCCGGGAGGTCTTCCTAGATTAGTTTTACCTATGTCGGTATATCTTGAGCACGGGATTCCGAGAATACTCGGGCCTTCCCACCTTGGAGTTGCGACTCCGCAGATCGTGAGCTTGTCATGGGCTAAGTTGGAACACCCCTGCATGGTTTTGAACTTTCGAAAGCCGTGCTCGGGGTTATGTGGCAGATGGGAATTTGTTAATATCCGGTTGTAGAAAACTTGACACCATGTTCAGAACAAACTACCAGCGTGAGTAACCGTGACAGTCATTTTCTGAAAGGGGTCCGGGAAGTGAACACGGTGGGGTTATGATTGACGTGCTTAGATATGATCACTTCGTGATCACTTTGTCGCTCGTGGCACTTCTCTTCTCGCTCTAAACACGTAAGCCAGTGCTAGTGCAGCTGCAACCTTTTATCTTTTCTTCAGCCTGGTTCCACACCCAAGGCTTAGATAGTTTTGCTACCCGGGAACGGGATTGCTGAGTCCTCCGTGGCTCACAGATTCTACACCACACCAGATGCAGGTATCATGGTGAACTACACAGGTGACGGCACAGAGATGTTCTGGGAGTACGATGAAGAACGTAGTCGATACTATGTGCACTATCCCGATGATCAGTAGTGGTTTCTACTAGGGGTGATTCGGACCTTGTGGCTTTATGTATTTGGTATCTTTCATTTGGATCTTCACCCGTAGTCGGGTTGTGATGTTATTTCGATGATGATTTGCTTATGTAATGTATTGTGTGACGTGGCGAGTGTAAGCCAACTATCCTTTTGCAATTTCATCCCTATTTTTACATGAGTCGTGCAAAGATACCGAACTTGAGATCATTCCAGAATGGGCTTATACCTTTAAGTTGTGCCTCGACACGTAGGAGGTATAGTCCAATCCTGGGCATTACATAAATGCATACCAAACTCGTAACTCAATGATTCACCTCCACGATCAGATCGTAGAAACTTTATTTTCTTGTTACGATGATTCTCCACTTCACTCTGAAATTCCTTGAACCTTTCAAATGTTTCAGACTTGTGTTTCGTTAATTAAATATACCCATATCTACTCAAATTATCTGTGAATGTAAGAAAATAATGATATCCACCGCGTGGTTCAATACTCATTGGACCGCATACATCGACATGTATTATTTCTAATAAGTTACTAGCTCGCTCCATTGTTCTGGAGAACGGAGTTTTAGTCATCTTGTCCGTTAGGCATGGTTCACATGTCTCAAATGATTCATAATAAAGAGACTCCAAAAGTCCATCAGCATGGAGTTTCTTCATGCGCTTTACACCAATATGACCTAAGCGATAGTGCCACAAATATGTGGAACTATCATTACTAAACTTGCATCTTTTGGCATCACTATTATGAATATGTGTATCACTACGATCGAGATTCAATAAGAATAAACCATTCACAAGGGGAGCATGACCATAAAATATGTTACTCACATAAATAGAACAATCATTATTCTCTGACTTAAATGAATAACCATCTCTTACTAAACAAGATCCAAATATAATGTTCATGCTCGACGCAGGCACCAAATAACAACTATTTAGGTTAAAAACTAATCCCAAAGGTAGATGTAGAGGTAACGTGCTGACGATGATCACATCAACCTTAGAACCATTTCCAACACGCATCGTCACCTTGTCCTTAGCCAGTCTTTGTTTATTCCGCAGCTCATGTTTCGAGTTACAAATATTAGCAACCGAACTAGTACAAAATACCTAGGCGCTACTACGAGCACTTGTAAGGTACACATCAATAACATGTACTCTCTCTGTTCCCAAATATAAGTCTTTCTAGAGATGCCAATAGGTGGCTACATACGGAGCAAAATGAGTGAATCTACACTCTAAAACATGTCTACATACGTCTGTATGTTGTAGTCCATTTGAAACATGTAAAAAGATAGGAACATAGGGACTATATCACATATACCTTTGTTGACGTTGCCAGCCTTCTTATCTGCCAAGTACTTGGGGCAGTTCCACTTCCAATGACCATTCCCCTTGAAGTAGAAGCACTCAGTCTAAGGTTTGGGTCCAACCTTTGGTTTCTTCACGGGAGCGGCAACTATCTTGTCGTTCTTCCTAAAGTTCCCTTTCTTTCCCTTCACTTTATTGAAACTAGTGGACTTTTTAACCATCAACACTTGATGCTCCTTCTTGATTTCTACCTATGCGTCCTTGATCATCACGAATAGCTCAGAGATCGTTTTCTCCATGCCTTGCATATTACAGTTCATCACAAAGCCTTTCTAGCTTGGTGGCAGTGACTAGAGAACTCTGTCAATGACTGTGTCAACTAGAGTATTAATTCCCAACTAAGTCAAGCGGTTGTGAGACCCAGACATTCTGAGTATATGTTTACTAACAGAACTGTTATCCTCCATCTTGCAGCTAACGAACTTGTCAGAGATGTCATACCTCTGGACCCGGGCATAAGCTTGAAATACCAATTTCAGCTCCTGGAACATCTTATATGATATGTGATGCTCAAAACCTCTTTGGAGCCCCGGTTATAAGCTGTAAAGCATGGCGCACTGAACTATTGAGTTTTCATTAGAACGTGTCTGTCATATGTTCACAACATCCACAGACGACGCTGGAGGGGGTGCGACACCTAGCGATGCATCAAGGACATAAGCCTCCTGTCCAGCAATGAAGATAACCCTCAAGTTATGGACCCAATCTGCATAGTTTCTTATATCATCTTTCAACTTAGCTTTCTCTAGGAACGCATTAAAATTCAGGGGAGCTACAGCGTGGGCCATTGATCTACAACATAAACTTTGCAAAGAAAATTAAGACTAAGTTCATGCTAATTTAGTTCAGTTAATCAAATTACTAATGAACTCCCACTTAAATCAACATCCCTCAAGTTTTCTAAGTGCCACATGATCCAGATCAATTAATGTCCGATCAACACGTGAGATGGGGTAGTCATCAATGGTGAACATATCCATGTTCATCATATCTACTATACGACTCATGTTCGACCTTCCGGTCTCCTGTGTTTTGAGGCCATATCTATACATGCTAGGCTCGTCAAGTTTAACCCAAGTATTCTGCATGTGTAAAACTAGCTTACACCCGTTCTATGCGAACATAGAGTCTATCACACCCGATCATCATGAGGTGCTTAGAAATGACAAACTTTTGCAGCGATGCATACTTAGGGAGAACATAATTTCTTGTAATTAAGTGAAGGGATCATCTTATAACGCTACCATCGTTCTAAGCAAAATAAGATGAATAAAAAGATAAACATCACATGCAATTAATATGTGACATGATATGACCATTATCATCTCGTGCCTTTGATCTCCATCTCCAAAGCACCGGCGTGATCTCCATCGTCACCGGCATAACACGATGATATCCATCGTCAATGGCATAACACCATGATCTCCATCATCATGTTGTCACGTGGTCGTCACACCAATTATTTCTTCTACAACTATTGCTAATGCATAGCGATAAAGTAAAGCAATTATATGACGAATAATGAATTAAAGACAACCCTATGGCTCCTGTCGGTTGCTGTACTCATCGACATGCAAGTCCAATTAAAAACATGATCATCTCATACATCAACATATATCACATCACATTTTGGCCATACCACATCACAACATGCCCCGCAAAAACAAGTTAGACGTCCTCTACTTTGTTGTAGCAAATTTTACGTGGCTGCTATGGGAAACTAGCAAGAACTGTTCTTACCTACGTAAAGCCACAATGGTGATAATTAACTTGCCTTTTAACCTTCTACAAGGATCACCTTCGTCAAGTTAGATTCAACTAAAGTAGGAGAGACAGACACTCGCTAGCCACCATATGCAAAACAAGTTGCATGTCCGTCGGTGGAACTGGTCTCTTAAGCATGGACAAGTAAGGTTGGTCCGAGCCGCTTCATCCCACAATACTGCCTAATCCAAATAAGACAAGAGAGGGAAGCAATTTGAGCATCAATGCCCACAACTCTTTGTGTTCTACTCGTGCATATACATCTACGCATAGACATAGCTCTGATACCACTGATGGGGAAAGAAGCATGAAAATCAAAAAAAAAATCCTACGGACACCCAAGATCTATCTAGGAGAAGCATAGCAACAAGAGGGGAGAGTATGTCTACGTACCCTCGTAGACTGAAAGTGGAAGCGTATATAACGCGGTTGATGTAGTCATACTCTTCGCGATGCGATCATGATCCAACCGATCTAGTGCCGAACAGACTGCACCTCCAAGTTTAGCATACGTGCAGCTCGATGACGTCTCCTCCTCCTTGATCCAGTAAGAGAAGGCGGAGAAGTAGATGGGATCACAACTAGCACGACGGCGTGGTCATGATGGTGGTGGTGGAGTCGGAATACCGGCAGGGCTTCTCTAAGAAGAAAATCATGGGCGAGAACTATGCCCGGAGGGAGAGACGGGGCAGCAACCAAGGCAAATTTGTTGGGATACTTTGCTGCGCCCCTCCCCTATATTTATATCTGTGGGAGGGCTGGGAGTCCAGCCCTACTCCTAATATGAGTTGGGTCCTGATACATCTCCGTCGTATCTATAATTTTTTATTGTTTCGTTCCAATATTATACAACTTTTACATACTTTTGGCAACAATTTATATGATTTATTTGGACTAACTTACTGATCCAGTGCCCAGTGCCAGTTCTTGTTTGTTGCATGTTTTTGTTTTGCAGAAAATCCATATCAAATGAAGTCCACACGCGATAAAAATTTACGAAGAGTTATTCTTGAAATATATGTGATTTTTAGGAGGTGGAATCAAAGCAAACGGGGCCCATAGTGCCCACAACCCACCAGGGCACGCCACCAGGGCCCATGTGCGCCCTGATGTCTTGTGCCCTCCTTGAACGTCGGTTGGGGCCCTTATTCTCGCGCAAGAAAGAAAATTTATGGATAAAAATCTTGGTAAAATCTCAGCGCTATCGGGGTTACGGATCTTCAGGAATTTAAGAAACTGTGAAGGGCTAGATCTGGGGGATGCGAAACAGAGAGAGACAGAGAGACATATCCAATCTTGGAGGGGCTCTCGCCCCTCCCATGCCACTGAAGCCAAGGACCAGAGGGGAAACCCTTCTCCCACCTAGCGAGGATGCCAAGGAAGAAGAAGAAGGAGGGGGCTCTACCCCCTCGCTTCCGGTGGCACCGGAGTGCCGCTGGGGCAATGATCGTGTGACGGTGATCTACTCCAACAACTCTGTCATCTTCACCAACAACTCCATCACCTTCCCCCATCTATATTCAGTGGTCCACTCTCCGCAACCCGATGTACCCCCTACTAGAATATGGTGCTTTATGCTTCATATTATTATCCAATACTATGTTGCCATCCTATGATGTTTGAGTAGATCTATTTTGTCATATGGGTTAATCTTGATATTGGTGGTATGATTGTATATTTTATTTTGGTGTTTTCCTATGGTGCCCTCCGTTCTCGCGAAAATGTGAGGGGCCCCCGATGTAGGGTGTCGCAATATGTTCATGGTTCGCTGATGGTGGGTTGCAAGAGTGACAGAAGCTTAAACCCGAGTAAGTGGGGTATGACGTATGGGAGTAAAGAGGACTTGATACTTAATGCTATGGTTGGGTTTCATGACCTTAATGATCTTTAGTAACTGCGGATGCTTGCTAGAGGTCCAATCAAAAGTGCATATGATCCAAGTAGAGAAAGTATGTTAGCTCATGCCTCTCCCTCATAAAAAATTGAAAGAATGATTACCGGTACTTATTATCTATTGCATAGGGACAATTCCGCAAATCCTACCACACTAATCCACACTCGCTATACTAATTTATTTGTACATTTATTTACGTGCTCTTTGAAGGAAATATGCCCTAGAGGCAATAATAAAGTTGCTATTTGTATTTCCTTATATCATGATAAATGTTTATTATCCACGCTAGAAT
Organism: Secale cereale; assembly: GCA_902687465.1. Lineage (NCBI taxonomy): Eukaryota > Viridiplantae > Streptophyta > Magnoliopsida > Poales > Poaceae > Secale > Secale cereale. Next base: position 393,367,755 of record LR738711.1, on the reverse strand, counting down.
TGTATTAACCGGTAACTTAGTACATGTGTGAATACATAGACAAACAGAGTGTCCCTAGTATGCCTCTACTAGACTAGCTCATTGATCAAAGATGGTTATGTTTCCTAGCCATAGACATGAGTTGTTATTTGATCGATGGGATCACATCATTAGGAGAATGATGTGATGGATAAGACCCATCTGTTAGCTTAGCGACTTGATCGTTTAGTTTTACTGCTATTGCTTTCTTCATGACTTATACATGTTCCTATGACTATGAGATTATGCAACTCCCGAATACCGGAGGAGCACCTTGTGTGCTGTCAAATGTCACAATGTAACTGGGTGATTATAAGGATGCTCTACATGTGTTTCTGAAGGTGTTTGTGGTGTTGGCATAGATCGAGAATAGGATTTGTCACTCCGAGTGTCGGAGAGGTATCTCTGGGCCCTCTCGGTAATACTCTTCATAATAAGCCTTGCAAGCAAACGAATAATGAGTTAGTCACGAGATGATGTATTACGAAACGAGTAAAGAAACTTGCTGGTAACGAGATTGAACTAGGTATGATGATACCGATAATCGAATCTCGAGCAAGTAACATATTGATGACAAAGGGAACAACGTATGTTGTTATGCGGTTTGACCGATAAAGATCTTCGTAGAATATATAGGAACCAATATGAGCATCTAGGTTCCGCTATTGCTTATTGACCGATGATGAGTCTCGGTCATGTCTACATAGTTCTCGAACCCGTAGGGTCCACAGGCTTAATGTTCGATGACGATCGGTATTATGAGTTTATGAGTTTTGATGTACCGAAGGTAGTTTGGAATCCCGGATGTGATCAAGGACATGACGATGAGTCTTGGAATGTCCGAGGCATAAAGATTAATATATTACACGGGTATATTCGGACACCGGAAGTGTTCTGGGTGATTTCGGAGAAAACCGGAGTGTCGTAGGGGTTACCGGAACCCCCTCGGGGGAGTATTGGGCCATAGTGGGCCATGAGGGAAAGTGAGAGGCAGCCCACTAGGGCTGGCCCCCCCCAAGGGAATCCTAGTTGGACTAGGAGTGGGGGGAGGAGCCCCTCTCCTTACTTATCACCTTCTTCTTCCTTTCCTACTCCTAGTGGTATGACCCAAACATCAGCTAAATCAGTTATTGACATTGTTCGGTCAAAGGTCCAAAATATTTATGTGGTACATTACTTTCAGTTCTACGATGAAAAAGACCTCGTGGCCATCACCCCTATGGAGCACTGTCAGGAGCACCAGGATTTGCATGGTTGCTACTTTAACAAGCCACGGCCACCAGATTGCATGCAATCATATAATGCAAGAAGGAAAGAGTGCACCATAGAAGCTAATATTTGCTTTGGAAGGCCACGTCCACCACAAGTACTACTTGATGTTGTACGTATGTATTCAACAAGAGTGACCATGCATATGGATGTTGGATTGTTGGGTATATATGCACACGTGAAGGATAATGGTGTCTCGAACTATACAAAGAGATCAGATCCATTTAAAAAGTACAGGGGCAGGGTTAAGTGTAGCCTGCTGTATTTATTCTTGCCGTTGAAGAAATATCAGGCAAGTGCAAATAGGAGGTGCAACGTTTGGGATCTGCTATGCTTAAAGGAGTCTGGATGGGGCCCACCAAGATGTGCAAACTAAATTACGTGGTACACAAATAAAAGAGTCCTAGTCTTCCTTAGATTAAGTTAAGTCAGTTATTATGTTTGGCATGTCCAGATCGTTTCCTTTTGAATTATATTAGATTAAAGAAGATTAGATAGATATAGTTGTGGTGCGGCCAACCTGTTGGTCACGCAAAAATAAGAGGTCTTGGCTATATATAAAGCCATGTTGTGGTCAATGTAAGGGTTAGGTTATTTTGAGATGAATTAGACACCGCGTGTGTTTCGGCCGCCGGCCATTATCGAGTTTAGAGAAATCTTGTCAAAAGTCTCTACTGGCGTGTGAGTTCCTGCGACGCGACGCGTAGGAGATTACAAGCTGAACCTATACGGTTCGTCCACGTTATTCCTTCATATCGAGGGGTTGGCGTGTTGTTTTTGCGGAGTTTGTGAATATTTTCGTAAACCCGCAACGAGTTCTTGCTGCGATGGATTTTTGTGCCGTGAAAGATCGGGCCAACAAAGGATCGACCCTCGTCTCGAGGTTCGCTCCTCATCACCTAGTAGGAATAGGAAAGGGGATTCCTACTCCTACTAGGAGTAGGAAAACTCCCTCTGTGGCGCGCCCCTAGGGCCGGCCGGCCCTCCCCCTTGCTCTTTTATATACAGGGGCAGGGGGCACCCTAGAACACAGAAGCAACATTGTTTTAGCCGTGTGCGGTGCCCCCCTCCACAGAAACACACCTCGGTCATATCATTGCAGTGCTTAGGCGAAGCCCTGCGCCGGTAACTTCATCATCTCTGTCACCACGTCGCCGTGCTGACGAAACTCTCCCATGAAGCTCAACTGGATCAAGAGCTCATGTGATGTCATCAAGCTGAACGTGTGCTGAACGCGCATGTGCCGTACGTTCGGTGCTTGGATCGGTTGGATCGCGAAGACATTCGACTACATCAACCGCGTCACTAGACGCTTCCGGTTTCGGTCTACGAGGGTACGTAGACACACTATCCCCTCTTGTTTCTATGCTTCTAGTAGATATATCTTGCGTGATCGTAGGAAAATTTTATAATACTACGTTCCCCAACAGTGGCATCATGAGCCAGGTCTATTCGTAGATGATATGCACGAGTAGAACACAATGAGTTGTGGGCGATGATAGTCATACTGCTTACCCGCATGTCATACTTTGATTCGGCGGTATTGTGATATGAAGCGGCCCGGACCGACATTACGCGTACGCTTACGCGAGACTGGTTTCACCGTTACGAGCACTCGTTGCTTAAAGGTGACTGGCGGGTGTCTCTCTCTCTCACCTTAGTTGAATCGAGTGTGGCTACACCCGGTCCTTGTGAAGGTTAAAACATCACATACTTGACGAAAAATCCTTGTGGTTTTTGTATGCGTAGGTAAGAACGGTTCTTGCTAAGCCCGTAGCAGCCACGTAAAACTTGCAACAACAAAGTAGAGGACGTCTAACTTGTTTTTACAGGGCATGTTGTGATGTGATATGGTCAAGACATGATGAGTCATACGTTATTGTATAAGATGATCATGTTTTGTAAATTATCGGCAACCGGCAGGAGCCTTATGGTTGTCTCTTTATTGTATGAATTGCGAAGGCCATGTAATTGCTTTACTTATCACTATGAGTTAGCGATAGTAGTAGTAGAAATAGTTGGTGAGACAACCACGATGCTACGATGAAGATCATGGTGTCAAGCCGGCGACGATGGAGATCATGACGATGCTTTGGAAATGGAGATCGAAAGCACAAGATGATGATGGCCATATCATGTCACATATTTTGATTGCATGTGATGTTTATCTTATTATGCTTCTTATTTTGCTTAGAACGGCGGTAGCATTATAAGATGATCCCTTACAAAATTTCATGGTACAAGTGTTCTCCCTGAGTATGCACCGTTGCGAAAGTTCGTCGTGCCGAGACACCACATGATGATCGGGTGTGATAAGCTCTGCGTTCAAATACAACGGGTGTAAGACAGTTTTGCACATGCAGAATACTCGGGTTAAACTTGACGAGCCTAGCATGTACAGACATGGCCTCGAAACACTGGAGACTAAAAGGTCGAGCGTGAATCATATAGTAGATATGATCAACATAAGATGTTCACCATTGAAAACTAGTCCATCTCACGTGATGATCGGACATGGTTTAGTTGATTTGGATCACGTGATCATTTAGATGACTAGAGGGATGTCTATCTAAGTGGGAGTTCTTTAGTAATATGATTAATTGAACTTTAACTTATCATGAACTTAGTATTGATAGTTTTTTGCATATCTATGTTGTTGTAGATCAATGGCCCGTGCTACCATTCCCTTGAATTTTAATGTGTTCCTAGAGAAAGCTAAGTTGAAAGATGATGGTAGCAACTACATGGACTGGGTTCGTAACTTGAGGATTATCCTCATTCCTGCACAGAAGAATTATGTCCTTGAAGCACCACTAGGTGACAAGCCCCCTCCCACTAATGTAGACGCTTTGAACGTCTGGCAGACGCGGTCTGTTGACTACTTGATAGTTCAGTGTGCCATGCTTTACGGCTTAGAACCGGGACTTCAACAGTGTTTTGAACGTCATGGAGCATATGAGATGTTCCAAGAGTTGTAGTTAATATTTCAAGCTAATGCCTGGATTGAGAGATATGAAGTCTCCAATAAGTTCTACAGCTGCAAGATGGAGGAGAACAGTTCTATCAGTGAACACTTGCTCAGAATGTCTGGGTACTACAATCATATGACTCAACTTGGATGCAAAGTTGACGAAGATAGTGTTATTGATAGAGTTCTTCAATCACTGCCACCAAGCTATAAAGGCTTCGTGATGAACTATAACATGCAAGGGATGTAGAAAACAATTCCCGAGCTCTTCGCTATGCTCAAAGGTGCGGAGGTAGAAATCAAAAAGGAGCATCAAGTGTTGATGGTTAACAAGACCACTTGTTTCAAGAAAAAGGGCAAGGGAAAGAAGGGGAACTTCAAGAAGAATAGCAAGACAGTTGCTACTCCCACGAAGAAACCCAAGTCTGGAGCCAAGCCTAAAACTGAGTGCTTCTACTGCAAAGGGACTGGACACTGGAAGCGGAACTGCCCCAAGTATTTGGCCGATAAGAAGGATGGCAAAGTGAACAAAGGTATATTTGATATACATGTTATTGATGTGTACCTTACTAATGCTCGTAGCAGCACCTGGGTATTTGATACTGGTTCGGTTGCTAATATTTGTAACTCGAAATAGGGGCTACGGATTAAACGAAGATTAGCTAAGGACGAGGTGACGATGCGCGTGGGAAATGGTTCCAAAGTCGATGTGATCGCCGTCGGCGCGCTACCTCTACATCTACCTTCGGGGTTAGTTTTAGACATGAATAATTGTTTTTAGGTGCCAGCGTTAAGCATGAACATTATATCTGGATCTTGTTTATTGCGAGATGGTTATTCATTTAAATCTGAGAATAATGGTTGTTCTATTTATATGAGTAATATCTTTTATGGTCATGCACCCTTGAAGAGTGGTCTATTCTTGTTGGATCTCGGTCGTAGTGATACACATATTCAAAATATTGAAGCCAAAAGATGCAAGGTTAATAATGATTGTGCAACTTATTTGTGGCACTACCGTTTAGGTGATATTGGTGTAAAGCACATGAAGAAACTCCTTACTGGTGGACTTTTGGAATCACTTGATTATGAATCACTTGGTGCTTGCGAACCATGCCACATGGGCAAGATGACTAAAAATCCGTTCTCCGGAACAATGGAGCGAGCAACTGATTTGTTGGAAATCATACATACTGATGTATGTGGACCGATGAGTGTTGAGGCTCACGGCGGGTATCGTTATTTTCTGACCTTGAGTGATGATTTGAGCAGATATGGATATATCTACTTGATGAAACACAAGTCTGAAACATTTGAAAAGTTCAAAGAATTTCAGAGTGAAGTAGAGAATCATCGTAACAAGAAAATAAAGTTTCTACGATCTGATCGTGGAGGCGAATATTTGAGTTACGAGTTTGGTCTTCATTTAAAACAATGTGGAATAGTTTCATAGCTCACGCCACCCGGAACAACACAACGTAATGGTGTGTCCGAACGTCGTAACCGTACTTTATTAGATATGGTGCGATCTATGATGTCTCTTACCGATTTACCACTATCATTTTAGGGTTATGCTTTAGAGCCAGTTGCATTCACGTTAAATAGGGCACCATCTAAATCCATTGATACGACGCCTTATGAACTGTGGTTTGGCAAGAAACCAAAGTTGTCGTTTCTTAAAGTTTGGGGCTGCGATGCTTATGTGAAAAAGCTTCAACTTGATAAGCTCGAACCCAAATCGGAGAAATGTGTCTTCATAGGATACCCAAAGGAGACTGTTGGGTACACCTTCTATCATAGATCCGAAGGCAAGATATTCATTGCTGAGAATGGATCCTTTCTAGAGAAGGAGTTTCTCTAAAAAGAAGTGAGTGGGAGGAAAGTAGAACTTGATGAGGTAATTGTACCTTCTCCCGAATTAGAAAGTAGCACGTCACAGAAACTAGTTCTAGTGATTCATACACTAGTTAACGAGGAAGCTAATGATGATGATCATGAAACTTCGGATCAAGTTACTACTGAACATCGTAGGTCAACCAGAGTATGTTCTGCACCAGAGTGGTACGTTAACCCAGTTTTGGAAGTCATTTACTAGACCATGATGAACCTACGAACTATGAGGAAGCGATCATGAGCCCAGATTCCGCAAAATGGCTTGAGGCCATGAAATCTGAGATGGGATCCATGTATGAGAACAAAGTGTAGACTTTGGTTGACTTGCCCGATGATCGGCAAGCCATTGAAAATAAATGGATCTTCAAGAGGACTGACGTCGACGGTAATGTTACTGTCTACAAAGCTCGACTTGTTGCAAAAGGTTTTCGACAAGTTCAAGGAGTTTACTACGATGAGACTTTCTCACCCGTAGCGATGCTTAAGTGTGTCTGAATCATGTTAGCAATTGCCGCATTTTATGATTATGAAATCTGGAAAATGGATGTCAAAACTGCATTCCTAAATGGATACCTCAAAGAGGAGTTGTATATGATACAACCAGAAGGTTTTGTCGATCCTAAAGGTGCTAACAAAGTGTGCAAGCTCCAGCGATCCATCTATGGACTGGTGCAAGCATCTCGGAGTTGGAATATACGCTTTGATGAGGTGATCAAAGCATATGGTTTTATACAGACTTTTGGAGAAGCCTGTATTTACAAGAAAGTGAGTGGGAGCTCTGTAGCATTTTTGATATTATATGTAGATGACATATTGTTGATTGGAAATGATATAGAATTTCTGGATGGCATAAAAGGATACTTGAATAAGAATTTTTCAATGAAAGACCTCGGTGAAGATGCTTATATATTAGGCATCAAGATCTATAGAGATAGATCAAGACGCTTAATTGGACTTTCACAAAGCACATACCTTGATAAAGTTTTGAAGAAGTTCAAAATGGATCAGTCGAAGAAAGGGTTCTTGCCTGTGTTACAAGGTGTGAAGTTGAGTAAGACTTAATGCCCGACCACTACAGAAGATAGAGAGAAAATGAAAGTCATTCCCTATGCCTCAGCCATAGGATCTATCATTTATGCAATGTTGTGTACCAGACCTGATGTGTGCCTTGCTATAAGTTTAGCAGGGAGGTACCAAAGTAATCCAGGAGTGGATCACTGGACAGCGGTCAAGAACATCCTAAAGTACCTGAAAAGGACAAATGAAATGTTTCTCGTTTATGGAGGTGACAAAGAGCTCATCATAAACGGTTACGTCAATTCAAGATTTAACACTAATCCGGATGACTCTAAGCACAAACCGGATATGTATTTTTGTTAGACGGTGGAGCTATCAGTTGGTGTAGTTCCAAGCAGAGCGTCATGGCGGGATCTACGTGTGAAGCAGAGTACATCGCTGCTTCGGAAGCAGCAAATGAAGGAGTCTGGATGAAGGAGTTCATATCCTATCTAGGTGTAATACTTAGTGCATCGGGTCCAATGAAAATCTTTTGTGACAACACTGGAGCAATAGCCTTGGCGAAGGAATCCAGGTTTCACAAGAGAACAAAGCACATCAAGAGTCCCTTCAATTCCATCCGCGATCAAGTCAAGGAGGGAGACATAGAAATTTGCAAGATACATACGGATCTGAATATCGCAGACCCATTGACTAAGCCTCTTCCACGAGCAAAACATGATCAGCACCAAGACTCCATGGGTGTTAGAATCATTACTATGTAATCTGGATTATTGACTCTAGTTCAAGTGGGAGACTGAAGGAAATATGCCCTAGAGGCAATAATAAAGTTGTTATTTGTATTTCCTTATATCATGATAAATGTTTAATATTCATGCTAGAATTGTATTTACCGGAAACTTAGTACATGTGTGAATACATAGACAAAACAGAGTGTCCCTAGTATGCCTCTACTAGACTAGCTCATTGATCAAAGATGGTTATGTTTCCTAGCCATAGACATGATTTGTCATTTGATCAACGGGATCATGTCATTAGGAGCATGATGTGATGGATAAGACCCATCTGTTAGCTTAGCGAATTGATCGTTTAGTTTTACTGCTATTTCTTTCTTCATGACTTATACATGTTCCTATGACTATGAGATTATGCAACTACCGAATACCGGAGGAACACCTTGTGTGCTATCAAACATCACAATGTAACTGGGTGATTATAAAGATGCTCTACAGGTGTTTCCGGAGGTGTTTGTGGTGTTGGCATAGATCAAGAATAGGATCTGTCACTCCGAGTGTCGGAGAGGTATATCTGGGCCCTCTCGGTAATACACTTCATAATAAGCCTTGCAAGCAAACGACTAATGAGTTAGTCACAAGATGATGTATTACGGAACGAGTAAAGAGACTTGCGGGTAACGAGATTGAACTAGGTATGATGATACCGACGATCGAATCTCGGGCAAGTAACATACCGATGACAAAGGGAACAATGTATGTTGTTATGCGGTTTGACCGATAAAGATCTTCATAGAATATGTAGGAACCAATATGAGCATCAAGGTTCCGCTATTGGTTATTGACCGGAGATGAGTCTCGGTCATGTGTACATAGTTCTCAAACCCGTAGGGTCTGCACGCTTAACGTTCGATGACGATTGGTATTATGAGTTTATGAGTTTTGATGTAGCGAAGATAGTTCGGAATCCCAGATGTGATCACGAACATGACGAGGAGTCTCGGAATGTTTGAGACATAAAGATTAATATATTGTACGGCTATATTCGGACACCGGAAGTTTTTCGGGTGATTTTGGAGAAAACCGGAGTGCCGGAGGGGTTACCGGACCCCCCCCGGGGGAGTATTGGGCCATAGTGGGCCATGAGGGAAAGTGAGAGGCAGCCCACTAGGGCTGGCCGTGCCCCCCAAGGGAATCCTAGTTGGACTAGGAGTGGGGGGGAGGTGCCCCTCTCCTTCCTTCTCCCCTTCTTCTTCCTTTCCTACTCCTAGTAGGAATAGGAAAGTGGATTCCTACTCCTACTAGGAGTAGGAAAACTCCCTCTATGGCGCGCCCCTAGGGCCGGCCGGCCCTCCCCCTTGCTCCTTTATATACAGGGGCAGGGGGGCACCCTAGAACACACAAGCAACATTGTTTTAGCCGTGTGCGGTGCCCCCCTCAACAGAAACACACCTCGGTCATATCGTTGCAGTGCTTAGGTGAAGCCCTGCAGCGATAACTTCATCATCTCCGTCACCATGCCATCGTGCTGACGAAACTCTCCCGTGAAGCTCAACTGGATCAAGAGCTCGTGCGACTTCATCAAGCTGAACGTGTGCTGAACGCGGAGGTGTCGTACGTTCGGTGCTTGGATCGGTTGGATCGTGAAGACGTTCGACTACATCAACCGCGTCACTAGACACTTCCGCTTTCGGCCTACGAGGGTACGTAGACACACTCTCCCCTCTTGTTTCTATGCTTCTAGTAATAGATCTTACGTGGTCGCAGGAAAATTTTGAAATACTACATTCCCCAACACTCTTTATTATCTTGCAAAACTATCCTACTACACCTACAAAGCACTTCTAGTTTTATTCTTGTTCTAGATAAAGCAAACGTTAAGTGTGCGAAGAGTTGTATCAGTGGTCGGTAGAACATGAGGGAATATTTGTTCTGCCTTTAGCTCCTCGTTGGGTTCGACACTCTTATTTATCGAAGAAGGCTATAAATGATACCCTATACTTGTGGGTTATCAAGAACTTTTTCTGGCACCGTTGCTGGGGAGTTATAGCATGGGGTGAATATTCTCTTGTGTGCTTGTTTGCTTTATCACTTAGTTTTTATTTTGTGTGCTAGTTTTCTATCTTTAGTTATGGGTAGGAAATGAAAAATACCAACAAAATTAGTTGTGCCTACTAAATGAATGGTTGAAGAACCACCCAAAATCTATCATACTACTGAAGCTTTTTACTTGGATCATCTTCAATCCATTTGTGCTCGTGCTGAAAACCCAACTAGCTTAGTTGAGGTAAAATCATTAGAAGAGCATGCTTGTTTTGTGCGACACCGTTTATCTAAAAAAGGGAACCTTTTACATAATCAAATCAATACTATGAAATGTTATGCTTCGAATTTATGTGAATTATATGATGTTACTTGTTATTCTGAAGACCCTAAGAAACACCTTCCCTACCAATGTGAGTTTATTGATAATGGAATCGTATCTTCTTATGCCAAAGTTGTTTATAACTACTTTTATATTGAACAAATTGAAGAATTTGTTGCTTTTAAGGGTGCTTATGAAATTTCTTCTTTGATTGAAAAGTATGATGATACTCTTTACGAATCTGAAAATTTTGCCATACTTAAATATTGTTATGATAATTATGCTTCTAACGTCTATGTTAAACCATATATTGAGGACTCCTCCAATTTCCAAGAAGAGAATAATATTTTGCAGGAGTCTATGGAAGAAGAAATTGCTGACACCGTGAGCTCATTAGATGAAAAAGATGATGAGGAGAGCGAAGAACAAAAGGAGGAAGAATGGATTAGCTACCCGTGCTCACCTTTTGATGAGAGTAACCCCTCAACGCATACATTGTTTAATTTCCCATCGTGTTTACCGAAAGATGAATGCTATGATGATTGTTATGATCCCCTTGGTTCATTTGAAATATCCCTTTTTGATGATGCTTGTTATGCTTGTGGCCAAGATGCCAATATGAATTATACTTATGGAGATGAACTTGCTATAGTTCCTTATATTAATAATGATATTGTTGCTATTGCACCCACACATGATAGTCCTATTATCTTTTTGAATTCTCCAAACAACACTATACTAGAGAAGTTTGCACTTATTAAGGATTATATTGATGGGTTGCCTTTTACCGTTGCACATGATAATTTTGATGAATGTAATATGCATGTTCTTGCTGCTCCTACTTGCAACTATTATGTGAGAGGAACTACATCTCCACTTCTTTATGTTTCCAACACGATAAAATTGCAAGAAATTGCTTATGCTATGTATTGGCCTTTACTTGATGTGTATGAATTGTTCTTTTATGACATGCTGATGCATAGGAAGAGAGTTAGACTTCGTCATTGCTTGATATATGTTTTTTTGAGGAATTAGACAGTAGGAGAGGCTCCTACTGTATTTTCACATATGGAATGATACAAAGTTACATCACATGTACAAGTATTTCACACATCTCCACCCCCCATGGGGGGCTAGAGATTGTGAGGCAACAAGCTAAGAGGGGAGTACAAGTGTTAGAGTAAAGAGGTTACAAAGGAGGTGATGGAGGCACCAAGGGCCTGTTTAGTTCTATGTTGCAACAGGCTAAAGTCTTCAATAAAGCTGTGAAGCCAGGTGTCAATACTGGGATTGATGCCCCTGAAGTGTTTATTGTTTCTTTCTTTTCATAAGCTCCAGGCAGCGACCAAAAATATGTCGAGAAAAACAGCGGCCCATCCCAGGATTGATGCATTGCATGGAGAAGTTGCAGCTTGCATGAATATGCTGGCCAGAAGATGCCAAGTTTGTCCCAGCAAGATCGACTGGATGAGCATGAGAAAATCATGTGATCAACCGTTTCCTCCACCTGCATCCCACACAGTAGGCACGTGTGGTCATCCCCAATGTTAAAGTGCCTGCGTTTCAACATGTTCCTAGTATTGAGGCGATCATGAATGAGGAGCCACCCAAAACCTTGATCCACATAATGCAGTGCGATTTCCATAAATGTGAGAAGGTAGGGTGTGTAGCCGCCTCTCTGAAACAATACTTGTAGTAGTCGACTGCTCTGAAATCAGCTTTTCCCCATGCATAAGTCCAAACATCATTCGTGGAAGTGTCGGGCTGCATGTGCATGGCTATTTCCTGGAGATCGCGCACCTCATCCAACGCTTGATGGGACAAGGGGAGGTGAAAGGTTTTAGCAAGCATCGTATTGTCCAAGAAATCTTTAACAGATATGTCTTCATGGATGGAGAAGGAGAAAGCATGGGGATGAGAGGTGGCCAGCACTTCATCATGCCATTGATCTTTCCAAAGCAAAGCCGTTGAGCCAGAGACAACCTGAACATGCGAGACCCCCCTGAAGATGGTTGTGAGTTTGAGGATGTCGCGCCACCAGAAGGATCCCATCGGGTCAGAAGCGTGTGGGATTTTATCCGTATAATAGTTGTCCTAGAGAAGATGTAGCCTCCACTTTGGTGTAGAACTTGTGAAGAAATTTCAAGAGGAGCGCTTCGTTTCGGAGCTTGATGTTGATTACACAAAGGCCACCATGCTTCTTTGGTTGACAAACCATTTCCCACGCAGCAAAAGAGTTGCACTTGTCACCTTGCTCTGTCTTTTTGGTCAAAAGACATCTCCTTCTGATTCTGTCTAGCATCTCGATCAGTTTCAGAGGGAATTTGAGGGTACACACTGCGTAAATGAGGAGGGAAGTGACTGTGGCGTTCAGCTAGGATAGTCTGCCCCCATACGACATCATTACAATCGTGGAGGTGAGGCGTCGTTCGGCCGAGCACACCAGTGGCATAAGATCAAGAACTGTTGGTTTAGACGTGCCAAGGGGTAGCCTGAGGTATGTAAAAGGCATAGTCCCTACCGAACAGCCAAAGATACGTGCCAAATCAGCCGCCAGCTCGGAGGAGGTATTGATCGGTACGAGAGTTGACTTGTGGAAGTTCATTTTCAAGCCAATAGATGACGCATAATGTGTCAGAATCCCTTTAACAATGGCAGCCTGCCGAGGATAGGCCGACAAGATCAAGATCGTATCGTCAGCGTATGGCATTACAGGATAATCTATTTGGCCAGCACATGGGAAAGGAAGCTGTATCATCCCTTGTCTGAAAGCGTCATTGATGGCAGCTTGGAGGAGGTTGGCGGCAAGGACAAAAATTAGGGGGGACAGGGGGTCACCTTGTCGAACGCCACTACGGCAGTGGAATTGACGGCTGGGGACTCCATTAAGGAGTACAGAAGAGCGGCCAGTGGAGAAGAGGCACCTGATCCAAGAGAGCCACCTGTCGTTAAACCCCATGTGCTTCATGATATTGATCATAGGAGTATGCTCGATGGTATCAAAGGCTTTTGCAAAGTCAAGCTTCAAGAGAATGATCGCACATTTGGATGTTTGGCACTGATGGATGTATTGGAAGGCCCAAGCTAGGCAGTCTTGGATCGTGCGCCCTTTGATGAAGCCATATTGGTTCCTATGAATGAGTTGCAGAATGACACTTTGAAGACGGTTAGCAAGAAGCTTGGTGATGATCCTCAGGCAAAAATTAAGCAGATTGATCGGCCGATAGTCATTGACCGTCTCCGGAGAGTTCGTCTTGGGTATAAGGGTTATGAGACCGCCATTTATACTTGTGATTTCAAGATCACCAGCATGGAACTGATAACAGAGGTCACAGAAGTCATGTTTGATGATGGGCCAACATGTTTTTAGGAATGCACAACTAAAGCCGTTAGGACCAGGGGCACGGTCTGCAAGCATATCCTTGACAATATCATCAATCTCGGCGTGAGTGAAAGGGTCAGTCAAGTGATCAAGGTTGGTGTTTTGTTGGATTATCTCTTGGAGATTGAATTTCATCTCGGTGGGGTTAGATGTACCCAAGCGATCTTTATAAGTATGGAACAACAAGGCTTCTTTGCTTGAATGATCCTCTAGAATTGTACCATCATTGGTTATGAAATTGGCAATATTATTCTTCCTCTAGCGTTCAGTTGCCACAGCCCGAAATTTTTTGGTGTTTTCGTCCCCGAACTTAATCCGTCGAATGGTACAACGCTTTTTCCAATACTGCTTTTGATAATGAAGTAGCCGGAGCACGTGCTTTTTCAGAATTTTTCTGAAGTTCATTTCCGGTGTTGTCAAAAAACTTTTGTTCTCTAGTTCATCTAGGTCTGCCAAGGCTTTATTACAATTATCAATTGCCACAGAGAGACGAGAAATGTGTTTGCTCCAAATTTTGAGAGCATGTCTGGGCGCTTTGAACTTGCGGTAGAGGATGGTTGCAGCATTCGAGGATCGGACGGGTCTATCCCACACCTCTTGAACGAGACCCATAAAGCCAGGGTGCAAAACCCAATATTGTTCAAATCTGAAAATTTTGCGGCGAGGGATAGAGGTTTGGATGGAAACCAGACATGGCACATGATCCGAGACAGGCTTGCCCAGGGGTTTAAACAAAGTGTTGGGGTAAACATCAGTCCAATGAAGTAACGTAAAAAACCAGTCGAGTAGCTCCAAGAGGGGTTCCTGCTGCATATTGCTCCAGGTGTACGACCGACCTTTGATGGGGAGCTCAATTAAGTTTTGCTTACGAATAATGTCATTGAAGGTGAACATGTAATTAGGGAAGCCCCCAGGTTTGTTACGATTATCAGGTGCACGGATGTAGTTAAAGTCACCGAGTAAGAGCCAATCTTGATTGCTTGGGATGTCAAGGTCGTACAGCCAATTGGTGAAATCAATACGTGCATCGCCAGAACAAGGGCCATATATGTTGGCTAACGTCCATTTTTGCGCGGATTGCATACTAATAAAGTCAATCACCAGGGCGTATGAATCAGAAAATACCACAGAACCAGAAAAATCAGAACCCTTCCAAATGATAATTAACCCCCCGGAAGCACCTTAGGAGGGAACATAAGCAAATTGATCGAATTGTCTAGGATAGTAAGACTTAATAAAAGGCATATCAAAAGAGGTCTTTTTTGTCTCCTGTAGACAGACAATGGAGCAACCACTAGAGCGAATGGCGTTATTAAGGGCAAGTTGTTTGTCATCAGAATTCAGTCCACGAATGTTCCAACAGAGAACATTCCAACTACGCAAAAGAGCCATAAGGGGCACGGGAGTTAAGCAGCACGAGAAGCTGGCGCGCCCACATGATCGTCAAGCGGTGGAGTACCTGCAGTCGGGGTTGGCGCAGCAGAAGCTTCAGCGAGCAGAATTGCTTCAGTTACATCTTCAGCAGGGACATCACACCTGTTTATGGCAATATCTTGTATGGTGCTGATTGGAGTGGGGGCGTCATCTCGGACGGCTGATCAGAAGCAGAAGCAGACGAAGAAGACCCAATGGAAGGGACCACCCTGGGCTTCACCTTGGAGTGAACAGGGCGTGCATCAGATAGAGGAGGCACCCTGAAGCCATTGTACCTGGTGGAGCGATTGGTACGTCTAACTTCAGTGGTTGAGACCGGAGCTGGAGCACGAGCGCGACGGCCACGAGTCAGTAACGGACCAGAAAGGGTGTCAGTGGCATTCACAGCTGCGAGGCCAAGATTGTCCCTCACCATCCTGGGAGAGGACGCGTCTGAAGGTAGAGAGGCAGAGTTGTTTGTCGAGCTATCAATAGTGTTGGCAGCAGTGTTGTGTGATTCCACCATTGGCAGCGACATCAGAGGTTCAATGACATTGTTCGGGGCAGAAGACTCCTGAGGCTGGGGCTGAGTATTGTCCACGATCTCCTCAAGAACCACTGTGGAAGGAGGCAGGGCAAGCTGATTGAACGATGGCCCAAAGAATGTCATGCAGATGCGTCTCCGGCCCGCCCAGGAAGAAAATCCCATTTTTTGTCATGATTTTTTGTCATAGAAGTAGGAGCCCACCACATCTATGATGATACGTGTTTTTGTCACAATTATCGTCATAGAAGTGTCATAAGCATGACAGGGAAAAAAATCGTTCGGGCCAAAATGTCACGGATGTGTCTTTTTTTTGTAGTGACAGTCGTTGCAAATAGGCAAATTTAGATGATGATTGTGCTTTTCTGAAATTTACCTCTGCGAAGCTTGGGCCTAATATTAGTCTATGGCTTTGGTTTGTAGTTAGTCTACTTTCCTATTTCTGCTATCTCATCGAGCACCCTCATTTCCATAGTGTGATGTTTGTTCTTCTTTGATGGCCCAAATACTTCCTTCAGGTTGTGTCTAGTAAAAAACGTGTTTTTTCTCTTTGTACGTCCGTGGAAATATACATGTGTTCTACTGACAGGACAGTAAAACAAATTTTTGTCGTGAGAGTCAGTCAAGGATATGCCCCTGGAAAAGGTGCCAGGCCGGGTGGCTTTACGGGGCGATTCTTTGTATCATGTTGGCAGATCATTAAACAAGATTTCATGAGGGCACTCGAACAGTTCCAAAGAGGAGACATGAGAGGATTAGCAACAATTAACAAAGCGGTGATCTCCTTGTTGCCAAAAAAGGATGGCGCGATGGACATCAAGAACTACCGACCGGTGAGCTTGGTGCATGGCGTGATCAAGATATATGACAATATACTGGCAACTAGTCTTGCGGAGGACCTCACGTCGCTGGTGGGGCATCACTAGAGTGGTTTCGTCAAAGGACACTTGTTGCACGATAACTTAATGCTAGTATAGTGCACTGCGAGACGACTACACGCTCTCAAGAATCCAATGGTCATGCTCAAGCTTGATATTTCGAAGGCATTTGACTCAGTCAAGTTGCCTTTTATTCTAGAAGTGTTGATGAGGATGGGCTTTGGAGATAGGTGAATAACTTGGATATGTGGATTTTTGGCGAGTTCCTCGACGCGTGTCATGGTCAATGGGAATCCGGGTAGGCCAATAGTGAACTCCCATGGTTTGAGACAAGGGGGCCTAGTGTCGCCCATGATCTTCATATTATTCATGGAGCCCCTACAAAATCCATTCAACTACGCCACCACAAGATGTTTGTTCATGGTGCGTGCTAGAATAGGTGTACAGCAATGTGTCTGCATGTTTGCGGATGACGTTATGGTCTTCTTCAAACCGACTGACCTGGAGATGTGCATGTGCAAGGCAATCATGCAATTATTTAGGCATGCCTACGGACTAACGGTTAACATGAACCAAATCACGGTTCGTGCCAATAAGATGCTCTCAAGAGGATATGGACACAGTTTGTGCGACGCTCGGATGCGGGGAATCCTCCTTCCCATGTACCTACCTAGGCCTACCACTGACACTACGCAAGCAGATGGCAGCGCAATTGCAGCGCCCGGTGGACCAGGTAGTGAACTGCCTCCCCCATTGGAAGGCGACAATGCTACCAAATAGTAGCCAACTCATTCTCATCACAACAGTGTTGAGTGCAATCCCAATACATTACATGCTTGCCCTAGACCTGCCACTGAAGACTTTGGCGCACAAGCAGAGATTTTCCGAGGATTCCTATGGTGCGGCAAGAAAGATGCTAATGGTGGAAATTGTGTAGTTGCTTGGGATGTTGTATGCAGACCACGGTGGGCTGGTGGACTAGGGATCCCGAATTTGCACTGGATGAACAAAGTGGTCCAAGAAAGGTGGTCGTGGCTCCAGCGATATGATAGCTCTCGACCATGGACTGAGTTCAACATCGAGGTACCAGCGGATTCATTGGCACTATTCCAGGTAGCGACAAGCATAACAGTGGGAAACGGCATGCGTATGTTATTTTGGCAAGACCGTTGGCTAGACGGCTTTAGAATTTAGGAGCTGGCCCCTACCATCTATAGTCGGGTCCCAACACAAGTGAGGAAGACAAGGACAATTTTCAGGTAGTCCAAACTAAAACTTGTCCCAGAGATATTAGACCAGATCTCACAACAGTGGAACTCACCAAGTACATGAGACTATGGCCTCGGGTCGTGGCAGTCCAGCTAGACGATGGGGTGGAGGACACGCTACAGTGGGATTGGGAGGCCACATGCCACTATTCGGCAAGGACCTCATACGCGACTAAATCCATGGGCCTAGAGGTCTCACCAACTGCAACCTTCACGTGGAGTCAAACACATCACTAAGATGTCGCTTCTTCGCTTGGCTAGCGATCAAAGACCGATGCTGGACTTCATATCGTCTAGCTCAAAGAGAGCTACCACATCAATACACCTGCCTGCTATGTGATTAGCATGAAGAAACAATGCAGCACCTCCTAAACACATGTGTCTTTGCAAGACAAGTCAGGCATTGGTTCAGTATGACAGCATTAGAACCAATACCTTTGGAGTCCATCGATTGTTGCATCCGCCAAGATTAGAGTGTCGAGCATTGTAGGGTTGTGCATGCTATTTGCCTTCTGGGTATGTGGATGATATGGAAGCATTGGGATGAAATCATGTTCAGTGGAGCAATGCCATCAATATTGCAGGTCATGCAATGCATCAAGGAGGAGGGATCACCCTGGATGAAGGTGGGCCTCCTCAAGGGCAACATACAAGGATTCGAGGCGGCAAACACAACATGGGTAGAATATGAGTAGTTCTACTTAGAGTTTAGGGTGGTGTTGGGTAAATCCCTCCTGTAAATAATTTTGAAGTATGATACCTTGGGGAGTCTCCCCTTCTTTAATGAATGATACGCACTTTCGTACGTATTCGAGAAAAAACTGAGAAACAAGAATGTAAGAATCTTTTTAGTTTGTTGCGTTATTTCTCTAACTATCGCCTCACTCCAACTAATTTCGGGTGCATACGGAAACAACTCACCTTTTGAATTCGTTCTGCCAGCTCTCACTCATGACTATTTGGAAGAGCTCAGCCACCCTATCCACGTGTTGAAATGAATGTTCATGTTGTGGGAATTTCTTGTTGCTCCCTGCTTCATCCTTGATTTTTATCTTTGCTTCTGTCAAAGCGGGTAAAAATTGATAACTATTATTTTTAAAAGTAATATGTAAGCTTTTGGTATGTTGAAAAATAGTAACCTGAAAATAATTATATTACCTTTCCTGGGAGAGAAAATATCGTAGTTTCTAGTTTGAAATCTTTGATTCTTCTTGGAAGTTTATGCCACTTTATTTGGTTGGTGTTACTGAATATTACTATGAATACGTACTATGGCTTCCATTCGGCATCCACCTTGGTAGGCTCCAGGAATGTCATTGTATGCTTTATATTTACATGGTCCCCACATGTAAATAAACTAATTATGCTAATAAAGAAATCAAGTAATTCCACATGTATGTGCTATTAACTTACTTGAAAATACTCTTTGTCTTTGATTAGTTTGTTGCCGTTCCAGTACTTTGCAAATTGGACCATGAAGTGTATGCATTGCGTACCCTCTTGTTTTGGTGCGCAAACTCTAAAAGGTTTGTCTACTATCCTATCCCAATTAGTTTCATTGTTGGCTTTTAGTGTCGATTCTCCGTAATGCTTCGTCATCAGTGCGTACATACTTCTAATCTGTGATTAAATTTTGGTTTTGTGGTTCAGAGACACCATAGAGAAAAGTAATTGTATCGTACTATCGTCAGAAAAAGAGTAAACTGAGGTTCGAAGCACATAGTTTTGTATGATGTTTATGGTGTTGATTCAAGACTTATCGCTTTGGTATATATAATTTAATGAGTCAAGTATGTTGATGGTACTCCTGTACTTGTTCAACACATAGAGTGTGAAGTGACTAGCAGTGTTATGAGGTATCATGATATGCATTGTAGAAGATCATGGTTGTCGGAAAAATTAAATTTCATATATTTGTTCAAGCTTAAGAAGAATAAGTCAAGCGTGCATACTTTTATTTAGTAATAATTCTAAACTTATCATGTTCTTATTTAGGAGGTTTTTCCCTTTCACAAGGGCTTCAAATTCTCTTAGTGCATCTTCCTCGTTGAATTCTACTAGGTCTCATTATTAAAAATTGTGAACGAGCACCACCTACAAGAAAGAGAGTATGTAGTTTTAGTTAAACAATTTATCACATTAATGATGCATGTGTTTTCGTGGAAGAGGTAACCATACATTTGTGAATTCTACATTGAGTACGATTGTATCTCTTGAGTTGAATTGTTGTTGTTCTACCCATTCTTACAATAACGTGTTTACCATGGAGCCCTCCATTGGTCCATCTCCTTTTCGTGCTTGTTCCTTCATGGCTTCAGCAGTAATGCAATCTAGTTGATTTGAGCTTTTATATACGTCTAGTATGCAAGCAAAAAAGTTTTACACAAAACTAGATTCAGTGGTTAGGTAACTTTTAGAGGAGCTTCAATTATATGTTCTTTGTTTTCAAGGAAGAGAGAGAATGTACTTACTTTTCGGGTTCTTTTTGTCCTTCTCGACTCATTATATATTCATAAAGTGCTATGGCCTTATCCTTGTAAATGAAATCTCCTGGAATAAATGTTGGAATGTTGACTTTCTCAAAGACCTTGCTTGATTGCTTCAATGGCCTCTTGATTGAGATTATGTTTTCTAAGCTGATCTCATATGATTGAATCATTGATGGTTTTGGGGAATCTGGCTGCAACCTTGCCAAATGATGTGTGTCTTTGTTGTCATATTCATTTTTATACTAATTCAAGCTTGTTTTGAATTCATTGAATGTCATAGTTCCTTGCATAATAACAAGTGTGTTGTAACTCTTAAGCTGCTCTGGGTTAAGGCTTTAATCAATTCACCTACTTCTTGGGCCTTGGTTAACGTCTTGGTGCCTTGTCAGGCCGCCAAAGAGACGGTACTTGAGGTTTCTTGCTAATCGTTTATGGGACATGTAGTTGATTTGCTGCATCCTGGTGCTAGTGTTCTCATTTTGCTCTAGTTTCTTTTGTTGGTCTTGGTGCTCAAAGAGATGACAACATCGTGTTTCCTATTTTCATCTATATTTTGCTGTAAAACCTTATCTTTCTGCTTTTTGTTCTACACATTTCCCTATTGCCGCTTGCATTTCCCCAAGCAGGTCATTTGATTGTGTATCTTTTGGATCACATGTTGTTGCTGATATGCGATCTTCACCAACGGGGTGCTTGTTCAGTTTGGAGAGTTGTTCTTGCCGAGTTGTTATGCCCTTCGTCCTATTATCATCTTTTAAAGCAGTGTCTGTTAAGTCTTCTTGATGTTTAATCTTTTCATTCAGGGGTGGTCGGTCTGGTTCTATTGGTGGATCCTTGCGTTTGTCTTCCCTCTATAAATCAACATCTGGTTGCTCATGTTGTTCCCTTTGCAAATCCACATCTGGTTGTCTATGTTGTTTTGAGAAAGTTTCTTCGGTTACTTCATGGCTCCTTACATGGTAAAATTATTTCTCTTCACTGCTTGTGTCAGTAATATCAATAACTTCTTGCTCTTGACCACTTCTTCCAATGGATTTTTCCTTGGGCTCGGGAGTTCGAAGAAACTCTTGTTCTAGTATGTCACATTTTGTCCATTGCATTTATTTGTCTCCTATATCGACTTCACCCTTCAGCATTGTTGTTAAAATCAAAAACTAAATAAATAAGATAATCATTACCATGAGGTAAAATTGTGGGGCTTGGTCTTTGAAAATTTGTTAAGCAAATTATTACCCCCTCCGTCCCAAAATAAGTGTGCCAAGCTTTGCACAATTTTGTACTAAATCTAGTATAATGTTGAGACACTTATTTTAGTACAGAGGGAGTACTTATTTGTCTTCAGAAAGACCAACATGTGGTATAGTTGATTAATGATAGTGTGGTGTTGTCTCTGTTATGGCTGATTATTTGATAGAGAATTTTCTTCCTCGACTCTAGGACTTGTTCTTTTATCAATAGCATAGTTTTTCCATCATGGGTGTAGTGCTTCCCGTTCATGAACATATAGAATGTGCAATCCAGTCTGCAAGTAGAAGAATTATTTGTTATTGTTGATGTCCTAAGACATTGGGGTAGTTTAGATTAAACTACCCTAATGATCTATGTTTAGGAACGAAAGTAGTAAATGTTACACGAAAAACAAAAAGATAAAGGTTCGTAGTGTTTATGTGCCTTCTCCCTAGAGTGGCACCTGCATTTTGAACATTCTGAAATGGTGATCAATAGTTCTTGGTGAGAGTTGGAGCTCTGTGCTTATTTTCGTGCAGATCTTCTTTACTCTGCATGTTATAGTGTTGAAGAATTCTATTGTGCCGGGATGTGCAGTTGAAGAGTCAAGGAGTTCAAAGTGCTCTTTTTCATGTTAATTGTAATTGTGAAATAGTGACTAATAGTTTTGTCTTTCTTAAACCTGCCTATAGAAGCTAGTAGAAGGAACTGTAAAAAGGCAGGGAATTTTTTTTGCAAAATCATTCTTAGAATTAGTGGTCTGTTCTTCTTAGTTTTTTGCAGACATCTGGTCATAAAGAAAGAATGATAGAGCCATGATTGGATTTTGTATGTGTAACGGTTGATCTTCTTACCATGTCGTAATTTTGCAGTTGTTCTCCTTCTTCCATGTCGAAGAATCTTTTAAGCCTTTGAGGTAGTGTTTTATCTCTGATATGTGCTTCATCTTTATTTATGAAGCCCAATGGATCTTCATGATTGGCTCTGTATATTGATTGATGCTTGTTTTGTCACATGTGCACAAAAGGAATTTGTCGACTCAGTTAGGCACAAAGGTTGACCGGTCGATAGATTAATATTCATTGTTGAAACTTGAACCTTTGTTATGGTCTTTACTTACGGTGTGGGTTGTTGGTAGAATCTCCCCCTTGTGCCCCTGAGTTCATTTTTCAAAATCACTAGCATGGGTTCGATGGCCACTGGATTTCCATCTGTGAAGCATCCCACCACTTGGTTGAGCGTTATATCTAACCTCATTGTTTTCATGGAAATCTTTTCTCTACAATATATGTATATATATATATATATAATGTTTTAGTTTACAAGGAAAACATTGAAAGAAAGTATTATGTGGTGGTAACATGAACTTACCCTTTCTCCGATGTCCATGTCCTGCAGATAGTGTTGTACAAGTCTTCGATGGCTTTGCTTAGGTGATGACTATCTTTGCTCCCTTGCTCTTTTGTGCATGAAAGGAATTTAAATTTAATCCAAATAAATTTATTTGGCAATATAATAATTAAGTTTGTTTTATCCTACCTCTTTTGTTGTTTTGTTTTGTGTTTGTGGTGGCATGTCATGAGGTACCTTTTGGCATTTAAAGCTAGATGCAGGGCCCTCTTGTGTAGTTTCGGCTGCATCCTCATTTTGTTCTGTCGTGCCTTTCTCAGTGTCTAGGTGTTGCATGACTAACGGTCCGTGATCTGTTTGAGTGTCGTCCTGGTTGATTTCCGTGCTTGTGGCAGCAACATCTTTGATAGCACAATATCCCTTGTTTCTCTGTGTAGGGATTTCATGGTCGTTGTCTGATTCTTTCTCTCGGATATCAGCTCCATGCTTTTCCAGGATGCTCTGACGGTTTGCTTCATTGCATATATATGTGTACTTATTTTGTTGAGGTTTTTGCGTTATCATGAAAAGCATGGTTAAAAAAATAAATATGCTAGTTATCGTTAATTCGATTGTATTTTAGCGTCTATGCTTTAAGAAAAATAGTGAAATGTTTAGTGTGTCTTCGAACTTTTTCAATGTAACTTCACCTTTTCAGTCTTTATTGTTGTTGCCGTCTATTCCACGTGTTCTTCATTGAGTGGAGATTTTTGGGCCTCCTCTAATTCTTTGCCTCATTGTTCATCGGTGGTGTCCTTGTTTGTCTTGTGGGTGTTAAAACTTAGAGCTAAGTAAATGGGACTGCATTTGTGTCTGTGTACAGCTATTTTCTAATTTCATAGAAGCAGCTTATCTAACTTCACATTTTCGATCGTTGGCACCGTTGCCGTCTCTGCTTCTTCTTGTCCGGTTAGTGAAGGTTTTGTGGCTTGATATCCAGTGGTGATGTTGCCTGCCGTTGGAATAACATGTTATGCTTGTTCCTTGCCCTCCTCTTGTTGTGTTTGTTGGTCTTGAATATTGGTACTCCCGTGTGTTCCTTGCGGCTATTGGAACACAAAAGGTAATTAAAATGGGTCTGCATTTCTGTCTGTGCAACTATTTTTTAAATGTTATAGAAACAAGTTTTGTAACATGCCCTCTACATTCATTGTCTCTAGTGTCGTCTCTGTTACTTCTTCATTTTCTGAAGTTTGTGGGCGTTGTCCAGCGGCATTAGCATTGTCTATTACTTGTTGAGAGACATCTTCTGCTTCATTCGTTTCTTTTTCTATTCAATTAAAAATGTAAATAAAGTTGGGACTTCATTTGTGATGACATAACTATTTTGTATGTTATAGAAACAGGTTATGTAACTTCAACTCTTCAGTCATCGACGCCTGCGGGGTCTCTTCTAGATCATGTTTGTCAAGTGAAGGCTGCTCTTTAGTTGAAGCACTGACTGATATTGGAATGACAACTTCCCCTTGTTTTTTGGCTTCCTCCGGTTGTGCTCCTTGTTGTTCTTTGACATCAATGTTCTCGTTTGTTTCATGCGTCTGATGAAAGAAAAGGGTGATTCATTCCTTGTAATTCTTGTATTGTTGTTGCAGGTTGTACTAGGTAGTTCATCCTTATAAATCTTTGGAAAAGGTTGTTGTTGAATTTTACCTTTGCGTCGGTGGTTGGGATATTCATGTCCGCATCCACTATTTCTCTGTCAGGTATAACAGTGTCGAGTATGGCATCAATTGGGATGCCCGTGGCTTTCTCCTCTGTATCGGGCATCTGCAATGTCGTGGCATTGGAAAGCTCTTGTCCACCAATTTTGTGTTCACCCTTCCTTTCATGCGCCTGAGGTTCATCATGGGATTTAGGTTCGACATGGGTAGCCTCTTGTTTTTGTTGTGCTTGAAATACCTGAAAATGAAACATGATGAGTTTGCGGTGCATTTTCTCCGCACATGATGAGTTTACGATATTGGCCGCAGTGGGTTGTGGAAGTGATGTGGACATGGATATCATAAAAACGTCTACATATATTACACGACAAATTAATAGCCAGGTATTTTTGCTTCTTCGTACACAAGATTTGACTGACATGAATATGATGCTACGCACATTATTCGTTTTATTTTTACTCATAATGAATAAAGGGACCAAGAGATCAATTAAAGACAAAGATTACTGTACAAAGGAAGTAACCTTGCATGCACCGAACCATTACATGCACATGGACCAAAAGATTTGGAATTTACTTCATTGACTCAACTACGTAGGTGGGCCTCTAGAATTTTTGGTTCCTGCTCACTTCCATCAAGGTCGGCCGCTGTACGGCATTTGTGCGGTCCAAGGCTGGTTGATAGATGCCTTCGACCAGAAGCAGTCCGGGTGCGATACAACAACGTATTCAGGCGCATCTATGTTCAATAAATAGCCATCTACTATTAGGGTTTAGTCTTGGGTTTTGTTTAGAGAAGTTTAGCTTTAACTATTTTTATTTGTCTTCGCTCGTAGCGGTTAGTACGACCGTCAAGACATCCTATCAGAACCCCATCTTGTGAGATTTGTCCATCTAGCATATTCGCAATTTTCAAATTGCCTGGCTATTATTTTCTTGCATGTTCTTCGATTTGCTTGCAAGAAAAATCCTTCGTGGATAGATCGATCGTGCCGTTGGCTCGGTCATAACTCCGTGGAGTTGGTTCAGCGATTGCCGTGGATATCAGTCGTGTACGGTTCTCCCTCTACGGTTTGGTAGCCGGATCGTGAGGGTCAAGTCTCACCCAAAAATCGTAGTTATCTTCCTCTCATCGAAAGATCGGGCCCCAATTCACATCAAGTGGTATCAGTTTCACGTTCATCGATGAGAGATCTACAGTTTTCTTCTATTAGATTAATTTCAGTCCTACAACCCACAAAAAGCCAAAAATATAGATTAGTTCATCTGTCACACCTACCTTTTTTGCCTTTAGCAATTTTTGCATCTAGTATTTGTGTAGTTGAATTATTGGTTGCATTCATCTAATACTAGTGCTGGTTTAGATTGATTTGGGACAAAACTATCTACTGGATCGCACATCTTTTTGTCCACCATATTTCCTGCCGTATGTTAGTTGTTCATCCAGAAAAGAAAAAGATCTTCGTCTTCGTCGGTTAAGTGTCCATCAGATCGCTTCATCTGCATGTCGCGCATCACGCACACCATCAGCTTATTTTTTTAGCATTGTTCACGGTTTCCCGTGCCGTCCACCTCGGGTTTTCATCCACGAACTTACTTCTGTTGCAGCGACAGCTTTCCTGCGTGGCACGATATTGACTAGACGCCCAAAACAACAGAACAGTTGCGCTGTTGTCCCCTCACGCCGCTTTCCTTGCTTGCTCTCTCTTGCATGCACACACGTGACACATCCCATCAAGAGAGTTGTTGTTAGATAATAACGAGATAAACGAGAGACAAAAGACACGGATTTAACGTGGAAACCCTTGCGGAAGAAAACCACGGACGCACGAAGGCGCAATCACTATGAGGAGGAGTATTACAAGCACGAGACGACAGGCCGTCTTAGGTGCGACTACATGGGGTATATATTGAGGGCAATATATAAGAGTCCTTGGAGGACAAGTAAACGAGTTGTACTCGCACACGTCGACGTCAACGGAAAGGCCCACACCTGTTGTACTACGTCTAGTCCAACATGGTATAATTTGGATCATAATTTAACAATCTCCACCTTGATCCAAATTCCCTCCAGTAGTCGAAAAAAGTAAATAACTCCATCCAAATCAGCATAAACACCTTGTGCGTCAAAGTCCATAGGACTAGTGAGAAATACCAACTAAGCCTGAGCAAAGCTTAAACTTATTGGTCGGAACTGGCTTTGTCATCATGTCAGCAGGATTATCATGAGTACTTATCTTGTATACCTTCAAATCACCTTCAGCAACAACATCTCGAATATAGTGAAATCTGACATCAATGTGCTTCGTTCTCTCATGATACATTGGATTCTTTGTAAGATATATGGCACTTTGACTGTCACTAAATACGGTAGGGCAAGATAAATCTCCACAAAGCTCAGCGTACAAACCTTTCAACCAGATAGCTTCTTTGCATGCCTCAGAAATAGCCATATACTCGGCATCAGTAGTGGAACAAGCCACAATAGACTGCAAAGTTGCTCTCCAACTCACAGCACAACCACCAATGGTGAAAACATAACCTGTGAGTGATCTTCTCTTATCCAAATCACCAGCAAAATCAGAATCAACAAAACCAACAAGTCCATCTCTAGTTTTTCCAAACTGTAAACAAGCATTAGAAGTACCTCGCAGGTATCTGAAAATCCACTGAACTGCTCTCCAATGCTCTTTTCCAGGATTAGCCATGTATCTACTGACAACACTCAATGCATATGATAAATCCGGACGGGAACAAACCATGGCATACATAAGTGAACCAACTGCACTCGAATAGGGAACTCTAGACATGTACTCAATATCTGCATCTGACTTAGGACATAAATCTGATGATAATTTGAAGTGTGCAGCTAACGGAGTACTTACTGGCTTGGCATTATGCATATTAAAACGACGAAGAACTTTATCAATATATCCCTTCTGACTTAGATATACCTTTCCAGATGGTCTATCTCTGGATATTTCCATGCCAAGAATTTTCTTTGCTGCACCCAAATCCTTCATCTCAAATTCATTACTCAATTGCTTCTTTAGTTCATTAATATCTGACATACTCTTTGCAGCAATAAGCATATCATCAACATAAAGGAGCAAATAAATGGTTGAACCTTTGACAGTTTTCAAATAAACACAACTATCATATTTAGACCTTTTGAAACCTTGAGAGAGCATAAAAGTGTCAAATCTCTTGTACCACTGTCTAGGGGATTGCTTCAATCCATAAAGAGATTTCTTTAACTTGCGGACAAGCTTTTCTTTTCCAGGAATAACAAAACCTTCAGGTTGTTCCATATAAATATCCTCTTCTAATTCTCCATGTAAGAATGCAGTTTTAACATCCAATTGTTCAAGCTCAAAATCATGCATGGCAACAATACTGAGTAAAGTGCGAATAGAGCTATGCTTCACAACAGGAGAAAAGACTTCGTTATAGTCAATACCTGGAATCTGACTGTAACCTTTAGCAACTAACCTTGCTTTATATCTTGTCTCATCATTAGGAGAAACACCTTCTTTCCTCTTGAAAACCCACTTGCAACGAATAGGTTTCTTCTCTCTCGGTAATTTTACTAAATCCCAAGTGCCATTCTTTTCAAGTGATTCCATCTCATCATGCATAGCGGTCATCCACTTATTACTATCACCAGAAATAATAGCCTCGGAATATGAAGAAGGCTCAGCATTACCTTCAATTTCCTCTGCAACAGATAAAGCAAAAGAAACAATATTGCACTCTTCAATTAACCTTTTAGGTTTATCAGTACCCTGCCTAACTCTGTCACGTGCAAGATTCCAACCGGGTGGAACAATAGGCTGATTTGGAGTGGGAGTGACATGTTCATCATCAATGACGGGATCATCATGTGCATCAACATTTTCATTACCGGATGTATCATCTGAATCAATAACATGCTCCACCTGAACAGTAGGATGCTGAAGAGTAGCCTGCTGTTCACTCTCAACAGGAACATTAGTAGATGGAACATCATGTAACATAGCAGATTCATTAAAGATAACGTTTCTGCTAATAACAACCTTCTGGGTTTCAGGATTCCACAATTTAAAACCTTTAACACCAGACTTATAACCAAGAAAGATGCACTTAACAGCCCTAGGCTCCAATTTTCCATTATCAACATGAGCATAAGCAGTGCAACCAAAAACTCTCAACTGTGAATAATCAGCAGGTGAACCAGACCATACCTCAATTGGAGTTTGCTTATTAAGAGCAATAGATGGTGAACGGTTAATGAGATAACAAGCAGTGGAAGCGGCCTCGGCCCAAAAACGCTTATGCAAACCTGCATTGGACAACATGCAACGGGCTCTGTAAATAATGGTCCTGTTCATACGCTCAGCAACACCGTTTTGTTGAGGAGTATAAGGAACGGTGTAGTGTCTGACAATGCCTTCAGACTTGCAATAATTCTTAAATTGCTTAGAACAGAATTCCATACCATTATCAGTGCGAAGTATTTTTACCTTCTTTTCAGTTTGTCTCTCAATCATAATTTTCCACTCCTTAAATGCTGAGAATGCTTGCCATTTATGCTTCAAGAAATAAGGCCAAAATTTTCTTGAATAATCATCAATTATAGTCAGCATGTAACTAGCACCACCTAATGACTTCTTGCGAGATGGTCCCCATAAGTCAGAATGCACATAATCAAGAATACCTTCAGTTGTATGAGTCGAAGTATTGAACTTCACCCTCTTGTGCTTGCCGAAGATACAATGCTCACAAAATTTCAATTTTCCAGTTTCGTATCCTTTAAGAAGACCTCTCTTATTTAACTCTGCCAAACCAAGTTCACTCATATGTCCAAGACGCATATGCCAAAGGTTAGCAGCATCACAATCAAAATTCTTTGAAATAACTGGAGTAGCGTTACCTGAAACGGTAGAACCTCGAAGGTAATAAAGACCATTGGTCGAACTTATGTCACCTTTCATCACAATAAGGGAACCTCTGGTGACCTTCAAAACACTGTCTCCACCTGAATACTTGTACCCCTTTGCATCAAGGGCACTCACAGAGATAAGATTTCTCTTCATCTTTGGAATATACCGAACATCTGTCAAAGTTCTGATTGTGCCATCAAACATCTTGATTCGAACGGAACCTATGCCTTCAATCTTGCATGGTGAATTATCAAAACCCAAAACGGAACCAGCAGCAGTAGTGGAATCAAAAGTAGTAAACCAATCTCTATGCGGGCACATATGAAAAGTACATGCAGTGTCAAGTACCCACTCATCATTGGTCTCAGCACATCCAGCAGTAACGACAAGAGCATCATCGGAACTATCATCACGAGCAACGTTAGCAGAATTTTCACCTTGTTTGTTACCTTTTCTCTTTTCCTTGTTCTGCAACTTGAAACACTCGGAGATGTCATGCCCGTCTCTCTTGCAATATCTGCAATACTTCTTGTCTCTGGATTGCGACCGGCCCCTGTGGCCGTTCTTACTTTTGCCTCTGTTTCCATTATTGGTGTTCTTCTCCTTTGTCCTGCCACGAACAGATAATCCCTCGGCTTGGGATGAACTCGAACCATCATGAGGCACCATTAATTTCATCTTCTCCTTAGAGTTCAAAGCTTCATAAACTTCATTAAGTGTGAGAGTATCACGACTATATAATATGGTGTCTCTAAAATTGGTATAAGAACTTGGCAGTGAACAAAGTAGCATTAAAGCAGTATCTTCCTCTTCATACTTAACCTCCATTACAGCTAGATCGGATATGATCTCTTTAAATTCAGAAATATGATTCAAAACATTACCTCCCTCGGGTAACCTGTGCAGGAATAATTTTTGCTTCAGATGCATCTTGCTGGTAAGATCTTTTGTCATGCAAATGCTTTCCAGCTTTAACCATAGAGCGGCGGCAGTTTTCTCGCTCAAAACTTCCTGCAAAATATTATTATGCAAATGGAGTTGAATTTGTGACAAAGCCTTACGATCCCTTCTTTTCTCATCAGCAGTCCAGTCCTGAATTCGGTCCTTCCCAAAACTATCCAGTGCATCATCATAGTCGGCCTGTGCCAACAACGCCCGCATCTTGACTTGCCATAGGGTAAACCTTGTGTCACGGTCCAGCAGCGGAAGATCGTACTTCATGGATGCCATGGGTAGATAAATCTGTGTACACAAAGTAGTACAAGCCGGTAGGAAAATTCTTGAAAGAATTTAATATGCGGATCAGATGAAAAATAGGATAAATAGCACCTGGTAGCTTCAAGTGGACGATAGGAGTTGACGATAGAAAAACAAGGGATGTACTAGTACTACTCTGTACTAGTAGTCCTTCACGTGACGAACTAGTAGCAGCAGCTTCAACACAAATCGTCTTTTGTCTTTGTACCTCGGGACTTGAAGCGGCCAGCCGCAGCAATTCAGCGGAACGGCCAGGAACGGCTGTAGCCACACGCCGATGTAAAATAGCTGTAGGAACGGATTGGAACACAACGGCCGATGAGTTGATTTGAAGGCCACGCAGTGAGGTTTGTCTCCGATCCGGAACACGAGACTAGCCTCCGTAGATTTCGCAGCCGTGCGAAGCGGTCGGTCTCGGCGACTTGCAGCGGGCGGCAGCGTGTGGACGCACAACCCTAATATCTCTTGATCTCAAATCTCGTATCTGCAACCTCAGCTCTGTATACCACTTGTTAGATAATAACAAGATAAATGAGAGACAAGAGACACGGATTTAACGTGGAAACCCTTGCGGAAGAAAACCACGGACGCACGAAGGCGCAATCACTATGAGGAGGAGTATTACAAGCACGAGACGACAGGCTGTCTTAGGTGCGACTACATGGGGTATATATTGAGGGCAATATATAAGAGTCCTTGGAGGACAAGTAAACGAGTTGTACTCGTACACGTCGACGTCAACGGAAAGGCCCACACCTGTTGTACTACGTCTAGTCTAACATGGTATAATTTGGATCATAATTTAACAGTTGTGCTTTATTCTTTACTGCTTGCTGGCCTAGACTCTGTAGGCATCGGTCGCTAGTAACCGGCTTGATAAAAAGAAAAAGAAAAAAAAAAGAAAAATAGAAGAAGAAGAAAAAGTATAAAAAAAGTCAGGCCGACTAGCATCTAATTTGGACTAAATTGTTCTCTTTGTTAATCCATAGTAGTTTTGCTGCTACTTGGTCGCCACTGCATCTATCATATACTTTCTGCTCTCAGCTACTCTACACTCATGTTTATACCTCAATTAAATCTAGGTACTTGGAGCTATCATATTTTCACCGGCTTCCACTCGTTTGATTCAGTATCTGGGCTTAGATTGTTTTGTCTCTTACTAGTCGATTGCCAGCACTAATTAAGAGTTTGAGCAATTATTCAACTTGCATTGATTTTTGCTAAATTGTGTCACTGATATTGTGCGTTGAGAAGCATTTACCAAGCTATACTTTTTCTACCAATAAGTACAGGTTCCGGCTCTACTGATTCCTGGTTATCGCTCCATCCAATCTTCATCGGTAGTTTGACGCCAACACCAACGCGTCGATCACCACCTGTTACATTGGTAAGAACAAGTAATAATTTGATACTAAGTTTGAGTGTGAGCGAAATTTGTCCACCACATCCTGTTAGTTGATAGGGACTATACATTGTGTTTTTCCTCTTTCGCTAACAATGGCACAGGATCAACCCACACTTGAGGGCCTCACCGCGGATGTGAAAGTCACCAGCGAGCGTCTCGCCCAACTTGAGGGTGCTCAGATTGTGGCAGAAGAGAGGCTCAAGGCCATCGAGGATGCACAAGGTGTTGCCAACACACAACTATAGGACATCTTGTTACGTTTGTATGAGCTACGGACTACACCCCCCGTCAACAACAATGTTGTTCCTCATAATTCCACGGGTGTTGCCGCTACTTCGCGAGCTCAACGTGTGCCCATGGGACATCCACAGCACCCCGTTACTGCCACAGATGCTGCCACCATAAACGAGCACCCACAAATTCCTCCCCGCGTCCACGAGCGACATGGGGACAACTACGAGGATTATTCCGGTGACACCGAGGACGACCAAGCGGTCGACCGCCACAATGACCGTGCTCATCGACAACTGCGTTTCAACCGTCAAGGCATGGCACGAGGTCCACCAAGGTATGATGTTAGAGATTATGAATACTCTAGAGCCAAAAATCAAATTTACTATGCCTGCTTTCAATGGTAAATATAATCCAGATGTTTATCTTGACTGGGAACTTTCTGTTGAACAAAAAATTGCATGTCATGATATTCCTGAGAGCCACAGAGTTAGGGCAGCCACTAGTGAATTTAGAAACGTTGCTTCCATGTGGTGGAGTGAATATTGCCGTATTAATGTGAATAATATACCTACTACTTGGGATGCCTTAAAACGAGCTATGCGATAATGTTATGTTCCTTCATATTATGCTCGTGATAAATTAAATGAATTGCAACGTTTAAAACAAGGTAGCAGTTCTGTAGAGGATTATTATCAAGAATTGCAAACTAGCTTAGTGCGATGTGGATTAGTTGAAACCGAAGATGCTAGGATGGCTAGATTTTTAGGTGGTTTGACTCGTGATATTCAGGATATATTGGACTATAAGGAGTACAATCCTATTACTCGTTTGTTTCATTTTTGCTTGTAAAGCTGAAAGGGAAGTACAGGGACGACACAACAAGGGACGAGGTAACTTTTCTGCAGGTCATCACGCATCATGGACACACTCTCCAAATATCCCACCCACTACCGAGGCAACACCACATATTTCGAACAGTGGTGCACTCCCAACAAGTTCAAAATCAGCTCCACAATCCTCTGCGGCGTCGAGAGCAATTTCTCAAGCAACTACCACTTCGTCTGGACGCACAAGGGACATGAAGTGTCATATATGCAAAGGTGGCGGGCATTTGATGAAGGACTTCCCAAATAAGCGTACATTCATTGTGCGGAAAGATGATGAGTACTCTTCCGCTAGTGATTTGGATGAAGATACACGTGCTATGCTTGCCAATAATAATGCAGGTGACACTAAGGAGGATGACACGGAGGAGATACATGTTAATGCTGCAATGGCAGATCAATACCCAAGCCTTGTCACCATGCGAGTACTTAGTGCCCAGGTTGGGCATACTGAGATGCATCAACGCCATAATCTTTTTCAAACTAAGTTTGTTGTCAAAGGGCATTCGTTCGTGTGATCATTGATGGTGGAAGCTGCAATAATTTGGCGAGCATAGAGATGGTCGACAAACTTTGCCTCACCACTACGAGACACCCCCATCCATATAACATCCAATGGTTCAACGACTATGGTAAGTTGAAGGTAACACGTCGTGTGAGAGTACCTTTTACACTTGGTTCATATCATGATCACGTTGACTGTGATGTCGTACCTATGCAAGCGTGTTCTTTATTGTTAGGACGACCTTGGCAATATGATAATAGTGTTACTCATCATGGTAGAACAAATTCGTATACTCTCATGTTTGAAGGAAAAACCATTACCTTGCTTCCTATGACCCCTGATGAAATAATTAATGATGGGAAAGCTAAATCAACGGATCATACTGTGCATAGTATGCTTGCTATCAATTCTGAATTTTTTTCATTGAGTGTATCATTTTTTTAACTAGACATACCGCATTTTCAGGTAGTTCATTTGTGTCCCTATAATGTTGTTAGTACCAAATTATCACACCCTCATGCGCTAACGCCTTTGGAACGGCCTATATATGTTGCTTGTATTTTTGCTTTGCTCTATGGTGTGTTCCAGATAAATGAAAGCCAAGGACGGCTTTGTTTTCAAGAAAGGGAAGATGATGTGGTCATAGATATCATAAAAACGTCTACATATATTACACGACAAATTAATAGCCAGGTATTTTCGCTTCTTCGTACATAAGATTTGACTGACATGAATATGATGCTACGCTCATTATTCATTTTATTTTTACTCATTAGGAATAAAGGGACCAAGAGATCAACTAAAGACAAAGATTACTGTACAAAGGAAGTAACCTTGCATGCATCGAACCATTACGTGCACATGGACCAAAAGATTTGGAATTTACTTCATGGACTCAACTATGTAGGTGAGCCTCTAGAATTTTTGGTTCCTGCTCACTTCCAGCAAGGCCGGCCGCTGTACGGCCATTCCGTAGTCCGAGACTGGTTAACAGATGCCTTCGACCAGAAGCAGTCCGGATGGGATACAACAACGTATTCAGGAGCAGCTACGTTCAATAAATAGCCATCTATTATTAGGGTTTATTCTTGGGTTTTGTTTAGAGAAGTTTAGCTTTAGCTACTTTAATTTGTCTTCGCTCGTAGCGCCTAGTGCGACCGTCAAGAATCCTATCGAAACCCCATCTTGTGAGATTTGTTCATCTAGCATATTCACAATTTTCATATTGCTTGGCTATTATTTTCTTGCATGTTCTTCGATCTGCTTGCAGGAAAAATCTTTCGTGGATAGGTCGATCGCGCCGTTGGCTCGGTCGATAACTCCGTGGAGTTGGTTCAGCGATTGCCATGTATATCAGTCATGTACGGTTGGTAGCCGGATCGTGAGGGTCAAGTCCCACCCAAAAATCGTAGTTATCTTCCTCTCATCAAAAGATCGGGCCCCAATTCACATCAGGAAGCTTACCTCATCTTTGTTGTTTTCTTCTTGTTTTTCTTGTGTGATATTAATAGTCGGTGGTGGGTCAGCCTGTGCTTCGTTGGAGGGACTACCGAATTGAGGCTTGTCCAGCTGGGTCTATATTTCCTTGAAGTTTTGTCAGTTAACTCAAAATTGTATCCAGTTTAGAAACAACATGGGATGTTTATACTCATGTGTTTGCTGGTTCCGATAGCGATCCTCTCTTATCTGCTTTTGGGGTCATTCTTGAGGGAGCATTATCTGTTGTGAGGATGCTTGGTTTATTGTTTGCATCCTCGTGCTTGGTGTTCTTGACATCATCTTGGGCTGGCGTGTCATTCTCGTGCTTGGTACTGTTGGCATCATCTTCGGCTGGTGTACTCTTGCCACGTGCCTGAGAGTATGGAACACATTTTTTTAGTTCAAGTATAAAAATAGGGTTTTCGAGTCACACAGTATCATGTATTGCTATTATTTACCTGTTTTCTTGTTCATGATCTGCATCTACAACTACTTTTCTACCTTGGTTTTGTTGCTCTTTGGACCTTGAGTTGATTGGTACATGCTTCTCCTTGTACTCCTTTTGTACATGCTTCTGCTCCTTTGTCTCCCTCTTGTTAATTATCGTGTTTGTGTCTTTGATTTTGTTCTTCTTTTCTTCTCTTGGTATTCTTCTGTCGTCTTTATTTTTCGTGTTTCTCTTGCTTGTGTCATGACTATGACTTCTTTTCTGCGGTTGTCATCGACTACTGTAGTTGTGGCTCTTGCATCTACTTGCTCTACCACCTTCAGGGTTCCCTCATTTGTTTTATTGTTTGTTGGCTTGCAAATCATGTTCTGAAAGTTATTATAATGTTTGAAACATTTCATTAGGGACTTTGTTTGTTGTACTAGTGATTCCTTGGCTTCTTGATCGAAGTTTTCCTCTTGAGCACTGCATTGGTGTTCAGCCCTGCTCGTTATTCTAAGTAACTATGTTGCTTCGTTAAGCATGTCTTCCAACATTTCATTCATCCTTTTCAATGCTTCTTCTGATCCTTTGCTGGTGCTTGTGTCAAGTTCCTGCTTCTACTGGTGCTGACCTATGATTCACGCTGGCACTTGTGTGGAGTTGGTAGCAGTTTGGTCGTGTGCTGGTGTTGCTGTTGTTTTCGATGTTGTGCTGGTATCAGTTGCATTGAAGACGAAGATGCTTATGTGTTTCTTTCTTTCTTGTAGAAGATCCTCTCTATTGTTCCTTTCCATGTCTGCGTTCTTTCAGTAGAATGGAAAATGTGTTTACAAGGTACAACGGATTTATAGACAACAGAGCCATACATATATCTTGCCAAAGTCATAGTTATTTTGTCATGCTTTTCCGTCATTTCTCATGTCTGCTCTATCTATTTTCGTTAGGTCATTCTCTTTGAGATAGTTTGCTCGTTGTAATGACGTCTTGTCCATTCTCTCAGCAATTTTCCGCATTTCTCTAGTATTGGGTAGGAGCAGGGAGTAAGGTACATCATTACTAGTCCCTATGCAAAACCATTTAGGTTTTTTGTTCTTATTTTCCTCATCGATTTTGTAGTTCTGCCATTTGACGGTTCCTACCTTAATCCTTTCGACGATTACCTCGCAGAAATCCATCTTTGCCATATCTTCATAGTTCATGTCCTTGACCATTATCGCTTGTTTGCTGAAGATAGAGGCGGTTGTCCCATAAACAACCTTGTGGAAAAGAATGAGGAAAAAGATTTTTTAACTACTTTCCTGTTTGATTCTGGGTCGTCTAGTTTTACCAATTCTTCTAGCTTATCAAACACTTTTTAGATGAGAAATTTGTACTTTCGAATCAAAGGTCTAACATGTATTGCTGCATTGAAGCGGGGGAAGTCCACGGCCTTGGTGTTGAACTCTGTGTGTCGTTTGGGTATCCAAAAACCTTGTGGATGCCTTACTTGGTATTCTTGATTTGCTTGTCTTCATCAGCGTTGTCGAAGTTTATCGTCATTTTAGTATGTGTTCAAATTTTGGTAGATGTGTGCTGCAAGCGGTCTGAAGATGGAGCCTGTTATTTTGAAGTGCTCTATGTGCCAAATCCTGTTGTCCTAACATCTTGTCTGTGAGATTCTTCAAGTAAATTCCATGCTTTCTTGACATGAACGAATGTTGCTCCTGCTTTGATTCTACATTTGTCCTCTTGTATTGTTGCTTCTCGTTTGTCACTTGTTGGTGCTACCAATTCTTTTCCGCTTGTCTTTCTCCTATTTGCGCCCTTCTGGTTTAATTTTTGTAGTTTCAACATTTTGTTAGAAAGGATCATTTGATTTTCAGTGGTGAATAGTGGCAACAAATATTTGTAGAGAAATGTATTTTACATCATCGTTGTTGACCTTTTCAGTGTCACTGTCGTCCTCTTCGGCATCATTGTCGTCTATAGGAATGAAATCGTCATCATGTTCTATGTCATTGTCAGCACCATTAGGCTCGGAATCTTTGCTGGCATCATCATGTTCTTCTTGCACCCGTTATCGTTTGTTTTTCTTCTTGCCTTCACTTTGTTTCTTTGTGGCAGATGGTGCTGGTGGCAGGAATACCATTAGAGGCTTAGGTTGTTTCTGCAAGGTATTACTGGCGACAATGAGTTGAGTTTTGTGTTTTCGGTTTTGCCATTTTGCTCCAGGACGAACAACAGTATTGGTTTCTGATTGCCTCTCTTTTTTGCTTCTTGTTACTTGTTTGATCTTGCCATGCCTGTTGTAAGTTACCTGTGGCACTTGCCCAGGTGCTTCATTCTGCATGTTTTGTTTTGTGCTTTTCTTTGACGAGTTAGGAGAGATGTTGTCTCTTTCTGGAAATTGAATATTAATTCTAGACAGTATCATTTCAGCATCACCACCTCTGTGACCTGCATAATGATTAAGTAACAAAAAGGATATAGTATTATTTGCAAAAAAAAATGGGCTATAGTTTTAAAAGTATATCTTCCAGGATTGTGCATAAATTATTTGAAACTTAATCTAAATAAAGACGTAAAATAGCCCCTTCCTTTATTTTCTTGGCTTACAAAGGTAATCAATCTTTTGTTTTCACCTTTTATCAAGTCTTCCTCTCCCTTGTTTGGGTCAATCAGGGATAGAAATTAGGATCAACTATGAGCAGTAGGGTTGCTGGGCAAGTTCAGTGAAGTGACGGTGAAGCCTTTATTGGTAGGGGAAATACACTACAAATGATGTTCCACAAATGGGAGGAATGGGTGGAAGATTTAGAGGATAAGGTAAAAAAATGAATGAAAAATAAAATAATGTGTGAACATTTTGAATGTCTTTAGGAATTATAATAAAACACACAAGCGATTTTATTTGCAGAATGGAGTATAATTTTATAGGCTTGTGTTAAGGAAATTGGTTAAATTACTGATGTTTCTATATAGTTTTATTAGATGGATAATGTACGCATTGCTTAAACCTATTAAAATTCCTTGCTTCTTGGCAGGCTCTTCCGCATGCTTCCTATTTTCCTTGACACCAGCCATTGCTGCATAAAAATGTCCACGTGTTAGAAGTAGAGTTCAATCTCACGGCAAAAGAGGACATGCATCGCGTGGAAAAAATGGTATGCTTAGAGAGGCACGGGTTGTTTGACCCTGAAGCACAGGTGCGCCTATTCTTGGAGCATGGTTTTTAATACCAGAGGCACTTAATTTAAAATAGATACAATGAATGGACATAGAAAATCTCGTGTAAGTATCAGGTTTGATCTCTCGGGATGCTCCCAGGGTTTGAATATATAGTGGTGTCCTAGTTAGTGATGGTTGGTATAGTATGTTTTAAGAAAACATTCTCAGACCAAATATCTGTAGCGAGGAGGA
This sequence comes from Secale cereale, assembly GCA_902687465.1. Classification (NCBI taxonomy): domain Eukaryota; kingdom Viridiplantae; phylum Streptophyta; class Magnoliopsida; order Poales; family Poaceae; genus Secale; species Secale cereale. Next base: position 393,328,726 of record LR738711.1, on the reverse strand, counting down.
GTAGCATTCTATTGCACTCATGTGTATGCTATTCCAAATTGTTAGACAAGTTGAAACAGGCTATTCCAAAACATTTGTTGTAGCGGCTAGGGTTCCTGTCCGTGGAAGGGGGGAAATAACTACTGTTGACTTGGTGGAATGGAATGGAATGGATCAATATTGACCTTCGACTGCTTGGGTGGGGTTTCTCGCATCCATCGGTTGATTCTGCCGTTGCTCTTTTTTGTGATCTTTGCCATCGATCTTCAGAGCATAGGTCCCCGCCATCAGTCGCCGCCACCAGGAGGGGATTTTAGTATTGTTGCAGGCACCATCTGATCTCATGTATGCCAAAGTGGAAGACGATTGGTGATGTGTGGTGGTGGTTGGCCGATGAGGTAAACTCGATTTCGAATTTGGGTTGGTCTATATGTTTGGAGAAGGGAGCAATAGGAAAGAGTAGGGCGTGCGAGAGATGGGAACTGGTGAAGTGTTCGAGATTTTTGGTGCAAAAGGGGAAGCAAGAGTGTAGTAGAGTGAGGGAGAGAGGGAAATGGTCGAAGCATCACTAATCTTCGATCGTCCACTTGGGCATCAAGATTGGTGCAACTATCTGTGGGCCTGGTTGGTCTTGGTTTTTGTTTGCTTGCTTCTTAACCGTCAGTCGGTGGGATGCTAGCATTTTTTGATTTTAGTGTAGTGACACCACTAAAAAAGGCAGTTGTACGGCACGTGATGTCAAGAAAAAATGAAAAAAACATTGGTTCGTCGGAGCAAGGTCATGCCTCTATTTTACAAATGTTTATTCCCTATAGAGAACCATAGAAGAGCAACATGTAGAGGCACGATTTTGAAAGCATAAGAGGCACATTCGTGCCTCTATGTTCCAAAAGTTTTCAGTAACACGTTCACTCTGAGATGCACGGCCGTGGTGTTTGTACATGCATGGTTCCGTATTAAGTAGCTTCATGACCATTCCTCTGTCTTGCAAATATTTTTTGCTGACTTGTTTACACATGAAGGCATGGATGTTCGTGCCTTTCTATGTTGCAATGTTTTGGCTCACTGGCACGGACGTGAAGCCCAAGGAGGCACGGTTTGTTATTACACAGAGTCACGACCGTGCATCTTTGTGTTCCAAATGATTTCGCCAACTCGTTCACTTAGAGAGGCATGGACATGAAGCCCAAGGAGGCACGTTTTCCTATTAGGGAGAGTCATGTTCGTGCCTGCCTTGTGTTCCAGATGTTTTCTCTGATGAGTTACTGTGACATGCGTGCAAGTGAAGTCAGACATGGCACGGTTTTAGTAGCACAAGAGGCACTTTCGGGACTTGGTTTACCAAATGTTTTCTCTGACGAGACATCCCTTCCTTGTTAGAGGCATAGACGTAAAGCGTAGAAAGCACATTTTTCAAGCAAAGCATGCATAGTGCCCCTACGTGAAGGTGTAAGAGGCGTTGATGTGACGGCGTGTGCAGTCCTATGTTATGCAGAAGCAATGATTGTCGTGTTAAGCAGAGTGACGTATGTGCCTTTCTGTGTTGCAATGTTTCGGCTCACACGCACGGACATGAAGCCGAAGGAGGCACAATTTGGTTTTATGCAGAGTCACATTCGTGTTTCTTTGTGTTCCGAATGATTCCACTGACTCGTTCACTTGGAGAGGCATGGACGTGAAGCCCAAGGAGGCACGTTTTCCTATTAGGCAGACTCATGTTCGTGCCAGCCTGTGTTCCAGATGTTTTCTCTGACGAGTCACTGTGAGATGCGTGGAAGTGAAGCCGAGCGAGGCACGATTTTAGTAGCACAAGAGGCACTTTCGTGACTCTGTTTACCAAATGGTTTCTCTGACGAGGCGTTCCTTCCTTGTTAGAGGCACGGATGTGAAGCTGTAGGAGGCATGTTTCTAAAGCAAAGCACACACGGTGCCCCTACGTGAAGGTGTAAGAGGCGTTGATGTGATGGCATGATAGTTGCGGTCCTATGTTATGCAAAGGCAATGACTCTCCCTACTAAGCACAGTGACGTTCTTGCCTTTCTATGTTGCAATGTTTCGTCTCACAGGCACGGTCATGAAACCCAAGGAGCCACGATTTGGTATTACGCAGAGTCGAGTTCGTATGTCTTTGTGTTTTGAATGATTCCGCTAACTCGTTCACTTGGAGAGGCATGGATGTGAAGCCCGAGAAGGCATGTTTTCCTATTAGGAAGAGTCACGTTTATGTCTGCTTGTGTTCCAGATGTTTTCTCTGGCGAGTCACTGTAACATGCATGGTAGTGAAGCCGAGCGGGGTATGGTTTCGGAAATTTGACAGTAAGTTTCCTGGAATAAAAAATAGACGTTGGGGGAGAAGTTTAGTGGTCATAGTGTGGACAAACGCACGGGGAGACGAAAGGAGAGTAGTGTTTTCCAGGCACGTAGTGGTCGATGTATTTAAGAGAGACTGTGAGAATATGAGGAGTCGCTCGCTCCATTTGACCGTCTGGTCGTTGTGCGGTTTATGAAAGGTACCTACTCGAGAAACATGCCATAATTCTCAATAGATATGCAAGCCTTTCTCGCTCGTAGCTACTTGCGTGTGCCATGGCCGGTAAGAGAAGTTCTGGTGGACATACAACCAAGGAGCAAAGACCAAGGCCACGAAAGCAAGAGAGAGGTCATGTCGCTACATGGTAGCGGTAGTAGGGATGTGCTGCCACGTCATTGAGGTCTCAAACCATCTCTTGCGGGCAGGCGATTGCTCTCACAAGCGCATTCGTCCCGGAGGCGATGTGGGGGAGATGGCAGTACCGACGTCCTTAGCTAGCGACGACGTGCTCGATGAGCTAATTAAGCAGCATGAGGTGATTGCCGGCTTGGTGAAGCTGATGGAGCAGACTCATGCCTCGGTTGAGAAGTCCACCCGCATTGTGTGACTTGTCATTGGAAAATGTGAAGCTTGGCAACAATCTCGAACAGAAGAAGGAGGAGGCCGCCCGCTAGAAGAAATTCTATGAGAAGAGCATTGCCTTCCTAGAGAAGCTGAAAGGTGTCGTGGAGGAACTTATGGATGAGAAGGTGAAGCTTCTCGTCAAGTGCGATCGCGTGTGGAGGAAACTGTTGCTGCTGTCAAGGAAAGTCATGAGGCGAGGTCCGAGCCTAGCAACTCGTCATGAAGGTCGGTGGAGTGGTAGAGAGCATCGAGCGGATCATTTTTCAGTATCTTCCTTCTTCTTTTGCCTTCTTCATTTGCCCATGTCTCTTCCGTGCGTTGCCCCATGTGGCCTTTTATATTGTCAAGAATTTGTAAGGAATTTATCCATTGTATTGTCATTATGTTATTTCATTTGTATTTAAATGTAGATGAGTAGCATAGAAGAATGATTGTCATCTATTAGCATAGTAGCACAGTTGTGCAGCCTCCAGAAGCAGGGAATAAAGCCTCGAGAGGCACGTGGATGTGGCTCTAGAGGCACGTTGGTGTCAACGACGTGCCTTTAGTGTTCGAAAATGTTTTTTATGGGTTCATTTATATTCATAGAGGAACGGTCATTACGTCGAGCAGAGTGACGGTCAATCATTCATGTTACAATTGTTTTCGTGGTAAAATTTTAACTCAAACGCACAGTCGTCGTGTGACACTCCGAGACCGACGCTCCAGATGCCTTCTGTGTTTTTGGTAATAGCCGCGTTAATTGTTTGTTTGTTGCATTCATCATCACATCATTTGCATTTCATCGGCAGTCCATTATCATCATTTTTTTCAAAAATTGCATCCGTTCGTAGTTGCTACTTCTTGTCGTTGTCATCGTTGACCGTTTGGAGACCAACCACACTTGCACGCGCCTGTGGCATGTCCGGAAAATCATTATCTAAGTAAGAATAAAATGTTTTTAGAATGTGATGAAAGTTGGCGTGCGGTTGTTATATTGTGGGTAGACCACCTGCTAAATTTTGTCGCATTCAGAGCTCGTTTGATAGCCCAACCATTAAACTATAGAGGCACTATAGCCGCATTAATTGTCGGACATTTTCGGTGTTACAAAACTGTTGTCGGGCTTCCCTCCTTCCCTCTCATCTCAGCCTAGCCCATCTACCCAACCCAAATTCCTATCTAACCTAGACTGTATGATTATGATCAGAGGGGTCAAATAGCTCCTACCCAATTCCACCTGCTATATAACAGATGAACCCCTGCCAAATCTGTGCAACCCTAAAACCTAGGAGGTTTGTCCCTCCATCGCCGCCCCTTGCTCTCCATATTTTTTTCGAGAGTACGCCAATGGCGTACCTTACCTTTATAGAAGATAGAAAGAAAATTACAAGAGATTTACAAGACGTAGGCCTCACACACAACAAGCCTACTCACCCCTCCTCCTGCCCACCTAGCGGACTACTCGCAACTAGGTTGTACTCCAACCCCTCTCGCGATCGCCCAAAGGTGTCGCGCTCTGATTATGAATTGAACCGTGCCTCGCTCATTACAATTATCATTCCTGCCAAAGACTCTCCCATTCATGTGCTTCCATATGCACCTGCACACAAGCATCACAAAAGCATCGAAATCCTTGCGTTGACCTTTGGTTACCTGCTTCCTAGCTGTGGCCCACCAATCCTGGAGCGATTCTTGCCCTATTGGAATGAGCGACGAACTGATCCCCGTCTCCACAAAGCATTGATGCCAGACCTTCCTAGCAAAAACACACAGCATCAATATATGTTCAACTGTGTCTTCCTCCTAGTCGCAAAGATAGCACGGTGAGATCGTTTCTTGCAGCTCGTGACGCATGCGCCGGTCGGACGTCCAGAGCATGTGCAGTAAGGTGAGCCACATGAAAATTTTGCAGCCTAGCGGCGCCCAGCACTTCCAAATCGCTGCTGCTGCGTGGAATATGATCCCCCCTCACATACCATATTGTAAGCCGAGGCGGCTGTGTACTTCCCAGAGCAGCTCCAAGCCCAGATCGGCCTATCTTCCACATCCTGCGACAATTGAACTTCGATCAATATGTCCCATAGTCTGATGAATTCTGCCAGCCCATCCGTGTCTAACTCTCCTCCTATGTCATTAGTCCATGTGTCCATGTAGAGACCGTCTCTCACCAACCTACTATTGGCCATTACTTTCCCCGCAAGTAGCGGCACAATCTCCTGGACAGTGTAGCCGCCTAGCCATCTATCCTTCCAGAACAAGATCTGTGAACCATCCCCTATCTGCGAGCTTACCAAACTCATGAACACCTCCTGAGTTTGTTGTCAATCATGTTGCACAGCCCCTGCCATGGCCTCGACTGATCCGTCCTCTTCAGCCACTCCCATCTCAATCTTAGGGCAATCACATGCTTGTGGAGATCTATCACACCCAAGCCACCAAGATTTTTCGGTCTGCATACTCTCTGTCATGCAACCACACATTTCCCTCCATGGATCTCGTCTGAACCAGCCCAGAAGAATGCACGGCATCCCTTGTTCACCCTCTCCACAGCTCATTTCGGAGCTTCTGCAATTATCAAGTGGTGTGTTGGTCTCGCTCGCATGACTTGGTTGACAAGAATGAGTCTCCCCGGGCGTGTCACCATTCCCCTTTGCCGACCTGGTAGAATCCGTAGGGCCGCATCTACAATTGGTTGCCAGTCCGATCTTGTGAGGCATTTGATGCTCAGCTGCTATCCCAAATATTTGCACGGAAATGTCTCAATCTGCCACGGCAAAGTATTCCGCAGTCGTTCCTCATCCTCCTCTTCTCCTCGGATCATTATAGCTGAGGATTTCACAAAGTTCACCCTCAGCCCTAACGCAGCCCCGAATATGTTGAGCACCTCTTTAACAAAAGCCAAGTCCGATCTCGTCGGCTTGATGAAGAGGACCACATCATCAGCATAGAGCGACAACCTTTGCATCGGTCCACAACCATTAATCTTTGCCAGAACCTAGTTTTCATGCGCCTTACCAATGATGGGAGTGAGCACATCCATTACAATCATGAATAGAAACGGCGGTAGTGAGTCCCCCTGCCTCAGCCCACACACATGTGTGAATTTCTCTGATGCACATCCATTTACCAGCACTCTGGAAGTTGTCGTTGAGAGTAAAGTTGCCACCCACGATAGCCATCTTTCCGAGAACCCCTTAACCTATAAAACCTCGAAGAGAAAGGGCCATGACAACGAATCGAAGGCTCTGGTTATGTCTAGTTTGAGTAGAACCCCTTTGACCTTCCTCTTATGCAGCCTCCTAGCCATCTGCCTTACCGGCAAAAAGTTATCATGAATACTCCTCCCCTTGATGAAAGCCGACTGATTGACATTGACGAGCTTCGGCATCCGTCTGTGAAGCCTCGAAGCCAACAACTTAGATGTGATTTTTGGGACATTGTGTAGCATGCAAATAGGTCTCAAAGCCTTCACCTTGCAAGCCTCCGGGGATTTGGGTATAAGTGCAATTAGTGACTGGTTCAATCTGCCAAATCCGTGACCATTGTTCAAGGACAATTTGTTCATGGCCGCAAGCACATCCTTTTTAACTATCTCACATGCCTTCTAGAAAAAAATCCCGATGAAACCGTCCAGCCCTAGTCCTCTCTTAGCTAGCTTCTCTTTAATTACCTCCCAAATTTCCTCTTCTTGAAAGACGAAATCCTGCTCTGGCAGATCCACCCTTGGTAGGTTCAGAAACTCTAGATCAATCGAATGATCCCTTGCCCTGTCTTTCCCTAGTAGTTCCTTGTACTCCTCAAAGAAAGCCTTCTCTTTACCAAGTTGATCTGTGATCACCAGCCCCTCTATCGTCAACGCTGGGGTGAAGTTTTTGGCTTTCCTTCCATTGGAATCAGATGAAACAGCATGGTGTTAGCGTCTCCTTCTTGCAACCACCTGATCCGGGATCTTTGCCTTGCAATCGTTCTTTCGAGTGACTCCAGCCCGAGCACCAGGTGCTTGAGGGAAGCCCCAAGCCACCTCTCTCCCACCGTCAACAATCGGGACTCCAACGCACAATGAAAATGCAAGATGACCAGATTGGCACACACAATTTGAAGTTTAATGTTCCCCACTCTCCGTTGTCCCCACATCGTGGGGAACTTGGTTGTGTTCTTGAGTAGGACATCTAGCCGGTGAAAGGGGTCCGTGATTCCTTCATCGCACACCCATGCCTCCTTGACCGCCTCCAAGAATCCATCGAGTTTGACCCTGAATAGTTCAAACCTGAACCTCCTCCTCGGTTGTAGGTGTTCTTCTAACGCCAAGAACAGGGGCAGTGATCGGAAGTGGAGGTTTACATGGCTTGAAGCAGACATTCCAGATGATCCAGCTCCCAATCCACCAAGACGAATGCCCTGTCAATCTTGGTCAAAGTTGGCGCCTCCCTCTCATTACTCCAAGTGAACCTCCATCCGTGTAGAAACGGCTCTTTGAGAGCAGTGTCATCTTCGAATCTCTTGAACTTCCCCATCATTCTCCGGTCAATCATGTTGTTGCTCTTGTCCGAAGCTTGCAAGATCAAGTTAAAGTCGCCAATGACCAACCATGGCCCCGGGCATAGCGACCTCTGATCAGTCAGTTCCTCTAGAAATGTGATTTTCTGAGCATCCGTGTGTGGACCATAGACTACCGATAACCACCATGATGGCCCCTCTCTCGGTGACACAAAAGCAGTGAGGAAGTCTGTGTCAAACGCGAAGTTCGTCAGTTGCACTTTGGATGAGTCCCATCCCACAATAATACCACTCCTCGTCTCCGAAGCCAGTAAGTACGCAAGGCCATCATAAGATGGCCCTAAACATTGCATTATAGTGAATTGATCCACCCTCTCGAGTTTCGTCTCTAGGATACATATGATAGCAACCCGCACCGTGTCAATAAACTCCCTAAGCGTCTTTTTCTTAGTCGGGCTGTTGAGCCCCCTTACGTTCCAACACACCAACTCCATAGCTGTGTAAGACATCGGGACGGTTGGTCTCCGAGTCACCTGCACCTCCTACCTAGGCCGACACCCAAGCCGTCTGCTCCATCTCACATGCCAAGTTAGTAGGTACGATCTTTCCGAAGATGGCCGCGATTGCTCATAGTTGTTGCTCCTGGACTGGAGAGTCGAACATCTCCCTCAACTGGCCTAGCGCATCCTCTGTTACCGCCAGGTCGTCACACGTGATCCCAAGAGCTTTGAGCAGGACAGTCTCAGCTATCGTCGCTTTAGACTTCTTGTTGTGGCCGATAACCCCCAACGACCGCGTGTTTCGCCTTGGTGTGAACGGGTCTTTCCCTGCGCGCACTCCTCTGATCCCTTCTATCTCCTTAAGCAGCGGTGGTGCCAATTTTCTTCAGCAAGACCGCACAGAAAGATTTAATGTTGCCCAGTGCAATCTATTCTTTGTCTGTCAGTTTTGCTTCCTGTTTGGCATTGCATGAGAGTGGCCATGCACCACTAACTCGCTGCCTATCCGTGGTGTAACCACCTGTGCATGTGCACCCAACGTAGCCCCATCCATCTCCTTGGCCCCTTGGCTCGTATCCACGAGAGCATGCGCCCCTGACGTAGTCACTTCCTCCATCACCATCACATCTCGGTCATGTTCCACCGTGTTCAGCCCCAACTGGACCGTCGTCCCATCCGTGGTGTGCCCCACCAGCACAGTCGAGACGCCAATCAACTCTGGGACTGGTGTCCATCCTTCCTTGAGCTGCCCTGCTCGTAGGCTAATCGTGTCCCAGCCTTGTATCTCCCTCTTCTTCCTCGAGCTAACCACCAGCCAGATCCCTTCCTGCAACCAACTCCCAACTAGCGGTCGTCACCCTCTTACTCTGGTTTACCATCGATCCTGTTAGAATAAATTCGAGGCATACCGTCGATTATCCGAGGACCAAAAAATCACATGAGCATGATACCGAGATTTGTTAACGAGGTTCACCGATGTGGCTACATCCCCGAGGCATGACTACGGGCGCTCCTTCCCGTGACACCGTCATGATACTGCACCCTGGCCGCACGGGCGTTGCCACACGCCGCCGGCTCCCCGCGTGCCATGCTATTATGTTGGCATATGTTACATCGTGTGTCTACCCGCACTATATATGAGAGGCCTAGGATACAAGTGTCCTATTAGGACGCAACTCCTACCCTGTCTACACACAGTCCAAAACCAAGTCCAACTGTAACCTACCTTGTACAATAATATTCGACACAACTCTAACAAACACCACCTTGGAGAATATTCTTCACCACTTTGGATTCATCCATTCATCGAACCTTCGTGTACATTGGACTTTGAGATACACCATGCGCACCGCTGCTACACCTAGACTCCACATGACTCTACCTGCAACTGTAGTCCCTTCTTGCCTTCTCCACAGTCAACACTACAGCAAAATTAAGTTCCTCATTACTCTACTTTGTGCTCCCAACTTTCGGAGAATCCGTTCAACGCCTTCACACACCGCTCATTGACTTGCGTGAAGTGAAGAAATCACATATTGGATGCCACATATAAGAGTTCCTGAACTCAACATCATCGCTCTTTCTTGACTGTCTGTCTGAAATTTGAAGGAATTTCACCGTCATCCTGTGTCACCCTGAGTCAAATTCACAGTTGTCTCGCCCTTTTCCCGGACAGTCTCTGGCATGTCTCACAAATATAGCACTCCAACTCCTTCTGTACTTGTCGTCCACACTTTGCCATGTACATTGAACACGACAAAATATACGGCCATGTACTCTCTCAGCTTTTGACAATTTTAGACTTTCCGCCATTTTCTTAGATTCTCCATGGTCAACTCCTGTGCATCAACTAGCACTGATAGACCTATTCACCAACTTCAATCTGGTACTCATCAACACTGTTTCAGCACCCCTGCACACTTTATCTGACAACATGTCCAACCACCAGTGCCTTGGCCTGTCGTTGTGTCTCGTGCTTACCGCACGCCTCGCCGCTATCACCGCCTCGAGCCTCTGCTGTCCTGGTCGAGTCTCCCGGGTAGCTAGCCCCCACTGCCGCAACCCCCACTACAGAGAACCACTGACCATCACCAACCGATGTCGAGTATCACGTCTCCAACAGACCACTGGTACCCAGTCCGTTCCACGTGTCTCTCGCTATCCCGCTGAAATAGGCTTCGACTCTCTGAATTCTTACGCCATAGCCCCTCCATCAGCACAGAGTGAAAGCGCCCATCAGACTCTAGCTCCACCTTCAACATGACTACATGTAGCTGCGTTATGCTACCCCGCGCCCTGTCAACTTCAAGATCTCATGTGTACACTGCCTTGAATCAACCCCGCACAAGTTGCACAAGCCCACGGGCTTGTACCACGTGTTTCCACGCCTCAGAAGTTAGCCACCATCAGCATCACGCTCCTATGTCGTCGTCGTTGAAATCGCTGCCATCTTCTGCTTTGACCAACATCCATGTTGATCCATGAGACTGTCTAGTCCGATCCAGCCGAAATTATCCGACTGCAACCATGCTTCACCCCATGTCGTGTCTGCCCGCACACATCTCCGTGTATTGCTTTGACGCCCTGTGTATGCATGAACCTGACGACGCACTTGTCCGCGCGCTCCGTTGCATGTCCATATGCTCCAAGCCATCCGATCAAACCAACATAGCAAAACTTCCATGCAAACTTGAAGGGACAAATCCCTTGTCTGCAAATTATCTTACCCGTGTTTGATATATTAACTTCTCTGCGCACATAGCAGAAAATCAGATCGTATTGATCCATCCCAACTACTCCCGTGCACACGCGTTGGACCTAGCAACTCCTTTTTTTACCAACAAATCCAACATGTCTTACACCCTTCGGTCCAGCACCACACGTACTCTGGAAACCTTTCCTACTGCAGCTGCATGTGCACTCCGCACGCACCTGACCTTCGTTTCGTCCACCCGGCACTCAAACCCAGCCCGCTCTTGGGCCTCAAGGCCCCGCCTAGGCCTTTGGTCGGCCACACGCCTCCAGCCCAAACTCTTGACCTAGCGTTACAGCCGCCGCTGCTTTGATCCAAGGAATTGATTTCGTCGATGCCACTCACCTGTAGGCCTGGCCTTGTGTTGCCGCTCCGATCTGCATGCTATAGTCTTGCACCAGGGCAGCTGAGTACCGCCGTTGTCGTACGTATCTGATCTGCCACCTGCTACATGTCGTCGATTGCTTTACCAATTCCGTCGAGTTGACCTCCGATCTGATCGCATACGCTGCTAGTTCTATCACCATTGATCTTCTGAGACTTTACTCCCGATCACCGAACAAACTATGAACCGATCCGATCTCATCTTCTCGGTTGCACCTCCTCTTGATAAAACCACCTCACGCCTAGCTCATGATATCACTTGTTAGAAAAAATTCGAGCCATACCGTCGATCATCCGAGGACCAAGCAATCACACGAGCACGACACCGAGATTTATTAACGAGGTTCACCGATGTGGCTACATCCCGGGGCATGACTACGGGCGCTCCTTCCCGTGACACCGTCATAATACCGCACCCTGGCCGCCCGGCCGCCGGCACATGCCGACGGCTCCCCCGCGTGCCCGTGCTATTATGTTGACATAAGTTACATCGTGTGTCTACCCCCACTATATATAAGAGGCCTAGGATACAAATGTCCGATTAGGACACAATTCCTACACTGTCTACACACAATCCAAAACCAAGTCCAGCTGTAGAAATATTCAACGCAACTCTAACAGATCCAATCGCAGCCCTCTACCCGCCCGACCAAATCCATACACTCCAAGCCATCCATCGATCCAACTCCACCTTGCCCAAGGCTCTCCTCGTTCCTCTCGAGCGCGAGGAAATAGCACCCATAGCGGTCGCGCCCCAGGCCTCGTGGATTCCCCCTCTATTTCATGCCACATCGTCGTGCCTCAATCTGCCCGGACCAACCACAAGTCGTCGCCGGCTCTCGCAACACCGGAGCCACCGCCCCCCCGCCACCGGGAATGGGCTCACCCGCCTTGGATCCAGCCGTCCCCGCCGCTAAGTCCCACTTCTCGCGATCTTGAGGAACGAGCAAACTCTTCGCCCGCTTCATCGTGCCTGGGCCGCGTCCTCGCATCTATGTTGTATGGAGACCGGCACATCAAACGACGACCCTCGCCGGTGAGCCCTGCCATGCGCCCCCGTTTTTCCCTTCTCCTCGCGCTACCTTGCTCCCCTCGTATCTCATTTCTCTCCCTGTCTCTATTCCAGGAACGAAAACGGAGCCCTCCATGAACACAAGCTTGGAACTCGTCACCGCGGCTGAGAACCGTGTCCCTTCGTCGGATCTGTTCCTCCACGCCCTCCCGGACTTGCATTCGTCGCCACCTCTCCAGAGTCCCACGGCCCTACCGCCAGGAGCCTCATCTGCCTTCTGCAACTGTCGCTGCAGCTCTGTCTACAGCCGCTCATGTTGACCAAGGCCACCGCCCTTGTGGGCCAGATCTGCTCCACCGGCCCGCTCCGCTGTCTAGCCTGCCGCACCGACTGGGCCTCAGCCCACTAGGTGAGGCCATGCCAGCGCCCACTTTCATGTGCAGTCCATTAGACCAAATTCGGCCTGGCTACATTTTTCCTGCTCGTGAATTTCTCAATTATCCAGGAACTGCATAATTATACATTTACCACTGTTTTAAAATGTGCATAGCTAAATATACGTGCATGCACATAAAACATGTAATATATGTAAATTGCTTAGAATTTTGTGTAGTTCCATAATATGGCACTTTCGTCCATCTTAAAAATGTTTGAAATTGTTGTTTGCATTATTTTGCACAAATGACATGCTAAAACGATTTATTTCATAACTAAATAATCGTAGCTCTGAATCAAATAAATTATACATATAAATTGTCTAGAAAAATTTGTAGATTAACATCGTGCACTTATTTTTCCTGTTTAACAACATTAGAATTGTGTATTATGCAAAACAATACCAAATTCGAAATATGCATATGAGGATTTTCTGGAATTGCTATGTGTTGTTTTCAGCCTCATTTAAACTTGCATTGATGTGGGGTTCATTTATGCATCATCCCTTGCCATGAGTAACAAAATTTAATCTTTTCATGCATCATCCTTTCTTGTGCTTCATGCCATGTGTATGTTTGTGTGTTTACCATGGTGTTTGCTTCCTTCCAGTTGTGCTTCTTCTCGATAGACCCTGGTACTGTTGCGGTTGTGAGGATTCGTTGACTACGCTTGTTCATATACTTTATGAATTTGATCTTCTTCCGAGCAGGATTTCAGGCAAGATGATCATTAACTTGAATATCACTACTATCTTCGCTTTCCTGGTTGTCTCGATGTTATCGCTATGTCTCGATCCCTACCACATGTTTGTCAGCCTTCCAAATTGTCATGAAACAACATCTAACCTTTTCACCGTCCCAGCAAACCGTTGTTTGGCTATGTTAACACTTTGCTCAGCCCCTCTTATGGCATTGCTAGTTGCTGCAGAAGTGCAGCTTGTTCCATGTTGGGACATGGATATCACAATTTCTCTTATTTAATTAATGCATATATATATACTTGGTAATTTGTGGAAGATTTAGCCTTTTGCCTGATGTTTTGTTCCATTCATGCCACCTTAGTTTCCGTCGTACCGGTGTTATGTACCTTAATGAGTGCTCCTAACATGTGTGGGTTTTATGGGGACCCCCTAATCACTCGTCTGAGATTAAAGCTTTCCTGGAGAGGCCCAACTTCAGCTTTACCATTCGCCTAGTAAGAACTAAAAAATTGTGTAGGGATCGGCTAGCACCCGAATAAGTTAATCAACCAACCGGGCCAGTGCTCCTCGTGAGTGTTGGTCCAAAACGGGCAGCCTACGGGCCCACCACGGGGGAACTCGAGAACTAGTTTTACTCGTGGCTTGTCCCATCCGGTCTTGGCCTGTGACGAGACACGGGCGGCTCCTATCAGAGTGTCAGCACGTCGGGAGGTCTCTTTGGGATTGCTTTACCTTTGGGGAGTGGCTTGTCCATCGGGATTCCTTATCGTAAGCAGTGTGTCATCATGGTGTGAGGATGTTCCATCGGATATCACTAGTAAGCGTCGATGCTATACAAACAGTCTTTAATCCCTTTTCGCGACGGCATTTGGGACCATCGCCAAGTGAGTGTGGGTGATAGGGTGTCCTTCTCACACGGCCCAGAAACCGTCGGGGATATGGAGCAGTGATCCAGAGGCCTTCCAAAATGTAATCGTGTGCGATGCGGCACACACTAAATTCTTTTCCACTTGTGGTATCAGTGATTAAGCGTTTCAAATGATGCAGTGAAACAATACGGTCTATCGTAATGAACCGTTTGGGAAACAGTATGTAAGGCACACGGGCCAACATATGAACTGTGTGTGATATGTGCCCCATCGCACACGAGTTTTCTGCGTAGCCCGTCTGCCATGGAAGACTCCATCGCACACGTTTGCCAACAATTACCGCATGCGATAATGTTCTATCACAAACGGTTCAGGAGCCCCTTTGCACACATACAAGTGCTGCAGACCGTTTGTGATTTGTTGGGTACCACCGACGGTTGCCGCAAGAGTGACGTGTGTTTTCGGTTGGGATCCCACACGTTTCCTGAAAAAATTACGACTGGGATTGTATTTTACATTGGGCACAGTTTACTCTGAGTTCTCGTGTGCGATAACGCGATATCGCAAACGGTTCCGGAGACCCTATGCACACGTAGTAGCGCTGCAAATCATTTGTGATCTGATGTGTATCACCGACGGTTCCGCTACGATTGACGTATGCTTTCCGATGTGGATCGCACACACTCATTTAGTTGAACCGTGTGCGGAGCAATTGCCAGGTTAAAAATAATATTCCATTTTGAATCGGCATGCAAAAAAGCAAATTCGCCACAATATTCTATTGAACAAATAAACAAAAATATCACATTTTGAATCGGCACACAAAAAGCAAATTCGTCATAATATTCAATTGAAAAAATAAACAAAAAACTCATTTTGAATCGGCACGCAAAAAGCAAATTTGCCACAATATTCAATTGAACAAATAGTGTCCACAGGAAGAACATTTATCAGATTTCACAACAATTGCAATTGAACATATGGTAGCTAAATTCCAATGATTTGTCCACACATATATGCATTACATAATTAATCATACTGTATGAAATACGAAGACCTCATCAGATGGAAAACAATGGATCCCTGCGTTATATGTTTAGCGGTTAACTCTTACTCAAAGTTTTAGGAGAAGGCATGCTGAAATCTTCATTATCACCAGTGGGATTGATGTAGTGATCCAGGAAGAAGTCGCTGATAAATCTCTGAACCATCAGCAATTCACCAACCGGTAGCGGTTCAGGGGTCCTCGGTTTTAAGATGAGGTACAATATTTTTAAGATCAGAATGTGCCATATTAGTGGAGTAGAAGATATTAATTAAGATAGACTTACTAGTACTAATTCGCGAGGATCGTCACAACTTATCAGCAGATTTGCAGATGGAGATCATGTGTCTGCAAACATAGTATCCACAAAGGTTGGTCCCTACTTCTTGCTGAGGACACTGAATTTTTTTATACAAAATTAGTCATGTATTTGTCCTGTTAGGAACAACCTAACCGGTGTTAGATGTATTATCATTTCTTTGGACAAAATAGAAAGAGGTTTATTTAGAAGCTTGAAGATTTGACTAGTGTACGGAAAGGTATTTGCAGACTGTTGGATAAATTTTTCGAAAATAACGGATTTCAGTGTGTTACCGGAGAAACGATCTCGTGCTGCAGAGGTAGTTCCCTCTTGAACAAGTTCCCTGGTTTAGTTTTCCATAATGCGAGCACACTGCAAATGATGCTGAATTTTGACAACATCATTATTGATCCAGATATGAATGCAAATTAATTTCAACATCATAGAATTCAATACCTATCCATGAATTGCTGAAGATGCGTCAGATCCTGAGCGTTTGTTGACTCTTTGAGAGAATCGATGTAGTAAACTATGTTCTTGTCTGGAACAATGAATACCAATATCCCGTGATTGCTACATATTAAGAAAGCCATGAACTTACGAATTATGTCGAAATCTGAAAGACAATAAGTGTATGCGTGGTTGTTTACTTGACTTACGTTCATGATATGGCCAGAGAAATGATTCTGCATGGACGTGTTTTCGAAGAAATGGACGACCATGTTAACGGCCCAGTCCCGTAGGTCCTTACCATGTATTGTTGTGCCATTTGCTAATTCATGATCTATGAAATACACACTCTCCCTTTTTCTTCTCTGCGCGTTCAATCCCCTGAGAGGAATAAAATGCAGTTAGTTGTTTATCATTTACAACCTTGTATGGAGAAGTTGATCAGAGTTTGTGAAGTACTTATAAAATCAGGCATCTAACAAGAGTGGCATCGAGCACGTTGAAGTTGAAGAAGAGATGTAAGTCCTGGAAACTCACACCGATGGAACCAGCATCGTGTCAGAAATGATCTCTGTTGTAGTGGACTAGCAAACCATGATGACCTGCTGACATTAGATCCATGCAATATTCATGTAACTCGTGGCGACTGGAGCTGCACTCATCAAAGTATTCGCCAACAAGAAATGGTTGGCCATGGACGTACTAGCGTGCTTGAAGTACGTCTGCTTTACTTTTAGCAAGCAACAAACGTACTTCTTCATCATCCATGGCGTCAGAAATAATATTACTCCCCGATTCGAACAAGCTGCTGTTAATTTGGTTCTGGGCGATGAGTGCTTTAAGTAAGAGGCAATCATTCTCTTTACTCTTCACTTTCCCGCCGCACTTCCTCGTGGTCGTGGGTGTCGCCTTTTTGGCCACTTCCCTTTTGGTACTTAAAGCATTTCTGGTAGAACGTCTGGTTGCCTGCAAGGTAGACTGCCGAGCAGACGGTGAAGCTTGGACGGACTGCTTAGCAGACTGTTTATCTATGCCGGACCGTTGAGCTGCCAGTGCTGTTGTGACGGACTGCTGGGCTGTAGGAGCAGAGGCATTAGACAGTTGACCATGCGTTGAAGCTATGTCGGGTTTCTGCGCGGGCGATGCCAACTTGTCGGTGTGCTGAGGAGGCCGTGCCAACGCATTGGTTTGCTGGGCAAGAAGTGCTGACGCATTGGTATGTTGATCACGTGACTACGGACCAACGGATCAATGAGCAGTCGGTTCTGGACCTACAGACTGCTTAGCAGGTGGTTCCGAAGCATCAGACTGCTTAGCAGTCTGTTCCACCAGGTTGGTCTGCTGAGCATATGTTGCAGCTGGGTCTCCCCCTACTGCTTCAGTGGTCGGCATCTGAACTAGTGGTGCGTCTTCAGCAGTTGTAGGCCTTGCCAGTGGCTGTTTTGGGGCGGAGGATGACATGGCATGTACGCCACAAAGTCGGGCCGGCCGATCATAGGTTGATGCATCAGCCCGCGAGAGCTGCTGTGGCAAGGAGAGCATCACTAATTGAAGGGCTACAGTGGTTGCTCTTGGCGGGGCTTTAGGGATCTCATCAATGAACTCTGTTTCCTTTCGTGGCCACTGCATGTGATGTAACAGTGTTTCTCCCAAGGTCCTTTGCTCATCGAAGTCTCCTAGGACATTCTTCAGGGCAAATTCATTGAATCCAGACTTTATTTCAGTCACGTAGCACTTCACATAGCCCGGCTTCAATGGCACATTGTCCAAGAAGAGGCCATCTTCCAAGAAGGGTGGGCAAACCTAGGTTGTTGCACATTTTAATGTACCTTCATAATGTGTAAGCACACCCTTCAGTCTGTCTTTCATTCCAGATAGATCAGATATAGCATCATCACGAGCAGCTGTAGTCTTAGTGTCGCTGAGGTCAGTTGATGCACAGCTACTCTTATCTAGTGTTATCGCGCAATAAGCAGCATCCTCCATGCCCGCCTCCCCTCCCATCTACTGGCTATCTGTCAGTGTTAGAGTCTTCCGCATCATCATTAGCTCCTCAACATCCTTTCGAATATCCAGATAAATATCCTTCCTCAATCTTTCATACAATGCATTCTGCTTCATTTCACTCATCGCTTTTTTCATGTCGGGCCTCTCTTCTTTGCTGAGTGTGAAAGTCCTCTTGTGCGGGACATTAACACCTATACCAATGGATAGAATGTCACATGGCCCTGAGTTTCTGTAGAACCTTCCAGGGATCTTGGAAGCCTCTAACATCACTTGATACAGTTCGGCATCACGTGAGCTTTCAAAGTAATAAGTTCCGTCATCACGCCTCTTTGCACGTGCCCGCAAGTAGTCTCTGGCGCGTTCGCCCCTGAATTCACTAAAGGTCGAATTCCCGCCCGCCGCTACTGCTTCTTTGTCCTCCGGTTCCCATATCGGTTTCATGTTGTAGTATCCTGCCACACCAATACGGTGGGGTTGTATGTTCTTCTTCTGAAGTTCCGATTGCTTGAAACTCTTCTCAGCAAACTCTTTAGTTGCCCTGAACCTTTTGAATTCTGTCCAGTCTGCCTTTGTAATTTGGGGGTATGCGGGGATTGGGTCCTTGCCTTCACTCAAGTACTTCTTGTACAGCACGTGCTTCCAGTTTCTCCAATCATCCCTAGCCTTCTTCAGTGCAGCATGTTCCACCTGCATTCTCCACTGCTCCGGAACATTGAAGTGATCCATGATCTCCCGGACTATCCTTCGCCGTGTTTCTGTGTCAGCCTTCCAAAACCCCGGCAGATTAATGTTGAGCCTTGCCCTGCCAACAAATCCACACACACTCCTGAACCCCGTGTGTGCTTTATCTGGTTTAGTTGGAGCCCAAGACTTTAAATCAATCTCGGTTACTTCATATACACCTTTAGGCTGGTGTGTGGGCTTCCTTGGAGCGTTCCTCTGTGTCCTGACCGGAAGGGTAATTGTTGCAGCTCTATCCCGTTCAAGATTACTTGATCCCTCACAATCTGCTGAAGACCTAGGGTTGTCCGAATCAGATGAAGATACATCGCCTGAAGCATGAGTGTTGTCGCTGCTACTCGGCATCTACAGAGAACACATGTGGAACTTAGGAAAGGAGGATAAGCATAAAAGTAACAACTTGGTATCAAGCTTTCTAAACATGTCATGCAATAATTTAGCAAATGTACGACTAATTTATTAAGTTTGTGTGACTCGGGTGCCCGCGATCTGTAAATAGGCAGTAACTTATTGGAACAAATACAACTTATATGTAGTAAGGAAGGTAGATAATGAACATATATACGCTCTCCGCTATTTTATAGCCAATTTGGGAACATACGGGGCGAAATTGGAAGAGGGATTGCGAGGAAATATGCCTCACCGTGATGGAGAGCAGTAACTAACAGGCTTCTTAATTCAAACCCGGTCGGACCAAAGGAGATGTGAGGGTTACTACATCGATATGCTCGAGGGTAGCTGGCGAGCAAACGAAGACAGCGAGGCACGGGCCACCGCGTGTTGCGAACGGCAGTGGAGGTAGGCTTAAGGCCGAAGAGCGGGCACATGGCCGGGGTGAGCATGGCGGCAACGGAGAGGGTTCTGCTATGGATCTAGGGGAGGGGGAGCCGGCGATGGAGATTGGGTGGACTAGTTGAGTGAAATGCGGGCGGACGGTGGGGGTGTTGGGGACTCCACGTGTTGGCGGCCTAGGTGAAAAGGGTGAAAAATATCCCCGATCGCCTCCCGCATAGAAAGGCCTATGCAAACAGTTGCCTCTAAGCGCTCGTGTGCACAAACAGAATAATTTCGTTTGAAATGAAGACGTACTAATTTTGAAATGAAGACGTGAGTTCATTGTTTTGCCTCTAAATTTTTTCCACGTAAAGCAATCATAATTATACCACGGGTTTGATTTGCTGGCGCATTTCAGGTCTTGTGTGCAATATGTAAGACATTTTTTGGCATTTACCATGCATTTTGGCATATAAATCAATTCCTAGCCGGACTCCATTTCCTGTCGAAAGGGATGAGGATTGTCGTCGACCTGGGAGCATCCAACGGTGCAGACGTATGACCCATTGGATTTGGGTTATGGCCAATCAGAACGCACGACTCAGACCGTGCATGCAGCAAAGGGGGCATCGGCCACAGTTTGTGTCAGGACCCCGATCCTAAGTCACACCGATCTAGCTGTAACACGTCATATCACTTTGCGGCCTCACGCGCGGTAACCCCACGGGTGCCACCTTACCTGGCCCGGGACCGTTTGCGCATTTTGGCACACGTATATGACAGTGTCGCTAGCATCCATATGACAGAGAACCCGGGCCGACATGGCTAGTTATAAACCAAAAGTGGCACTAAATTACAGAGACAGGCATCCATGACCCAGCAACGAACGTGTCGGTCATCAACGTATGAACCCAAGTCGTAGCAAGCTACATGGACTTAAAGGAACAACGCGTGACATTTCCCCTAAGGGACAGACACAGGAACGAAGAAGGACACATGCCGGCCAGCCTACGTGTTCCGAGCAGTAGCAAGCTACCAAGGCTCATTGGAATCACTAGGAGGCATTTCCCTCTAAGGTAGGCTACCAAAGGAAAACAACTAGGTGTCGGATCCCACACATACCAAGCATTTCAAACATACACGCAATATGCTCAATATGTGCAAATACAACATTGCATCACAACAGAACTCTATGACTCAAAGTACTTTATTTAAAAGGCTCCAAGAGCCATACATAACATATCCATATAGGTAGGGGTCACATGACCCAACACTCAAGTCATACAGTCATACAACCACATGCGGAAGCTACATGTCTGAGTACAGACAACTTAGAAAATAAAACAGGCTTGGTGTAGCCTGACTATCTACAAGGCCCTTCACAAGCTCCAGATCTCCGTCTGGGTGTCAAGCTACTCGTCGACGTCAACGTCTATGTAGAACCCATCAGCAGGGGCAGGGTTCTCCTCTGCAACAGTTATTAAGCAAACATGAGTACAAAGGTACTCAGCAAGTCTTACCATAGAACCTATCATACATGCAACATTATCAAGGGGGGTAGTGGAGTTCATAGCAGAATGCCAGCTTTGACCTTGGCTAACACCACATCAATACACTACCGAGGATCCTCTTCCGTCATCCTACGGAAGGGCCATCCACGGCACTCACACTTATCTTGAGACTTTTAGTAGTATCCATCAACTTGTCTATGAACTGTAAGAGTAACCAAGTAGTCCGTACCGCGAACAACGGCTATTCGAATAGTTTGATAACCCTGCAGGGGTGTACTTCTTCACACACGCTTTCACCACTTATCGCCGTTTACTCGACGTGTACTCGGCAACCTTCAAGCGGAAGCCCAGCAGGGGTGTTGGCCACGACCTGACTAACTACTCAAGTCTCTCGTCCTGGTTTATCGCCTATTTGGGTTCCATCCGTGGGGAGATCCGGCCGGGGTGTCGCTCACGGCCCCAAACGATGTGTACAGGGTTCCCGAGTCACCAAACGGGCAACCGCTACACCGTGCCACGTACCTGTCGCATCACAACCCACCCCGAGGGTCAGCGTTGTGCACGACCTCCAGTAAGCTATAAACACCAGAAACTAGTTGCAACTCCTGGACAGAGATCAAGGGTAATTAATAAGCCGAGAGGGTCAATTAAGGATCCCAATGTGTGGTAGTAGTTGTAACTTGAACCACACATATAGATCTCGGGTCCTAAGGACGATTCCAATGAAACAACCCACCATGTACTCCTACATGGCCTTTCATCGATACCTTTACCAAGCGTATTCCACACTTCCTTCTCTTTATCGGTATGATCATTTCACTCTGATCCATCACCCAGATGAACCAGACCAGACACAACTCTAAGCATAGCAGGCAACATAAACAAATAGCATGGGGGATCACACATCACATGGCTCAATCAACTCCTACACATGCTAGTGGGTTTCAACTATTTACTGTGGCAATGACAGGTCATGCAAGGGATAGGGTTCAACTACCGCAACAAGTAGCAGTTCACACGTTGTTGCCTTAATGCAGTAAAAGAGAGCAGGAGCGAGAAGATTGGGTTTGTATCGGAATGATCAATGATTGCTTGCCTGACAAGGTAGTTGTCGGGTACTGCTCTTCAACTGGATACGCAGCAGTATCCTCGGGAGCAGGACCTAACACAGAGAATACCGGCGATACAATCATTAACAAACAAATGCAACAATATGATGCATGCTCATGACATGGCAAGATGCATGTGTGTTGGCTAATGCAACTAAAACCAGAAGAGTTTGAACCTATTTGAATCAAAGATTCAAATTGGAGTTCAAACTATTATTTAAATAAGTGCATTATCATGTTTTTGATGTATACATCAAGTTAACTTGTTCAAACATGCATGAAACTAGTGCCATTTGAAATATTGGATTTTTCTGATCATTTTTCATATATAAATCTTTTCCATCTGAGCTATGGTTGATTTTATATGATTTTTAGAAGTTTTCGGTATTTTCTGGAATTTCCTGAATTAATTTTAATCTAAAAATCCCAGAAAAACCTTTACTGCGTCAGCATGACATCATGCTGATGTCAGTCAGTCAACAGGAGCTAGTCCAAGTCAAACATGACATGTGGGCCCTGCATGTCAGTGTCACAGCAGTTAATTAGAGTTAAACTAAAACTAATTAGCTATCAGTGGGGCCTGGGCCCACGGGTCAGTGACTAAACTAATTAACTAATTAAATTAACAGAAACTTAATTAAACTAACTAATTAGCAAAAGGTGGCCCACACGTCAGTGACCCAGGGGTAGTCAACCCCCTGGTCAAACAGGTCAAACCCGCCGGCGACGTGACGCCGGCGAGGCCAAGTACGGCGGCGTGCTTCGGAAATCGTCTACGGGGCACGGCTAGGCGCGTTGGAAAGCTCATGCCCTTGCGCGTCGGATGGTGGTGGTCGCCGGACCTGAGGTGGCCGGAGACGACGGCAACAAGCTCGACGGCGGCGACCGGCATCGGGCGTGTGTGGAGACGCGGCTGCAGAGGCCTAGGCGATGCGTGCGTAGCACCTATCGCATCTACGCGCTGCGATGAGTGTGATGGACGGGTGCCAGTGACCAAATGGTCACCGGAGCATCACCGGCGGCGAGCACGGCGGCGGTGCGTTTCGGTGATCAACAGAGCGGCGGCTACACGGCGCAAAAGGGACGGAGGAAGGAGGGGTTCGACGTAGAAGCTCACTGCGGTGCTAACGAGCTCGACGGAGGGGTCGGGGACGCGCTGTAGCTTCGTAATGGCGGCGAGGTGCTTCGGCGATCCGAGGAAGGGGACGACGGCGTGGAGGCGTTGCAGGGCTTCCGGCGGCTCGTGGCTCAGCGAGGAGGAAGAGGACGACGCGGCGGATCTTCTGGACACACTCACGGGGCGAGGGGGTGGCTCTAAGTGCGGCTACGGCGAGCGGCGGCGACGGCGGCTCGGTGATGGACGAGGAGAGAGCCAGGGGAGGGCGATGGAGACGAGGGGGAGAAATGAGAGCGGTCGGGGCAGCTGCGTGTCGATTCGCGGAGTCATCCAGGCCATCGGGGAGGCAGGCAAGCAACCTGGAGGTGGTCGGGCGCGTGCCGGCGCGCGGCGGCCACGCGCGCGTCCTTCTGGCGCGAGGAGGAAGACGACAGAGGAGGGCTGGTGGGCTGGGCCGGCCTGCTACAGGGCTGGGCCCGAGGTAAGTGCTTCTTCCTATTTTCTTTTCTATTTCATTTGTTTTGCATCTTTGTTTAATTAATAAAAATGCTAAAGCATTTTTATAACTCATGAAACTTGTCATACCCACTGTATATAATATGAACAGTAGGAAACATTATAGTTCATGATTATTTGAGCATTTAAAATATTTAAAAGTATTTAAATGCCCAAATACAAATACCATATGATTTAATCCAAAGCCCTAGAGTGTCCTAGAAAAATGTGCACCATTTTTGGCAGAGGTTTAAGACCAAGGCAGAAATGATGAACATTTTTGAAGGGCATTTTCGGTACATTGGAAAATATTTTAACAAACCCTAGTTGTTAGGAGAGGGTTGCTGGGGTTTCTGTTAATCCCATTTCCAGTTTCTTTGAAAGTAGACATGATGCACACTCTAGCTAGGTACTAAAGCAAGTGCTAACTAGGGATGTGACAACTCACCCCCACTTAAAAGAATCGCGTCCCGAAATTCGGGTTCCTCCGGAAAGAGGGTGGGGTACTCAAGTCGAAGACGATCCTCCCTTTCCCAAGTAGCTTCACTCTCGGAATGATGTGACCATTGAACCTTGAGAAACTTGATATTGTGGCGTCGAGTGGTGCGCTCGGTTTGATCAAGAATACGAACGGGGTATTCTCGATATGTGAGATTGTCCTGGAGATCAAGCGTTTCGTGGTCCACTCCGCGGATAGGATCCGAGAAGCAACGCCTGAGTTGAGAAACGTGGAAAACATCATGAACTCTGGAGAGGTGCGGAGGTAGTTCCAGTTGGTAGGCAACTTCTCCTCGTTTGGCAAGAATGCGAAAAGGACCGATATAACGAGGGGCCAATTTGCCTTTGATACCGAAGCGATGGGTTCCCTTAAGAGGAGTAACCCGAAGGTAAGCCTTATCGCCGACTTCAAAAGTCACAGCCTTATGATGACTATCATATTGGCTCTTTTGGCGAGACTGGGCTGTTTTCAATCTCTCACGAACGATGCGAACTTGTTCCTCTGCTTCCTGGATCATATCCGGGCCAAAGAATTGTCTTTCCCCGGTCTCTGACCAGTTAAGAGGTGTTCGACACCTTCGTCCATATAGAACTTCGAAGGGAGCTTTACCCAAGCTGGCTTGATAACTATTGTTATAAGCGAATTCGGCAAATGGAAGACACTTTTCCCATTCCATACCGAAAGATATGACAGAGGCTCGAAGCATGTCTTCCAGAATTTGATTAACTCGTTCCACTTGACCACTTGACTGGGGATGGAAGGCGGTACTGAAGGAGAGATGAGTTTCCATAGCATTCTGGAAACTTTCCCAAAATCGTGAAGTAAAAAGACTTCCACGGTCTGAGTTAATCTCCAACGGCACAGCATGAAGTGATACTATTCGAGAGACATATAAGTCTGCTAGCTGGCTAGCGGTAATACTCTCGCAAACAGGTAGGAAATGAGCTACTTTAGAGAGACGGTCGATAACGACGAAGATAGCATTATTCCCTTTCCTGGACCTGGGAAACCCGGTAATGAAGTCCATACCGACTTTATCCCATTTCCATTAAGGAATAGCTAAAGGTTGAAGGGTGCCAGCAGGCCGTTGATGCTCTGCTTTGACTCGACGACAACGTCGCAGTTAGCAATGAATTGAGCGATTTCTCTCTTCATCCTAGTCCACCAGAATCTCTGACGTAGGTCCTGATACATTTTGGTACTACCGGGATGAATCGTGAGAGGAGATTCATGAGCCTCCTTAAGAGTCATTTGTCGTAGTTGTGGTTTCTTGGGTACCACCAAGCGGTTCTCGAAGTACACTACACCTCGATCATCCATAGAGAAACTTCTAGCAACTCCGCTAGCAATGTTCTCCTTGATCCGAGATATGCCTTTATCATACCGCTGGGCAACTATGATTTGATCCATAAGGGTAGGTTTTGCCACCAAGGTGGAAAGGAATCCTCGAGGAACAATGTGAAGGTCAAGCTTACGAAATTCCTTGTGGAGAAGTGGTTGACCTTGTTGTAACATTAAGTTGTTACAATCTGACTTACGACTTAGTGCATCAGCCATGACATTGGCCTTTCTAGGAGTGTAAGTGATTCCTAAGTCGTAGTCTATGAGCAACTCAACCCAACGTCTTTGCCTGAGATTTAGATCCGGTTGGGTGAAGATATACTTCAAACTTTGGTGATCAGTGAAGATTTCACAGCGATTACCAAGGAGGTAATGTTGCCATGTTTTGAGTGCATGGACTACAGCTGCAAGCTCTAGATCATGAGTAGGATAGTTATCCTCGTGTGGACGCAACTGTCGAGATGCGTATGCAATCACTTGACGATCTTGCATGAGAATGCAACCTAGTCCTTGTCGCGAGGCGTCGCAGTAGATTATAAAATCCTTGGAAAAATCTGGTGGTACCAGTACAGGTGCAGATGTCAGGCGTCTTTTCAGTTCGTGAAAACTGGACTCGCACTGTGGGGTCCACTCAAACTTTTTATCTTTCTTGAGGAGTTTGGTTAGAGGTTTGGAAACCTTGGAGAAATTCTCGACGAAGCGTCGGCAATAGCTTGCTAAGCCAAGAAAACTCCTAACTTGCTTGACCGATTCAGGGGGAGTCCAATCAAGGACGGCTTGAACTCGCTCGGGATTGACAGCAATACCCTTGCCAGAGATCACATGACCTAAATAGGTTACTTCCGGCAACCAAAATTCACATTTAGAGAATTTGGCATAAAGGCGGTGCTCTCGAAGTTTCGTCAATACCAGCCTTAAATGCTCGGCATGATCTTCCTTGTTCTTGGAATAGATGAGTATATCATCGAGGTATACCACGACGAATTTGTCCAAGTACTCCATGAATATAGAATTCATTAACCGAGAAAAGGTAGCTGGGGCATTGGTTAATCCGAAGGACATGATGGTGTACTCATATTGGCCATAACGAGTAACAAAAGCCGTTTTAGGAATGTCCCCGTTCTTGATTTTGATTTGATGGTAGCCCAACCTCAAATCCATCTTAGAAAAGACTGAGGATCCAGCGAGCTGATCATACAGGTCGTTGATCCTGGGGAGCGGATACTTATTCTTTATGGTGACCAGATTGACAGGTCGGTAATCTACAACCATCCGCTTCGTTCCATCCTTCTTCTTGACGAAGAGGACGGGGCAAGCCCAAGGGGAAGAACTAGGACGGATGAAACCTTTTTGCAAGGACTCATCGAGTTGTTTCTTTAGCTCAGCTAATTCTAGTGGTGCCATCTTATAAGGTCTCCTAGAGATTGGGACAGTTCCAGGGATAAGATCTATCACGAACTCGACATCTCTGTCAGGTGGAATTCCTGGCAGTTCTTCTGGAAAAACATCCGGGAAGTCACGGACTACCGGGATATCTTCGAGTTCTCGTAGAGGGCTGGCATTAAGAGAGTAGAGCTGACGCTCAGCCATTCGGGTCAAGACATTGACTATCTTGCCGGATGGGTGTGTAAGTTGAACGGTCCTAGTATAGCAATCAAACTTGGCGTAATGAGTTGTCATCCAATCCATACCCAAGATGATGTTTATGTCCGAGGACTTGAGAGCGATTAGAGATGCAAGGAAAACAAGTCTATCGACAAGGATTTCATTTCCATGGCTTACCCTAGAGGTTTGCCACTTTGAACCAGGAGTTTGAATAACCATGGAAGTAGGCATGTCACAAAAAGTCATGTTGTGCAATCGAGCATAGCTCTCAGATATGAACGAATGGGATGCTCCAGTATCGAAAAGAACAGATGCCGGATGGCAGTTGACGAGAAGCGTACCAAGGACGACGTTAGGATCCTCATAAGCTTCCTCAGCAGAGACATAGTTGACATGACCACGTGTAGTGGGGATTGGCTTGACATAATTCACCTTGCCGGTTGGCTTACCACGGCCAACGGGTTTTCCTAGTTGGTTCTGAGGACACTCGCGCATGTAGTGCCCCGGTTCTCCACACTTGAAGCATGTCACAGTGGTAGTGCGTGGAGCAAAGTTGGAAGGCGGTCCTCCATAGGTCTTGGCAGGTGCAAACTGTTGAGTTGGGCGAGGTGCCTCATAGGATGGCCTCGGTGTGTACTTGGGTGGCAGAGTAGTGTTAGGAACCCACACACGGCGCTTGTGAGAGCCAGAGCCGGATGAGGAACCAAAGTCTCGAGTATGCTTGCGGGTGGCCTCGAAGTCGGTCTGGCCTGTTTCAGCACTGACAGCCTTGTTAACCAACTTCTGGAAGGAAGTGCACTCGTGCAGACGTAGATTTCGGCGGAGTTCAGGGCTGAGTCCCTTGCGGAACCTCGCCTGCTTCTTGGCATAGGTGGATACTTCTTCAGGTGCATAGCGTGCCAGGTTACCAAACTCGCGACTATAGCCATCCACAGTTAAACGGCCCTGGGTGAAATTGCAGAATTCCTCCCGCTTGCGATCCATGAGACCTTCCGGAATGTGGTGTTCACGGAATGCCTCACTGAACTCAACCCAGGTAGTGACTTGGCCAGCAGGACGCATAGCTTCAAAGTTTTCCCACCAAAGACTGGCAGGGCCCTCAAGATGGTAGGCGGCGTAGATAACCTTGACAGCTTCGGCCACACGGGCAGAGTGTAGCTTGTGGGTGATACTACGTAGCCAGTCATCAGCATCCAGAGGTTCAGTGGAGTGATGGAACTTCGGTGGACACATCTTGATAAAATCGTGATTGACACCACGTCATTCCTCTGACGGAACCCAGTGTTCTGCTCTATGCGTTCCAGCAGACGGTTGGTCTCTCTCTTGTTCCATTCTGCTTCAAGCATAACTTCCGCCAAGGAGGGTGGCTGGGGCAGATTCCCATCTCTAGACCCACTAGCCTCACCCTGCTCCTGAGCAGCAGGAGTGTTGCGAGTGTTGACCATCCTAGGAGAACAAAACAACGGTTTAGACAAGGATGGCAAAAATTTGACATAGAAGTGCAAAATGTAATGGATGACACGGAATGCAAAGATGTTCATCCATACGACATGGTAATATAGGAACTGCTATATATACACCAGTGGTCATACACACCATACAAAGTTTAGTACAAGCCAAGGCTAAAGTGCAACTGCGGTGAAAGACGATACATCCCATCAAAGGCATTCCAAGCTCCTATACATTATTTAACTACACCTCCGGAACTCAGTACACACTAAGTCATATTCCACAAGACGCGCAGGACTGTGGAAATACAACTACTACAATACTACTACAACCACGGCCTAGCTCAGACATTCGCGTAGTAATCCTCGTAAAGATTACCACCGTAGCCTGGAAGTGGAACAGATGGATCTTGGAACTCGCGAGCACTCGAAGGATGTGGACCATAAGAACACGGGTGTGGTCTCGGTCCCGATGCTGGTGGTAACCGACGCCCACGTGGAGGTGTAATACCCCCAACGTCACGCCAATCCATGCGGTCAGGCAGACGAGTCTGCACGGGGTACAAATCCCGCATGTCCAGATATCCGGCGTGCACAGCAGGTGCAAGCCGTGTCAAAGTAGTCCAATGAGCAGCTCGAGTGTTATACAGCTCCATTCGGAGGGCACGGACCTCATGGTCCCTATCCTCCAACATCTGAACAGTAGTCTGAAGCAGTGGCTCTTCATGAGCAGCATCAGTATACAGACCAGTGTAGTAGCCTTCCTCTCCGGGAAATGAGTCTGGCATGTAACAGAACTCAGTGTTCAGCAACAGGGCATGCCTAGCACGGAGAATGGTCATCATCGAATAAGCGGCATCCTGCACTGCCATCTCAATGGTAATCTCGAGTCCATAAGACCAATGGATGGGGTCGTTAGCTCCAGGATATGAGGGGTATATCCGGACTGTGCAGAAATACTGACTCTGATTGAAATCCCGATACTGTTCCTCCACGGTGTATTCAGGATACCAGCGATAACCGGTCTTAGTCAGCACACGGACTAGCATGGCCGTGTGACCGGGCACATTAATGCACCGAGTCAAATGAACCACTTGGTGAGGGATGCGGCCAGACATCTGAAACACGAAGTAATGCAAAGGCATTAGTGTTTCTGGAAGAAATCGGGCAGCATAACAACTGTAAATGCTCAAACAAAATTTGAGACATCATACAAATGATAGCATAGCCACTCAACAATTCCATATCAAGGTTCCGGGTCCAACAATCATCATACTAAAAGGAAAGAAACTGAACTGAGGCTTGACCAACAATCCTAAGAGTCTACGGATTAGTAACACGTGAACCTAATAAGGATAAGAGGCCTAGTCCTAAATCCCCATAGAAAGAATAGACTGACTCAGATCAGAAGGGCATAAGGTAAAGGAGTAAAAAGAGCCTTACGTTCCCTTCCACAATCAATTCCCCTACATATAACTAAGAATTTTTCTAGACTCAACATCGACCAGTTTGGCTTGAGAAACCTACAGGCAGTCCAGCTCTGATGCCAACGCTGTCAGGACCCCGATCCTAAGTCACACCGATCTAGCTGTAACACGTCATATCACTTTGCGGCCTCACGCACGGTAACCCCATGGGTGCCACCTTACCTGGCCCAGGACCGTTTGCGCATTTTGGCACACGTATATGACAGTGTCGCTAGCATCCATATGACAGAGAACCTGGGCCGACATGGCTAGTTATAAACCAAAAGTGGCACTAAATTACAGAGACAGGCATCCATGACCCAGCAACGAACGTGTCGGTCATCAACGTATGAACCCAAGTCGTAGCAAGCTACATGGACATAAAGGAACAACGCGTGACATTTCCCCTAAGGGACAGACACAGGAACGAAGAAGGACACATGTCGGCCAGCCTACGTGTTCCGAGCAGTAGCAAGCTACCAAGGCTCATTGGAATCACTAGGAGGCATTTCCCTGTAAGGTAGGCTACCAAAGGAAAACAACTAGGTGTCGGATCCCACACATACCAAGCATTTCAAACATACACGCAATATGCTCAATATGTGCAAATACAACATTGCATCACAACAAAACTCTATGACTCAAAGTACTTTATTTAAAAGGCTCCAAGAGCCATACATAACATATCCATACAGGTAGGGGTCACATGACCCAACACTCAAGTCATACAGTCATACAAGCATAAGCGGAAGCTACATGTCTGAGTACACACAACTTAGAAAATAAAACAGGCTTGGTGTATCCTGACTATCTACAAGGCCCTTCACAAGCTCCAAATCTCCGTCTGGGTGTCAAGCTACTCGTCGACGTCAACGTCTATGTAGAACCCATCAGCAGGGGCAGGGTTCTCCTCTGCAACAGTTATTAAGCAAACATGAGTACAAAGGTACTCAGCAAGTCTTACCACAGAACCTATCATACATGCAACATTATCAAGGGGGGTAGTGGAGTTCATAGCAGAATGCCAGCTTTGACCTTGGCTAACCTATACTACAACTCTCAACAGATTGCAAGATGTTATTACGGACACGAGTCCTCTACTCACCACATCAATACACTACCGAGGATCTTCTTCCGTCATCCTATGGAAAGGCCATCCACGGCACTCACACTTATCTTGAGGCTTTTAGTAGTATCCATCAACTTGTCTATGAACTGTAAGAGTAACCAAGTAGTCCGTACCGCGAACAACGACTATTCGAATAGTTTGATAACCCTGCAGTGGTGTACTTCTTCACACACGCTTTCACCACTTATCGCCGTTTACTCGGCGTGTACTCGGCAACCTTCAAGCGGAAGCCCAGCGGGGGTGTTGGCCACGACCTGACTAACTACTCGAGTCTCTCGTCCAGGTTTATCGCCTATTTGGGTTCCATCCGTGGGGAGATCCGGCCGGGGTGTCGCTCACGGCCCCAAACGATGTGTACAGGGTTCCCGAGTCACCAAACGGGCAACCGGTACACCGTGCCACGTACCTGTCGCATCACAACCCACCCCGAGGGTCAGCGTTGTGCACGACCTCCAGTAAGCTATAAACACCAGAAACTAGTTGCAACTCCTGGACAGAGATCAAGGGTAATTAATAAGCCGAGAGGGTCAATTAAGGATCCCAATGTGTGGTAGTAGCTGTAACTTGAACCACACATACAGATCTCGGGTCCTAAGGACGATTCTAATGAAACAACCCACCATGTACTCCTACATGGCCTTTCATCGATACCTTTACCAAGCGTATTCCACACTTCCTTCTCTTTATCGGTATGATCATTTCACTCTGATCCATCACCCAGATGAACCAGACCAGACACAACTCTAAGCATAGCAGGCAACATAAACAAATAGCATGGGGGATCACACATCACATGGCTCAATCAACTCCTACACATGCTAGTGGGTTTCAACTATTTACTGTGGCAATGACAGGTCATGCAAGGGATAGGGTTCAACTACCGCAGCAAGTAGCAGTTCACACGCTGTTGCCTTAATGCAGTAAAAGAGAGCAGGAGCGAGAAGATTGGGTTTGTATCGGAATGATCAATGATTGCTTGCCTGACAAGGTAGTTGTCGGGTACTGCTCTTCAACTGGATACGCAGCAGTATCCTCGGGAGCAGGACCTAACACAGAGAATACCGGCGATACAATCATTAACAAACAAATGCAACAATATGATGCATGCTCATGACATGGCAAGATGCATGTGTGTTGGCTAATGCAACTAAAACTAGAAGAGTTTGAACCTATTTGAATCAAAGATTCAAATTGGAGTTCAAACTATTATTTAAATAAGTGCATTATCATGTTTTTGATGTATACAGCAAGTTAACTTGGTCAAACATGCATGAAACTAGTGCCATTGGAAAGATTGGATTTTTCTGATCATTTTTCATATATAAATCTTTTCCATCTGAGCTATGGTTGATTTTATATGATTTTTAATAGTTTTGGGTATTTTCTGGAATTTCCTGAATTATTTTTAATCTAAAAATCCCAGAAAAACCTTTACTGCGTCAGCATGACATCATGCTGACGTCAATCAGTCAACAGGAGCTAGTCCAAGTCAAACATGACATGTGGGCCCTGCATGTCAGTGTCACAGCTAATTAACTAAGTTAATTAGAGTTAAACTAAAACTAATTAGCTGTCAGTGGGGCCTGGGCCCACGGGTCAGTGACTAAACTAATTAACTAATTAAATTAACAGAAACTTAATTAAACTAACTAATTAGCAAAAGGTGGCCCACACGTCAGTGACCCAGGGGTAGTCAACCCCCTGGTCAAACAGGTCAAACCCGCCGGCGACGTGACGCCGGCGAGGCCAAGTACGGCGGCGTGCTTCAGAAATCGTCTACGGGGCACGGCTCGAGCTGTGGCTAGGCGCGTTGGAAAGCTCTTGCCCTTGCGTGTCGGATGGTGGTGGTCGCCGGACCTGGGGTGGCCGGACACGACGGCAACAAGCTCGACGGCGGCGACCGGCATCGGGCGTGTGTGGAGACGCGGCTGGAGAGGCCTAGGCGATGCGTGCGTAGCACCTATCGCATCTACGCGCTGCGGTGAGTGTGATGGACGGGTGCCAGTGACCAAATGGTCACCGGAGCATCACCGGCGGCGAGCACGGCAGCGGTGCGTTTCGGTGATCAACAGAGCGGCGGCTACACGGCGCAAAAGGGACGGAGGAAGGAGGGGTTCGACGTAGAAGCTCACTGCGGTGCTAACGAGGTCGACGGAGGGGTCGGGGACGCGCTGTAGCTTCGTAACGGCGGCGAGGTGCTCCGGCGATCCGAGGAAGGGGACGACGGCGTGGAGGCGTTGCAGGGCTTCCGGCGGCTCATGGCTCAGCAAGGAGGAAGAGGACGACGCGGCGGATCTTCTGGACACACTCACGGGGCGAGGGGGTGGCTCTAAGTGCGGCTACGGCGAGCGGCGGCGACGGCGGCTCGGTGATGGAGGAGGAGAGAGCCAGGGGAGGGCGATGGAGACGAGGGGGAGAAATGAGAGCGGTCGGGGCAGCTGCGTGTCGATTCGTGGAGTCATCGAGGCCATCGGGGAGGCAGGCAAGCAGCCTGGAGGTGGCCGGGCGCGTGCCGGCGCGCGGCGGCCACGCGCGCGTCCTTCTGGCGCGAGGAGGAAGACGACAGAGGAGGGCTGGTGGGCTGGGTCGGCCTGCTACAGGGCTGGGCCCGAGGTAAGTGCTTCTTCCTATTTTCTTTTCTGTTTCATTTGTTTTGCATCTTTGTTTAATTAATAAAAATGCTAAAGCATTTTTATAACTCATGAAACTTGTCATACCCACTGTATATAATATGAACAGTAGGAAACATTATAGTTCATGATTATTTGAGCATTTAAAATATTTAAAAGTATTTAAATGCCCAAATACAAATACCATATGATTTAATCCAAAGCCCTAGAGTGTCCTAGAAAAATGTGCACCATTTTTGGCAGAGGTTTAAGACCAAGGCAGAAATGATGAACATTTTTGAAGGGCATTTTGGGTACATTGGAAAATATTTTAACAAACCCTAGTTGTTAGGAGAGGGGTGCTGGGGTTTCTGTTAATCCCATTTCCAGTTTCTTTGAAAGTAGACATGATGCACACTCTAGCTAGGTACTAAAGCAAGTGCTAACTAGGGATGTGACAGTTTGGTAGGCATGCGGCTTTCGTGTGTGATTCGTGTGCTATTTGAAAACATTTTTTGGGAGGGGCTATTTGAAAACATTTACATGTGTTGTCGAAAGGGATGAGGATCGTCGTTCGATCAAGGAGAATCCAACGATGCAGACGTACGATCTGTGGGGTTTGGCTTCTAGCCAATCAGAACGCACGAATCAGATCGCGCGCATGGCAGCGGGGGTCATCGGCCACGGTTTAGTGGACACGCGGCTTTTGTGAGTGAACCGTGTGCTCTTTGAAAACATTTACATTACCTAACATCATATTTTTGTTTGAATGAAAACATGAGTTCATCATTTCGCCTCCAATTTTTTTCCACGATAAGAAATCACGATTGTACCCTATGGTTTGATGTTCTGGTACATTTTACCATGCAGCAGGCCTGGCTAGCAATCTCAAACTATGAATATGCAAAAAAATAGATCAGGTTTGTATGTATATGTATATATAGTCGCAACTACATGTGCGTGTTAGCAAGATCATTTGTGTGTCACTTTGCGAGTTTTCATTCATTGTGCGAGAAACGAGAAAAAACTTCAAACAGTTCGGCCGCAGGGTGCGGCCAGAGGCATAGGCCTTGTTGATATTTTAATTTCAGGAAATGCATATAGAGTCCGGAAAATAACGAAAATCATTGTGTCACTGTCGCGTGCTCTCACGATCTCATGGAAAAAATTGGTAAAGTTTGGCACAAGTTTTGGTGCTCGTACCTTCCATACCGGAACATCTCACAAGAAGGATCATAGTTTCCAAAAGGAGATGTGGCACTTCGGACTACAAATCGTCAGGTACTAGCTACATCGTTCCGACCCATTTCAGGTCGTCTGATATGTTTAAGTCATTCTTTGCACTTACCTTGCATTGCATTTTAGTACATATATAATTAATTAAAGTCAAATACCCTACTACAACTACATGTGGGTGTTTTAGTTAGGCTATATATACTTAGGCTACTCATAGTGGAGAGTGTCATATACTAGCTAGTATCATGCTATATATATATATATATATATATATATATATATATATATATATATATATATATATATGATACTAGTGTATGATACTACCTTTAATTAATTATAGCGCATAGTATAATACATAGAGTATAGTATCATAGATCATATTTATTGTCATGCATGATACAAATTAGTGTCGCATTTAACATGATACAGTATCTACCTATATGTTACTCTAACACTCTCTACATATATTTAATTCTTTGCCACATCATCATACTTGTTATTTCCGAGTGCATGACATCGTCAGCTATGATGATACCACCACTATTGAAAACCTTATATAATGGGGAGTATCATATACTATATATAGTATCGTGCATATGATACTGGTGTATTATACTACGTGCGTACCCTCATAGTGCATATATAGTATCATAGAGTAGTATATATCATAGATGACCGTATTTATGGCCATGCATGACACAAAGTAGTATAGCATTTATTATATATATATATATGTTACGGTATCTACCTATGTTACTGCTTCTTTGCCACATCATCATATTTGCTATTTGTGGGTGCATGATACCGGCTATGATATCCCCATTATGGCCACACTAAGGCTGGTCGTAATATGGGAGTATCAAGCGGTATC
Organism: Secale cereale; assembly: GCA_902687465.1. NCBI lineage: Eukaryota > Viridiplantae > Streptophyta > Magnoliopsida > Poales > Poaceae > Secale > Secale cereale. Next base: position 393,292,924 of record LR738711.1, on the reverse strand, counting down.
ATGCATGCCAACTAGACTTTTTGGATGATGTGGCACACAGTTAAATGAGGAAAGAGAGTGTGTGGTATCATATCATGATACTGTATCATATTAAATGTTGTACTACTTTGTGTTATGCATGGCAATTAATAAGGCAACCTAAGGCTGGTCATAGTGGGTAGTAATTTAGACTAGTGTCATGCGTGACACTAGTCCAAGTTACCACCTTCATAGTGTAAAGTAACATAGTGGTAGTGTTATATATGGTTTCATTTATTATCTTGTAGACTCATCCTATCTTGGGAAGCGCTATGTTACAGTATCATATTATGTTATTACCTCTCATTAACTAGTTTCCACATAAACAAAAATTTCTTGTAGTGCGCTATGTTACTTTCTAAGTTACTCCAACTATGAATAACCTAAGATACTAACTTATGATACTATGCATGCGCGCATTACGGAGGTATTACCGATAATATACTAGTATCATGCATATATACTCCTTTCCGGTTTATAGGCTTACCTCAAAATTTTAGTTTTTCCATTTATAAGGCTCAATTTGGTTGTTCCTGATCACATGTTCAGATTCCAAGGTGCATTAAATCATTGCATGCAAGTATTAAGAGAAAGTTGACAAATGCATGTACTTTATGCATGCATGTATTGCAATTAATACATTGGAAAACATAATTTTTTAGGAAAACAAAAGCATTAATTGGGTGTTTTTGCAAACTACAAAAAGTATTCCACCACTCGCCATCTACCTTGGTTGGTGAGATATTTGAATTGAGCCCTATAATGCTAGTTGTAATGGGGAGTATCATATACTAGTATCATGCATATGATATATACTAGTGTACGATACTACTTCTGTAATGCATAGTGTCATAAGTTAGTATCTTAGGTTGCTTTATTAATTGTCATTCATCACACAAATAAGTAGTACAACATTTAATATGATATGGTATCGTGATATGATACCACATCCTCTCTTTACTCATTTAATTGTGTGCCACATCATCCAGAAAGTCTAGTTGGCATACATGATACCGCTTATGATACTACCATTACAAACAGTCTAAACCGGAAAGGAGGGAGTGTGATACTAGCTAGTCTATGATAAACTAGCTACCTCACTAAGAACATGGTTAATAATACAACCAACGGTCGGCTATAAGAAGTTGCCATGTCATATACAGCCCACCTCTTAGCGGGCATGTACAATAATAAGTTTTAAATATGTACTAGTTTATCAATAGTTGGCCCACCTTACATCCTCACAAAGTGTCTTGGGTCTCGTGTTGTAGCTGGCTAACCAAGAGCCCGCTTCTCTTCTCTCTCCTCTTCTCTTTCCTCCAACTAATAAGTACATATATATTGTTCTATTCCTTATAGCCTGCTTATGTCACTCTATTGTACTTGCTCTAAGACTAGCCACAATGGAGAGTAACAGACACTAGTAACATGCACATATCCCTAGACTATGTTACTACCTTTCATAGTGGGTAGTAACATAAGTATGGTAATATGCAAAAGCCTCATTTATTAGGTTATAGACTCATATTGCATTAGGACATGTGATGTTACAGTAACTAGCTAAGTTACTCAAACTACTTCTCTCCTCATTAACTCATTGCCACATAAGCAAATTCGTTGAGTTGGACTCGATGTTACTGCTGAAGTTACTCCCACTGTGGCTAGTCCAATGCATAGTATCATAGAGTAGCTAGTATCATATGTAGTATTTTATTTATATTGTCATGCATGACACATAGTAGCATATCATTTATTATGATACGGTTTCATGATATGATACTTAACCCTCTCTTTCTTCATTTAATTCTATGACAGCTCATCAAAATTGCCTAGTTGGCATGCATGATACCAGCTATGATACCCCCTTACTATCAGCCTAGCAAAGAAGGTGTACACATCATTTGTGCGTCATTTTGTGAGTTTTCATCCGTTTGTTCAAGAAGTGGGGATAAGTTTCAAACATTTCGGCCGCGAGGTGCGACCACTGACGTAGGCCTAGTTGGTATCTTAATTACAAAAAATTAGATGGAGTTCGGACATCATCAAAATCAATGTGTGCCCGTGGCGTGCTCTCACGACCACGTGGAAAAAAATTGGTAAAGTTTGGCACAATTTTTGATGGCTGCTCCTTCCAAACCGGAGCATATCACATGAAGGATCATGGTTTCCAAAAGGAGATGTATCAATTCAAAATCCTGTGGCCGGTGACTTCATCGTTTGGCCTCCTAAAAATTTCCACGGTACGCAATCACCATTATACCATGTGTTTATTTTCTGGCGCATTTCACGTATCGTTAGCTATATTTAATACATTTTTTTAGATTAACGTGCATTTCATGCGTAAAAATAAAATTACAACTGGAACTGCATGTGCTGTCAAAAGGGATGAGGATCGTCGTTCGATCTGGGAGCATCCAATGATGCAGATGTACGATCTCTGGGGCATGGGTTCTGGCCAATCAGAAAGCACGACTCAGATCATGGGCGGGTGGCGGGGTTTGGTCAGCACACGACTTTCATCAATGAACCATGTGCTATTCGCAAACTAGATTGCAAATTTTTTTCACACATACTGTAGTGAGATCAACTGAGTGTGCTACCTCTATGACATAATAATAATAATAACAAAAAACAGTTCATATTCATTGCCTGAGCTGACAGCATATCAAGGTCAACATATTAACGGTTCTTACATCAACAGAAAATCGGGCATAACTCACAAATTCAGTACACGCGACAGTTCTAAATTGAACGAATTAAGTTGCAGGGTAGGCATAAAGACTAGTCTTACGGCTTCATTCCCATGTACATGGGGGAACTGGGATCATTACGTTGACCCTGAATGAACTTGGGTTTTCTGATGATTTTACGCTTCTCTGTTACACTAGTGTGTGATCCCTTGTCTGGCAACTCATCAAATTCATCGTACTCATCCTCATCAGCAACATCGTGGACAACTAGTACCCTTCTCTTCCCATGGATCACTACATGGCAGTTCTTATGCAAGGGGTGTTCCACAAAGAAAATCTAGGTAGCATCGCTGGCAAGAATGAACGGGTCCACGTGATATGCCATCGTTGTCCTGTTAACACAAGTCTTCCTGTAATCATCAACCTTTACATGACCAACAGGGATCCATGCGCACCTGAATAATGCCACCTTAACTTTCACATGGTCAAGCTACCAAATCTCTTTGATGGTTCCATAGTATACCCTTTTATCAGCTTCATCTATAGTCATGCATTCTATTCGAACATCATTGTTCTGATATGAGGTCTTTTGATCACGTTCCTCGGTGTAGAACATGTATCCATTTATGTCATATGCTTGGTACATCAACACCGTAGGTGATGGCTTTTGTGCCAACCACGTAGAAATGTCATCGATGGATCCTTGTGCCAAACGTTTCTTCAGCCATTCGGCGTAGTTCTTAGTGTGCTCCTTCCTCTCCACATCTGATGAAGGCACCATTGGTAAGAAGCTTTGGTGTATCTCCGCCAAGTGTTCTTAGGCATAAGCACTAAGAATTGGGCTATTAAGCAGTACCGTCAAATGGGCTTTCTCTGCCAATTCTCCGGGTGCAACCATTTGTGTGCCAGCAAGGACCGGCTTACCTATAGGCCTTCCCTCATGGCGAGAGAGGGGCAAACCTATAGGTCTTTGTTTCATGTATTCACTGGAAAACTCAACCACCTCCTCCGCGGTATAACCTTGTAGGATGCTTGCCTCTGGATGGTTTCGGTTCCGACAAAAGCGCTTCAGTATTCCGATGAACCGCTCGAAGGGATACATGTTGCGAAGAAACACTGGACCACAATACTTTATCTCATCGACAAGGTGCATAGTGATATGGACCATGACATCAAAGAATGACGGTGGAAAAAACATCTCTAGGTTGGACAATATTCTTGCAATATCATCTTGCATATGTGTTATGCCCAGTATGAGACTATACCTCCTACGTGTCGAGGCACGACTTAAAGGCATAATCTCATACTAGAATGATCTCAAGTATGGTATCTTTGCACGACTCATGTAAAAGAGGGATAAAATTGCAAAGGAGTAGTTGGCTTACACTCGCCACATCACACAATGCATTACATAAACATTCATCATCCAAATAACATCATAGTCCGACTACGGACGAAGATCCAAATGAAAGATACCATAAATAAAGCAACACAAGGTCCCGATCATCCTAGTAAGAGCCCTACTGATCCTCTAGGTAAGACACATAGTATCGCCTACGTTCTTCATCGAACTCCCAATACGACTCTGAACCACCAGCTGTGTAGTTCTCAACGGTACCTGCATCTGGTGTTGTGTAGAATCTGTGAGCCACAGAGGACACAGCAATCCCGTTCCCGGGTAGCAAAACTATCAAAGCCTTGGGTGTGGAACAAGGCTGAAAACAAGGTTTGCAGCAGCACTAGCACTAGCTTACATGTTCAGAGCGAGAAGAGAAAATGCCAACGATCGCCAAAGTGATCACGAAGTGATCCTATCTAAGCACGTCAAACATAACCCCACCGTGTTCACTTCCCGAACCCCTTCGGAAAGCGACCGTCACGGTTACTCACGCTGGTAGTGTATTCTGAACATAGTGTCAAGTTTTCTACAATCGGATATTAACAAATTCCCATCTGCCACATAATCTCGGGCACGGCTTTCAAAAGATCAAAACCCTGCAGGGGTGTCCCAACTTAGCCCATCACAAGCTCACGATCTGTGGAGTCGCAACTCCAAGGTGGGAAGACCCGAGTATTCTCGGAATCCCGTGCTCAAGATATTCCGACAAAGGTAAAACTAATCTAGCAAGACCTCCCAGCGTGCCGACACCCTGATAGTAGCCGCGCGTATCTCGTCTCAGGCCACGACCGGATGGGCGATGCTATAGGTTTTTACCAGCCCTCGGGTTTCCCCAAGTTGGCCTCGCAGGCTCCCCAGTTTGGACCAACACTCATGTGGAGCACTGGCCCGGGTTGTTAATTAAGAAAAGGGTTTATAACTCCCTATGCAAGTTTTAGTTATTAGGCAAATGTAAAACCAATGTTGGGCCTTGCTGGAAAAGCTTTAGCGCTACGCGGGTTATCGAGGGGGGGCCATAAACCCCAACCGTGTTAGGGACGTAAAATCAAGGAACATAACACCGGTTTAAACAGTTCCTAGGGTGGCATGAATGGAACAAAACACCAAGCAAAGGCTTAGCCTTCCACCCATTGCCAAATATATAGGTGATTTAGTTTAACAGATTATATATTGTGATATCCCAACAATAACTTCATCATGAAGCAAGAATCTTCAAATCTTCTCCTGCAACTAACAATGCTATAAGAGGGGCTGAGCGAAGCCTACGTAGCCAATCAAAGGTTTTCCAGGTTGGGTGGTTAGAGAGTTTCATGTCAACAATAGGAGGCTGACAAACAGACATAGGCATCGAGGCAATAAGCTAAAGAGCAAGACATCTAGCATAGGCAAAGATAGTAGTGATATTTGGGTAAGGTTATCTTGCCTGTTGAATCCTCGGAGGGAACGTAACCTTGCTCCTCACACTCAACCTCGGTAGAAACCTCGTACTCCGTATCGTCACCGGGCTCTAACCAAACACAACAATGCAACAACGGAACAAAATCAATCAACATGCAGTGCTCAACCATATGATGCATGCACATGAAGCATATGAACATGGAAGAAATGATGCATGTCCTAGGGGTCACAAGAATGCATCAACATCATAACCCAACAAGATCATACACAGGCATGAAACAAGCAAAGGAACAACTTAGCAAGTTTATGTAGTTGTCCAAACAAGCATGCAACATGTTTTAAGAAGGTGGTTAACATGGCAAGGGTGCAACTAACATAACAACAACATGCTAGCACATTTAAATGGGCTGGAATTAAATAACACAATATCCAGAAACTCCCATATTAATTTATTTGCATTTGGGACAGATCTGAAAAACTTCTGTGATAGAGTTGTCAAACATGCGAAACAACATCACCAAAATATTCTACACATTTTTCTACCCCAAATGCATATGAAGTTTGTTAAATTTGGAGTTGTAGATATTTAGTTATGATTTTTACAAGTTTAAGCATATTTAAAACAAGTTTAAATTCAAACAGCATTTTAAATGTTTTTAAACATGGCAGCAAGTAGCATATTCATAATCTACATAAGATTCTAAGAACTTTTCATATATAACTCAAATTCATCAGAAACGTATTTATGCAGATATTAAATAAACAAGAAAAATAGAAAAGAAAAAGGAAATAAGACAAAACAGACGCCAGTGTCTAGATCGACCCAGGCTCAACTAGCCCAAGTCACTGACAGAGGGGGCCCGGCGGGGCTGAGCTGGCAACGTGGGTGCGCGCGGGGGTGGAGACGGCGCTGTGAGGCTGGCAGGTGGGGCCCTGCTGTCAGCCTCAGGCGAAAATGCAAAAAGGGGGCGAAATCCACTGCGCCCGCGAGGAATCGAACCCACGACCGCTTGCTATAACTGACGGAGACAAACCACTGCGCTACTGAACTGAACTCGACAGATAGCAGGAAGTTTATCTGAAGAAAGCAGAAGCAGGGGAAGCACTGGCCCGTCGAAGCTGCTCGTTGGAGCTGCTCTGGCGACCAAACAGCACGTCGGAGAGGTGCGAGATGCTCCTGGAGGAGTCCCGCATCCATCCAGCACACTAGCAGCACCTACGGAGCACTACAGCACCGGCGGCGAGCAACGACAGCACGGCGGCGACGAAGCGACGGCGAGGCGATGCAAAGCCCTAGGCGGCACGGCGACTGCACAGGAAGCTTCTACGCGACTAGACGACGCTAACGGATGGCACAGCACGACCTAGAGGGGTCGGAACACTCGCCGACGACGAGGTCCAACGGCGACGCGATCGGGCGCTCGGGGAACTAGGGGCTAGAGGGCACGCAGAAAGGAGAAAAGGGCATGAGGAGAGAGAGGAGCTCACCACGAGCACGGTAGAGTGCTCGGCTGGCCTAGTCATGGACGGAGTCAACGACGGCGGCTCTCGAACACCTACGGCTGCCGGAGAGGAAGAAGAGGAAGAAGAGCTCGTCGTGGAGGCGCTCGGGTCCGCGTAGTCGATGTAGACGAAGTAGGTGAGCTCGTGGAAGCAGACGGACAGAGTTGGCGAGGCTAAGGTCGACGCGGGGCTCGCCGGCGACATGGTCGCGCTCTCATATGCGCCCGGGCATCAATTGGATCGACGGATCTGGGGGTGCTCGGCTCTCCAGGCGGCGACGAGGGGAAAGGGGAACCCTAGGAGAAGGGAGAGGACAGGCTGCGGGTTTAAAAAGGGGGCGGCGACGGCCTCGACGTCCGTGAACTCACGACGCGACGGTGAGCGCGGGCGTGCTTTGTTTTGGCTGACGGAGGAAGACGGCGACACGCTCTGTGCCACAGACAGGTGGGACCAAGGGGGGAAAAGGCCACGGCACGACGGCGCGCCTGTTGGCTGGGCCTGCGGGAGGAGTTGTGCTGCTCTGCGGAGAGGAAGGAGGGATGGGCCTGGGGAAGGGAGAGATAGGGAGGAAGCCCAGGCCACTATGTTGGCTGCTGCTTTTCTCCTTTTCTTTATTTCTTCAGGCAGAAAAAGAAAAAGAAAAACACAGAAATAAAGAAGAAGAGTTAGGGGAAAAGAAAAATATCCCCATGCTCAGTGATTAATGCCCTATTTAAATAAATTGACTTGGACATTTTTAGAGGCAGAAAAATAAAAGGAGTTTGAATATGGTTCAATCTCTTGATATTTTAAAACCCAGCCAAATCATTTTCAAAAGGGCTGATATCTGGTGGAGAGATTGTTCACATGGTGCAAGATTTAAAGGAGGAGAAAGAATCACTAAGGCACTTGGCTAGGTGGCTTGCATAATAGAGCAAAGAAAAGGCCAGAAAAGAAAAGAAAGGAGAAGAAGAAGAAGAAGAGGGAGAAGGGGTAGGGTTACCTAGGCATAGCTACCACACACACAAAAACACTAGTGCTCACTCTCACTCAACAATAAATTAAGTAGTATGCCATGATGATATGATGATGAGCAATGCAATGATGCAAAAATAATAAAAGATATGGCAATGCAAAGAAAATAAATGACAAGAACCCCCAAGGATAATGACAAGGATAAAAAGAGGAAGCTTTATTGACATTATTGGAAAGTGTTACATATGGGGCATTACAAACTCTCCTACACTACAAAAAGATCTCGTCCCGAGATCTAGGACTGGAAGAAGGAAGGATACTCGGAACGAAGGTGATCTTCTCGTTCCCACGTAGCTTCTCGGTCGGTATGGTGTGACCACTTGACTTTGAAGAATTTAATTGACTTGTTGCGGGTTTTGCGCTCCGTTTCCTCAAGAATAGCAACAGGGTGCTCACGATAAGACAAGTCTTGTTGAAGATCAATCTCCTCGAACAGAATGGTACGTTCAGGTGTCTTGAAGCACTTGCGGAGTTGAGACACGTGAAACACATCATGAACATTTGCAAAGTTGGAGGGAAGCTCAAGTTGATAGGCTAGATCGCCTCTTTTGCCAAGAATCTTGAAAGGGCCCACGTATCTAGGAGAAAGCTTTCCTTTGATTTGAGGAATGCCATGCAACGAAACAATTCTGGAAGTGTACAACTCAGCCAACTGAGCTGCGTTGATGGATTCTTTGACGGGAAGGAAGTGAGCTACTTTGGTTAGCTTGTCAATGACTACAAAGATAGCATCATTCCCCTTCTTGGACTTAGGAAACCCAAAGACGAAGTCCATTTCAATGTGGTCGAATTTCCACTCGGGAATAGGTAGAGGTTGGAGGAGATCGGTTGGACGTTGATGCTCTGCCTTCACTCTTCTGCAGACATCACATTCATTCACGAATTGGGCAATCTCCCTTTTCATGCGAGTCCACCAGTAAGATTGCTTGAGGTCTTGGTACATCTTGGAACTTCCGGGATGAATCGAGAGGAGGGAGTCATGTGCTTCATTCATTATGAGCTTCCTGAGATCACCCTTGGGAACCACAATTCTGTCCTCAAAGAACAAGGTGTCTTTCATCAACACGATAGCACTTGTATTTGGGAGTACCCTTAGCAATACCATGTTTCACTTTCTGCACCATAGCATCACTTAGTTGGGCCTCACGGATCTGATCTTCCAAGGTAGGAGCAACTTGAAGATTTGCAAGAAAGCCTTGCGGAACAACTTGGAGGTTGAGCTTCCTGAATGATTCACAAAGCTCAGGCTGGAACGGTTTGAGAATGAGACTGTTGCAATATGCCTTTCTGCTCAAGGCATCTGCAATGACACTGGCCTTGCCAGGTGTGTACTCAATGCTTGGATCATACTCTTGGATCATCTCAACCCAACGAGTCTGGTGAAGGTTCAGGTTAGGCTGTGTGAAGATGTACTTCAAGCTCTTGTGATCGGTGAAGATGTCCACTTTTCTGCCCAACATAAGGTGTCTCCACGTGATCAAGGCATGTACAACTGCTGCTAGCTCTAGATCATGTGTGGGGTAATTCTTCTCATTTGGTTTCAATTGACGAGAAGTGTATGCCACAATCTTCTTGTCTTGCATGAGAACACCACCAAGTCCTTGTAAAGAAGCATCACAAAAGACTTCATAGGGCTTGGACTCATCCGGAGGAGTAAGGACCAGAGCAAAAATGAGCTTCTCTTTGAGTGTTTTGAATGCCACATCACAATCAGGAGTCCAGGAGTACTTGACATTCTTCTGCAACAGGTTGGAGAGAGGCTTGGCAATCTTGGAGAAGTTCTTAACGAACCTTCTGCAATAGCTAGCGAGACCAAGGAAGCTTCGGAGTTGCTTGACATTCTGCGAGGGTTCCCAGTTGACAATAGCTTCAACTTTCTCGGGGTTCACAGAAATACCCTCAGCAGAGATGATATGGCCAAGATATAAGACTTTATCCAGCCAGAATTCACATTTGGAGAACTTCACGTAGAACTTGTGTTCACGGAGCCTGTCCAGAACCAAACGGAGGTGCTTGGCATGGTCTTCTTCATTCTTGGAGAATACCAAGATGTCATCCAGATAGACGAGAACAAATTCATTGGTGTAGGGGTTGAATATGAAGTGCATCATCCTCGAGAAAGTGGGTGGAGCATTTGCGAGGCCAAAAGACATGACTGTGTATTCATAAGAGCCAAAACTCGTTCTGAATGCGGTCTTCGGAATATCTTCTTCACGGATACAGATCTGGTGATAACCCATCCGGAGATCGAGCTTTGAGAACACCTTTGCTCCTTTGAGCTGCTCGAACAATTCATTGATGTTGGGGAGCGGATACTTGTTCTTTATTGTCTTCTTGTTCAATGGCCAGTAATCAACGCAAAGGCGTTCCGTGCCATCCTTCTTCTTGACAAATAGAACACCACGGCCCCAAGGAGAAGTACTAGGTCTGATTAGACCCATACGCTCTTGCTCATCGAGTTGTTTCTTCAGCTCCTTCAACTGATCAGGGGAAAGCTTGTACGGACGCTGACATGCTGGCTCGGTACCGGGCTCGAGTTCAATGACGAATTCAACTTGACGATGTGGAGGCATGCCTGGAAGCTCTTCAGGGAAAACATCTTCATACTCATTGACCACCGGAATCTAAGAGATGGCATTAATCTCGCCCTTGTCATTGAGAGAGAATAGCCTGATTGTGTTATCTCGAGAGGCGAAGATAATCATGTCTTCGTCAGGATGAGTAAGCTTGACTTCCTTATTTTCACAATCAATGTTTGCATCATGCTTGGAAAGCCAATTCATCCCAAGAATAATATCAATGTCGGAGTTGCCGAGAACAACCGGAGAAACCGGAAAACTATAATCACCCATATGAATAGATATATCCGGAGCAAATACACTAGAAGTCATTCGTTTCCCCGGAGAAGTAACTTGCAACTTTTGAGGTAAATTGTTGGTGGCAAAATTGTGCTTCGTTGCAAATGGGTGAGAAATGAAAGAGCATGATGCACCTGAATCAAACAACACTTTTGCAGGAATAGAGTTAACTAGAAGATTACCAAGTATCACATCTGAAGAATTCTCTACTTGAGCTGCATTCATCAGATTCACTCTTGCTTGCTTGGGATTGTGCTTGATAATAGCAGTGCTGACAGGTGGAGGAGGCGGAAGGCGCCTTGGGTTGGGACACTTGTTAGCATAGTGACCCTTCTGAGTGCACTTGTTGCAAACCACTTCTGAGAGAGGACGGTGATAAGGACCACTTGACTTCGAAGCTTGAAAGTGATTCTTGGACTGATTGCTTGGGTTGGATGGGTGGGAGAAACCATGGCCACCAGAGTGCTTGTTGTTGTTGTTTGGAGGGCGGAGCACTGGAGGAGGTGGAAGCCAAAACTTCTACTGCTTTGCAACCACTTGGGACGAAGAAGAGGAGTTCACGGCATCTCGGATCCTCTTTCTGGAAGCTTCAACCTTGAGCTGGGCTGCCTCTTGCTTAAGAGCCGTGTTATAGAATTGATCAAATTCATCCGGCTCGAACAATGTGAGAGCTAGTTGGAGGTCATCCTTCAGACCACCACGGAACTGATAAATCTTGGTCTTGGCATCTGGGATGTCTTGCTTGGCATAGCGAGCGAGATTCTGGAACTTGACATTGTATTGATAGACGGACATGGTGCCTTTCTTTAGGTTGCGGAATTGCTCACGCATGCCTTCAATGACACTAGTTGGAATGTGGTGAGAGCGGAAATCCTTGCAGAAGTCAGTCCATGAGATTTCACGTTCACCTCTGGAATCTTTGTACTGTTGCCACCAATCAGCAGCTTGATCCTTGAGTTGGAAGGCGGCAAACTTGACATAATCCTCAAGTCTCACGTTACTGCATTCAAAGTGCTTCTTGATGTCTGTTATCCAGTCTTCAGCATCTAGCGGATCCACACAGTAACTGAAAGACTTCGGTTGGTTTCCCAAGAATTGATTGAGGGTTGCAAAGTGAGGTTGATTGAACAGATTTCCTTGGCCTTGGTTCCCATGACCACCTTGATTTGCTTGGTTGGCTTGAATGTTCTGCATCATTTGCATAAGAATTTGGGTGTTCTGGTTGGTCGCTTGCATAATTGCTCTCCAGGCCTCATACGGAGTAGGAGGGGAAGGAGGACGATCAGGAACTTCTTCACCGTCTTGGTTAGCATTGGGAACCTTCTTAGGAGACATCTTGAATGAGATGACAACTATTAGCCATTGATTGAAAGATATAAGCTGAATCAACGGCTAGAACTTGCAACATAAGTCTTCACAAGAACATTCGAACAAATGCACGAATGTAATCCACAGTTCAATGGTACAACAATCTTAACGAGAAGCCACTTGGGAGAACAAAAGGTAAATAAAAACAACAAGGAGCAGATAGAACAAATACAAGATAGAAGCTTCGTCCCACATGTTCGTGCTGAAAGCTCATGGAACGTGTTACAAAAGGGTTTTGCAATCCCCGGATCAGCATAGCCAAGGACCCTTTAAGATGCAACTCCCGATCAGAACAACGCCCATAAAACCACTTCACTCAATGTTGAACCCCGAACTCCATATCATCCATTCGTTGGAAGAATGCCTACGAGCTACTAGATGAACCCACCTATTAATTTCCGAAAGTTTCCGGTTATGCAATCGGGTGTTGGGGATACAGGGGAAGCACCGCACACTCAACTCTAATCCTACATCCAGTTGTATCCATCCTTCAACACATAACCAGGTATTTTCGGAAACCATTTACCTCGGACCTTCGAAACGCATCTGCTATACAAGCTATGGCAATACTCCCGAACTACCTCCCCAGTACTGGGTGATGTCGGGGTTATCTTACCACTAACCGCATAGAAGAGTTTTCGGTGTCGGCCGTCTTAAGTATTCCAGAACTACTGCAATAGATTTGTGACGACAACACCTCGGAGCTCAACTCCCCGGGACACTGCCACAACCCCTAAATGACAGGAGGCATCGAGAACAATGTTCTCGTCACAAAGACATCGGAACAATCCAAACAATACTCGCGTGATCCTAATTTTTTTAGTGAATTTTGAGAGTAGAAGAGATAGAACATCGTCAGTAGTCCTCACCAGAGTGATAAAGGGATGAGGAGTAAAAGAATCCTACTCTCCGATATATATATAGGACACAAAACATTTCATGTGTGTGCCTAGACTCAACCGTCGATCAATCAGTGGGGGCTCCTAGGTCGGAGAAGGCTCTGATTACCAACTTGATATGCCCAGTATGAGACTATACCTCCTACGTGTCGAGGCACGACTTAAAGGCATAATCTCATACTAGAATGATATCAAGTATGGTATCTTTGCACGACTCATGTAAAAGAGGGATGAAATTGCAAAAGAGTAGTTGGCTTACACTCGCCACGTCACACAATGCATTACATAAACATTCATCATCCAAATAACATCACAATCCGACTACGGACGAAGATCCAAATGAAAGATACCATAAATAAAGCAACACAAGGTCCCGATCATCCTAGTAAGAGCCCTACTGATCCTCTGGGTAAGACACGTAGTATCGCCCACATTCTTCATCGAACTCCCAATACAACTCTGAACCACCAGCTGTGTAGTTCTCAACGGTACCTGCATCTGGTGTTGTGTAGAATCTGTGAGCCACGGAGGACTCAGCAATCCCGTTCCCGGGTAGCAAAACTATCAAAGCCTTGGGTGTGGAACAAGGCTGAAAACAAGGTTTGCAGCAGCACTAGCACTAGCTTACGTGTTCAGAGCGAGAAGAGAAAATGCCAACGATCGCCAAAGTGATCACGAAGTGATCCTATCTAAGCATATCAAACATAACCCCACAGTGTTCAATTCCCGAACCCTTTCGGTGTTGGTGTATTTGGAACGACACCTATGGGATCACAAGAATCCCTACTGCGGTTGCGGGGCGCGGGGTTGAGAGAAGAGCGGATCCAACAGACAGCACACGGTTCCTTTACCCAGGTTCGGGCCGCGAGGATGCGTAAAACCCTACTCCTGCTTTGGTGGATTGTATATATGTGTTCTTCAGCTAGTTACGGGGCGTGAGGAGCTCCAAAAAGCCAAATCCTTCTCCTGGTTGCCTCGGGCCTCCTTTTATAGGGAAAAAGGGGTTGCCACAGTGGCACACAGGAGGTGCAAATAGTACAGTGATGCGAGGTTATCCCTCGCATTACATGACAAGGCGCATTTAATGCGCTTAGCTTAGGTGTCCTTGCTTTATCGGGGACGGGGGAGACATCCGTCTTGCCCATCGCCGCTCCTTCTTGTGTCGACACTCGCCCTGGCCAGCGGTGCCTGAGATGCCATGTAGGCAGGCAGGCAGCTGAGATGGCGCAATGGTGGGTCTCCACGAAGATCTGCATGTTGCCACGCAGGTGCCTGCCCAGCTGGTTGGGTCGGCAGGTGCATGGGGTGGTGGAAGCTTAGCTGGCGTGGGCCTGATGGTGGCCCTGCGGGTGTCCTCGGCAAGGGCCTTGCCGGAGCCCCGACAAAGGTCTTGCCGCGGCGCCTGCTGTCATCCCCGGCAAGATGCTTGCCGGAGGTCTTGTGGTCTTCCTTGGCTGGGATCCTGCCAAGGATCGTCGTCTTCTTAGCGTGTATCTGGCCTTGAATGTCTTCACAAAGATCTGCATGCCACTACGGGGATGCCTCCTGAATCCTTGCCCCATGGGGGCAGTGGACTCAAGGGTGATCCGCTCCGTAGGCGCGGGGCGAGGCAAGGGTCTTGTCGGGGAGCTAAAGCCGGCCCCGGCAAGGATCTTGTCGGGGCTGCTAAAACCGGCTCCCGGCAAGGATCTTGCCGGGGGATCCCGCTTCGTCCCTTCGCTCTTTGTGGTCTTGGCTTTGGGCTTCAGTTTCATCGAGCTTCGGTCTTACCCTGGCTCACCTCACTTGTTGTGCTTGGTGTGGTGGTGCCCGTGGCTCAGACTGCCCGTGCACAGTCATAGGGGTACAAAAAGTGTACCCCTCTTTTTGTACACCGACAGGAGCCCCCGGGCCTGGGCCACACATAAGCGCGACGCGTTGTTGGGCTAGGCCCAGAACGGTGCGCGGGCAGGCGGGACGGCTGTTACCGAGGTAAGATTTTCCGCGCGCTGCGCCTCCCACGACCCGCGCGCATGGCGTGGGGTGGAGGGGCGTGCGTGACGTGGGCGGCATGCGCGGTGCGGTTTCCGCAGGCATGCGTCACGTCGCAGTAAAGAGGCGGCTTCGCGCCTTCCCCATAACCGGGGTGAGTCGTGGGGACGCGGCCCATTTACTGAATGGGGCCGAGGCACGGTCCTCAAGGCGTCCACTCCCCACGATCACGGGGTGGGGAGAGGTCGCCTCACCCGTCCCCTCGGTTCTGCATGTCTGCCACGTGCCTCCCATGCGCTTGGGGTGGCAAACGATGGAGGCGGGAAACCGTTCCGTTGCTGGTTGGGGCGGCGGGTTGGTCCCGGCTCCCTGCGCCTTCTGTGTCTTGATTGGCCGAGCGGGGCGGTCGAGCCCCAGCCCCGCCCCTTTATAAAGAGCGGGAGGGGAAGGACGGCGCCCCGCACTCTTCCATCTTCTTTCTCCTTCAGCTTCTGCTCCTCTCTTCCGTTCGCCATGGAGAGAGGAAATCCCGGCCCTTCAACGGTGGCGGCGAGGGTCGCCGCTCGACAATGCGTCCCTCCTTCTCCTGCACCCGCGGTGGCAGAGCCGGCCACGGGGGGAAGGGGAGGGGGCGAGGCCGGGGTGCTTGGGGAAGAGGAGGATGGGGCGGCCCGCCGGCCTCGCCCCCACCAGCAGTTCCTCCTCCAGTGGAGGGCCATGTTGAGGATGACCCTTGCGAGTTCTTCGAAAGGTTGCGGCGGCCGCCACGCCGTCGCCTTCGTCTCCCGACCCCATTTGCGCGGGAGATGGAGCTGGATCCGCCGGAGTCGCTGCGGCTGCACATGAGGGGCTGATGGATCAGTGGCACGCGGATCCGCGTCGACTTCCCTGCTCCTCATGTGATGTATCTTCGTCAGGGATGGAAGACGTTTGCTCGTATCCACAGCTTGACGGATGGGCTCACTCTCCATTTTAAGTTGATGGAGGGTGGCCTTCTGTCCGTCAAGGTCTTCGGGCACTTTGGGACTCGCGCAAGGTGCTGCATGGAGAGCTCTTCCCATGACGAAGATTCCTCCTCGAGGGAGGGTGACGAGGAGGACAGCAGCAGCGACGACGAGGGCCGTGGGCGGCAGGATGACGGGTCCGACTAGGTGTCGGGCGCCGCTCCTGGTGGCACCGGCGACCCCATCATCCGCGTCGCCGGCTCCTTGAACTTCTCGGGGCCGTCCCCTTGGTGGCTGGCATAGGGAGGCTGCTGAAGAGGAAGAGGAAGAGGGCGGGCGGCAAGGTCGTCATGTCGGAGTACGCGGGCATTGACGCCTTCGACGCGTACTGACGTCTTGCCGCCTCGTCTTCGAGCTCTGCTTCTGGCGCCGCCATCACCATCCAGCCTTTGGGCGGCCACCAAGATATCCTCTTGGTGTCTTCTGCCACCCGTAGCTCGCCTAGGCGCTCCTTTTGCCCTTCTCGCCTCCTTGACCTACCTCCTGGGGAGAGGGACAAGAAAGGCATTACGGGCATCTTATCTCTTTTTAGTTTGTAAGCCTTTGGGCATCTGTTAAATTTAGAACTTGTAATCCCCTTGTTCATGTTTTTCATTCCCTACGGACTGTACCTGAATGGAATGTTTTTAATGAAAAAGGAATGTTTGTCGGGTCATTTGTTTGTGGGTGAAACCCACGACAAGGAATAAATCCTTGATATCTTCAAGATGAACATTTTCTCGCCCGGCAACAGGCCTTGCCGTCTCCTACTTTGCTCGACCTTTCTCACGCCTTTGGCGGAGGCAGGGATGAAGTGGGCTTAGGCTCCTCGTTTCATCATTTTGCTGCCGCGACTACGACCAAACTTAGTCCCAGGAACGAGCCCTAGGGCCTAGAGTTATGGGAGCACGGTAGCTTAAGGAAAAGAATGAGGTTTCACATACCTCAGTCCATAATGGAATGCATGATAAGGGATGAAGAACTTATCTGAAGTTGCAGCTTTGCTCTCGTAGCCCCCGGCAACACTGGCTTGCCGGGGCCTAGGTGCTAGTCTGTTCCTCTTTCTCCCCAAGTGGCTTCGGCAAGGATATCTGTGCGTCCTGTGAACCAAAGGAGATAGAGGAAAGACAAAGAGATGCAAACTCGACCTCTAAGCTAGGGGTTAGCCGCCGCTAAGCACTATCAACCCTAACCAAGGACGAGACTCGACTCAGCATGCATGCTATAACTTAGGGCGCCAGCGCTTCATTTATTTATGCTCAGGGTCTGCGCCTGGCTTTGTACAAAGGGTTACATGCCTTGCCGGCAAAGCTTTTACAAAAAGGTGGCTTGCCGGGGGGCCCGGCAAGCCGCGCCTTATGGGTAAAACTTGCGAAGATGCTCAATGTTCCAGGAATTGCTCACCGGAATGGCATTTTCGGTCTCCAGGCAAACTGCGCCAGGCCTGGTGACTCGTATTACCGGATAAGGGCCTTCCCACTTCGGCGTCAACTTGTTTGTATTCTTGGCCGATTGAACGCGCCGAAGAACAAGGTCGCCTTCCTCCAAGCTTCGGGCACGGACCTTGCGGCTACGGTAGCGGCGCAAGGCTTGCTGGTAGCGTGCTGCTCTCACAGCCGCCCGAAGACGATCTTCCTCAAGGAGCATTGCGTCATCTTGCCGCAATTGCTCTTGCTCAAGCTCATCATAAGCGAGCACTCGAGGTGACCCATATATGAGTTCAGTGGGGAGAACTACTTCTGCCCCGTATATCAAGGTAAAGGGTGTCTGGCCGGTGGCTCGATTTGGCGTCGTTCTGATCGAACAAAGAACCGTCGGCAACTCATCAATCCAGCGCCTTCCACTCTTGTGCAGCCTGTCAAAGGTCTTTGTCCTTAGGCCTCGTAGCACTTCAGTGTTTGCCCTCTCTGCTTGACCATTGCTTCGGGGGTGAGCAACGGAAGCGAAACAGACTTTGCTGCCGAGGTCATGGGAATACTGCATGAAGGTGCGGCTTGTGAACTGCGTGCTGTTGTCAGTGATGACCCTGTTGGGTACACCAAAACGGCACACTAGTCCCTTGAAGAACTTGACGGCTGACAGAGTTGTCACCTTCCTCACTGCCTCCACCTCCGGCCACTTTGTGAACTTGTCGATTGCAACGTACTAGTACTCAAATCCCTCGACAGCGCGGGGGAAAGGGCCCAGTATGTCGAGCCCCAGACCGAGAAGGGCCAGGAGAGAGGAATGGTTTGAAGGGCTTGAGCTGGTTGAAGTTTCTTTGAATGAAAATGGCATGCTTCACACCTGGTGACCAGTGCCGTCGCATCCTGGAGGGCAGTGGGCCAGAAGAAGCCTTGCCGAAATGCCTTGCCGGCAAGGGCCCTTGACCCTATGTGGGATCCACATATGCCTCCATGTATCTCCGCCAACAGCCCCAGTTCTTCCTCTCGAGGGATACACTTCAATTTCACGCCGTTCGGTCTCTTTATGTACAGGACGTCATCGATGAACTGGTACATAGCAGACCAACGGGCTACTTTTTCCGCTTCTTCCTGCTCCTCAGGAAGTTCCCCGGTCTGAAGGAATCAGACGGTATGTTGTGCCCACGCTGGAGCCTGGGGCTCGACGGCGAGGACTAAAGGCATTTCCTCCGCCATGGGAGCGGCTGTCTCGACGGCAAGAGCTTGATGCTCCGCCGGAGCTAGCCGCCCCGTGGCGGGCTCAGTGTCCATGGCAACATCCTTGCTGGCGGCTTCGGGGAGCTCGGCGGGAAAGTACTTGCCGGGCCCTGATTTCCTCCTCTTTTTTTGCTCTATTGATGGATCAACGGATGGCTGAGAGAGCTGAAGCACAAAGGTACCTGGTTCCACAGGTAGCTTGAGGGCAGCGCGCTTTGACAGGTAATCGGCGATGTCGTTCTCCGCTCGGGGAACGTGCTCCGCCTGTATACCATCAAAGCGCTCTTCCAGCTTTCTCACTTCATCGATGTAGGCCTTCATCAACGGGCTCTGGTAATCTTTGTTGACTTGCTTGACGACAAGTTGCGAATCGCCACTGACGATGAGTTTCTTGATTCTGAGGTCTGCCGCGATCCTAAGACCAGCAAGCAGCCCCTCATACTCAGCAGTATTGTTCGTTGATACCTCCCTGGGGAAGTGCATCTGGACCACGTACTTGAGGTGCTCTCCAGTGGGCGCGACCAGCAGTACGCCGGCCCCGGCACCCTGTAAGGAGAAAGCTCTATCAAAGTACATGATCCAGTTGCAACTCGCCTCTTTGCCGGGGAGAGCAGTTTCCTAGACTTCTTCATCAGGCGTCGCGGTCCATTCTGCAACGAACTCCACGAGGACTTGGCTTTGAATCGTCGAGGTACTTTCAAAGTTGAGGCCAAAGCTGGACAGCTCCAGTGCCCACTCTACAATCCTTCCCGTTGCATCTGGATTGTGCAATATCCGTTGTAGAGGGAGACGAGTGACGACAGTGATCTCGTGCGCCTGGAAGTAGTGACGCAGCTTCTTCGAGGCCATAAGAAGGCCGAAGAGAAATTTCTGCACATCGGAGTACCTTGATCTAGCCCCCTGCAAGAGGGAGCTAACAAAGTAGACCGGGTGCTGCATCATTTTCTTCCTTGGCTGCACTCCAACCGACCGTGTCGTCTCTGCACCAGTGGCATCAGGCTCTGTCGCTGCTATCACCTCATCATCAGTTTCTCTCTGCGCCACTAGTGCGGCGCTGACCACCTAGTTTGTTGTTTCTTTGTACGTCCACACTATGCTAGCTGGGGAAGCTTGCCGGCTCGAAAAACCCAGGGCGGCGTCTTGGGGACGGGTCCCCATTGGCCTGCCAGGCGAGCCACCTTGCCACCCTTAACACAGCCGCTCGAACTATCGAGTTTGACTCGAGTCAGAGTTGAGAGCCTTGCCAATTGTGGAAGGCTACCCTACCGTTTCCAACGCAGCCGTTTGAACTGTTGAGCGGACTCGAAACAGAGCAAAGGCGTTGCCGATCGGGAAGGGCCCCATTTGCCTGCAGGTTTATTTTTCTACAAAGAACGACAGCTCCGAGGATAATAACCTTAAATAATAGAATGGAAATATCCAGGATTCAATGTAACTTAGCTTCTATTTGTAGCCGCTCGAGCGCTGATCTTTCGGCCTCCTTCTGTGACGCCCGAAGACCAACGTCCGAGAAGATTCCAGATGTTCCGGGTTCTCCCGTGTGTTTCATGTGTGCTTGTGTTATTTATTTTTGCATTGCATCATGTCATGATGACATCATGTCATTAATCCTTGCATCTCAACTAAATAAATTGTGTGGACCTTCGGTCAATTTAAATCGAGGGAAGGATGACTTCTCTTTGTAACATATATATATATATATATCCTCTCAATATTATTAGGGAGCTATATTAAATTATTCCAATTGTTTGGAAATTCACCAAAACACACTTGCATATTTTTTCCATGTCTCTTTTACTTCAAGTTTCACCGTCAAAACCTTCTCTATAATTCTTTTCCCGTTTATCGAGGTTCCTCCAAAAACCTCAACGTTTTTGAAAACTTCAAAAACCAAGCCCTAGTTCAAACCCATTTGAATAAAAATTCAAATGAGTTTGAATTTTCATCATTCAATCTTGCCACTTCTATTTTTCTTGGATTACGCTCATTTTTATGAGCCCGAGAAAAATAACCTCTTGTGCAAACTCTTTCCCTAACCCCCCTCTTTCTTTTCTTCTCTTTGTTTGTTTTCTTCTATAAAAGAGAAAAGGAAGGAGGGGCCGAGCCGCACCCAGGCCCCTGGCCGTTTCCCTCGCGCCGGCCTGGCCCATCAGGCCCAATTCCAGCGCCGAACCCTATCTAACCTGGCCCGACCTCCCTCTTCCCGTCACTCCCTCATCCCCGCCGCCAGCTAGCGAGCGCCTGCCGCGCTCCCGATCCCCTCGCTCCCTCGATCTTTCCTTCCTCCGTCCTCCTCCCGACCCAATCGCGCCAGGAAGGCTGAGCCACCTCGCGCCCGACCTCCTACTCATCGCCATGGCCTGCCGCTGCTCTTCCCTCGCGCGAATCCGAGCCCGACCGCCTCCGGCCACCACTCCTCCTCGCCGGCCTCACTTCGCCCGAGGCCATCCAAGCCACCGCTGCGCCGACCACTTTCTCCGCACGGCAGCGCCGCCTCGTCGTTGCCTTCCGCGGCTGCAGTCGCCGCCGCCAAGTTACCTTCCCGGCGCCGGTTCCTCGCCATGGCCGCGCCTCCCATGTTGCTCGATTGCCGCCGAGCTCCACCAGGGACTCGGCCTCGCCAAGTCCACAACCACCGCCGCCGGGCACCGTCGTTGCTGCCGCTCCGCCCGTCCTCTGCATCGGCCTCCACCGCCGCCATAGCCTCGGATCCGGCTGTCCTCGCTGTCAATTCCACCTCCGCGCCATCCCAGAGTCCCTCGGCCGTCTTCTGCTACTGCTTCGTCGCCCCGCCTCAAGTTCTTCGCGCCCTTGTCGTTGCTTGCATGCTGTCGTGCCTTGCTGCTTGGCTTTGCTTGTTTTGGATCAACAAGACCTGAGAACGACAAGTACCCCTACTGTCAACCTCGGATGCGTCAAGTTCCTCGCCGTGTACAACTACCGTCGCCAAGACCCGAGACCCCAAGTACCACGACGACCATTGCGCCAAGTACCACGATGGCCGGAGCACTCGGAACCGTCAAGTACATCTACAAAAAGAGTAACGCTACACCCGAACGACTACGGACCGAAACACCAAGCACGTCTACGACCCGTGTACCCCTACGTCAACGACGATCCTGACAAGTACCACTACCGTCGACATGTACATCTACGAACGGAACGACTACTTCCTCTATGACACGTGAACCACTACTTTCGTCGAACTCGTTCCGCCCCGAAGATGCACGCTTCAAAGGTATACCCCGAGTCGAATGCCGATGTGGTGAACGAATGCTTGTTGTGTTGTATGAGATGTATCGAATGTTTGCTCGTGTCCATTGTGCCCTCGTTTGCCTTGGCGGCAACCCGTGGGAACCCGGTGATGGGATCACCCCACCTTTCATCTTGTTCGACTCGCTCACGCTACCTTTTATTTTGCACCAGTCTCTCAACGAGTTACCGGAACCGAGATGTTGTCGTTGCATCATTTTCGGATCGTTGCCGTGGCACCCTTTCCTTTCACCACGATGACAATACTTCATATCTCTCCATGTTAACTTTTACTAAAAATTGCATAAAACTTGATCATGTCATCCGCATCATGTTAACAACATTAAAATGTCTGAATTGTTGTTTGCTTAATATTGCTAAACATGCATATGGGGATTTTCCGGAATTGTTGTTGTTATTTCCGGCCTCATTTAAAATGCCTAGATAGCTAGTTTACACTTGCTTCTTGCCTTGCCATGTTTAGCATCCTATATAGACTTGTCTTGCATCCTACGTGGTTGAGCATATTGACATGTTGCTTGTGTTGTTTTTCTGTGCGTCCTACCTTGCCATGTATTGCTTCCTGTATAGACTTGTCATGCATCATACCTTGCCATGTATTGCATCATATAGAGTTGTGTTGTTTTCTGTGCTTCCTACCTTGCCATGTTTTGCTTCCTGTATAGACTTGTTGTGCATCCTGTGTAGAACTATCTTGCATCATACTTGGTTGAGCATATTGTCATGTTCTTGTGTTGTGTGTTTACCGTATTGCTTGCTTCTTCTCGTTAGTGCTTGTTCCGTTGCGATCGTGAGGATTCGTTCGTCTACCCATGGTTCTTCTTCAAGGCTTCTTCTTCGTATTCTTCATGGACTTGTTCTTCTTCCTCGCGAAATCCCAGGCAAGATGACCATACCCTTGGATACCTTTACTACCATTGCCATGCTTAGTTGTCTCGATGCTATCGTTACATGTCGTGCTACCCATCTTTTATGTCAGCCTCTCCTTGTTGCCATGAAACCTCTAACCTTTGAAACCTTCCTAGCAAAACCACTGTTTGGCTATGTTACCCGCTTGCTCAGCCCCTCTTATAGCGTTGTTAGTTGCAGGTGAAGATGAAGATCGTTCCAGGAGGGAACTTGTTGTTGGAATATCACAATATCTATTATTATTATTAACACACCTATATACTGGGCATGGGTGGAAGGCTTGGCCTTTTGCTCGGTGTTTTGTTCCACTCATGCCACCTTAGGCGCCGATAAACCGGCATTATGTTCCTTGATTTTGCGTTCCTTACACGGTTGGGTATATGGGGACCCCTTGACACTTCGACTTTGAATAAAACTCCTCCAGCAAGGCCCAACATTGGTTTTAATTTGGATCATAATAACTTAATTAATTAATTAAATTGCATAAGGGGGACGCTCCTTGGAGATTTCTTTTCTACATAGCAGGGGGCCAGTGCTGATGGTGTTGGTCCCAAACGGGGGTCCTGCGGGGCCACCACGGGGAAACTCGAGGTTTGGTTTTACCTGTAGCATCACCCATCCGGTTGTGGCCTGAGACGAGATATGCGCGGCTACTATCAGGGTGTCGGCATGCCGGGAGGTCTTGCTGGACTTGTTTTACCTTTGTCGAAATGTCTTGTGCACCGGGATGCCGAGCCTGATCGGATTTCCCTAAGATAAGGGGTGATGATATTATATTTATCACTTCAGCTGATTGAGAGCTTGTGATGGGCTAAGTTGGGACACCCCTGCACGGTTATGAACTTTCGAAAGCCGTGCCCGCGGTTATGTGGCAGATGGGAATTTGTTAATGTCCGGTTGTAGAAAACGTGACAGAGGATCCGAGATAAAACACACAACTGCGTGAGTAACCATGACTGTCTCTTTTCACTTTGAGAAGAGAACACGGTGGGGTTATGTTTGACTCGTAGGTAGTTCAGGATCTTTAGCGATCACTACTAGTTTACGACCGCTTGCGTAGATGCTCATCTTATTCTTGTACTCGTAAGTTAGCCACCATATTATGCTTAGCCGCTGCTGCAACCTCACCACTTTACCTCTTCCTACCCATAAAAGCTTTGCTAGTCTTGATACCCATGGTTATGGGATTGTTGAGTCCTCGTGGCTCACAGATACTACAACACCAGATGCAGGTTTAGCCGAGGTTGACGCAGGAGATGGGTCAGAACTTCTGGGAGCTCGATGAAGAGAGTGGTCGTAAGCTTGTGACGTTTCCGACGATCAGTAGTGGTTTCTACTAGGGGCGATTCGGACCTGTGGCTTTATGTATTTGGTATCTTTCTTTTTGGATCTTCACCCGTAGTCGGGTTGTGATGTTTTGGATGATGATTTGCTTATGTAATGTATTGTGTGACGTGGCGAGTGTAAGCCAACTATCCTTTTGCAATTTCATCCCTATTTTTACATGAGTCGTGCAAAGATACCAAACTTGAGATCATTCCAGAATGGGCTTATACCTTTAAGTCGTGCCTCGACACGTAGGAGGTATAGTCCCATCCTGGGCATTATAAGTTGGTATTCAGAGCCTTCTCCGACCTAGGAGCCCCCACTGATTGATCGAATCGTTGACGGTTGAGTCTAGGCACACACTTGAAAATGTTTTGAGTCCTATATATATATATATATATATATATATATATATATATCGGAGAGTAGGATTTCTATTTACTCCCCATCCCTTTTCACTCTGGTGAGGACTCCTGATGATTAGTTGTCTCTTCTACTCTCAAAATTCACCAAATTTTTTTTTAGGATCACGTGAGTATTGTTTGGATTGTTCCGATGTCTTTGTGACGAGAACATTGTTCTCGATGCCTCCTGTCATTTAGGGGTTGTGGCAGTGTCCCGGGGAGTTGAGCTCCGAGGTGTTGTCGTCACAAATATATCGCAGCAGTTCTGGAATACTTAAGACGGCTGACATGGAAAACTCTCCTATGCGGTTAGTGGCAAGATAACCCCGACATCACCCAGTACTGGGGAGGTAGTTCGGTAGTATTGCCACAGCTTGTATAGTAGATGCGTTTCCGGAAATAACTAGTTATGTGTTGAAGGATGGATACAGCTGGATGTAGGATTAGAGTTGAGTGCGCGATGCTTCCCCTGTATCCCCAACACCTGATTGCATAACTGGAAACTTTCGGAAATTAATAGGTGGGTTCATCTAGTAGTTCGTAGGCATTCTTCCAACGAATGCATGATATGGAGTTCGGGGTTCTACATCGAGTGAAGTGGTTTATTGTAATGCCCCGGATGTAATACTTTCCCTTTGGGGTATATAATATATCTCCGGCTTCATCTATTTCCATTTCGGGTTCTTTGTTTTTCGGGCTTTCGTCGTTTTGTTGTGTGAGTGTGTGGCATTCATTCATATCATGTAGACATGTGCATTGCATTGCATTTGTGTTGTGGGTTGCATCCGATTCCGTGTGTTTCTTCCCGTTGTCCGTTTCGCGTTCCGGAGCTCCCTCACGTGTCCGTGATGTCCCGTAGGCCTACTTTGTTGTTCGGGCGTTTTTCGTTACCGGTGTGCCGCGAGGGTGTTTTGTGTGTTGTTGTTTTGTTGTGTGCAACCCGCCTCTCAAATCTCGTCTCGTTTGGACTCCGTTGACTTTTCCCTCCGTTGTCCGTGTGGGTCCGATGTGCCTTCACTTCGTGTCCCAGAAATATCCCTACTGCATTCTTTTATCTCCGTCTAGGCCTTTTAAGTCTATCCCCGCGATCGGATCTGTCGGATCGCGATCGGAGGGCTCCTAGCGCCCCTAAATCTCCTCCTAACCCTAAAAACTGCTACATATAGACCCCCCCTAGTCTATTTTGGGCATCCCCTTCTTCTTCCCCTTCCCCTCTATTTTTTTTCCCATATCTTTCAGATCTCAGATCCCAAAGAAAAAGAAGTCCCTCTGGTTCCCGAGGGAACCAGGTCCCCCGATCCAGCGCCGCCGACCGGATCCCCGATCTGGGCGAGGTCAACGCGAGGCGCACCTGCCCCTCGACCGGCCGCAGCGCCACCCCAGCGATCGATCGACCGGATCGGCCCACTCCCGCGCCGGTTCCGTCGAAGTGGTCCAGCGGGGCCACTCCTTCGCCAGCCGCCAGCCTCCGCCGGCCCGTACGCCGCGCCGGCTCGGCCCGACAGCTCCTCCCCACTCCTTCGCGGGCCGGCCTCGCCTCACCGACCGCTCACCGGCCCGTACCGCTCCGCCTCCCGCGCCAAGTCCTCTCCGCGCCGGACTCCCGTACCGCGCACCTGAGCGCCTCCGTGGGCCGCGCGCCGCCGGCCCAGGTCGCCAGCCGCACCACCTGCCAGCGGGCGCCGCGTCGCGCCGCCGGCTGGGCCCCGCGCCGGGCCTCCGCCTCGGTGGGCCGCCTCCCTCGCCAACCAGGCCGCCGCCCAGCTCCGCGGGCCGAGCCGCGCCGGGCCACTTCTTCCTCCGGCTGGGCCCTCCGCACCGCCGGCCCGTCTACTCTTTTGTCCTCAGATCCAGATCTGATCTAGGTGGAACCCTAAACTTCTAAGTCACTGTTTCCTGATTTGAAATGCAAACTTTGAACTGCTCTAACTTTGTGCTTGTTGCTCCGTTTTGCGCGTGTAGCATGTCCAGATGTTCGTGGAGATGTCCTCTACGTTTTACCTGTTGTAGTCATGCATGTTAGATGTCATCTTGACACTTGTTTTGCTGTTGCAAGAGTGCATCATGTTATAAACTGCTGTTATGTGTTATTTTCATGCCACCTTTGACTTGTGATATCTTTTAGCTCGTTTGTCCAAACGATGCAAATGACATGTCCACGTGTTCGTCTTGCCACGAACTACGTGTTGGGTGTGATAGGTTGCATGGTAGATTTATTGTTGCCTTGTTATCTTCTTTGCAAAGTGCCATGTTCACATGTTGTGTTTTCACTTGTTATGAAATGCCATCTTGTTGAGCTCGTTGCAATCGTTGTGTTCACCTCAATGAAGCATGCTTGTGTGTTTCGGGATCACCTTCATGTGTATGTTGATGAGGTGCTTACCCTTTGCCATGTTTAGTTTCGAGGTGACTTAAACATGCTCTTTTGTATGCTATGATGATATTGCTGTTTTAGGACTTAGTGAATTTTCACTAAGTCTGAAATCTGTAACGTTCCGAAGCCATGTTCGTGTGATGTTCTAGGACAAAGCCTGTTAGTTTTGGAGTGGATTTTGATTGTTCCTTGAAGTATATATTGTTGTCTTTCCATCCATGTCCTCACATGTCCATTTGAGTGGCTGTAGCATGTTTATCTTTTGCTCTAAAGTTTCAATAAAATTCTGCTGCCAGAATTTTATTTCAAAGTTCAATATGTCCAAGATCATTGCTATTGATCCGTGACTCCGTTGGGGGTGCACTTTGGACCTAGTTGCTGTACTATATATCTAGTTTGTGTTCAAGTCCTTTGTCATGCTTTTTGGGTGCTTTAGATTAATTATTTTGAGCTCCAAAGATGCTATGTTGCTGTAATTTTCAGTTTTCGCTCAAATCTTGTTTCGGGCATAACTTTTAGCCCGTAACTCCGATTTCAGCGAATCTTATATCAAACTTGGGTGATTTTCTGTGTAGATTAATAATATCAGGTTGTTATCTTGTTTTGAGGTGTTTTGCTTGAGTGATGTTTTCCGTGCTCCATGTGCATCCCTAGTGCATCCATCATGCATTCATGTTTTTCGAGTGCGCATTGCATCGTGTTGATTGGTGCTTGGTGTGTTTGTCTTGTTTAGAGCCGGAAGTTGAGCACGAGGTTTCCAACGAAGTTGAGCACGAGTTTTCCAGCGAGGTTGAGCACGAGTGTAATGCCCAGGATGGGACTATACCTCCTACGTGTCGAGGCACGACTTAAAGGTATAAGCCCATCCTAGAATGATCTCAAGTTTGGTATCTTTGCACAACTCATGTAAAAGAGGGATTAAAAAGCAAAAGAGGATAGTTGGCTTACACTCGCCACTTCACACAAAACATTACATAAACAATCATCATACAAAACATCACAACCCGACTACGGGTGAAGAACCAAAAGAAAGATACCAAAACAACAAAAGCCACAGGTCAGGATCGAATCCTAGTAGAAACCACTACTGAACATCGAAACGTCACAAGCAAACGGCCAAACTCTTCAACAAGCTCCTGGTGAAGAACTGAACCAACTCCTGCATCAAACTCGGCTGAACCTGCAACTGGTGTGGTGAAGTAACTGTGAGCCACAGAGGACTCAGCAATCCCGTTCCCGGGTAACAAGACTATTTAAGCCTTGGGTGAGGACAAGGCTGAAGAAAAGAATATGAGGTGAAGGATAAAAACAAGAGTCTGCAGCAGCAACTAGCACTATCTTACGTAATAGAGAGCGAGAAGAGAAGAGCATCGATCGAAGGATGATCACGAAGTGATCCTAGCTAAAGCCGGTCAAACATAACCCCACCGTGTTCAACTCCCGAATCCCTATTCGGAAATTGACAGTCACGGTACACACGCTGGTAGTGTATTGAAACATTGTGTCAAGTTATCTACAACCGGAATTAACAAGCTCCCATCTGCCACATAACCGCGGGCACGGCTTTCGAAAGTTCAAACCCTGCAGGGGTGTTCCAACTTGACCCATTACAAGCCCACGATCCGCGGAGTCGCAACTCCATAGTTGGGAAGACCCGAGTATTCTCGGAATCCCGTGCTCAAGTTAAACCGAACTAAGGTAAGGCTAATCCAGCAAATCCTCCCGGCGTGTCGACACCCTGATAGTAGCCGCGCGTATCTAGGTCTCAGGACACGACCGGATGGGCGAAGCTACAGGACCCAAACCTCGAGTTGCCTCGTGGTGGTTCCCGCAGGCTCCCCGTTTGGGACCAACACCATCGGCACTGGCCCCCCCCTGCTATGTAGAAATAAAGGATCCTCGAGGGAGCGACCCTCTATGCAAATTTAATTAATTAATTAAGTTGTTATTATGAGGCAAATAGTACCAAATGTTGGGACTTGCTGGAAAAGACTTAGCACTTAGCGGTTTATCAAGGGGGTCCCATACACCCCAACCGTGTTAGGAACGCAAAATCAAGGAACATAACACCGGTTTAAACGGTTCCTAACGGCAAGAGTGGAACAAAACACCAAGCAAAAGGCTTAGCCTTCCACCCTGCCAGTATATAGATGATTTCATTTAGCATTTATATAGTGTGATATAACCCAACCAAACTTCAACATGAAGCAAGCATCTTCAATCTTCACCTGCAACTAACAATGCTATAAGAGGGCTGAGCGAAGCGTACTTAGCCAAGCAACGGTTTGCGTAGGTAGGGTGGTTAAACATGGCAATTGGTTACAAGTAGGAGGCTGACAAGAAGACATGGGCATCGAGGCAAAACTATAGATCGAGACTACTAGCAATAGGCAAAGATAGTAATGGTATCCGGGTTCGGTCATCTTGCCTGGGATTCCACAAAGGAGAAGAACGGATCCAAGAAGAAGACGGAGCAACAGTCGAGCGGATCCTCACAACTCCGGAACGAAACCGAAGCTATCAAGAGAAGCAACCGGAAAGAAAGCACAACACGGTAAACACACAAATCAAAAACATGGCACGATGCACAAACAAGTATGATGCATGTCCGGTTTAAATATGCATGGCATGGCAAAGTGCACAAACAACACTACAAGTTAAGTGGAGATCAATATGCAACGAGTTGCATATTGACGAAACACCACATTTAATTATTTAGTTGACTCTCGTTATTTACAAGACAAGGTTAAATGTTTTTAGCATGGCAAGAGGTGAAGCACAATAAAACTACACTATTAAGACATTTTAAATGGGGCCGGAGAATAACAACATCATATCCGGAAAATCCCCATGAGCATGTTTAATAATTATAAAGCAACAACAATTAAACATTTATAATGTTGTTAAATGATGCGGATGAGAAGAACAAGTTTATGCAAGTTTTATTATAAGGTTGACAAGAAAGAGATATGAAGCATTTGTCACCGTGGTGGAAAGAAAAGGGGTGCCACGGCAACGATTCGAAAATGATGCAACGGCAACATATCGGTGCCGGTAACTCGTTGAGAGACCGGTGCAAAAGATGACGAAGCGAGTGAAACAAGATGAAAGTGGTCTGATCCCGTCTCCGGGTTCCCACGGGTCGGCGACGAGGCAACCGAGGAGCTCAACAAAAGGTCGGAACGGGCACGAGCACACACAAGGGAGACATTTCATACAACACAACAAGCATGCATCACACGGGTCACGTCTCGGGGTTATACCTTCGAAACAATTGTTTCGGGACGGTTCGAGATCGTAGTGGAAGTAGCCGTAGTAGAGGAAGTAGTGGTACACGGGGCGACGGTAGTGGTACACGATCGTAGTGGGAAGTAGTTGTTCCGTTCGTCTTGGCGGTTCCACGACGGCGGTAGTTGTTCACGGTCATCGGTAGTCGTTCGAGTCGCCGTGGACGTAGTGGAACTTGTCGTTTTCCGGGCGTCGGTAGTCGTACACGGGGCGTTTTGTAGATGTACTCGGGTCGTCGTGGTACTTGTCGGTCATGTAGTCGTACTCGCCGTAGGGGTACTTGGTCGGGTCGCCGGTAGTCGTTCGCGTAGTCGTACATGGAGCTCGTAGATGTCGGGGTACTCGTTCACGGTTCATCTTACAAGACATTACAGCATAGGCACACAAAACAAACAAAACAAAACTAGAGGAACTAAACACAAGGGGCTGCACGGCGCCGCGGGAAGGACCACGAGGTCACAGCAACAGCACGGCGAGGCAGGGCCGCGAGAGGATGGCCTCTGGCCGCGGCGCTGGGAAGGGAAGGCGCCGAGGCTTGGAGCTGCTGCCGCTCCGAGCTGGAGGGAGGTCGCGGTCGCGGGGCGCGGCGCGCTGCAGAAGGGAGCTGCGGGATCCGGCCCTCGGCAGGGAACGGAGGGAGCCTGCTCGTGGGGCGCGGCGCTGCAGTTGCTGTAGTGGCCGCGGCGATGCAGTTCCTCAGACCGGCGACCTGGAGGCGGGGCAGAAGGGCGCCGGCCTGGCTGGCGCGCGTTGGAGGCGCGCTACGGAGCGACTCAGGCGAGGCAGAAGGCGAGGCAACGCTCGGGCCGCGGGGGATCTGAGCGGGCGCCCTGGCAACGGCGCTCGGGGCCGGGACGCGGGCCAGCGCAGAGCAGAGGGAGCCCCGACGAGGGCGCGTCGAAGGACGGGGCGAGGGCGCGCGAGGGAAGGAGATCGAGGGGTGAGGTGCGGGGCGAGCGAGAAGGGGTGCGGGGTCGAGGGACCGGGCGAAGAGAGAGGGAGAGGTCGGGCTCTGCGAAGAAGAGGGGCAGCGATGGGTGAGTGGCGGCGGCTTGGGGGGAACGAGGGAGCGAACCGGGGCTGCCTCGCTAGGGTTGCGGGGTGGTCGACCAGATGGGCCTTGAGGTGGCCTGGGCCGAAGGGTGGGGATGGGCCGCTGGGAGACCTGGGCCGGCTAGGCTGGTGGAAAAACGGTTGGCCTAAAGGGCCAGGAGGGAGAAGGAGAGGCCTGGATGGGCCGGCGGCCTGGCTGCTGCCTTTTATATAACTTAGCAGAAAAAAAACAAATAGGGAGAGCCAAAAATAAAGAAAAGAGGCAAAGAAAGAAAGAATAAAATGATGAACATTTTTTTGTAAGGCTTTACGGAATAATTCCAACCTCACAAAAATAGTTCCAACAAAAAGGGAAGTGCAAACTAAAATAAATAGTTTGCGTCAAGGAGTTTAGAATTTTGGAGGGGCCTCGAAACAACGGAAAGAAATAAAGGGAAGGTTTTCGAAGGTGAAACTTGAATTAAGAGGCATGGGGGAATTATTGCAAGTGTGTTACGGTGATCCCAAACAATTGGAATAATTTTAATATAGCTCCCTAAAATATTGAGAGGCTTTTATATGTTTTAAAGAGAAGACATTCTTCCCTCGATTTAAATGGACCGAAGGTCCACACGATTTATTTAGGTTGAGATGCAAAATAAAATATGACATGATGGCATGATGACATGATGCAATGCAAAAATTAAAAACACAAGCACAAAAGGAACACCCGGGCAACTCGGAACATCTGGAATCTTCGGGAAGCTTCTGGAATCTTCTGGGACGTCGGTCTCGGGCGTCACAACTCTCCCACACTAACAGAGGATCTCGACCCGAGATCCTAGAGATATCACCGGGTAAAAACGGAAGAGGAAGAGGTAAAACAAAATTGCTTCTTTGACAGACGAGTGAAACCAAAGAACCTGAGAGGTTAAACAAGTTGAAAGAAAGAATGCAACGGAGATGAACGAAGTTAAGAGCACTCCGGTAAGCAGGAGGAACAAGGAACATAACAAGAACCTTGCAGGTTGAAAGACATGAAACAAGAGCTCACGGACCAAAAGAATAAGAAACCGCAATGGTATAGCCAAGGAATAAGAATGACAGAATTCGGACAGCACTCCGTCTGAAAATGGAAGGAATTAACAAGAACTTGAGGAGATGGAATGATACTTGATGAAATCAATAGCATATTGCCTCCGAAACAATTAAAAGAATGGCACAAGGGGTAAGAAAAGATTCAGACAGCACTCCGGTTGAAAAGAGAGGCAAACTAGATAAAAGACGGAACTTGAATGAAGAATACAACACTCCGGTTAAAAGATAAGCAAGGGAAGAACATGATCTCGATAAAAAACGAGATGATGGTTAAAGAGAGAGCAACATCAGAAAGCCTCCGGAATGAAAGAATAGATGCAAGACCAAAGAAAGAATGAATGGAGAAGAAAAAAAGACAACTTCTCCCAAAATGAATTGAAGAGCATCCTTACGAAGAAGGGTTGAATAGAGTCGATTGAAATAATCAACAACAAAAGAATAAACTCGTTGTGGGCTTTAGGAAAGCATCTCAAAATTAAGAGGTGACAACCAGCCACTAACAGAAACTTTTATCTGGATTGGAAACAACAAGGAGATGAAAACTTATTTCACCGGAATGATAAATGAAGAACTTGAGTCATTTATAAGCACCAATATAGCAACAATCCTTAGGGAAAGCTTTTAGGTGAAATACAACCCAAGATAACTCCAATGAATAAATTGAGGTTGAAAAGATCTTCTGGACAAGGAAAAATGATGGTTTTAATTATCTCATTCTTGATAACCCGTGAATCATGAAACATGAAGGAATTAACAAGAATGACATAACACCACCTGAAAGATAAAGTAGAAAGAATTGCAAATGGAAACATGATGAAGAATGTTTGAGCTCCAACAAGAAAACTTGATGAAGACTTCGAGGATGAATTAAAACATGATGAACCACCGTGAAGAACTCCGGTAATGAAAGCATGAGAAGTGAAAGATGAAAAGTATAAGATTCAAGGCCTGCGATGAATTAGATTGAGGTTTGAAATGATATAATTGAAATAGCTTGAAGCTCCGGAAAACAAGATGAACCACTTAGAACCAAGGATATGATTTGATGAACAAGCTCCGGAAAACAGAGATTAAAACACCTTGAAGGAATAAGAATAAGAATTATGTTATGCATCTCCTTCACCAATTTAAATTGATGACAACCAAAGGATTTGGCATACTACTTATTCTCGTTGCAAGGAATTAAAGAGAGATCTAGCACAAGCTTGGGTAATTCCTCAATGAACCACCGGTAGGATTGTGAAAAAGAACAATTGAATTAAAATGATAACAACGGAAGAGTAAACTTGAATGAACCACCGTAAGAATTAGGAGACGAACGAAGAGGCATCAATGAAGAATAGTTGGAGGACGAAGTTGAAAACTGAGAACGAAGAAATATTCTGAAATGATGGCCTTCGGAGGATCACAAAGAAAAGAATTATGAAAAGCTTCGGATGGTATGAAAATAATTCCACACAATCGAAACAATTATGAGGATGGCATGAAGCTAGAACCACAACTCTTGAGAGAACGGGTTAAAATTTAAGAGAAACACTTCTCCGGTCTCCAAATGTTGAGAATGAAGACGAGAAATGCCATAAGAATTGTTGAGCACTCCGGAATGAAGAATTAAAAGGTTGAACCAAAGATGAAAAGAATTGAACGCGATCTTGGAGAAGGACTGTGACTGATGGAAATCATTCTTACGTCACACTTGAAAGGAATTTGAATATAACTCCGGAAAAATTAAAAGAGTCAGGTAAGATCCTGGGAAAAGACCTGTGGGTTAGGGCCCACTAAAGAAATCACCGTTGGGAAAGATTGCTTAAGAGATATTGCACCGGTTGAATTAAATGGCTTGAATAAGATGATAATCCTCAAAAAAATAGCTTGAACGGATTAAGAATGGAATTATGAATCTTCAGCACTCCGGATATGAATAGCAAGAGGAGAATGATTAATTGATACACCGGAATAAGAAAGCATTATGAAATGAGGAAAAGGATACGATCAACACTGAAATCTTGAATTACATCCACCGGCAGAATATTAGAGAACAAAAGAATGATGAACTAGAAGCTCTTGAGCATCTTGACGATAAATCACCGGAATAAGAACATTGAAGGAAAAGAATGAAGAACCATCACATGAATAAAATGGATACTTCATTGAGAATTTATTGCTCCAGGAAGAAGAAAGGGTGGGAGGGTGGGGAAAACAAAGACAACTTGGGATGAATGAAACAGACAATCGTCAGATTTCTCAACGACGTCCGTATGAAAAAACTTGAAGAGAAGGCACATCGGTTGAAAAGAATTTAATATGACCATCTTGATGATCAAGAAGAAATAGCACTCCCATAGAAGTATGAGAACACCGATTAGGAAAGGTATGGAATCAACATTTGACATTGAAGCAACTCGAATACCAGAATCAAAACAAGAACAAAGGGTAGATGTGCAGCATGATCTTCACAATATCATTCGAACAGAGGATCGAACGAATGAATTCCGCAGGTACATCAACATGTCGAGAAGCCACTTGGAGAACAAAAATGAAAATAAAAAGGAACAAGGAACAGATAGAACAAATACAAGATAGAAGCTTCGTTCGACATCTTCGTGCTGAAAGCTCATGGAACATGTTACAAAAGGGTTTTGTCATCCCCGGATCAGCATAGCCAAGGACCCTTTAAGATGCAACTCCCGATCAGAACAAGTCCATAAAACCACTTCACTCAATGTAGAACCCCAAACTTCATATCGTGCATCCGTTGGAAGAATGCCTAGAACTACTAGATGAACCCACCTATAGATTTCCGAAAGTTTCCAGTTATGCAATCAGGTGTTGGGGATACACGGGAAGCACCGCGCAATCAACTCTAAACCTACATCCAGGTGTATCCATCCTTCAACACATAACCAGTCTTTCTCGGAAACTGTTTACCTCGGACCTTCGAAAAGCATCCACTATAACAAGCTATGGCAATACTCTCGAACTACCTCCCCAGTACTGGGTGATGTCGGGGTTATCTTGCCACTGGCCGTATAGGAGAGATTTTCGATGTCGGCCGTCTTAAGTATTTAGTACTGCCGCGATATGCTTGTTACAATGATACCCCGAAGCTCAACTCCTCGGTAACAGGAGGCATCGGGAACAATATCCTTGTCACAAGAACATCGAAACAATCCCAGAATACTCGCGGGATCCTAAAAAAAATTTGGTGCAATTTTTGAAGTAGGAGAGAAAAGAGTAATCGTCAGGAGTCCTCACCAGAATGAAAGGGGATGAGAAGCAAACAGAAATCCTACTCTCCGATATAATATAGGACTCAAAAAGTTTTCAGTGTGTGCCTAGACTCAACCGTCAACGATTCGATCAAACAGTGGGGGCTTCTAGGTCGGAGAAGGCTCTGATACCAACTTGTAATGCCCAGGATGGAGTTATACCTCCTACGTGTCGAGGCACGACTTAAAGGCATAAATCCATCCTAGAATGATCTCAAGTTTGGTATCTTTGCACAACTCATGTAAAAGAGGGATTAAAATGCAAAAGGAGATAGTTGGCTTACACTCGCCACTTCACACAATACATTACATAAGCAATACATCATTCAGAACATCACAACCCGACTACGGGTGAAGAACCAAAAGAGAGATACCAAAACAACATAAAGCCACAGGCCAAGATCGAATCCTAGTAGAAACCACTACTGAACATCGAAACGTTACAAACAAACAGCCAAGCTCTTCATCGAACTCCTGGTGAAGAACTGATCCAACTCCTGCATCTAACTCGGCTGGACCTGCAACTGGTGTGGTGAAGTAACTGTGAGCCACAGAGGACTCAGCAATCCCGTTCCCGGGTAACAAGACTATTTAAGCCTTGGGTGAGGACAAGGCTGAAGAAAGAACGAGAGGTGAAGGAACAAACAAGAGTCTGCAGCAGCAACTAGCACTAACTTACGTAAAAGAGAGCGAGAAGAGAAGTGCATCGGTCGAAAGATGATCACGAAGTGATCCTAGCTAAAGCCGGTCAAACATAACCCCACCGTGTTCAACTCCCGAATCCCTATTCGGAAATTGACAGTCACGGTACACACGCTGGTAGTGTATTGAAACATTGTGTCAAGTTATCTACAACCGGAATTAACAAGCTCCCATCTGCCACATAACCGCGGGCACGGCTTTCGAAAGTTCAAACCCTGCAGGGGTGTTCCAACTTGACCCATTACAAGCCCACGATCCGCGGAGTCGCAACTCCATAGGTGGGAAGACCCGAGTATTCTCGGAATCCCGTGCTCAAGTTAAACCGAACTAAGGTAAGGCTAATCCAGCAAATCCTCCCGGCGTGTCGACACCCTGATAGTAGCCGCGCGTATCTAAGTCTCAGGACACGACCGGATGGGCGAAGCTACAGGACCCAAATACCTCGGGTTGCCCCAAGGCGGTTCCCGCAGGCTCCCCGTTTGGGACCAACACCATCGGCACTGGCCCCCCCTGCTATGTAGAAATAAAGGATCCTCGAGGGAGCGACCCTCTATGCAAATTTAATTAATTAATTAAGTTGTTATTATGAGGCAAATAGTACCAAATGTTGGGACTTGCTGGAAAAGACTTAGCACTTAGCGGTTTATCAAGGGGGTCCCATACACCCCAACCGTGTTAGGAACGCAAAATCAAGGAACATAACACCGGTTTAAACGGTTCCTAACGGCAAGAGTGGAACAAAACACCAAGCAAAAGGCTTAGCCTTCCACCCTGCCAGTATATAGATGATTTCATTTAGCATTTATATAGTGTGATATAACCCAACCAAACTTCAACATGAAGCAAGCATCTTCAATCTTCACCTGCAACTAACAATGCTATAAGAGGGCTGAGCGAAGCGTACTTAGCCAAGCAACGGTTTGCGTAGGTAGGGTGGTTAAACATGGCAATTGGTTACAAGTAGGAGGCTGACAAGAAGACATGGGCATCGAGGCAAAACTATAGATCGAGACTACTAGCAATAGGCAAAGATAGTAATGGTATCCGGGTTCGGTCATCTTGCCTGGGATTCCACAAAGGAGAAGAACGGATCCAAGAAGAAGACGGAGCAACAGTCGAGCGGATCCTCACAACTCCGGAACGAAACCGAAGCTATCAAGAGAAGCAACCGGAAAGAAAGCACAACACGGTAAACACACAAATCAAAAACATGGCACGATGCACAAACAAGTATGATGCATGTCCGGTTTAAATATGCATGGCATGGCAAAGTGCACAAACAACACTACAAGTTAAGTGGAGATCAATATGCAACGAGTTGCATATTGACGAAACACCACATTTAATTATTTAGTTGACTCTCGTTATTTACAAGACAAGGTTAAATGTTTTTAGCATGGCAAGAGGTGAAGCACAATAAAACTACACTATTAAGACATTTTAAATGGGGCCGGAGAATAACAACATCATATCCGGAAAATCCCCATGAGCATGTTTAATAATTATAAAGCAACAACAATTAAACATTTATAATGTTGTTAAATGATGCGGATGAGAAGAACAAGTTTATGCAAGTTTTATTATAAGGTTGACAAGAAAGAGATATGAAGCATTTGTCACCGTGGTGGAAAGAAAAGGGGTGCCACGGCAACGATTCGAAAATGATGCAACGGCAACATATCGGTGCCGGTAACTCGTTGAGAGACCGGTGCAAAAGATGACGAAGCGAGTGAAACAAGATGAAAGTGGGTTGATCCCGTCTCCGGGTTCCCACGGGTCGGCGACGAGGCAACCGAGGAGCTCAACAAAAGGTCGGAACGGGCACGAGCACACACAAGGGAGACATTTCATACAACACAACAAGCATGCATCACACGGGTCACGTCTCGGGGTTATACCTTCGAAACAATTGTTTCGGGACGGTTCGAGATCGTAGTGGAAGTAGCCGTAGTAGAGGAAGTAGTGGTACACGGGGCGACGGTAGTGGTACACGATCGTAGTGGGAAGTAGTTGTTCCGTTCGTCTTGGCGGTTCCACGACGGCGGTAGTTGTTCACGGTCATCGGTAGTCGTTCGAGTCGCCGTGGACGTAGTGGAACTTGTCGTTTTCCGGGCGTCGGTAGTCGTACACGGGGCGTTTTGTAGATGTACTCGGGTCGTCGTGGTACTTGTCGGTCATGTAGTCGTACTCGCCGTAGGGGTACTTGGTCGGGTCGCCGGTAGTCGTTCGCGTAGTCGTACATGGAGCTCGTAGATGTCGGGGTACTCGTTCACGGTTCATCTTACAAGACATTACAGCATAGGCACACAAAACAAACAAAACAAAACTAGAGGAACTAAACACAAGGGGCTGCACGGCGCCGCGGGAAGGACCACGAGGTCACAGCAACAGCACGGCGAGGCAGGGCCGCGAGAGGATGGCCTCTGGCCGCGGCGCTGGGAAGGGAAGGCGCCGAGGCTTGGAGCTGCTGCCGCTCCGAGCTGGAGGGAGGTCGCGGTCGCGGGGCGCGGCGCGCTGCAGAAGGGAGCTGCGGGATCCGGCCCTCGGCAGGGAACGGAGGGAGCCTGCTCGTGGGGCGCGGCGCTGCAGTTGCTGTAGTGGCCGCGGCGATGCAGTTCCTCAGACCGGCGACCTGGAGGCGGGGCAGAAGGGCGCCGGCCTGGCTGGCGCGCGTTGGAGGCGCGCTACGGAGCGACTCAGGCGAGGCAGAAGGCGAGGCAACGCTCGGGCCGCGGGGGATCTGAGCGGGCGCCCTGGCAACGGCGCTCGGGGCCGGGACGCGGGCCAGCGCAGAGCAGAGGGAGCCCCGACGAGGGCGCGTCGAAGGACGGGGCGAGGGCGCGCGAGGGAAGGAGATCGAGGGGTGAGGTGCGGGGCGAGCGAGAAGGGGTGCGGGGTCGAGGGACCGGGCGAAGAGAGAGGGAGAGGTCGGGCTCTGCGAAGAAGAGGGGCAGCGATGGGTGAGTGGCGGCGGCTTGGGGGGAACGAGGGAGCGAACCGGGGCTGCCTCGCTAGGGTTGCGGGGTGGTCGACCAGATGGGCCTTGAGGTGGCCTGGGCCGAAGGGTGGGGATGGGCCGCTGGGAGACCTGGGCCG
Organism: Secale cereale; assembly: GCA_902687465.1. Taxonomy (NCBI): domain Eukaryota; kingdom Viridiplantae; phylum Streptophyta; class Magnoliopsida; order Poales; family Poaceae; genus Secale; species Secale cereale. Next base: position 393,253,392 of record LR738711.1, on the reverse strand, counting down.
GCTAGGCTGGTGGAAAAACGGTTGGCCTAAAGGGCCAGGAGGGAGAAGGAGAGGCCTGGATGGGCCGGCGGCCTGGCTGCTGCCTTTTATATAACTTAGCAGAAAAAAAACAAATAGGGAGAGCCAAAAATAAAGAAAAGAGGCAAAGAAAGAAAGAATAAAATGATGAACATTTTTTTGTAAGGCTTTACGGAATAATTCCAACCTCACAAAAATAGTTCCAACAAAAAGGGAAGTGCAAACTAAAATAAATAGTTTGCGTCAAGGAGTTTAGAATTTTGGAGGGGCCTCGAAACAACGGAAAGAAATAAAGGGAAGGTTTTCGAAGGTGAAACTTGAATTAAGAGGCATGGGGGAATTATTGCAAGTGTGTTACGGTGATCCCAAACAATTGGAATAATTTTAATATAGCTCCCTAAAATATTGAGAGGCTTTTATATGTTTTAAAGAGAAGACATTCTTCCCTCGATTTAAATGGACCGAAGGTCCACACGATTTATTTAGGTTGAGATGCAAAATAAAATATGACATGATGGCATGATGACATGATGCAATGCAAAAATTAAAAACACAAGCACAAAAGGAACACCCGGGCAACTCGGAACATCTGGAATCTTCGGGAAGCTTCTGGAATCTTCTGGGACGTCGGTCTCGGGCGTCACAACGAGGACCCTTCTTACGATCCGAACGAATTCTCTTCAGGCAAGATGACCGAACCCTGATAACCTTACTATCTTTGCCTATTGCTAGTAGTCTCGATCTATAGTTTTGCCTCGATGCCCATGTTCTTCTTGTCAGCCTCCTACTTGTAACCAATTGCCATGTTTAACCACCCTACCTATGCAAACCGTTGCTTGGCTAAGTACGCTTCGCTCAGCCCTTCTTATAGCGCTGTTAGTTGCAGGTGAAGTGAAGATGCTTGCTCCATGTTGAAGTTTGGTTGGGTTATATCACACTATATAAATGCTTTAATTGAAATCATCTATATATTGGCAAGGGTGGAAGGCTAAGCCTTTTGCTTGGTGATTTGTTCCACTCATGCCGTTAGGATCCGTATAAGCCGGTATTATGTTCCTTGATTATGCGTTCCTAACACGGTTGGGGTGTATGGGACCCCCTCGATAAACCGCTAAGTGCTAAGTCTTTTCCAGCAAATCCCAACATTGGTACTATTTGCCTAATAACAAACTAAACATGCATAGGGAGTAATTAACCCTCTTTCTTAATCAACAACCCCGGGCCAGTGCTCCACATGAGTGTTGGTCCGAAACGAGCGGACTGCGGGGCCACCTCAAGGAAACTCGAGGTCTGGTAAAAACCCGTAGGATGTCTCATCCGGTCGTGTCCTGAGACTTAGATACGCGCGGCTACTATCAGGGTGTCGACACGCCGGGAGGATTTGCTGGATTAGCCTTACCTTAGCTCGGTATATCTTGAGCACGGGATTCCGAGGATACTCGGGTCTTCCCATTTTGGAGTTGCGACTCCGCGGATCGTGGGCTTGTAATGGGTCAAGTTGGAACACCCCTGCAGGGTTTGAACTTTCGAAAGCCGTGCCCGCGGTTATGTGGCAGATGGGAGCTTGTTAATTCCGGTTGTAGATAACTTGACACAATGATACTAATACACTACCAGCGTGTGTTCCGTGACTGTCAATTTCCGAATAGGGATTCGGGAGTTGAACACGGAGGGGTTATGCTTGTGAGCTTGTAGCTAAGATCACTTCGTGATCACTTCTCGCGATGCCTTCTCTTCTCGCTCTCACTTACGTAAGCTAGATGCTAGTTGCTGCTGCAGACTTGTTCTTTCTTCAGCCTTTCCCTCACCTAAAGGCTTAAATAGTTCTGTTACCCGGAGACGGGATTGCTGAGTCCTCTGTGGCTCACAGTTACTTCACACACCAGATGCAGGTCCAGCTGTGAGCTATCCAGGTGATGGCACCGAGCTGGATTGGGAGTACGACGAGGAGCGTAGTCGGTACTACGTGCGCTACCCGGACGATCAGTAGTGGAGTCTCTTACTAGGATTCGATCCGCCTGTGGTTGTTTTATCTGAGTTTGGTACTTTGACATTTGGTTTTGCCCTTAGAGGGTTGTAGTGCTCTTAATGTATGATGTTTGAGACTTGTACTGTTATTCTGTGACGTGGCGATTGTAAGCCAACTATTTTCAGTTTACTATCCCCTCTTTTACATGAGTTGTGCAAAGATTACCAAACTTGAGATCATTCTAGGATGGACTTATGCCTTTAAGTCGTGCCTCGACACGTAGGAGGTATAACTCCATCCTGGGCATTACAAGTTGGTATCAGAGCCTTCTCCGACCTAGGAGCCCCCACTGTTTGATCGAACCGTTGACGGTTGAGTCTAGGCACACACTGAAAACTTTTGAGTCCTATATTATATCGGAGAGTAGGATTTCTTTGCTTCTCATCCCCTTTCTCTCTGGTGAGGACTCCTGACGTCTACTCTTGTCTCTCCTATCTTCAAAATTTGCACAAAATTTTTTTTAGGAATCCCGCGAGTATTCTGGGATTGTTTCGATGTTCTTGTGACAAGGATATTGTTCCTGATGCCTCCTGTTACCGAGGAGTTGAGCTTCGGGGTATCATTGTAACAAGCATATCGCGACAGTACTAAATACTTAAGACGGCCGACATCGAAAATCTCCCCTATACGGCCAGTGGCAAGATAACCCCGACATCACCCAGTACTGGGGAGGTAGTTCGGGAGTATTGCCATAGCTTGGTATAGTGGATGCTTTTCGAAGGTCCGAGGTACACAGCTTCCGAGAAAGACTGGTTATGTGTTGAAGGATGGATACACCTGGATGTAGGTTAGAGTTGATTGCGCGGTGCTTCCCGTGTATCCCCAACACCTGATTGCATAACTGGAATCTTTCGGAAAGCTATAGGTGGGTTTTATCCAGTAGATCGTAGGCATTCTTCCAACGAATGCAGGTTAGTGAGTTCGGGGTTCGACATTGAGTGAAGAGGTTATATGACCGATGTTACTATCAGGAGTTGCATCTTAAAGGGTCCTTGGCTATGCTGATCCGGGGATTGCAAAACCTTTTCGTAACGCGTTCATATGCTTTCAGCACAAAGATGTTAGAACGAAACTCCTCTCTTGTGTTTGTTCCCGTCTGTACCTTGTTGTTTTCTTATTTTATCCTTTTGATCCCTATGTGGCTTCTCGTGAAGACTGATGTTATCATTTAACTGAGAATATCATTCGTTCCTCTTGTTCGGATGATTTCATTCGTTCTTATTGTTCGAATGATTATTGTGAAGACTTGTTGCAATTCATTCCATTGATTCAGCTTATTCCTTTTGTCAATCAATTGCTGATTCGTGGTCATCTCTTACAGGATGGCTCCGAAAAGGGTTCCGAATGCCAACCCAGAGGGTGAAGAGGTTCCAGAGCGTCCTCCTTCCCCTCCTCCTCCGCCTGAGGCTTGGAGAGCAATTATGCAGACTACTGCTCAGAACACTCAGTTGATGATGCAGATGATGCAGATGATGCAAGCTAATCAAGCTAATCAAGCTAATCAGGGCGTTCCAATGAACCAAGGCAACTTCTTCCAGCAGCACCATGCTACCCTCAACCAGTTCTTGGCCAACAATCCTCAAGCTTCCAGTTACTGTGTTGACCCTCTTGATGCTGAAGATTGGCTAACCGATATCAAGAAGCATTTTGAGTGCAGTAACGTGAAAGAAGATGACTATGTGAAGTTTGCAGCCTTCCAACTGAAAGATCAAGCAGCTGACTGGTGGCAGCAGTACAAAGACTCAAGGCCGGGTCAAGTGATCTCATGGGAGAATTTCTGCAAGGATTTCCGCTCGCATCACATTCCTACAAGTGTTATCGAGGGTATGCGTGAGCAATTCCGCAACCTCAAGCAGGGCTCCATGTCAGTCTATCAGTATAATGTCAAGTTCCAAAACCTCGCTCGCTATGCAAAGCAAGACATTCCTGATGCAAAGAGCAAAATCTATCAGTTCCGTGGAGGTCTCAAAGATGAACTTCAGCTTGCTCTCACTTTGTTCGAGCCAGACGAATTCGATAAGTTCTATAACATGGCTTTGAAACAAGAAGCAGCTCAGCTCAAGATGGAGGCTTCTAAGAAGAGAATT
>LR738711.1:393176949-393249248 GCA_902687465.1 Secale cereale | reverse complement strand
CGGTTGTAGAAAACTTGACACAATGATACTAATACACTACCAGCGTGTGTTCCGTGACTGTCAATTTCCGAATCGGGATTCGGGAGTTGAACACGGAGGGGTTATGTTTGTGAGCTTGTAGCTAGGATCACTTCGTGATCACTTCTCGCCGATGCCTTCTCTTCTCGCTCTCACTTGCGTAAGCTAGATGCTAGTTGCTGCTGCAGACTTGTTCTTTCTTCAGCCTTTCCCTCACCTAAAGGCTTAAATAGTTCTGTTACCCGGGAACGGGATTGCTGAGTCCTCTGTGGCTCACAGTTACTTCACACACCAGATGCAGGTCCAGCTGTGAGCTATCCAGGTGATGGCACCGAGCTGGATTGGGAGTACGACGAGGAGCGTAGTCGGTACTACGTGCGGTACCCGGACGATCAGTAGTGGAGTCTCTTACTAGGATTCGATCCGCCTGTGGTTGTTTTATCTGAGTTTGGTACTTTGACACTTGGCTTTTGCCCTTAGAGGGTTGTAGTGTTCTTAATGTATGATGTTTGAGACTTGTACTGTAATTTCTGTGACGTGGCGAGTGTAAGCCAACTATTTTCAGTTTACTATCCCTTCTTTTACATGAGTTGTGCAAAGATTACCAAACTTGAGATCATTCTAGGATGGACTTATGCCTTTAAGTCGTGCCTCGACACGTAGGAGGTATAACTCCATCCTGGGCATTACAAGTTGGTATCAGAGCCTTCTCCGACCTAGGAGCCCCCACTGTTTGATCGAACCGTTGACGGTTGAGTCTAGGCACACACTGAAAAACTTTTTGAGACATATATTATATCGGAGAGTAGGATTTCTTTGCTTCTCATCCCCTTTCTCTCTGGTGAGGACTCCTGACGTACTTGTCTCTCCTATCTTCAAAATTTGCACAAAATTTTTTTTTTAGGAATCCCGCGAGTATTCTGGGATTGTTTCGATGTTCTTGTGACAAGGATATTGTTCCTGATGCCTCCTGTTACCGAGGAGTTGAGCTTCGGGGTATCATTGTAACAAGCATATCGCGACAGTACTAAATACTTAAGACGGCCGACATCGAAAATCTCCCCTATACGGCCAGTGGCAAGATAACCCCGACATCACCCAGTACTGGGGAGGTAGTTCGGGAGTATTGCCATAGCTTGTTATAGTGGATGCTTTTCGAAGGTCCGAGGTACACAGTTTCCGAGAAAGACTGGTTATGTGTTGAAGGATGGATACACCTGGATGTAGGTTAGAGTTGATTGCGCGGTGCTTCCCGTGTATCCCCAACACCTGATTGCATAACTGGAATCTTTCGGAAAACTATAGGTGGGTTTTATCCAGTAGATCGTAGGCACTCTTCCAACGAATGCAGGTTAGTGAGTTCGGGGTTCGACATTGAGTGAAGGAGTTATATGACCGAGGTTACTATCAGGAGTTGCATCTTAAAGGGTCCTTGGCTATGCTGATCCGGGGATTGCAAAACCTTTTCGTAACGCGTTCATATGCTTTCAGCACAAAGATGTTAGAACGAAACTCCTCTCTTGTGTTTGTTCCTTTCCGTACCTTGTTGTTTTATTATTTTATCCTTTTGATCCCTATGTGGCTTCTCGTGAAGACTGATGTTATCATTTAACTGAGAATATCATTCGTTCCTCTTGTTCGGATGATTTCATTCGTTCTTATTGTTCGAATGATTATTGTGAAGACTTGTTGCAATTCATTCCATTGATTCAGCTTATTCCTTTTGTCAATCAATTGCTGATTCGTGGTCATCTCTTACAGGATGGCTCCGAAAAGGGTTCCGAATGCCAACCCAGAGGGTGAAGAGGTTCCAGAGCGTCCTCCTTCCCCTCCTCCTCCGCCTGAGGCTTGGAGAGCAATTATGCAGACTACTGCTCAGAACACTCAGTTGATGATGCAGATGATGCAGATGATGCAAGCTAATCAAGCTAATCAAGCTAATCAGGGCGTTCCAATGAACCAAGGCAACTTCTTCCAGCAGCACCATGCTACCCTCAACCAGTTCTTGGCCAACAATCCTAAAGCTTTCAGTTACTGTGTCGACCCTCTTGATGCTGAAGATTGGCTAACCGATATCAAGAAGCATTTTGAGTGCAGTAACGTGAAAGAAGATGACTATGTGAAGTTTGCAGCCTTCCAACTGAAAGATCAAGCAGCTGACTGGTGGCAGCAGTACAAAGACTCAAGGCCGGGTCAAGTGATCTCATGGGAGAATTTCTGCAAGGATTTCCGCTCGCATCACATTCCTACAAGTGTCATTGAGGGTATGCGTGAGCAATTCCGCAACCTCAAGCAGGGCTCCATGACAGTCTATCAGTATAATGTCAAGTTCCAAAACCTCGCTCGCTATGCAAAGCAAGACATTCCTGATGCTAAGAGCAAAATCTATCAGTTCCGTGGAGGTCTCAAAGATGAACTTCAGCTTGCTCTCACTCTGTTCGAGCCAGACGAATTCGATAAGTTCTATAATATGGCTTTGAAACAAGAAGCAGCTCAGCTTAAGATGGAGGCTTCTAAGAAGAGAATTCGAGATGCTGTTCACTCTACCTCATCGTCTCAGTTGGCTGCGAAACAACAGAAATTCTGGCTTCCTCCTCCTCCAATGATTCGAGCTCCATACAACAACTCCAGCAACTTCAACAACTCCAACAACAAGAACTCTAGTGGCCGTGGTTTCTCCCACCCACCCAACCCAAGCAACCAGTCGAAGAAGCAGTTTCAGTCTCAAGGCTCCAAGTCCAGTGGCTCTCAGTTCCGTCCTCTCTCTGAAGTGGTGTGCAACAAGTGTGGCCAGAAGGGTCATTATGCCAACAGATGTCCGAATCCGAAGCGTCTTCCTCCGCCTCCTCCTGTCGGTACCGCTATGGTCAAGCATGATCCAAAGGCTGCAAGGGTCAATCTGATGAATGCAGCACAAGCAGAGGCTTCTTCTGATGTCATTCTGGGTAACCTTCCAGTGAACTCTTTTCCAGCTAAAGTGTTATTTGATTCGGGTGCTTCTTGCTCTTTCATGTCATATCCATTTGCATCCAAGCACGATTTTGTCACCAAAAATCTGCCAAGGGAGTTAACAGTTATTTCTCCGGGAAGACGAATGCACTCCACTGTCTATGCTCCGGATGTTTCTATTCGCATGGGTGATTATCGATTTTTGGCTTCTCCGGTGATTCTTGGTCATTCTGACATCGACCTCATTCTCGGAATGGATTGGCTTTCTCAGCACGATGCTCACATTGATTGTGCTCAAAAGGAAGTCAAGTTGACTCATTCTGATGAAGATGTGATTATCTTCGCCTCCAGGGATAATACTATTCGGCTTTTCTCTCTTAATGATAAGGGTGAAATTAATGCCATAGAGCAAATTCCAGTGGTGAATGAATATCAAGACGTCTTTCCAGAAGAACTTCCAGGCATGCCTCCACACCGTCAGGTGGAGTTTGTCATTGAACTCGAGCCGGGCACCGAACCTGTTTGCCGGCGTCCTTACAAGCTCTCTTCAGATGAATTGAAGGAATTGAAGAAACAGTTGGATGAACAGGAGCGTATGGGTCTCATCAGACCGAGTACATCTCCGTGGGGCTGTGGTGTCTTATTTGTCAAGAAGAAAGATGGCACGGAGCGTCTCTGTGTTGACTACCGTCCACTGAACAAGAAGACGATTAAGAACAAGTATCCGCTCCCCAACATCAATGAACTCTTTGAGCAGCTCAAAGGAGCTAAAGTGTTCTCTAAGCTTGACCTCCGAATGGGCTACCATCAAATTCGCATTCGCGAGGAAGACATTCCCAAGACGGCCTTCAGAACGAGCTACGGTTCATATGAGTATACCGTCATGTCCTTCGGTCTCGCCAATGCTCCTCCTACCTTTTCAAGGATGATGCATTACATCTTCAACCCCTATACTGGCGAGTTTGTGCTTGTGTATCTGGATGATATTCTGGTGTTTTCCAAGAATGAAGAAGATCACGAAAAGCACTTGCGTCTGGTTCTTGATCGACTCCGAGAGCATAAATTCTATGCCAAGTTCTCAAAGTGCGAGTTTTGGCTCGATAAGGTTTTGTACCTGGGCCACATTATCTCAGCTGACGGTATTGCGGTTAATCCCAAGAAAGTTGAAGCAATTGTCAACTGGGAAGCTCCTCAGAACGTCAAGCAGCTCCGCAGTTTTCTGGGCCTTGCCAGCTATTGCAGAAGGTTTGTGGAGAACTTCTCCAAGATTGCCAAGCCTCTTTCCAACCTCCTTCAGAAGAATGTCAAATACTTTTGGTCTCCCGAATGTGAAGTGGCTTTCAAAACCCTCAAAGAGAAGCTTGTCTCTGCTCCAGTTCTGACTCCTCCGGATGAAACCAAGCCCTATGAAGTGTTCTGTGACGTTTCTCTTCAAGGCCTTGGTGGTGTGCTTATGCAAGATAAGAAAATTGTGGCATATACTTCTCGGCAGCTCAAGCCCAGTGAGAAGAACTACCCCACACATGATCTCGAGCTAGCAGCTGTGGTACATGCTCTGATTACGTGGAGACATCTGTTGTTGGGCAGAAAGGTCGACATCTTCACTGATCACAAGAGTTTGAAGTACATCTTCACACAGCCGCATCTGAACCTCCGCCAGACTCGTTGGGTCGAGATGATCCAAGAGTACAACCCGAGCATTGAGTACACTCCAGGCAAGGCGAATGTGATTGCAGATGCTTTGAGCAGAAAGGTATATTGCAACAGCCTTCTTATCAAGCCACACCAGCCTGAGCTTTGTGAAGCTTTCAGGAAGCTCAACCTTCAAGTTGTTCCGCAGGGTTTTCTTGCAAATCTCCAAATTGCTCCTACCTTGGAAGATCAAGTCCGTGAGGCTCAGCTCAGTGATACCATGGTGAAGAAGGTGAAACATGGGATTGCAAAGGGCACTCCAAAATGCAAGTGCTTCCGTGTTGATGAGAGAGATACCTTGTTCTTCGAGGACAGACTCGTTGTTCCCAAAGGTGATCTAAGGAAGCTCATAATGGAAGAAGCTCATGACTCTCTCCTTTCCATTCATCCTGGCAGTTCCAAGATGTACCAAGACCTCAAGCAGTCTTACTGGTGGACACGCATGAAAAGGGAAATTGCCCAATTCGTGAATGAATGTGATGTATGCAGAAGAGTGAAAGCAGAACATCAACGTCCAGCCGGTCTTCTCCAACCTCTTCCTATTCCTGAGTGGAAGTTCGACCACATTGAAATGGACTTCGTCACTGGCTTTCCTAAATCCAAGCGAGGCAATGATGCTATCTTTGTGGTGATTGACAAGCTTACCAAAGTCGCTCACTTTCTTCCAGTCAAAGAATCAATCAATGCAGCTCAACTTGCAGAGTTGTACACTTCCAGAATTGTGTCCCTACATGGCATTCCTCAAGTGATATCCTCAGACCGTGGCAGCTTGTTCACATCAAGGTTCTGGGACTCCTTTCAGTCCGCCATGGGCACGAAGATCAGGTTCAGCACTGCCTTTCACCCTCAGACTAGTGGTCAAGTCGAGCGTGTGAATCAGATCCTAGAAGATATGCTCAGAGCCTGTGTCATCTCCTTCGGCATGAAATGGGAAGACTGTCTTCCATTTGCCGAGTTCTCTTACAACAACAGCTTTCAAGCAAGTGCAGGCAAAGCACCGTTTGAAATTCTCTATGGCAGAAAGTGTCGTACCCCTCTCAACTGGTCTGAAACAGGCGAACGCCAACTTCTTGGCAATGATTTGATCTCTGAAGCCGAAGAAATGTGCAAAGTCATACGTGAGAATCTCAAGGCCGCTCAGTCGCATCAGAAGAGCTACTATGACGGAAATCATCGTGATTTGGCTTTCGACATCGGTGATCATGTCTATCTCCGAGTTTCTCCGATGAAAGGAACCCAAAGATTCGGTATCAAAGGAAAGCTTGCTCCTAGATACGTCGGGCCTTTCAAGATTCTTGGCAAAAGAGGCGATCTAGCCTATCAGCTCGAGCTCCCTTCCAACTTTGCAAATGTTCATGATGTCTTCCATGTGTCTCAGCTTCGGAAATGCTTCAAGGCACCTGAGCGCATGATTCCGTTTGAGGAGATTGATCTTCAACAAGACCTTTCCTACCGAGAGTATCCAGTTGCCATTCTCGAGGAAACCGAACGCAAGACTCGCAACAAGTCCATCAAGTTTCTGAAAGTCAAGTGGTCAAATCACACAGACCGAGAAGCTACCTGGGAACGAGAAGATCATCTTCGTTCCGAGTACCCTTCCTTTTTCCAGTCCTAGATCTCGGGACGAGATCTTTTTGTAGTAGAGGAGAGTTTGTAATGCCCCGGATGTAATACTTTCCCTTTGGGGTATATAATATATCTCCGGCTTCATCTATTTCCATTTCGGGTTCTTTGTTTTTCGGGCTTTCGTCGTTTTGTTGTGTGAGTGTGTGGCATTCATTCATATCATGTAGACATGTGCATTGCATTGCATTTGTGTTGTGGGTTGCATCCGGTTCCGTGTGTTTCTTCCCGTTGTCCGTTTCGCGTTCCGGAGCTCCCTCACGTGTCCGTGACGTCCCGTAGGCCTACTTTGTTGTTCGGGCGTTTTTCGTTACCGGTGTGCCGCGAGGGTGTTGTGTGTGTTGTTGTTTTGTTGTGTGCAACCCGCCTCTCAAATCTCGTCTCGTTTGGACTCCGTTGACTTTTCCCTCCGTTGTTCGTGTGGGTCCGATGTGCCTTCACTTCGTGTCCCAGAAATATCCCTACTGCATTCTTTTATCTCCGTCTAGGCCTTTTCAGTCTATCCCCGCGATCGGATCCGTCGGATCGCGATCGGAGGGCTCCTAGCGCCCCTAAATCTCCTCCTAACCCTAAAAACTGCTACATATAGACCCCCCTAGTCTATTTTGGGCATCCCCTTCTTCTTCCCCTTCCCCTCTATTTTTTTTCCCATATCTTTCAGATCTCACATCCCAAAGAAAAAGAAGTCCCTCTGGTTCCCGAGGGAACCAGGTCCCCCGATCCAGCGCCGCCGACCGGATCCCCGATCTGGGCGAGGTCAACGCGAGGCGCGCCTGCCCCTCGACCGGCCGCAGCGCCACCCCAGCGATCGATCGACCGGATCGGCCCACTCCCGCGCCGGTTCCGTCGAAGTGGTCCAGCGGGGCCACTCCTTCGCCAGCCGCCAGCCTCCGCCGGCCCGTACGCCATGCCGGCTCGGCCCGACAGCTCCTCCCCACTCCTTCGCGGGCCGGCCTCTCCTCACCGACCGCTCACCGGCCCGTACCGCTCCGCCTCCCGCGCCAAGTCCTCTCCGCGCCGGACTCCCGTACCGCGCACCTGAGCGCCTCCGTGGGCCGCGCGCCGCCGGCCCAGGTCGCCAGCCGCACCACCTGCCAGCGGGCGCCGCGTCGCGCCGCCGGCTGGGCCCCGCGCCGGGCCTCCGCCTCGGTGGGCCGCCTCCCTCGCCAACCAGGCCGCCGCCCAGCTCCGCGGGCCGAGCCGCGCCGGGCCACTTCTTCCTCCGGCTGGGCCCTCCGCACCGCCGGCCCGTCTACTCTTTTGTCCTCAGATCCAGATCTGATCTAGGTGGAACCCTAAACTTCTAAGTCACTGTTTCCTGATCTGAAATGCAAACTTTGAACTGCTCTAACTTTGTGCATGTTGCTCCGTTTTGCGCGTGTAGCATGTCCAGATGTTCGTGGAGATGTCCTCTACGTTTTACCTGTTGTAGTCATGCATGTTAGATGTCATCTTGACACTTGTTTTGCTGTTGCAAGAGTGCATCATGTTATAAACTGCTGTTATGTGTTATTTTCATGCCACCTTTGACTTGTGATATCTTTTAGCTCGTTTGTCCAAACGATGCAAATGACATGTCCACGTGTTCGTCTTGCCACGAACTACGTGTTGGGTGTGATAGGTTGCATGGTAGATTTATTGTTGCCTTGTTATCTTCTTTGCAAAGTGCCATGTTCACATGTTGTGTTTTCACTTGTTATGAAATGCCATCTTGTTGAGCTCGTTGCAATCGTTGTGTTCACCTCAATGAAGCATGCTTGTGTGTTTCGGGATCACCTTCATGTGTATGTTGATGAGGTGCTTACCCTTTGCCATGTTTAGTTTCGAGGTGACTTAAACATGCTCTTTTGTATGTATGATGATATTGCTGTTTTAGGACTTAGTGAATTTTCACTAAGTCTGAAATCTGTAACGTTCCGAAGCCATGTTCGTGTGATGTTCTAGGACAAAGCATGTTAGTTTTGGAGTGGATTTTGATTGTTCCTTGAAGTATATATTGTTGTCTTTCCATCCATGTCCTCACATGTCCATTTGAGTAGCTGTAGCATGTTTATCTTTTGCTCTAAAGTTTCAATAAAATTCTGCTGCCAGAATTTTATTTCAAAGTTCAATATGTCCAAGATCATTGCTATTGATCCGTGACTCCGTTGGGGGTGCACTTTGGACCTAGTTGCTGTACTATATATCTAGTTTGTGTTCAAGTCCTTTGCCATGCTTTTTGGGTGCTGTAGATTAATTATTTTGAGCTCCAAAGATGCTATGTTGCTGTAATTTTCAGTTTTCGCTCAAATCTTGTTTCGGGCATAACTTTTAGCCCGTAACTCCGATTTCAGCGAATCTTATATCAAACTTGGGTGATTTTCTGTGTAGATTAATAATATCAGGTTGTTATCTTGTTTTGAGGTGTTTTGCTTGAGTGATGTTTTCCGTGCTCCATGTGCATCCCTAGTGCATCCATCATGCATTCATGTTTTTCGAGTGCGCATTGCATCGTGTTGATTGGTGCTTGGTGTGTTTGTCTTGTTTAGAGCCGGAAGTTGAGCACGAGGTTTCCAACGAAGTTGAGCACGAGTTTTCCAGCGAGGTTGAGCACGAGGACCCTTCTTACGATCCGAACGAATTCTCTTCAGGCAAGATGACCGAACCCCGATAACCTTACTATCTTTGCCTATTGCTAGTAGTCTCGATCTATAGTTTTGCCTCGATGCCCATGTTCTTCTTGTCAGCCTCCTACTTGTAACCAATTGCCATGTTTAACCACCCTACCTATGCAAACCGTTGCTTGGCTAAGTACGCTTCGCTCAGCCCTTCTTATAGCGTTGTTAGTTGCAGGTGAAGTGAAGATGCTTGCTCCATGTTGAAGTTTGGTTGGGTTATATCACACTATATAAATGCTTTAATTGAAATCATCTATATATTGGCAAGGGTGGAAGGCTAAGCCTTTTGCTTGGTGATTTGTTCCACTCATGCCGTTAGGATCCGTATAAGCCGGTATTATGTTCCTTGATTATGCGTTCCTAACACGGTTGGGGTGTATGGGACCCCCTCGATAAACCGCTAAGTGCTAAGTCTTTTCCAGCAAATCCCAACATTGGTACTATTTGCCTAATAACAAACTAAACATGCATAGGGAGTAATTAACCCTCTTTCTTAATCAACAACCCCGGGCCAGTGCTCCACATGAGTGTTGGTCCGAAACGAGCGGACTGCGGGGCCACCTCAAGGAAACTCGAGGTCTGGTAAAAACCCGTAGGATGTCTCATCCGGTCGTGTCCTGAGACTTAGATACGCGCGGCTACTATCAGGGTGTCGACACGCCGGGAGGATTTGCTGGATTAGCCTTACCTTAGCTCGGTATATCTTGAGCACGGGATTCCGAGGATACTCGGGTCTTCCCATTTTGGAGTTGCGACTCCGCGGATCGTGGGCTTGTAATGGGTCAAGTTGGAACACCCCTACAGGGTTTGAACTTTCGAAAGCCGTGCCCGCGGTTATGTGGCAGATGGGAGCTTGTTAATTTCGGTTGTAGAAAACTTGACACAATGATACTAATACACTACCAGCGTGTGTTCCGTGACTGTCAATTTCCGAATCGGGATTCGGGAGTTGAACACGGAGGGGTTATGTTTGTGAGCTTGTAGCTAGGATCACTTCGTGATCACTTCTCGCCGATGCCTTCTCTTCTCGCTCTCACTTGCGTAAGCTAGATGCTAGTTGCTGCTGCAGACTTGTTCTTTCTTCAGCCTTTCCCTCACCTAAAGGCTTAAATAGTTCTGTTACCCGGGAACGGGATTGCTGAGTCCTCTGTGGCTCACAGTTACTTCACACACCAGATGCAGGTCCAGCTGTGAGCTATCCAGGTGATGGCACCGAGCTGGATTGGGAGTACGACGAGGAGCGTAGTCGGTACTACGTGCGGTACCCGGACGATCAGTAGTGGAGTCTCTTACTAGGATTCGATCCGCCTGTGGTTGTTTTATCTGAGTTTGGTACTTTGACACTTGGCTTTTGCCCTTAGAGGGTTGTAGTGTTCTTAATGTATGATGTTTGAGACTTGTACTGTAATTTCTGTGACGTGGCGAGTGTAAGCCAACTATTTTCAGTTTACTATCCCTTCTTTTACATGAGTTGTGCAAAGATTACCAAACTTGAGATCATTCTAGGATGGACTTATGCCTTTAAGTCGTGCCTCGACACGTAGGAGGTATAACTCCATCCTGGGCATTACATTTATGGGCGTTGTTCCGATCGGGAGTTGCATCTTAAAGGGTCCTTGGCTATGCTGATCCGGGGATTGCAAAACCCTTTTGTAACACGTTCCATGAGCTTTCAGCACGAATATGTGGGACGAAGCTTCTATCTTGTATTTGTTCTATCTGCTCCTTGTTGCTTTTATTTACCTTTTGTTCTCCCAAGTGGCTTCTCGACAAGTTGATGTACCTGCGGAATTCATTCGTTCAATTCTCTGTTCGGATGATATTGTGAAGATTATGTTGCAATATTCTATCCGTTGTTTTGATTTGATTCTGGTATTCAAGTTGCTTCGATGTCAAGTGTTGATTCCATACCTTTCCTAATCGGTGTTCTCATAATTCCATGGGAGTACAAATTCTTCTTGACCATCGAGATTTTCATGTTAATCCTTTTTCAACCGGTGTGCCTTCCCTTCAAGTTATTCCATACGGATGCCGTTGAGAAATCTGACGATTTGTCTGTTTCATTCATCCCAAGTTGTCTTTGTTTTTCCCCACCTTCCCACCCTTCTTCTTCTCGGAGTCAGAAATTCTAATTGAACTATCCATTTTATTCATGTGATATTTCTTCATTCATTTCCTTCAATGTTCTTATCCGGTGCTTTATCGTGAAGATGCTCAAGAGTTTCAAGTTCATCATTCTAAATTCTAACATTCTTCTCCAGTGGGCTAAATCCAAGCTTTCGTATTGATCAAGCCATTTAATTCAACCGGGTGCTATATCTCTTAAGCAATCTTTTTCAACGGTGATTTCTTTTGAGTGGGCCCTAACCCACAGGCCTTTTTCCAGGATCTTACCTGAGTCTTCTAATTTTTCCGGAGTTATTCTAAAATTCTTTTCAAAGTGTGACGTAAGTATGAATCCCATCAGTCACAGTCCTTCTCCAGGACCGCTTTCAAATTCTTTTTCATCATTGGTTCAACCTTTTAATTCTTCATTACGGAGTGCCTATACAATTCATGGTGGTGTATCTCATCGTCTACTCAGATTTTGAAGACCCGAAGACGAGTACATCTTGAATCCTTATCCGTTCTTCCAAGATTCGTGGTTCTAGCTTCATGCCATCCTCATTATTGTTTTGATTTTGAGGAATTATTTTTATATCCATCCGAAACATTTCATGAATTCTTTCCATTGTGATCCTCCGAAGGCCGTCATTTCAGAAGATTCCTTGTTCTCAGTTTTTAACTTTGTCCTTCAAATATTCTTCATTGATGCCTCTTCGTTCGTCTCCATATTCTACCGGTGCTTTGTTCAAGTACTCTTAATCGGTTCGCGATCTCTTCGTTCTCTTGTATCTAAATTTCCTCAAGTGCTTATTCTTCCCGGTGATTATTCTCTTTCATCACCCGGTCTCAATTCTTACGGTGGTTCGTTCAAGATTACTATTCCGTTGTTATCATATTAATTCATTTGTTCTTTTCATAATCCTACCGGTGAGTCGTTCAAGATTATTCTCAAGTTTGGCTATATCTCTCTCCAATCCTTTTCAAGGAGAATAAGTAGTAGGCCAAATCCGTTGCTTGTCATCAATTTAATTTGGTGAAGGATAAGCATACAATAAATCTTATACTTATTTCCCCGAAATGATTAATCTCTTTTTCCAGAGCTTGTTCATCATATCATATTCTCGGTCCTAAGTTGTTCATCTTG
Organism: Secale cereale; assembly: GCA_902687465.1. Lineage (NCBI taxonomy): Eukaryota > Viridiplantae > Streptophyta > Magnoliopsida > Poales > Poaceae > Secale > Secale cereale. The sequence continues at coordinate 393,237,059 of LR738711.1, read as the reverse complement.
TTTTCCGGAGCTCCAAGTTATTTCAATTATATCATTTCAAACCTCCATCTAATTCATCGCAGGTCTTGAATCTTATTCTTTTCATCTTTCACTTCTCATGCTTTCATTACCGGAGTTTTCATGGTGGTTCATCAAGATTTAATTCATCCTTGAAGTCTTCATCAAGATTCTTGTTGGAGCTCAAGCATTCTTCATCATGCTTTCCAAGTGCAATTCTTTCAACCTTATTGTTTGAGATGGTGGTATGCCATTTTTGACAATTTCCCTTCATGTTTCATGATTGACAAGTTGTCAGGAATGAGATATTTAATCCCGTCATTTTCTTCGTTGGAGTTATCTTGGGTTGTATTTCACCTAAAGCTTTCCCTGAGAATTGTTGCTGTTTATGGTGCTTATAAATGACCCAGTTTCCTCTTCGTTGATCTCAATCCAATCTATTGTTTCTCGTCAGTGGCTGGTTGTCACCTCATAATTTTGAGATGTTTTCCATAAGCCAACAACAAGCTTATTATGTGCTTGTTTATTCTTCCAACAACTCTGGTCAATCCATCTTTGTAAGGATTCTCTTTCAAATTCATTTGTCGGAGAAGTTGTCTTTTTTCTTCTCCGTTCTTTTCTTTTCAACGACCTGGCATATATTGTTTCATTCCGGAGGCATTGTGATGTTGCTCTCTCCAAACCATCGTCTCGTTTTATCGAGATGATGTTGTTTCCCTGCTTCTCCATTTAACCGGAGTATTATGTCCTTTTTTCAAGTTCTCTCATCTTATCAAGTTTTTCCTATCTTTTCAACCGGAGTGCTATCTGAAATCTTTCTTACCCCGTGTGCCATTCTTTTAATTGTTTCAGAGGCAGTGTGTTGTTGATTTCATCCAGTATCATTCCATCTTCTCAAGTTCATGTTAATTCCTTCCATTTTCAGACGGAGTGTTGTCCAAATTATTTCGTTCTTATTCCTTCTCCGTCTTGTTTTAACCGAAGTGGTTTTGAAATTCTTTCGTCATCATTGAGCTCTTCGTTCATCTCTGTTGTATTCTTCTTTCAATTTGGTCAACCTCTCAGGTTCATGGTTTCACTCGTTTGTCAAAGAAGCAACTTTGTTTTACCTCTTCTTTTCATTTCTATCCGGTGCCATCTCCAGGATCTCGGGTCAAGATCATCTGTTAGTGTGGGAGAGTTGTGACGCCCGAAGACCGACGTCCCAGAAGATTCCAGATGTTCCGGGTTCTCCCGTGTGTTTCATTTGTGCTTGTGTTATTTATTTTTGCATTGCATCATGTCATCATGACATCATGTCATTAATCCTTGCATCTCAACTAAATAAATTGTGTGGACCTTCGGTCCATTTAAATCGAGGGAAGGATGACTTCTCTTTATAACATATATATATATCCTCTCAATATTATTAGGGAGCTATATTAAATTATTCCAATTGTTTGGAAATTCACCAAAAACACACTTGCATATTTTTTTCCATGCCTCTTTTACTTCAAGTTTCACCGTCAAAACCTTCTCTATAATTATTTTCCCGTTTATCGAGGTTCCTCCAAAAACCTCAACGTTTTTGGACACTTCAAAAACCAAGCCCTAGTTCAAACCCATTTGAATAAAAATTCAAATGAGTTTGAATTTTCATCATTCAATCTTGCCACTTCTATTTCTCTTGGATTACGCTCATTTTTATGAGCCGAGAAAAATAACCTCATGTGCAAACTCTTTCCCTAACCCCCCTCTTTTTTTTCTTCTCTTTATTTGTTTTCTTCTATAAAAGAGAAAAGGAAGGAGGGGCCCAGCCGCAGCCAGGCCCCTGGCCGTTTCCCTCGCGCCGGACTGGCCCATCACGCCCAACTCCAGCGCCGAACCCTAGCTAACCTGGCCCGACCTCCCTCTTCCCGTCACTCCCTCATCCCCGACGCCAGCTAGCGAGCGCCTGCCCCGCTCCCGATCCCCTCGCTCCCTCGATCTCTCCTTCCTCCGTCCTCCTCCCGACCCCATCGCGCCAGGAAGGCTGAGCCACCTCGCGCCCGACCTCCTACTCATCGCCATGGCCTGCCGCTGCTCTTCCCTCGCGCGACTCCGAGCCCGACCACCTCCGGCCACCACTCCTCCTCACCGGCCTCACTGCCGCCCGAGGCCATCCAAGCCACCGTCGCGCCGACCACTTTCTCCGCACGGCAACGCCGCCTCGTCGTCGCCTCCCGGGGCTGCAGTCGCCGCCGCCAAGTTACCTTCCCGGCGCCGGTGCCTCGCCATGGCCGCGCCTCCCATGTTGCTCCGTTGCCGCCGAGCTCCACCAGGGACTCGGCCTCGCCAAGTCCACAGCCACCGCCGCCGGGCGCCGTCATTGCTGCCGCTCCACCCGTCCTCTGCATCGGCCTCCACCGCCGCCATAGCCTCGGATCCGGCTGTCCTCGCTGTCAATTCCACCTCCGCGCCATCCCAGAGTCCCTCGGCCGTCTTCTGCTACTGCTTCGTCGCCCCGCCTCAAGTTCTTCACGCCCTTGTCGTTGCTTGCATGCTGTCGTGCCTTGCTGCTTGGCTTTGCTTGTTTTGGATCGACAAGACCTGAGAACGACAAGTACCCCTACCGTCTACCTCGGATGCGTCAAGTTCCTCGCCGTGTACAACTACCGTCGCCAAGACCCGAGACCCCAAGTACCACGACGACCATTGCGCCAAGTACCACGATGGCCGGAGCACTCGGAACCGTCAAGTACATCTACAAAACGAGTAACGCTACACCCGAACGACTACGGACCAAAACGCCAAGCACGTCTACGACCCGTGTACCCCTACGTCAACGACGATCCCGACAAGTACCACTACCGTCGACATATACATCTACGAACGGAACGACTACTTCCTCTACGACACGTGAACCACTACTTCCCTCTTCCGTCGAACTCGTTCCGCCCCAACGATGCACGCTTCAAAGGTATACCCCGAGTCGAATGTCGATGTGGTGAACGAATGCTTGTTGTGGTGTATGAGATGTATCGAATGTTTGCTCGTGTCCGTTGTGCCCTCGTTTGCCTTGGCGGCAACCCGTGGGAACCCGGTGACGGGATCACCCCACCTTTCATCTTGTTCGACTCGCTCACGCCACCTTTTCTTTTGCACTGGTCTCTCAACGAGTTACCGGAACCGAGATGTTGCCGTTGCATCATTTTCGGATCGTTGCCGTGGCACCCTTTCCTTTCACCACGGTGACAATACTTCATATCTCTCCATGTTAACTTTTACTAAAAATTGCATAAAACTTGATCATGTCATCCGCATCATGTTAACAACATTAAAATGTGTGAATTGTTGTTTGCTTAAAATTGCTAAACATGCATATGGGGATTTTCCGGAATTGTTGTTGTTATTTCCGGCCTCATTTAAAATGCCTAGATAGCTAGTTTACACTTGCTTCTTGCCTTGCCATGTTTAGCATCCTATATAGACTTGTCTTGCATCCTACGTGGTTGAGCATATTGACATGTTGCTTGTGTTGTTTTTCTGTGCGTCCTACCTTGCCATGTATTGCTTCCTGTATAGACTTGTCATGCATTATACCTTGCCATGTATTGCATCATATAGACTTGTGTTGTTTTCTGTGCTTCCTACCTTGCCATGTTTTGCTTCCTGTATAGACTTGTTGTGCTTCCTGTGTAGAACTGTCTTGCATCATACTTGGTTGAGCATATTGTCATGTTCTTGTGTTGTGTGTTTACCGTATTGCTTGCTTCTTCTCGTTAGTGCTTGTTCCGTTGCGATCGTGAGGATTCGTTCGTCTACCCATGGTTCTTCTTCAAGGCTTCTTCTTCATATTCTTCATGGACTTGTTCTTCTTCCTCGCGAAATCCCAGGCAAGATGACCATACCCTTGGATACCTTTACTACCATTGCCATGCTTAGTTGTCTCGATGCTATCGTTACATGTCGCGCTACCCATCTTTTATGTCAGCCTCTCCTTGTTGCCATGAAACCTCTAACCTTTGAAACCTTCCTAGCAAAACCACTGTTTGGCTATCTTACTCGCTTGCTCAGCCCCTCTTATAGCGTTGTTAGTTGCAGGTGAAGATGAAGATCGTTCCAGGAGGGAACTTGTTGTTGGAATATCACAATATCTATTATTATTATTATTAACGCACCTATATACTGGGCATGGGTGGAAGGCTTGGCCTTTTGCTCGGTGTTTTGTTCCACTCATGCCACCTTAGGCGTCGATAAACCGGCATTATGTTCCTTGATTTTGCGTTCCTTACACGGTTGGGTATATGGGGACCCCTTGACACTTCGACTTTGAATAAAACTCCTCCAGCAAGGCCCAACATTGGTTTTAATTTGCCTCATAATAACTTAATTAATTAATTAAATTGCATAAGGGGGAAGCTCCTTGGAGATTTCTTTTCTACATAGCAGGGGGGCCAGTGCTGATGGTGTTGGTCCCAAACGGGGGTCCTGCGGGGCCACCACGGGGAAACTCGAGGTTCGGTTTTACCTGTAGCATTGCCCATCCGGTTGTGGCCTGAGACGAGATACGCGCGGCTACTATCAGGGTGTCGGCACGCCGGGAGGTCTTGCTGGACTTGTTTTACCTTTGTCGAAATGTCTTGTGCACCGGGATGCCGAGCCTGATCGGATTTCCCTAAGATAAAGGGTGAAGATATTATATTTATCACTTCAGCTAATCGTGAGAGCTTGTGATGGGCTAAGTTGGGACACCCCTGCAGGGTTATGAACTTTCGAAAGCCGTGCCCGCGGTTATGTGGCAGATGGGAATTTGTTAATGTCCGGTTGTAGAAAACTTGACAGAGGATCCGAGATAAAACACACAACTGTGTGAGTAACCGTGAATGTCTCTTTTCACTTTGAGAAGAGAACACGATGGGGTTATGTTTGACTCGTAGGTAGTTCAGGATCTTTAGCGATCACTACTAGTTTACGACCGCTTGCGTAGATGCTCATCTAATTCTTGTACTCGTAAGTTAGCCACCATATTATGCTTAGCCGCTGCTGCAACCTCACCACTTTACCTCTTCCTACCCATAAAAGCTTTGCTAGTCTTGATACCCATGGTTATGGAATTGCTGAGTCCTCGTGGCTCACAGATACTACAACACCAGATGCAGGTTCAGCCAAGGTTGACGCAGGAGATGGGTCAGAACTTCTGGGAGCTCGATGAAGAGAGTGGCCGTAAGCTTGTGACGTTTCCGACGATCAATAGTGGTTTCTACTAGGGGCGATTCGGACCTGTGGCTTTATGTATTAGGTATCTTTCTTTTTGGATCTTTGCCCGTAGTCGGGTTGTGATGTTTTGAATGATGATTTGCTTATGTAATGTATTGTGTGACGTGGCGAGTGTAAGCCAACTATCCTTTCGCAATTTCATCCCTATTTTTACATGAGTCGTGCAAAGATTCCAAACTTGAGATCATTCCAGAATGGGCTTATACCTTTAAGTCGTGCCTCGACATGTAGGAGGTATAGTCCCATCCTGGGCATTACACCTTCCTTCTCAAAGGGCCGCGAAGATGAAAGAGCGCTGGGCCAACTGCTAGAGCCGATTCTCACAACTACGCCCCCTACCTGGCGCGCCAAAGATGTCGGTGTATTTGGAACGACACCTATGGGATCACAAGAATCCCTACTGCGGTTGCGGGGCGCGGGGTTGAGAGAAGAGCAGATCCAACAGACAGCACACGGTTCCTTTACCCAGGTTCGGGCCGCGAGGATGCGTAAAACCCTACTCCTGCTTTGGTGGATTGTATATCTGTGTTCTTCAGCTAGTTACGGGGCGTGAGGAGCTCCAAAAAGCCGAATCCTTCTCCTGGTCGCCTCGGGCCTCCTTTTATAGGGAAAAAGGGGTTGCCACAGTGGCACACAGGAGGTGCAAAGAGTACAGTGATGCGAGGTTATCCCTCGCATTACATGACAAGGCGCATTTAATGCGCTTAGCTTAGGTGTCCTTGCTTTATCGAGGACGGGGGAGACATCCGTCTTGTCCGTCGCCGCTCCTTCTTGTGTCGAAACGCGCCCTGGCCAGCGATGCCTGAGATACCATGTAGGCAGGCAGGCAGCTGAGGTGGCGCAATGGTGGGTCTCCACGAAGATCTGCATGTCGCCACGCAGGTGCCTGCCTAGCTGGTTGGATCGGCAGCTGCATGGGGTGGTGGAAGCTTAGCTGGCGTGGGCCTGATGGTGGCCCTGTGGGTGTCCTCGGCAATGGCCTTGCCGCGGCGCCTGCTGTCATCCCCGGCAAGATGCTTGCCAGAGGTCTTGTGGTCTTCCTTGGCTGGGATCCTGCCAAGGATCGTCGTCTTCTTCGCATGTATCTGGCCTTGAATGTCTTCACAAAGATCTGCATGCCACTACGGGGATGCCTCCCGAATCCTTGCCCCATGGGGTGTAATGCCCAGGATGGGACTATATCTCCTACGTGTCAAGGCACGAGTTAGAGACATAACCCCTTGCTGGAATGATCGCAAGTCTGGTATCTTTGCACATCTCGTGTAAAAATGGGGATGGAAAACATAAACATAGTTGGCTTACACTCGCCACATCACACAAATACAATACATGTCTCAATCATCATTCAATAAAACATCACAGCCCTCTAAGGGTAAAATCCAAATGACAAGATACCAAACATAATTTAAATCAACAGGTCGGATCGAATCCTAGTAGAAGTCTCCACTACTGATCATCAGGATAACGAACATAGTATCGACTACGCTCTTCGTCATACTCCCAGTCTAGCTCAGTGCCATCACCTGGATAGCTCACCATCGGACCTGCATCTGTTGTGTGAAGTAACTGTGAGCCACAGAGGACTCAGCAATCCCGTTCCCGTGTAATAAGACTATTTAAGCCTTGGGAGAGGTTAAGGCTGAAGAAAAGAATAAGTGTCTGCAGCAGCAACTAGCACTAGCTTATGTGAAAGAGTGCGAGAAGAGAAGTGCCTCGGTCAAGAGATGATCACGAAGTGATCCTAAACTAAAGCTCAACAAACATAACCCCACCGTGTTCAACTCCCGAATCCCTATTCGGAAATTGACAGTCACGGTACACACGCTGGTAGTGTATTAGAACAAAGTGTCAAGTTATCTACAACCGGATATTAACAAGCTCCCATCTCCCACATAACCGCGGGCACGGCTTTCAAAAGTTCATAACCCTGCAGGGGTGTTCCAACTTGGCCCATTACAAGCCCACGATCCGCGGAGTCGCAACTCCAAGGTGGGAAGACCCGAGTATTCTCGGAATCCCGTGCTCAAGATACTCCGAACTAAGGTAAGGCTAATCCAGCAAATCCTCCCGGCGTGCCGACACCCTGATAGTAGCCGCGCGTATCTAGTCTCAGGCCACGACCGGATGAGCGCTATGTACAGATACCGAAGATCCCAGCGAACTGGGTGGTATCCGCAAGTGACTCTAGTTTGGACCAACACTCAAATCGAGCACTGGCCCAGGGGGGTTGAATTAATTAAGCCTCGGGTTAATTACTCCCTCGAAAAGTTTTTAGTTGTTTAGGCGAATAGTACCAATGTTGGGAGTTGCTGGAAAATACTTAGCACTTAGCGGTTTATCGAGGGGGTCCCATACACCCCAACCGTGTTAGGAATGCATAATCAAGGAACATAACACCGGTTTAAACGTTTCCTAACGGCATGAGTGGAACAAATCACCAAGCAAAAGGCTTAGCCTTCCACCCTTGCCAATATATAGATGATTTCATTTTAAGCATTTATATAGTGTGATATAACCCAACAAACTTCAACATGAAGCAAGCACCTTCGATCTTCACCTGCAACTAACAATGCTATAAGAAGGGCTGAGCGAAGCGTACTTAGCCAAGCAACGGTTTGCATAGGTAGGGTGGTTAAACAGGTTCATGGTTACAAGTAGGAGGCTGATAGGAAAGACATGGGCATCGAGGCAAAACTATAGAGCGGAACTACTAGCAATAGGCAAAGATAGTAATGTTATCGGGGTTCGGTCATCTTGCCTGAAGTGTAGTCGTTCGGATCGTAAGAAGGGTCCTCGTGCTCAACCTTGTTGGTAACCTCGTGCTCGTACTCGTACTCGGTCTCAGCTTCCGGCTCTAAACAATACAATCACACAAGGCACAAATCAACAAGATGCAATGCGCACACCAAAATGATGGATGCATGATGGATGCACTAAGGGAGCACACGAGGCACGGAAAAATAGCACTCAAGCAAAACACTTCAAAACAATATAACAATAGGATATTATGAATCTACACGGAAAATCAATCAAGTTTCATATAAGACTCGCTGAAATCGGAGCTACGGGCTAAAAGTTATGCCCGAAACAAGAAATAGGCGAAAGCTGAAAATTACAGCCACATAGCAACTTCGGAGCACAAGATAATTAAGCTACAGCACTCGAACACCATGGCAAAGAGCATGAACATAAACTAGACATATCCTACAGCAAATAAGTTCAAAGGTGCACCCCCAAAGGAGCCACGGATCAATAGCAACAAGCTTGGACATATTGAACTTGACAACAAAATCCTGACAGCAGAATTTTATTGAAACTTTGGAGCAAAAGTTAAATGTGCTACAGCCACTCAAATAAGCATGTGAGAACATGAATGGAAAGCCAACAATATATACTACAAGGAACCATCAAGAATCACTCCAAAACTATCATGGATTTGTCCTAGAACAGCAAGCAAACATGGCATCGGAACAATAACAGATTCCAGACTTAGTGAAAAAACACCAAGTGTTAAAACAGCAGTTTCATCATGGCATCTATAAGAGCAAGTTTAAGTCACCTCGAAACTAAACATGGCAAGTGGTAAGCACCACATCAAAGTTCACATGATGGTGATTCCGAAACACACAAGCATGCATCATGGAGATAACCACAACGATAGCAACGAGCTCAACAAGATGGCATTTCATAACAAGTTAAACAACTAAACAGCCACATATCACTTTGCAACGAGGATAACCATGGCAAGATTAAATCTATCATGCAACCTAACACAAACAACATGTTGAGCATTGCAAGACGAACACGTGGACATGTCATTTGCATCAATCGGATAAACGAGCTAAAAGTTATCACTATGCAAAGATGGCATAAAAACAACACATAGCAGCAGTTTACATCGGGATGCACTCTTGCAACAGAAAAATAAGCATCTAGATGACCACAAACATGCATGGCACAATGGAATGAAACGTAGTGCTAGTCACCACGAACGTCTGGACATGTCATATGCGCAAAACGGAGCTCCACACAAAAACTTATTGCAGTTCTAAAATTGCATCAGACACACAAACAAACAAGGACTTGGAGGATTTTGAATCAACCTTCTCACAGATCTGGAAACGGGCTGAAGGAGGCGAAGACGGGCCCCGAGCGGCGGCTGGAAGCGGCCCGGGGGCGATGCGACTCGGCTGGGCCCGGCTGCGCGGCCCGAGTTGGCGGCTGGAAGGGGCCCGGCCGTCCCTCGGCCCAGGAGGCGGGGCACCTGGCGGGAAGCGGCTGGGAGGCCGCGGATCTGGTTGGGGCTCGGCCCGGCCGAGCGCTGGCGGGGCGAAGCGGCCTGGAGGGAGGCGGCGCGGGCGATGCGGCCTGGATCGAGCCCGGCTCGGCGATGCGGGAGGAGGCGGCTGGTGGGCTTCGGCGGAGTGGCCCAGGAGAGGCGGGGCGAGGCGCCGTGGCGAGGAGGCCCAGCTGGGGCGCTGCGGGAGCCCAGGCGGTCGAGGCTCGGGCGGCTGGGCCGATCGGTCGAGGCGACTGGATCGGGATCGGTCGAGGCGCTGAGAACCTCCCGATCCAGCGAGTTGCCGGCGGCGACGACGCTCTACGAGAGCCTGGGCGGCGGGGCTCCGGCGGGATCTGGTCGGGCCGGCGGCCTGAGGGCGCTGGTGGTGGCGCGGCCGGCCGGATCTGAGGCGTGGGGCGGTTGTGAGGATGGAGAGGAGGTGGAGAGGTGTTTTCCGGCGAGGTGGTTGTACTCCGGCGAACTCCGGCGAGATTCCGGTGAAGTCTCCGGCGACGTGGTGGCTGGAGGAAGGGGATGAAGTGGGGGCTAGGGTTTCCTAGTTTTGGGGCACAAATTTTGGGGAGTGGACAAATATATAGGCACAAGTAGCTAGGGTTGTCCAAATGGAGTGCGGTTTTCGGCCACAGGATCAGATTTGGATGGCCTAGATGATAGAAGTGGCTAGGAGTGGTTGGTGGGCTGTTGGAGGGGGTGTCTTGGGCCACAAAGTGGAGGCACTTTGAGCCCACGAGAATAACTGTTGGGGTAGCAAACTGACTCGAAACGCGACGAGATTTGACAGGCGGGTTACACACAACAAAACAACAACACACAACAAGTCTCGCGCCAAACCGGTAACGTTACACGGCCAAACACCAAAGTAGGCCTACGGGACGCCACGGACACGTGAGGGAGCTCCGGAACGCGAAACGGACAACGGGAAGGGACGCGTGGAACCGGATGCAACCGACAACACAAATGCAATGCGATGCACATGACTATATGATATGAATGAATGCCACAGACGCACACAACAAAACGACGAAAACCCGAAAGACAAAGAACCCGAAATGGAATAGATGAAGCCGGAGATATATTATATGCCCAAAAGGGAAAGTATTACATCCGGGGCATTACAAACTCTCCTCTACTACAAAAAGATCTCGTCCCGAGATCTAGGACTGGAAAAAGGAAGGGTACTCGGAACGAAGATGATCTTCTCGTTCCCACGTAGCCTCTCGGTCGGTATGATGTGACCACTTGACTTTCAAGAATTTGATGGACTTGTTGCGGGTCTTGCGCTCGGTTTCTTCGAGAATAGCAACGGGATGCTCTCGGTAGGACAAGTCTTGTTGGAGATCAATCTCTTCAAACGGAATCATGCGTTCAGGTGCCTTCAAGCATTTGCGGAGTTGAGACACATGGAACACATCATGAACATTGGCGAAGTTGGGAGGGAGCTCAAGTTGATAGGCTAGGTCGCCTCTTTTGCCAAGGATCTTGAAAGGCCCGACGTATCTAGGAGCAAGCTTTCCTTTGATACCGAATCTTTGGGTGCCTTTCATCGGAGACACACGGAGATAAATGTGATCATCAATGTTGAAAGCCAAATCACGATGCTTGCCGTCATAGTAGCTCTTCTGACGCGACTGAGTGGCCTTGAGATTCTCACGTATGACTTTGCACATTTCTTCGGCTTCTGAGATCAAGTCATTGCCAAGAAGTTGGCGTTCGCCTGTTTCATACCAGTTGAGAGGGGTACGGCACTTTCTGCCATAGAGGATTTCAAACGGAGCTTTGCCGGCACTTGCTTGAAAGTTGTTGTTGTAAGAGAACTCGGCAAATGGAAGGCAGTCTTCCCATTTCATGCCAAAAGATATGACACAGGCTCGGAGCATGTCTTCTAGAATCTGATTCACTCGCTCGACTTGACCACTAGTCTGAGGGTTAAAAGCAGTGTTGAACCTGATCTTAGTGCCCATGGCGGACTGAAAGGAGTCCCAGAACTTGGATGTGAACAAACTTCCACGGTCTGAGGATATAACTTGAGGAATGCCATGTAAGGACACAATTCTGGAAGTGTACAGCTCTGCCAATTGAGCTGCATTGATGGATTCTTTGACTGGAAGGAAGTGAGCGACTTTGGTAAGCTTGTCAATCACCACGAAGATAGAATCATTCCCTCGCTTGGACTTAGGAAAACCAGTGACGAAGTCCATTTCAATGTGGTCGAACTTCCACTCGGGAATAGGAAGAGGTTCGAGAAGACCGGCTGGACGTTGATGTTCTGCTTTCACTCTTCTGCAAACATCACATTCATTCACGAATTGGGCAATCTCCCTTTTCATGCGTGTCCACCAGTAAGATTGCTTGAGGTCTTGGTACATCTTGGAACAGCCAGGATGAATGGAAAGGAGAGAATCATGTGCTTCTTCCATTATGAGCTTCCTGAGATCACCTTTGGGAACAACGAGTCTGTCCTCGAAGAACAAGGTATCTCTCTCATCAACACGAAAGCACTTTTATTTAGGAGTGCCCTTTGCAATACCATGTTTCACCTTCTGCACCATGGCATCACTGAATTGGGCCTCACGGACCTGATCTTCCAAGGTAGGAGCAATTTGAAGATTTGCAAGAAAACCCTGCGGAACAACTTGGAGGTTGAGTTTCCTGAAAGCTTCACAAAGCTCAGGCTGGAACGGCTTGATAAGAAGGCTGTTGCAATATGCCTTTCTGCTCAAAGCATCTGCAATCACATTCGCCTTGCCAGGAGTGTATTCAATGCTGGGATCATACTCTTGGATCATTTCAACCCAACGAGTCTGACGGAGGTTCAGATTCGGCTGTGTGAAGATGTACTTCAAGCTCTTGTGATCGGTGAAGATGTTGACTTTTCTGCCCAACAACAGATGTCTCCACGTAATCAAAGCATGTACCACAGCTGCTAGCTCGAGATCATGTGTGGGATAGTTCTTCTCACTTGGCTTGAGCTGACGAGAAGTGTATGCCACAATTCTCTTATCTTGCATAAGCACACCACCAAGACCTTGAAGAGAAGCATCACAGAATACTTCATAGGGCTTGGACTCATCTGGAGGAGTAAGAACTGGAGCAGAGACGAGCTTTTCTTTGAGAGTTTTGAATGCCACTTCACACTCTGGAGACCAAAAGTATTTGCCATTCTTCTGAAGCAAGTTGGAAAGAGGCTTGGCAATCTTGGAGAAGTTCTCAACGAACCTTCTGCAATAGCTGGCAAGACCCAGAAAACTGCGGAGTTGCTTGACGTTCTGAGGAGCTTCCCAGTTGAAAATTGCTTCAACTTTCTCGGGATTTACCGCAATACCGTCAGCTGAGATGATATGGCCCAAGTACAAAACCTTATCGAGCCAAAATTCGCTCTTGGAGAACTTGGCATAGAACTTATGTTCACGGAGTCGATCAAGAACCAGACGTAAGTTCTTTTAGTGATCTTCTACATTCTTGGAAAACACCAGAATATCATCCAGATACACAAGCACAAACTCGCCAGTATAGGGGTTGAAGATGTAGTGCATCATCCTCGAGAAGGTAGGAGGAGCATTGGCGAGACCAAAGGACATGACAGTATACTCGTATGAACCGAAACTCGTTCTGAATGCAGTCTTGGGAATGTCTTTCTCGCGAATGCGAATTTGGTGATAGCCCATTCGGAGGTCGAGCTTAGAGAACACTTTAGCTCCTTTGAGCTGCTCGAACAGTTCGTTGATGTTGGGGAGCGGATACTTGTTCTTTATTGTCTTCTTGTTCAATGGCCGGTAATCAACGCAGAGACGTTCCGTGCCATCTTTCTTCTTGACAAATAAGACACCACAGCCCCAAGGCGACATACTAGGCCTGATGAGACCCATACGCTCATGTTCATCAAGCTGCTTCTTCAATTCCTTCAATTCATCAGGAGAGAGCTTGTACGGACGCCGGCATGCTGGCTCAGTACCCGGCTCGAGTTCAATGACAGATTCCACCTGACGGTGTGGAGGCATGCCTGGAAGTTCTTCAGGAAAGACGTCTTGATATTCGTTTACCACCGGAATTTGAGATATGGCATTAATTTCGCCCTTATCATTGAGAGAGAAAAGCCTGATAGTGTTATCCCTGGAGGCAAAGATAATCACATCTTCATCACGATGAGTCATCTTGACTTCCTTCTGTGCACAATCAATGTGAGCATCATGCTGAGAAAGCCAATCCATCCCAAGGATGAGGTCAATATCAGAATTACCAAGGACCACCGGATTAGCCAGAAATCGATAATCACCCATGCGAATAGACACATTCGGAGCCACTGAGTTGGAAGTCATTTGCAAACCCGGAGAAATAATGTTCAAAGGTCTAGGGATCCTCTTCGAAACCAATTCATGCTTAGCAACAAAAGGTCTTGAAATGAAGGACAACGAAGCACCCGAATCAAACAAGACTTTTGCTGGAAAAGAGTTAACTGAAAGGTTACCCAAAATGACATCAGAAGAATTCTCCGCTTCAGCTGCACTCATCAGATTGACCCTTGCAGACTTTGGATTATGCTTGACAATAGCTGAACTGACAGGAGGAGGAGGAGGAAGACGCTTCGGGTTCGGACATCTGTTGGCATAATGACCCTTCTGGCCATACTTGTTGCACACCACTTCTGAGAGAGGACGGAAATGAGAACCACTTGACTTGGAGCCTTGAGACTGAAACTGATTCTTCGACTGGTTGCTCGGATTGGGTGGGTGGGAGAAACCACGTCCACCGGAGTTCTTGTTGCTGTTGGAGTTGTTGTAAGGAGCTTGAATCACTGGAGGAGGAGGAAGCCAAAATTTCTGTTGTTTCACAGCCACTTGAGAAGATGAGGAGGAGTGAACGGCATATTGAATCCTCTTTTTAGAAGCCTCCATCTTAAGCTGAGCTGCCTCTTGTTTCAAAGCCATGTTATAGAATTTGTCGAACTCATCGGGCTCGAACAAGGTGAGAGCAAGTTGAAGTTCATCTTTCAGGCCTCCACGGAACTGGTAGATTTTGCTCTTGGCGTCAGGAATGTCTTGCTTAGCATAGCGGGCAAGGTTTTGGAACTTGACATTATACTGATAGACTGTCATAGAGCCCTGCTTCAGGTTGCGGAATTGCTCACGCATACCCTCGATGACACTTGTAGGAATGTGGTGAGGGCGAAAGTCCTTGCAGAAATCCTCCCAAGAGATCACACGACCTGGCCTGGAGTCTTTGTACTGCTGCCACCAGTCAGCTGCTTGGTCTTTGAGTTGGAAGGCTGCAAACTTCACATAATCCTCTTCCTTCACGTTACTGCACTCAAAATGCTTCTTTATGTCGGTTAACCAATCTTCAGCATCAAGAGGGTCGACACAGTAACTGAAAGCTTTTGGATTATTGGCCAAGAACTGGTTGAGAGTAGCATGGTGCTGCTGGTTGAAGAAGTTGCCTTGATTCCCTGGAACACCCTGATTAGCTTGATTAGCTTGCATCTGCTGCATCATCTGCATCAACATCTGGGTGTTCTGAGCTGTAGTCTGCATAATCGCTCTCCAAGCCTCAGACGGAGGAGGAGGGGAAGGAGGACGATCTGGGACCTCTTCACCCTCTGGGTTAGCGTTGGGAACCCTTTTCGGAGCCATCCTGAAAGAGATGACCACGAATCAGCAATTGATTGACAGAAGGTATAAGGTGAATCAATAAAATGAATTGCAACAAGTCTTCTCAATAATCATTCGA
This sequence comes from Secale cereale, assembly GCA_902687465.1. NCBI lineage: Eukaryota > Viridiplantae > Streptophyta > Magnoliopsida > Poales > Poaceae > Secale > Secale cereale. Next base: position 393,221,797 of record LR738711.1, on the reverse strand, counting down.
ACAATAGGAACGAATGAAATTCTCAGTTAAATGATAACATCCATCTTCACGAGAAGCCACATAGGGGGCAAAAGGTAAAATAAGAAAAACACAAGGTACGGATGGAAACAAACACAAGATAGGAGCTTCGTTCTAACATCTTTGTGCTGAAAGCATATGAACGCGTTACGAAAGGGTTTTGCAATCCCGGATCAGCATAGCCAAGGACCCTTTAAGATGCAACTCCCGATCGGAACATCGGTCATAATACCACTTCACTCAATGTAGAACCCCGAACTCGCTAACCTGCATTCGTTGGAAGAATGCCTACGATCTACTGGATAAACCCACCTATTAATTTCCGAAAGATTCCAGTTATGCAATCAGGTGTTGGGGATACAGGGGAAGCACCGCGCAATCAACTCTAAACCTACGTCCAGCTGTATCCATCCTACAACACATAATCAGTCTTTCTCGGAAACTATCTACCTCGGACCTTCGAAAAGCATCCACTATAACAAGCTATGGCAATACTCCCGAACTACCTCCCCAGTACTGGGTGATGTCGGGGTTATCTTGCCACTAACCGTATAGGAGAGATTTTCGATGTCGGCCGTCTTAAGTATTTAGTACTGCCGCGATATGCTTGTGACGACAATACCCCGAAGCTCAACTCCCGTGACACTGCCACAACCCCTAATGTCAGGAGGCATCGAGAACAATATTCTCGTCACAAGAACATCGAAAAAATCCCAGCATACTCGCGAGATTCCTAAAAAAAATTGGTGCAATTTTTGAAAGTAGAAGAGGCAAGAGTAGTTGTCAGGAGTCCTCACCAGAGAGAAAGGGGATGAGAAGCAAAGAAATCCTACTCTCCGATGTAATATAGGACTCAAAATGTTTTCAGTGTGTGCCTAGACTCGACCGTCAACGATTCGATCAATCAGTGGGGGCTCCTAGGTTGGAGAAGGCTCTGAATACCAACTTGTAATGCCCAAGATGGGACTATATCTCCTACGTGTCGAGGCACGACTTAGAGACATAACCCCATGCTGGAATGATCGCAAGTCTGGTATCTTTGCACATCTCGTGTAAAAAGGGGGATGGAAAACATAAACATAGTTGGCTTACACTCGCCACGTCACACAAATACAATACATGTCTCAATCATCATTCAATAAAACATCACAGCCCTCTAAGGGTAAAATCCAAATGACAAGATACCAAACATAATTTAAATCCACAGGTCGGATCGAATCCTAGTAGAAGTCTCCACTACTGATCATCAGGATAACGAACATAGTATCGACTACGCTCCTCGTCATACTCCCAGTCTAGCTCAGTGCCATCACCTGGATAGCTCACCATCGGACATGCATCTGTTGTGTGAAGTAACTGTGAGCCACAGAGGACTCAGCAATCCCGTTCCCGGGTAACAAGACTATTTAAGCCTTGGGAGAGGTTAAGGCTGAAGAAAAGAATAAGTGTCTGCAGCAGCAACTAGCACTAGCTTACGTGAAAGAGTGCGAGAAGAGAAGTGCCTCGGTCGAGAGATGATCACGAAGTGATCCTAAACTAAAGGTTAACAAACATAACCCCACCGTGTTCAACTCCCGAATCCCTATTCGGAAATTGACAGTCACGGTACACACGCTGGTAGTGTATTAGAACAAAGTGTCAAGTTATCTACAACCAGATATTAACAAGCTCCCATCTGCCACATAACCGCGGGCACGGCTTTCGAAAGTTCATAACCCTGCAGGGGTGTTCCAACTTGGCCCACTACAAGCCCACGATCCGCGGAGTCGCAACTCCAAGATTGGAAGACCCGAGTATTCTCGGAATCCCGTGCTCAAGATACTCCGAACTAAGGTAAGGCTAATCCAGCAAATCCTCCCGGCGTGCCGACACCCTGATAGTAGCTGCGCGTATCTAGTCTCAGGCCACGACCGGATGAGCGCTACGTACAGATACCGAAGATCCCAGCGAACTGGGTGGTATCCGCAAGTGACTCTAGTTTGGACCAACACTCAAATCGAGCACTGGCCCAGGGGGGTTGAATTAATTAAGCCTCGGGTTAATTACTCCCTCGAAAAGTTTTTAGTTGTTTAGGTGAATAGTACCAATGTTGGGACTTGCTGGAAAAGACTTAGCACGTAGCGGTTTATCGAGGGGGTCCCATACACCCCAACCGTGTTAGGAACGCATAATCAAGGAACATAACACCGGTTTAAACGGTTCCTAACGGCATGAGTGGAACAAATCACCAAGCAAAAGGCTTAGCCTTCCACCCTTGCCAATATATAGATGATTTCATTTTAAGCATTTATATAGTGTGATATAACCCAACAAACTTCAACATGAAGCAAGCACCTTCGATCTTCACCTGCAACTAACAATGATATAAGAAGGGCTGAGCGAAGCGTACTTAGCCAAGCAACGGTTTGCATAGGTAGGGTGGTTAAACAGGTTCATGGTTACAAGTAGGAGGCTGACAGGAAAGACATGGGCATCGAGGCAAAACTATAGAGCGGAACTACTAGCAATAGGCAAAGATAGTAATGTTATCGGGGTTCGGTCATCTTGCCTGAAGTGTAGTCGTTCGGATCGTAAGAAGGGTCCTCGTGCTCAACCTTGTTGGTAACCTCGTGCTCGTACTCGTACTCGGTCTCAGCTTCCGGCTCTAAACAATACAATCACATAAGGCACAAATCAACAAGATGAAATGCGCACACCAAAATGATGGATGCATGATGGATGCACTAAGGGAGCACACGGGGCACGGAAAAATAGCACTCAAGCAAAACACTTCAAAACAAGTTAACAATAGGATATTATGAATCTACACGGAAAATCAATCAAGTTTCATATAAGACTCGCTGAAATCGGAGTTGCGGGCTAAAAGTTATGCCCGAAACAAGAAATAGGCGAAAGCTGAAAATTACAGCCACATAGCAACTTCGGAGCACAAGATAATTAAGCTACAGCACTCGAACACCATGGCAAAGAGCATGAACATAAACTAGACATATCCTACAGCAAATAAGTTCAAAGGTGCACCCCCAAAGGAGCCGCGGATCAATAGCAACAAGCTTGGACATATTGAACTTGACAACAAAATCCTGACAACAGAATTTTATTGAAACTTTGGAGCAAAAGTTAAATGTGTTACAGCCACTCAAATAAGCATGTGAGAACATTAATGGAAAGCCAACAATATATACTACAAGGAACCATCAAGAATCACTCCAAAACTATCATGGATTTGTCCTAGAACAGCAAGCAAACATGGCATCGGAACAATAACAGATTCCAGACTTAGTGAAAAACCACTAAGTGTTAAAACAACAGTTTCATCATGGCATCTATAAGAGCAAGTTTAAGTCACCTCTAAACTAAACATGGCAAGTGGTAAGCACCACATCAAAGTTCACATGATGGTGATTCCGAAACACACAAGCATGCATCATGGAGATAACCACAACGATAGCAACGAGCTCAACAAGATGGCATTTCATAACAAGTTAAACAACTAAACAACCACATATCACTTTGCAACGAGGATAACCATGGCAAGATTAAATCTATCATGCAACCTAACACAAACAACATGTAGAGCATTGCAAGACGAACACGTGGACATGTCATTTGCATCAATCGAATAAACGAGCTAAAAGTTATCACTATGCAAAGATGGCATAAAAACAACACATAGCAGCAGTTTACATCGGGATGCACTCTTGCAACAGAAAAATAAGCATCTAGATGACCACAAACATGCATGGCACAATGGAATGAAACATAGTGCTAGTCACCACGAACGTCTGGACATGTCATATGCGCAAAACGGAGCTCCACACAAAAAGTTATTGCAGTTCTAAAATTGCATCAGACACACAAACAAACAGGGACTTAGAGGATTTTGAATCAACCTTCTCACAGATCTGGAAACGGGCTGAAGGAGGCGAAGACGGGCCCCGAGCGGCGGCTGGAAGCGGCCCGGGGGCGATGCGACTCGGCTGGGCCCGGCTGCGCGGCCCGAGCTGGCGGCTGGAAGGGGCCCGGTCGTCCCTCGGCCCAGGAGGTGGGGCGCCTGGCGGGAAGCGGCTGGGAGGCCGCGGATCTGGTTGGGCCTCGGCCCGGCCGAGCGCTGGCGGGACGAAGCGGCCTGGAGGGAGGCGGCGCGGGCGATGCGGCCTGGATCGGGCCCGGCTCGGCGATGTGGGAGGAGGCGGCTGGTGGGCTTCGGCGGAGTGGCCCAGGAGAGGCGGGGCGAGGTGCCGTGGCGAGGAGGCCCAGCTGGGGCGCTGCGGGAGCCCAGGCGGTCGAGGCTCGGGCGGCTGGGCCGATCGGTCGAGGCGACTGGATCGGGATCGGTCGAGGCGCTGAGAACCTCCCGATCCAGCGAGCTAGCGGCGGCGACGACGCTCTACGAGAGCCTGGGCGGCGGGACTCCGGCCGGATCTGGCCGGGCCGGCGGCCTGAGGGCGCTTGTGGTGGCGCGGCCGGCCGGATCTGAGGCGTGGGGCGGCTGTGAGGATGGAGAGGAGGTGGAGAGGTGTTTTTCCGGCGAGGTGGTTGTACTCCGGCGAGATTCCGGCGAAGTCTCCGGCGACGTGGTGGCTGGAGGAAGGGGATGAAGTGGGGGCTAGGGTTTCCTAGTTTTGGGGCACAAATTTGGGGGAGTGGACAAATATATAGGCACAGGTAGCTAGGGTTGTCCAAATGGAGTGCGGTTTTCGGCCACAGGATCAGATTTGGATGGCCTAGATGATAGAAGTGGCTAGGAGTGGTTGGTGGGCTGTTGGAGGGGGTGTCTTGGGCCACAAAGTGGAGGCACTTTGAGCCCACGAGAATAACTGTTGGGGTAGCAAACGGACTCGAAACGCGACGAGATTTGACAGGCGGGTTACACACAACAAAACAACAACACACAACAAGTCTCGCGCCAAATCGGTAACGTTACACGGCCAAACACCAAAGTAGGCCTACAGGACGCCACGGACACGTGAGGGAGCTCCGGAACGCGAAACGGACAACGGGAAGGGACGCGTGGAACCGGATGCAACCGACAACACAAATGCAATGCGATGCACATGACTATATGATATGAATGAATGCCACACACGCACACAACAAAACGACGAAAACCCGAAAGACAAAGAACCCGAAATGGAATAGATGAAGCCGGAGATATATTATATGCCCAAAAGGGAAAGTATTACATCCGGGGCATTACATGGGGGTAGTGGACTCAAGGGTGATCCGCTCCGTAGGCGCGGGGCGAGTTGCCGCGGCAAGGGTCTTGCCAGGGGAGCTAAAGCCGGCCCCGGCAAGGATCTTGCCGGGCCTGCTAAAACTGGCTCCCAGCAAGGATCTTGCCGGGGGATCCCGCTTCGTCCCTTCGCTCTTTGTGGTCTTGGCTTTGGGCTTCAGTTCCATCGAGCTTCGGTCTTACCCTGGCTCACCTCCCTTGTCGTGGTTGTTGTAGTGGTGCCCGTGGCTCAGACTGCCCGTGCACAGTCATAGGGGTACAAAAAGTGTACCCCTCTTTTTGTACACCGACATTCGGAAAGCGACCGTCACGGTTACTCGCGCTGGTAGTGTATTCTGAACATAGTGTCAAGTTTTCTACAACCGGATATTAACAAATTCCCATCTGCCACATAACCACGGGCACGGCTTTTGAAAGATCAAAACCCTGCAGGGGTGTCCCAACTTAGCCCATCACAAGCTCACGATCTGCGGAGTCGCAACTCCAAGGTGGGTAGACCTGAGTATTCTCGGAATCCCGTGCTCAAGATATTCCGACAAAGATAAAACTAATCCAGCAAGACCTCCCGGCGTGCCGACACCCTGATAGTAGCCGCGCGTATCTCGTCTCAGGCCACGATCGGATGGGCGGTGCTACAGGTTTTTACCAGCCCTCGGTTTTCCCCAAGGTGGCCCCGCATGCTCCCTAGTTTGGACCAACACTCATGTGGAGCACTGGCCCGGGTTGTTAATTAAGAAAAGGGTTTATAACTCCCTATGCAAGTTTTAGTTATTAGGCAAATGTAAAACCAATGTTGGGCCTTGCTGGAAAGCTTTAGCGCTAAGCGGGTTATCGAGGGGGGGGGCATAAACCCCAACCGTGTTAGGGACGCAAAATCAAGGAACATAACACCGATTTAAACGGTTCCAAGGGTGGCATGAATGGAACAAAACACCAAGCAAAGGCTTAGCCTTCCACCCATTGCCAAATATATAGGTGATTTAGTTTAATAGATTATATATTATGATATCCCAACAATAACTTCATCATGAAGCAAGAATCTTCAAATCTTCTCCTGCAACTAACAATGCTATAAGAGGGGCTGAGCGAAGCCTACGTAGCCAATCAAAGGTTTGCTAGGTTGGGTGGTTAGAGAGTTTCATGGCAACGATAGGAGGCTGACAAACAGATATAGGCATTGAGTCAATAAGCTAAAGAGCGAGACATCTAGCATAGGCAAAGATAGTAGTGATATCTGGGTAAGGTCATCTTGCATGTTGAATCCTCGGACGGAACGTAACCTTGCTCCTCACACTCAACCTCGGTAGAAACCTCGTACTCTGTATCGTCACCGGGCTCTAACCAAACACAACAATGCAACGACGGAACAAAATCAATCAACATGCAGTGCTCAACCACATGATGCATGCACATGAAGCATATGAACATGGAAGAAATGATGCATGTCCTAGGGGTCACAAGAATGCATCAACATCATAACCCAACAAGATCATACACAGGCATGAAACAAGTAAAGGAACAACTTAGCAAGTTTATGTAGTTGTCCAAACAAGCATGCAACATGTTTTAAGAAGGTGGCTAACATGGCAAGGGTGCAACTAACATAACAGCAACATGCTAGCACATTTAAATGGGCTGGAATTAAATAACACAATATCCAGAAACTCACATATTAATTTATTTGCATTTGGGACAGATCTGAAAAACTTCTGTGATAGAGTTGTCAAACATGCTAGACAACAACACCAAAATATTCTACACATTTTTCTACCCCAAATGCATATAAAGTTTTTAAATTTGGAGTTGTAGATATTTAGTTATGATTTTTACAAGTTTAAGCATATTTAAAACAAGTTTAAATTCAAACCGCATTTTAAATGTTTTTAAACATAGCAGCAAGTGGCATATTCATAATCTACATAAGATTCTAAGCACTTTTCATATATAACTCATATTCATCAGAAACATATTTATGCAGATATTAAATAAACAAGAAAAAGAAAAAAGAAAAAGAAAAACAGGAAAAGAAAATAAAACAAAACACACGCCAGGGTCTAGATCGACCCAGGCTCAACTAGCCCAAGTCACTGACAGAGGGGGCCCGGCGGGGCTGAGCTGGCAACATGGGTGCGCGCGGGGGTTGGAGACGGCGCTGTGAGGCTGGCAGGTGGGGCCCTGCTGTCAGCCTCAGGCGAAAATGCAAAAAGGGGGCGAAATCCACTGTGCCCGCGAGGAATCAAACCCACAACCACTCGCTATAACTGACGGAGACAAACCACTGCGCTACTAAACTGAAGTCGACAGATAGCAGTAAGTTTATCTGAAGACTAAACAGCAGAAAGCAGAAGCATGGGAAGCACTGGCCCGTTGGAGCTGCTCGTCAGAGATGCTCCGGCGACCAAACAGCACGGCGAAGGGGTGCGAGATGCTCCTGGAGGATTCCCACATCCATCCAGCACACTAGCAGCACCTACGGAGCACTACAGCACCGGCGGCGAGCAACGACAGCACGGCGGCGACGGAGCGACGGCGAGGCGATGCAAAGCCCTAGGCGGCACGGCAACTGCACAGGAAGCTTCTACGCGACTAGACGATGCTAACGAATGGCACAGCACGACCTAGAGGGGTCGGAACACTCGCCGGCGACGAGGTCCGACGGCGACGCGATCGGGCGCTCGGGGAACTAGGGGCTAGAGGGCACGCAGAAAGGGGAAAAGGGCACGGAGAGAGAGAGGAGCTCACCACGAGCACGGCGGAGTGCTCGGCTGGCCCAGTCGTGGACGGAGTCGGCGACGGCGGCTCTCGGACACCTACGGCTGTCGGAGAGGAAGAAGAGGAAGAAGAGCTCGTCGTGGAGGTGCTCGGGTCCGCATAGTCGACGTAGACGAAGTAGGCGATGTCGTGGAAGCAGACGGACAAAGTTGGCGAGGCTGGGGTCGATGCGGGGCTCGCCGGTGATGTGGTCGCGCTCTCAGATGCGCTCGGGCATCAATTGGATCGACGGATCTAGAGTGCTCGACTCTCTAGGCGGTGACGAGGGGAAAGGGGAACCCTAGGAGAAGGGAGAGGACAGGCTGCAGGTTTAAAAAGGGGGCGGTGACGGTCTCGACGTCCGTGAACTCACGGCGCGACGGTGAGCGCGGGCGTGCTCTGTTTTGGCTAACGGAGGAAGACGGCGACGCGCTCTGTGCCACAGACAGGTGGGACCAAGGGGGAAAGGCTAAGCGCGACGGCACGCCTCTTGGCCAGGCCTGCGGGAGGAGTTGGGTTGCGCTGTGGAGAGAAAGGAGGGATGGGCCTGGGGAAGGGAGAGATGGAGAGGAAGCCCAGGCCACTGTGCTGGTTGCTGCTTTTCTCCTTTTCTTTATTTCTTCAGGCAGAAAAAGAAAAAGGAAAGCACAGAAATAAAGAAGAAGAGTTAGGGGAAAAGAAAAATATGGTGGAGAGATTGTTCACATGGTGCAAGATTTAAAGGAGGAGAAAGAATCACTAAGGCACTTGGCTAGGTGGCTTGCATAATAGAGCAAAGAAAAGGCCAGAAAAGAAAAGAAAGGAGAAGAAGAAGAAGAAGAGGGAGAAGGGGTAGGATTAGCTAGGCATAGCTACCACACACACAACAACACAAGTCCTCACTCTCACTCAACAATAAAGTAAACTAGTATGCCATGATGATATGATGATGAGCAATGCAATGATGCAAAAATAATAAAAGTTATGTCAATGCAAAGAAAATAAATGATAAGAACCCCCAAGGATAATGACAAGGATCAAAAGAGGAAGCTTTATTGCCATTATTGGAAAGTGTTACATATGGGGCATTACAATATGATCCAACTCTTCAGGATCTACAACTTTCTGTAATAGTTGGTTGAAGAAATCACAAAGGTCAATGAGTGTGTTTCTTATATCTTTGTCCATCAGATTCCTAATGGCCACCAGGAGGATTTGTGTCAACATTACGTGGCAATCATGTGAATTCATGTGTCCCAACTTCATTTTACCTGAGCTCACATCCTCGAGACTTCTGATGTTTGCGCAGTAGGAAGAGGGTGTCTTAACTAACAACAAATAGGTGAAGAACTGTGTTGCTTCTTTTGTACTGAAATTGTAACTCTGGCAAGCTTTGATGAATTTGTCATCATCTTCTCCTTCACTCTTGCATTTTGATTGATCAGCAAGCATATAGAGACGTGAACCGTCACCATCCTTTCTTTTACCTTTAATCTTGAGCAGAGTACCAAGGATGTGTTCACATACGTTCTTCTCTACGTGCATGACATTGATGCAGTGACGTACACGTAGAATTTCCCAGTAAGGTAATTTCTAAAACATCGATTTCTTCTTAAACACTTGACCCTTGGGTGTTTGTTTCACCGTCAAAGGGTGGTTCTTGCCAAGCACAACATTAATTTTTTTAGCCATGTTGTGGACCACCTCCCCTTCATAGGGTCTTGGGCCCACACCTGCCTCTGTCGTACCATCAAATTCAGCTTTCATCTTTCGGTATGGGTGAGTTTTCCGTAAGAACCTACGATGACGCAAATACACGGTTTTGTGCGAGTTGGGAAGTCTCTTGCTAGTTGTCATATCCATGCATGTGACACACCCTATATCTGCCTTTGTTTTCTACCCTGATGTGTTGCCTAATGCCAGCATATCTTGAATGGTGTGCACGAGCATCGCATGTAGATCGAAAATCTTCTTTTTGTAAGCATCATAACATTTTACAGCCGACGCATCTATCCACACTGTCAGCAGTTCTTCTGCCAGTAGCTGAAAGTAAATGTCGATGTCATTTCCAGGTTGCTTCGGGCCTTGGATAATCATTGAAATCATAATGTATTTTTTCTTCATACACAACCAAAGAGCTAGGTTATATATGCACAGAAGCACCGGCCATGTGGTGTGATTGGTGCTCATATCGCCAAAAGGATGCATTCCGTCAGTATACTCCCCGAGCCTTATACTTCTAGGATCCTTGGCAAATATTTCAAACTTGTTGTCGATTAATTTCCACTGAGCCCCATCTTTCGGGTCTGCAATTCGCCCATCATGATGCCACCGCAACCTCTTTACCTCTCTAGGGTTTGCAAACAAATGCCTCAACCTTGGAATTAAAGGCAAGTACCAAACAATCTTGAACGGGATTCCTGTCTTGATTTCGTCGTCCAATTTGTACTTGTCCTTTGCTCTCCTGCGCTTCTATCGTGCATGCTTGCATGTGGGACATGAACGCAAATCTTTGTACTCACCACGGTACAATATACAATCATTCACACAAGTGTGTATCTTTTGTTCTTTAAGTTCCAATGGGCAAACAATTTTCTTCGCTTCATTCGTGCTTCCGGGGAGCACATTATCTGCCGAAAGAATTTCTTTGAAAAGACCTAACATCTCTGTGATGCCCTTGTTTGATAGACTGTTTGCTGCTTTAAATCTGAGAAGCGCCAGGGTGGCACTCAACTTGGAATATTTCTTTTTGCAACCTGGATAAAATTCTTTCTTGGAGTCCGCATCAATGGTTGGCAGATCCTTGCACCCAGTCATATCCTGTTTTGGTCCCTTGAAATCTGCAATCAAAGCAGCAAAATCTGGCATATCAAGATCATCGTCATCTGCGTCGACGTCTTGGTTTTCCAGTGGGCGTTTCGGCTTTCCGGTGTTCCATTGGTAGCTTGACGCCTCTGCCCCGATGTTAGATTCAACATCCATGTGACACTGATTGGGTTTGGCATTTCGCTGCCCTGGGTATCTTCATCCATGACCTTCTCTTCACCGTGTTTGGTCCAACGTGTATATCCATCCATGAATCCCCTAGAGACTAAGTGCATCTGGACATCTGCAACTTCATGTGACTCTGTATTGGCACAATCAGTACATGGACATAGGATGTAATCCGCATCACCAATTCTTCTCTTTGTACTTTCAGCAAAATTCATGAACTCTGTCACTCCACTAATAAAATCTGCGGTTTTCCAATTCTTCATCCATCGAGATCATTCCATCTGCAGCACAGGAATGGTAATTAAAAACAAAACAACAACATTAATACACGGATTAACTGTTGTCCAAAGGTGCGTGCATAAATCATAAGGTTTTATTTTCATAATTACTGAGGGCGCTCCATGTTGTTATCCAGACGTGCAATGACAAAAATTAACGGCCAGTCAATTTACACGCAGAGTACTAGTACAACACTACCCTTAGGAATTGAATACCTTAATTAAGCCACTCACAAAATGTAATGCCCAGGATGGAACTATATCTCCTACGTGTCGAGGCACGACTTAGAGACATAACCCCATGCTGGAATGATCGCAAGTTTGGTATCTTTGCACAACTCATGTAAAAGATGGGGATGGAAAACATAAAATAGTTGGCTTACACTCGCCACGTCACACAAGTACATTACATGTCCAAATCATCATTCAATAAAACATCACAGCCCATCTAAGGGTAAAATCCAAATGACAAGATACCAAACATAATTTAAATCCACAGGTCGGATCGGATCCTAGTAGAAGTACCACTACTGATCATCGGGATAACGAACATAGTAACGGCTACGCTCCTCGACGTACTCCCAGTCTAGCTCGGTGCCATCACCTGGATAGCTCACCATCGGACCTGCATCTGGTGTGGTGAAGTAACTGTGAGCCACAGAGGACTCAGCAATCCCGTACCCGGGTAACAGGACTATCTAAGCCTTGGGTGTGGAACAAGGCTGAAGAAAGAATAATAATAAGTGGTTGCAGGAGCACTAGCCTAGCTTACGTATAAGAGAGCGAGAAGAGAAGGTGCCTCGGTCGAGAGATGATCACTAAGTGATCCTAAACTAATCAAGTCAAACATAACCCCACCGTGTTCATCTCCCGAAACCCCTTTCGGAAAATGACAGTCACGGTACACACGCTGGTAGTGTATTGGAACATGGTGTCAAGTTTTCTACAACCGGATATTAACAAGCTCCCATCTGCCACATAACCGCGGGCACGGCTTTCGAAAGTTCATAACCCTGCAGGGGTGTTCCAACTTGGCCCATGACAAGCCCACAATCCGCGGAGTCGCAACTCCAAGGTGGGAAGACCCGAGTATTCTCGGAATCCCGTGCTCAAGATACTCCGAACTAAGGTAAGGCTAATCCAGCAAATCCTCCCGGCGTGTCGACACCCTGATGGTAGCCGCGCGTATCTAGTCTCAGGACACGACCGGATGGGCGAAGCTACGGGTTTATATCAATCCTCGAGTTCCCTCGTGGTGACCCCGCAGGCTCCCCGTTTCGGACCAACACTCATGAGGAGCACTGGCCCGGGGTTGTTGATTAAGAACTCGGGTTTGCAAGACCCTATGCAAGTTTTATTAGTTATTAGGCGAATAGTACCAATGTTGGGACTTGCTGGAAAGGACTTAGAACTTAGCGGTTTATCGAGGGGGGCCCATAAACCCCAACCGTGTGAGGAACGCATAATCAAGGAACATAACACCGGTTTATACGGTTCCTAGCGGCATGAGTGGAACAAATCACCAAGCAAAAGGCTTAGCCTTCCACCCGTTGCCAATATATAGATGATTTCATTTAAGCATTTATATAGTGTGATATAACCCAACATACTTCAACATGAAGCAAGCATCTTCAACTTCACCTGCAACTAGCAACGCTATAAGAGGGGCTGAGCGAAGCCTACGTATAGCCAATCAATGGTTTGCATAGGTAGGGTGGTTAGACATGATCATGGTTACAAGTAGGAGGCTGACATGAAAGACATGGGCATCGAGGCAAAACTATATATCGAGACTTCTAGCAATAGGCAGAAATAGTAATGGTATCCGGGTTCGGTCATCTTGCCTGAAGAGTTGTCATACGGATCGTAAGAGGGGTCCTCGTTCTCAAGCTCGGTAGTAAGCTCGTGCTCGTACTTGTACTCGGTCTCAGCTTCCGGCTCTAATCAACACAACCGCACAAGGCACGAATCAACAAGATGCAATGCGCACACAAAAATGATGGATGCATGATTGATGCACAAAGGGAGCACACGGAGCACAGAAAATAGCACTCCAGCAAAAAATACTTCAAAACATGATAACAATAGGATATTATGAATCTACACGAAAAATCAATCAAGTTTCATATAATACTTGCTCAAAACGGAGTTACGGGCTAAAAGTTATGCCCGAAACAAGAAATATGCACAAGCTGAGAATTACAGCCACATAGCAACTTCGGAGCACTAGATAAATAAGCTACAGCACTCAAACATCATGGCAAAGAGCATGAACATAAACTAGACATATCCTACAGCAAATAAGTCCATTGGTGCACCCCCAAAGGAGCCACGGATCAATAGCAACAAGCTTGGACATATTGAACTTGACAACAAAATCCTGACAGCAGTATTTTATTGCAACTTTGGGGCAAAAGTTAAATATGCTATAGCCACTCAAATAAGCATGTGAGAGCATGAATGGATAGACAACAATATATACTACAAGGAATCATCAAGAGTCATCCCAAAACTACCATGGATTGGCCTAGAACAACAAGCAAACATGGCATCTGGAAATTACAGATTCCAGACTTAGTGAAATTTCACTAAGTGTTAAACAGCAGTTTCATCATGGCATCTTTGAGAGCAAGTTTAAGTCACCTCAAAACTAAACATGGCAAGTGGTAAGCACCACATCAAAGTACATATGAAGGTGAACCCAAAACACCTAAGCATGCATCATGGAGATACACACAACGATAGCAATGAGCTCCTCAAAATGACATATCATAACAAGTTTAACAACTAAACAGCCACATAGCACTTTGCAACGGAGATAAACATGGCAAGATTAATTATATCATGCAAGTCTAAGCATTCATCATGTAGAGAATGACAAGACGAACACGTGGACATGTCATTTGCATCATCCGGATAAACGAGCACCAAGTTATCACTATGCAAAGATGGCATGAAAAACAACACTAACAGCAGTTTTTATCACGATGCACTCTTGCAACAGAATTTTAAGAACCTATATGAACTCAAATAGGCATGGTACAATGGAATGAAATGTAGTACAAGTCTCCACGAACATCTGGACATGTCATTTGCGCAAAACGGAGCACCACACAAAAAGATATCATCATTTGAATATTGCATCAGATATAAAAACTACAGGGACTTAGGGATTTTTAGGGGTCAACCTGCAGATCTGGAGAAGCAAAGGTCTACGGGCCTCGGCCCGCGGCGGATCTGGCCCGGGGTGGACGAAGTGGCGGGCAGGAGCGGCGCGGCCCGCGCGGGATCGGGGCGGAGGAGGCCTGGGAGGCGCTGGCCTCGGCCCAGGCGGAGGAGCGGCCTCGCGGGGTTGGCGGCTGGGCCGGCCCGCGGAAGGAGCTGGCGGGGCGACGCTCGCTCTGGCCTCGGGCCTGGAGGCGATGCGGGAGGAGGCGGAGAGGCGGCGGTCTGCGGGAGCTCGGCCCACCTGGCGGCGGCGACTGGTGGCCTGGGAGAAGGCGGCCCGACGCGGGAGATGGAGCGGCCCGGCTGGCTTGGAAGTGGGGGATCCGGGCCTTCGGATCGGCCGGTGGAAGAGGCGGCCTTCGGCTGGCGATCGAGCCCAGGAGGGTCGCTCGGATCGCTGGTCAACGGATCCAGATTGGGATCCCTCTCGATCCCGGCGAGGAGGCGGGGCTCGAGCGAACTGGCGGTGGCCTTCGGGCGGCCAGGACCAGTGGAAGGAGGCGGCGGTCTGGCCTGGCTCCGGCCGGCGGGTGGTCGGGGCGGGGCCCGGCGGGAAGGACGGTGACCGGCGTGGAGAGGATGGGGTGGCAGCAGTGTAGCTCCGGTGGGGGTCCGGCGAACTCCGGCGAGGTGCTCCGGCGAGCTCCGGCCGGAGTGGAGAGAGGAGAGGCTGGAGGTAGGAGAAGGTGGGGGCTAGGGTTTCCTTGATTTGGGGCAAAAATTGGGGGAGTGGACAAATATATAGGCACAAGGAGCTAGGGTTGTCCAAATGGAGTGCGGTTTTCGGCCACGCGATTAGAATTGGATGGCCTAGATGAAGGGAGGGGTTTGGGCTGGTCTGGTGGGCTGTTGGAGGGGTGTCTTGGGCCTCAAAGTGGAGGCACTTTGAGCCCACGAGAATAACTGTTGGGGTAGCAAACGGACTCGAAATGCGACGAGATTTGACAGGCGGGTTACACACACCAAAACAACAACACACGACAAGTCTCGCGCCAAACCGGTAACGTTACACGGACAAACACCAAAGTAGGCCTCGGGGATGCCACGGACAAGTGAGGGAGCTCCGGAACGCGAAACGGACAACGGGAAGGAACGCGTGGAACCGGATGCAAACGACAACACAAATGCAATGCGATGCACAGACTATATGATATGAATGAATGCCACACACGCGCACAACAAAACGACGAAAACCCGAAAGACAAAGAACCCGGAATGGAATAGATGAAGCCAGAGATATATTATATGCCCAAAAGGGAAAGTATTACATCCGGGGCATTACAAACTCTTCTCTACTACAAAAAGATCTCGTCCTGAGATCTAGGACTGGAAAAAGGAGGGGTACTCGGAACGAAGATGATCTTCTCGTTCTCACGTAGCTTTGCGGTCGGTATGGTGTGACCACTTGACTTTCAAGAATTTGATGGACTTGTTGCGGGTCTTGCGCTCGGTTTCTTCGAGAATAGCAACTGGATGCTCTCGGTAGGACAAATCTTGTTGAAGATCAATCTCTTCAAACGGAATCATGCGTTCAGGAGTCTTGAAGCATTTGCGAAGTTGAGACACATGGAACACATCATGAACATTGGCGAAGTTGGAAGGGAGCTCAAGTTGATAGGCTAGATCGCCTCTTTTGCCAAGGATCTTGAAAGGCCCGACGTATCTAGGAGCAAGCTTTCCTTTGATAACGAATCTTTGGGTTCCTTTCGTCGGAGAAACACGGAGATAGACATGATCACCAATGTTGAAAGCCTAATCACGATGCTTGCCATCATAGTAGCTCTTCTGACGCGACTGAGCGGCCTTGAGATTCTCACGTATGACTTTGCACATTTCTTCGGCTTCTGGGATCAAGTCATTGCCAAGAAGTTGACGTTCACCTGTTTCGGACCAGTTGAGAGGGGTACGGCACTTTCTGCCATAGAGGATTTCAAATGGAGCTTTGCCTGCACTTGCTTGGAAGCTGTTGTTGTAAGAGAACTCGGCAAATGGAAGACAATCTTCCCATTTCATGCCAAAAGATATGACACAGGCTCTGAGCATGTCTTCTAGAATCTGATTCACTCGCTCGACTTAACCACTAGTCTGAGGGTGAAAAGCAGTGATGAACCTGATCTTAGTGCCCATGGCGGACTGAAAGGAGTCCCAGAACTTTGAAGTGAACAAACTTCCACGGTCTGAGGAGATAACTTGAGGAATGCCATGTAAAGACACGATTCTGGAAGTGTACAGCTGTGCCAATTGAGCTGCATTGATGGATTCCTTGACTGGAAGGAAGTGAGCGACTTTGATAAGCTTGTCAATCACCACGAAGATAGAATCATTCCCTCTTTTGGACTTAGGAAAACCAGTGACGAAATCCATTTCAATGTGATCGAATTTCCACTCGGGAATAGGAAGAGGTTGGAGAAGACCGGCTGGACGTTGATGTTCTGCTTTCACTCTTCTGCAGACATCACATTCATTCACGAATTGGGCAATCTCCCTTTTCATGTGTGTCCACCAGTAAGATTGCTTGAGGTCTTGGTACATCTTGGAACTACCAGGATGAATGGAAAGGAGGGAATCATGTGCTTCTTCCATTATGAGCTTCCTGAGATCACCTTTTGGAACGACGAGTCTGTCCTCAAAGAACAAGGTATCTCTCTCATCAACGCGATAGCACTTGTATTTCGGATCGCCCTTTGCAATACCATGGTTCACATTCTGCACCATGGCATCACTGGGTTGGGCCTCACGGACCTGATCTTCCAAGGTAGGAGCAATTTGAAGATTTGCAAGAAAACCTTGGGGAACAACTTGGAGGTTGAGCTTCCTGAATGCTTCACAAAGCTCAGGCTGGAACGGCTTGATAAGAAGGCTGTTGCAATATGCCTTTCTGCTCAAAGCATCTGCAATCACATTCGCCTTGCAAGGAGTGTATTCAATGCTGGGATCATACTCTTGGATCATTTCAACCCAACGAGTCTGGCGGAGGTTCAGATTCGGCTGTGTGAAGATGTACTTCAAGCTCTTGTGATCAGTGAAGATATCGACTTTTCTGCCCAGCAGCAGGTGTCTCCAGGTAATCAAAGCATGTACCACAGCTGCTAGTTCAAGATCATGTGTGGGGTAATTCTTCTCACTTGGCTTCAGCTGACGAGAAGTGTAAGCCACAATTCTCTTGTCTTGCATAAGCACACCACCAAGACTTTGAAGAGAAGCATCACAGAATACTTCGTAGGGCTTGGATTCATCTGGAGGAGTAAGAACTGGAGCAGAGACGAGCTTTTCTTTGAGACTTTTGAATGCCACTTCACACTCTGGAGACCAAAAGTATTTGGCATTCTTCTGCAGCAAGTTGGAAAGAGGCTTGGCAATCTTGGAGAAGTTCTCAACGAACCTTCTGCAATAGCTGGCAAGACCAAGAAAACTTCGGAGTTGCTTAACGTTCTGAGGAGCTTCCCAGTTGACAATTGCTTCAACTTTCTCGGGGTTTACCGCAATACCGTCAGCGGAGATGATATGGCCCAGGTACAAAACCTTATCGAGCCAAAATTCGCACTTGGAGAACTTGGCATAGAACTTATGTTCACAGAGTCGGTCGAGAACAAGACGGAGGTGCTTTTTGTGATCTTCTTCATTCTTGGAGAATACCAGAATATCATCCAGATACACAAGCACAAACTCGCCGGTGTAGGGGTTGAAGATGTAGTGCATCATTCTCGAGAAGGTAGGTGGAGCATTAGCGAGACCAAAGGACATGACTGTATACTCATATGAGCCGTAGCTCGTTCTGAAGGCAGTCTTGTGGATATCTTCCTCGCGAATGCGAATTTGGTGATAGCCCATTCGGAGATCGAGCTTAGAGAACACTTTAGCTCCTTTGAGCTGCTCGAACAGTTCGTTGATGTTGGGGAGCGGATACTTGTTCTTTATTGTCTTCTTGTTCAATGGCCGGTAATCGACGCAGAGACGCTCCGTGCCATCTTTCTTCTTGACAAATAAGACACCACAGCCCCAAGGAGACGTACTCGGCCTGATCAGACCCAAACGTTCCTGTTCATCAAGCTGCTTCTTCAACTCCTTCAATTCACCAGGAGAGAGCTTGTACGGACTCCGGCATGCTGGCTCAGTACCCGGCTCGAGATCAATGACGAATTCCACCTGACGGTGTGGAGGCATGCCTGGAAGTTCTTCAGGAAAGACGTCTTGGTATTCGTTTACCACCGGGATTTGAGATATGGCATTAATATCGCCCTTATCATTGAGAGGGAAAAGCCTGATAGTGTTATCCCTGGAGGCAAAGATAATCACATCTTCATCAGGATGAGTCATCTTGACTTCCTTCTGTGCACAATCAATTTGAGCATCATGCTGAGAAAGCCAATCCTTTCCGAGGATGAGATCGATGTCGGAATTGCCAAGAACCACCGGTTTAGCCAGAAAGCGATAATCACCCATGCGAATAGAAGCATCCGGAGCAAATATATTAGAAGTCATACGTCTCCCCGGAGAAATGACTTGCAACTTCTGAGGCAGATTTTTGGTGACAATATCGTGCTTGGATGCAAAAGGACATGACATGAAGGAACATGAAGCACCCGAATCAAACAAAACTTTAGCTGGAAAGGAGTTAACTGAGAGGTTACCCAATATCACATCAGAAGAATTCTCCCCTTGTGTTGCATTCATCGGATTGACCCTTGCTGCCTTTGGATCATGCTTGACCATAGCGGTACCGACAGGAGGAGGAGGCGGAAGGCGCCTTGGGTTGTTGCACTTGTTGGAATAATGACCCTTCTGGCCACACTTGTAGCAAGTCACCTCGGAAAGTGGACGAGCAGGAGGAACACTTGGTCTTGGAACTTGGAACTGCTGCTTGGACTGCTTGTTGGAGTTGGGTGGGTGGGAGAAACCATGACCACTAGAGTTCTTGTTGTTGGAGTTGTTGGAGTTGTTGTAAGGAGCTCGAATCACTTGAGGAGGAGGAAGCCAAAAATTTTGTTGTTTCGAGACCATCTGAGACGATGAGGAGGAGTGAACGGCATCTCGAATCCTCTTTTTAGAAGCCTCCATCTTGAGCTGGGCTGCCTCTTGCTTGAGCGCCATGTTATAGAATTTGTCGAACTCATCGGGCTCGAACAAGGTGAGAGCAAGTTGAAGTTCATCTTTGAGACCTCCGCGGAACTGATAGATCTTGCTCTTGGCGTCCGGAATGTCTTGCTTAGCATAGCGGCCGAGGTTTTGGAATTTGACATTATACTGGTAGACAGTCATAGAGCCCTGCTTCAGGTTGCGGAATTGCTCACGCATACCCTCGATGACACTTGTTGGAATGTGGTGAGAGCGAAAGTCCTTGCAGAAATCCTCCCAAGAGATCACACGACCTGGCCTGGAGTCTTTGTACTGCTGCCACCAGTCAGCTGCTTGGTCTTTGAGTTGGAAGGCTGCAAACTTCACATAGTCCTCTTCTCTTACGTTACTGCACTCAAAATGCTTTTTGATATCGGTGATCCAATCTTCAGCATCAAGAGGGTCGACACAGTAACTGAAAGCTTTTGGATTATTGGCCAAGAACTGGTTGAGAGTAGCATGGTGCTGTTGGTTGAAGAAGTTGCCTTGATTCCCTGGAACACCCTGATTAGCTTGATTAGCTTGCATCTGCTGCATCATCTGCATCAACATCTGGGTGTTCTGATTTGTAGTCTGCATAATCGCTCTCCAAGCCTCAGACGGAGGAGGAGGGGAAGGAGGACGATCTGGGACCTCTTCACCCTCTGGGTTAGCGTTGGGAACCCGTTTCGGAGCCATCCTGAAAGAGATGACCACGAATCAACAATTTGATTGAAAGAAGGTATAAGCTGAACAACGGAATGAATTGCAACAAGTCTTCACAAGAATCATTCGAACAAGAGGAACGAATGAAATTCTCAGTTTAATGATAACAACAATCTTCACGAGAAGCCACATAGGGGACAAAAGGTAAAATAAGAAAAACAACAAGGTACGGATGGAAACAAACACAAGATAGGAGCTTCGTTCTAACATCTTTGTGCTGAAAGCTTATGAACGCGTTACGAAAGGGTTTTGCAATCCCCGGATCAGCATAGCCAAGGACCCTTTAAGATGCAACTCCCGATCGGAACAACGGTCATAAAACCACTTCACTCAATGTAGAACCTCGAACTCGCTAACCTGCATTCGTTGGAAGAATGCCTACGATCTACTGGATAAACCCACCTATGAATTTCCGAAAGTTTCCAGTTATGCAATCAGGTGTTGGGGATACAGGGGAAGCACCGCGCAATCAACTCTTAACCTACATCCAGCTGTATCCATCCTTCAACACATAACCAGTCTTTCTCGGAAACCGTCTACCTCGGACCTTCGAAAAGCATCCACTATACCAAGCTATGGCAATACTCCCGAACTACCTCCCCAGTACTGGGTGATGTCGGGGTTATCTTGCCACTAACCGTATAGGAGAGATTTTCGATGTCGGCCGTCTTAAGTATTTAGTACTGCCGCGATATAATTGTGATGACAATACCCCAAAGCTCAACTCCCCGGGACACTGCCACAACCCCTAATGTCAGGAGGCATCGAGAACAATATTCTCGTCACAAAAACATCGAAACAATCCAACAATACTCGCGAGACTCCTAAAAAATTTGGTGCAATTTTTGAAAGTAGAAGAGGGAAGAGTAGTCGTCAGGAGTCCTCACCAGAGAGAAAAGGGGATGAGAAGCAAAGAAATCCTACTCTCCGATATAAATATAGGACTCAAAACATTTTCAGTGTGTGCCTAGACTCGACCGTCGACGATTCGATCAATCAGTGGGGGCTCCTAGGTCGGAGAAGGCTCTGAATACCAACTTGTAATGCCCAGGATGGGACTATATCTCCTACGTGTCGAGGCACGACTTAGAGACATAACCCCATGCTGGAATGATCGCAAGTTTGGTATCTTTGAACAACTCATGTAAAAGATGGGGATGGAAAACATAAAATAGTTGGCTTACACTCGCCACGTCACACAAGTACATTACATGTCCAAATCATCATTCAATAAAACATCACAGCCCATCTAAGGGTAAAATCCAAATGACAAGATACCAAACATAATTTAAATCCACAGGTCGGATCGGATCCTAGTAGAAGTACCACTTCTGAACATCGGGATAACGAACATAGTAACGGCTACGCTCCTCATCGTACTCCCAGTCTAGCTCGGTGCCATCACCTGGATAGCTCACCATCGGACCTGCATCTGGTGTGGTGAAGTAACTGTGAGCCACAGAGGACTCAGCAATCCCGTACCCGGGTAACACGACTATCTAAGCCTCGGGTGTGGAACAAGGCTGAAGAAAGAATAATAATAAGTGGTTGCAGCAGCACTAGCCTAGCTTACGTATAAGAGAGCGAGAAGAGAAGGTGCCTCGGTCGAGAGATGATCACTAAGTGATCCTAAACTAATCAATTCAAACATAACCCCACCATGTTCATCTCCCGAAACCCCTTTCGGAAAATGACAGTCACGGTACACACGCTGGTAGTGTATTGGAACATGGTGTCAAGTTTTCTACAACCGGATATTAACAAGCTCCCATCTGGCACATAACCGCGGGCACGGCTTTCGAAAGTTCATAACCCTGCAGGGGTGTTCCAACTTGGCCCATGACAAGCCCATGATCCGCGGAGTCGCAACTCCAAGGTGGGAAGACCCGAGTATTCTCGGAATCCCGTGCTCAAGATACTCCGAACTAAGGTAAGGCTAATCCAGCAAATCCTCCCGGCGTGTCAACACCCTGATGGTAGCCGCGCGTATCTAGTCTCAGGACACGACCGGATGGGCGAAGCTACGGGTTTATATCAATCCTCGAGTTCCCTCGTGGTGACCCCGCAGGCTCCCCGTTTCGGACCAACACTCATGAGGAGCACTGGCCCGGGGTTGTTGATTAAGAACTCGGGTTTGCAAGACCCTATGCAAGTTTTATTAGTTATTAGGCGAATAGTACCAATGTTGGGACTTGCTGGAAAAGACTTAGCACTTAGCGGTTTATCGAGGGGGCCCCATAAACCCCAACCGTGTGAGGAACGCATAATCAAGGAACATAACACCGGTTTATACGGTTCCTAGCGGCATGAGTGGAACAAATCCCCAAGCAAAAGGCTTAGCCTTCCACCCGTTGCCAATATATAGATGATTTCATTTAAGCATTTATATAGTGTGATATAACCCAACATACTTCAACATGAAGCAACCATCTTCAACTTCACCTGCAACTAGCAACGCTATAAGAGGGGCTGAGCGAAGCCTACGTATAGCCAATCAATGGTTTGCATAGGTAGGGTGGTTAGACATGATCATGGTTACAAGTAGGAGGCTGACATGAAAGACATGGGCATCGAGGCAAAACTATAGATCGAGACTTCTAGCAATAGGCAGAAATAGTAATGGTATCCGGGTTCGGTCATCTTGCCTGAAGAGTTGTCGTACGGATCGTAAGAGGGGTCCTCGTTCTCAAGCTCGGTAGTAAGCTCATGCTCGTACTCGTACTCGGTCTCAGCTTCCGGCTCTAATCAACACATCCACACAAGGCTCGAATCAACAAGATGCAATGCGCACACAAAAATGATGGATGCATGATTGATGCACTAAGGGAGCACACGGAGCACGGAAAATAGCACTCCAGCAAAAAATACTTCAAAACATGATAACAATAGGATATTATGAATCTACACGAAAAATCAATCAAGTTTCATATAAGACTTGCTCAAAACGGAGTTACGGGCTAAAAGTTATGCCCGAAACAAGAAATATGCACAAGCTGAGAATTACAGCCACATAGCAACTTCGGAGCACTAGATAAATAAGCTACAGCACTCAAACATCATGGCAAAGAGCATGAACATAAACTAGACATATCCTACAGCAAATAAGTCCATTGGTGCACCCCCAAAGGAGCCACGGATCAATAGCAACAAGCTTGGACATATTGAACTTGACAACAAAATCCTGACAGCAGTATTTTATTGCAACTTTGGGGCAAAAGTTAAATATGCTATAGCCACTCAAATAAGCATGTGAGAGCATGAATGGATAGCCAACAATATATACTACAAGTAATCATCAAGAGTCACCCCAAAACTATCATGGATTGGCCTAGAACAACAAGCAAACATGGCATCTGGAAATTACAGATTCCAGACTTAGTGAAATTTCACTAAGTGTTAAACAGCAGTTTCATCATGGCATCTTTGAGAGCAAGTTTAAGCCACCTCAAAACTAAACATGGCAAGTGGTAAGCACCACATCAAAGTACATATGAAGGTGAACCCAAAACACCTAAGCATGCATCATGGAGATAAACACAACGATAGCAATGAGCTCCTCAAAATGACATCTCATAACAAGTTTAACAACTAAACAACCACATAGCACTTTGCAACGGAGATAAACATGGCAAGATTAATTCTATCATGCAAGTCTAAGCATTCATCATGTAGAGCATGACAAGACGAACACGTGGACATGTCATTTGCATCATTCGGATAAACGAGCACCAAGTTATCACTATGCAAAGATGGCATGAAAAAACAACACTAACAGCAGTTTTTATCACGATGCACTCTTGCAACAGAATTTTAAGCACCTAGATGAACTCAAATAGGCATGGCACAATGGAATGAAATGTAGTACAAGTCTCCACGAACGTCTGGACATGTCATTTGCGCAAAACGGAGCACCACACAAAAAGATATCATCATTTGAATATTGCATCAGAGATAAAAACCACACGGACTTAGGGATTTTTAGGGGTCAACCTGCAGATCTGGAGAAGCAAAGGTCTACGGGCCTCGGCCCGCGGCGGATCTGGCCCGGGGTGGACGAAGTGACGGGCAGGAGCGGCGCGGCCCGCGCGGGATCGGGGCGGAGGAGGCCTGGGAGGCGCTGGCCTCGGCCCAGGCGGAGGAGCGGCCTCGCGGGGTTGGCGGCTGGGCCGGCCCACGGAAGGAGCTGGCGGGGCGGCGCTCGCTCTGGCCTCGGGCCTGGAGGCGATGCGGGAGGAGGCAGAGAGGCGGCGGTCTGCGGGAGCTCGGCCCACCTGGCGACGGCGGCTGGAGGCCTGGGAGAAGGCGGCCCGACGCGGGAGATGGAGCGGCCCGGCTGGCTGGGAAGTGGGGGATCCGGGCCTTCGGATCGGCCGGTGGAAGAGGCGGCCTTCGGCTGGCGATCGAGCCCAGGAGGGTCGCTTGGATCGCTGGTCAACGGATCCAGATCGGGTTCCCTCTCGATCCTGGCGAGGAGGCGGGGCTCGAGCGAACTGGCGGTGGCCTTCGGGCGGCCAGGACCAGTGGAAGGAGGCGGCGGTCTGGCCTGGCTCCGGCCGGCGGGTGGTCGAGGCGGGGCCCGGCGGGAAGGACGGTGACCGTTATGGAGAGGATGGGGTGGCAGCGGTGTAGCTCCGGTGGGGGTCCGGCGAACTCCGGCGAGGTGCTCCGGCAAGCTCCAGCCGGAGTGGAGAGAGGAGAGGCTGGAGGTAGGAGAAGGTGGGGGCTAGGGTTTCCTTGATTTGGGGCAAAAATTGGGGGAGTGGACAAATATATAGGCACAAGGAGCTAGGGTTGTCCAAATGGAGTGCGATTTTCGGCCACGCGATTAGAATTGGATGACCTTGATGAAGGGAGGGGTTTGGGCTGGTCTAGTGGGCTGTTGGAGGGGTGTCTTGGGACTCAAAGTGGAGGCACTTTGAGCCCACGAGAATAACTGTTGGGGTAGCAAACGGACTCGAAATGCGACGAGATTTGACAGGCGGGTTACACACACCAAAACAACAACACACGACAAGTCTCGCGCCAAACCGGTAATGTTACACGGCCAAACACCAAAGTAGGCCTCGGGGATGCCACGGACACGTGAAGGAGCTCCGGAACGCGAAACAGACAACGGGAAGGAACGCGTGGAACCGGATGCAAACGACAACAGAAATGCAATGCGATGCACAGACTATATGATATGAATGAATGCCACACACGCGCACAACAAAACGACGAAAACCCGAAAGACAAAGAACCCGGAATGGAATAGATGAAGCCAGAGATATATTATATGCCCAAATGGGAAAGTATTACATCCGGGGCATTACACAAAAAGAATACATTAATTAATTAGCCGTGCGGCGACCTCCACCCAGCAGACAAAGAAGCGCGATGCGGCGGCACGCCGAGACAGCAGGGTCGAGGAGCAAAGCTTAGTGCGGCTGCCGCCTGAAGTTCGACCTCCACTATCCCGCCATCAACCGTGATGGATGTGCTCGAATCACGCCGCCGCCGACCTCGATGGTTGAGCTCCTCCTATCTCCCACCGCAGACCGAGGATTGACCTCTTCTCCGGTAGCCCTGCCTAGGCCGCCGCCGTCATCTCTATATGAAGAGCGGCTATTTTTTTACGGATATCCGCAGAGCGGCTGTTTACACGGTATCTCACTGTAACTCAATTATATGGACAGGGTAGTACATCACATACGGTTATGTAATGGCAACCTTGTCTAACCTACATTGTCTTCTCACAGGGTTTTGTGAGGAAATCGTGTGTGATGTTGTAATACCTAACACAAACGAGATGTATAAATAGTGTGCCGTATACAACATATAGTGCCATAAGTAGTTCCCGACCGTTAGCTTATCTCCATAGTTTCTCCATTTCCCCCAAATCCCTACATAGCCTCCAAATTCCCTCGCGTGGCACTGACATTTGGGGAATGCGGACGAGTGGTGTTGATGGTTTCGGTGTGGCTTCTCCTGCTCGTATCGCCGCCGAGCACTTGCCTAAGGTCATCAGAAGGCAGGTGTACTACGGATCCGAATCATCCTGTCAGGTTCCAATCTATCCCGATCTTTTTTAGCATGTCCAAAGTATAGCTCCTTGCTGAATCCGTCCTGAATGACCCCCTCCCCCCGCCTCCCCCCAGGAAAGTGATCTGCCGCTAGATCAAGAGCATGACTCTAGACTCCTACAACACGAGTTTGACTCCGAGTTTTGCGCCACCGAGAAGTACCAAAAGCTGAGTTGTGTGCACGGGAACACTCCCGCTCGACGTGTATGCATGGAGGGATTCGACATTGGTAGGCGGTTTCTCAGTTGCCCCTTAGATGTTAGTGCTAATTAAGTTCATCATTTTACTTCAGTTAATGCCACCGCTCATCCAGAATACTATTTAACATTGGCAGGGATATGAGGCTTGTGCCTTTGTTAACTGGCTGGATGAAGAATGGCATGGCAGGGCTCGGAGTGTTATCACCAAGCTCGCAGAAGATAACGTAAAGTTGAAGAAGAAACTTGCCGATCTAGAATCTACTATCAGTACGATGAAGCAAGAAAGAATCAATCATAGTCAAGAGATGAAAGCAAGAGATAAGAAGGAACCAGCATGTGTAGTTCTGGTTGTCGCATTAGCCATGTTCTATGCGCTATTTGCAATGATGATTAGGGGTTTTGTTTGACAGTATTGCTAAAGCACATCTAGATGTGCTCTAAATAATGCACATCTAGGTCATATGCCATTGATGTTACATGAAGATTCGTGCAGATATTTTTCTTTATCTTTTTTCTTTTCCTTTCTAGTTTGATTATTACTGGCTTTATCAATAAGAAGAGCTCGATGTATTGCTTGCCAACTGTCCTACTATGTTCGTACCGGTACCGATGCATAATCCCAAAACTCGTTCCTTGTTTTTGTCCTGAAAAAGGAAACCAGCCAAATAGCCAATAGGATTCCCGCGCAACCTCGGGAATTTGGAGCGACTCGGTACAAATAATTGCGGTTGATTATATCAGCGGTTAGATAATACGTCAACACCGCTTCAATTGGCAGTTCCTCTTCCCTGCATACCCCACTTAAGTGTCCACCATCTTCATCATCCCCGGCAGGCCGCGCTACACACTGGCACACACTTTGCAGCCATGTCGAGCAACAGCAAGGACAATAGTTCGGCCAGCAGTCTGGCACCCGATGATAGGTCAACATCGGAATCATCTCGCTCGTCTTCCATGAGTCCGGTGCCGAGCCCAGACCTCGATTATATCCGGTTCATGGAAGGGACGCCGCCTCTGGAGTCGTCAGACGACAACCAGACGGGAGAGGAGCCATCGGAGGATGAAGAAGAGGACGACGATAAGGATGAGGAGGAATGGTCGAACGAGGAGGAGGACGACGACGATAGGAACGACGATGACGACGATGGCGGCGATGAAAAGCCAACGGTCAGCGGGAAGAAGAGTCCTCGCCAAGACAATGTCGCGGGGCCATCCAACAACAACAAGAAGAAGAAGGACTAAATTAAGCAGACTGTATATCTCTTTTTATGATGTCAATCTCATTGCAGACGGTTAGTAATATGTATTCGACAAAGATCTTCTACATTATCTCCCAGGGGTTGGTTTGTTGAACTATGTGCCCTGACGAGCACACAATTCATAAAAAAAGACCGTATGGGTTGTCTATAATGATCGCACACAATTCTGATTACCGACCTATTTGCCGGGTATCACACACATCTTGTTACGCCGAATCATTTGTGTTCGCCTCAATCATCGCAAATGGTCCATCGGAGTGAACTGTATGCCGTATATCGCACACACCTTGATCTGGCTGCCCGTTTCTGTTGTTCTGTCTCATCACAAACAGTTCGTATAGATCAACAGTATGCCCCTCATCGCACACGCAACTAAAATTTGAACCGTGTTTGATGTATCATTCATCGCAAATGTTTTCCATCTTTTTTAACAGTTTTTTTTACATCACCGTTTGCGATTAATGCAGCGCACACAGTTTTGTCAAAAGGTCTCTGATTGCAGTGTCGCGTTAGTAGTAACCTGCAGTAGTGTGTGTATGGTAATTTATAATGAACCACTTGGAGCACCCCTGCAGGGTTAAATCTTTTCGAAAGCCGTGCCCGTGGTTATTTGGCAACTTGGAAATTTATATTGTTTGGTTGTAGAGAACTTGACACTAAACTTCGCGTGTAACCGTGTGCGTAACTGTGACCATCTCTTTTTGAGTGAGTTTGGGAAGAGAACACGGTGGGGTTATGATTTACACCCTGGGACCGACGCTTCACATACCTTGTATGTTTTTTGCAATAGCCACATTAATTGTTTGTTTGTTGCATTCATCATTGCATCATTTGCATTGCATCGGCACTATGTTGCCATCATTTTTTTCAAAACTTGTATCCATTCGTAGTTGTCGGTTCCTGTCGTTGTCGTCGTTGACCGTTTCGAGACTAACCACACTCACACGCACTCGCGACATCTCCGAAAAATCATTTTCTAAGTGGGAATAAAATGTTCTCGAAATGAGATGAAAGTTGGTGTGAGGTCTTATTATATTGTACGTAGACCGCCTGCCAAATTTCATCGCATTCGTAACTCGTTTGGTAGCCCAACCGCTAAACTATAGCGGCACTATAGTCGGATTAATCGTCGAACGTTTTCGGTGTCCCCAAATTGTTCCCGGGCTGCCCTCCTTCCCCCTCATCTCAGCCTAGCCCTTCTACCCAACCCAAATTCCTCTCTAACTCGGACCCTCCGATTACTATGGGCACACCAAATAGCTCCTACCCAATTCCACCTGCTATATATAGCATATGAACCCCAACGAAATCAGTGGACCCCTAAAACCTAGGAGGTTTGTCCCTCCACCACCACCACTTGGTCTCCATCTCCCTCGCGACACCCTCTTCTTCCTCGAGCCAACCACCAGCCAAATCCCTTCCCGCAGCCACCTGCCCAATCAATCATCGCCACCCTCCCCCTTAGGGGCACCGTCGATCCAACCGCAGCCATCCACTCGCCCGACCAAATCCATCCAATCGCAACCATCAATCGATCCGGCTCCACCTCGCCCGAGGATCTCCTCGTCCCTCTCGAGCCCCAGGAGATAGCACCTGCAGCACTCGCGCCCGAGACCTCGTGGCTCCCCGGCGCCCTCGCCCCGCGCGGGTAACTGGCCTCGCCAGAGCACAGGGCCTCTTCCTTGTCGCCCTCTCTCTGCTCCCCTTCTTCTCTTCTCTCTCTAACCTCTCTTTCTCGCTCAGTTTCATGCCATGTCACCATGCCTCAATCCGCCACGGCCGCACCAACCACAAATTGTCGCCGGCTCTCGTAACACCGGCACCGCCGAGCCCCATAGCCACAGAGAATGGGCTCACCCACCTCGGATCCAGTAGTCCCGCCGCCATGTCCCATTGATCCACCTTCGACCTCGTGCTTTGGCCGCGAGCTCGAGGAATGAGCAACCTCTTCACCCGCTTCATTGCACATGGGTCGCGTCCATGCCGTCCTGAGACCAGCACGCCCACCGATGACCCATTTTTCCTTCTCCTCCCGATGCCTTGCTCCCCCACCCCACCCCCCTAATATCATCTCTTTCCCGATCTATATTCCAAGGACGAACATGGATCCCACCATGAACACGAGCTTGGATCTTGTTGCCACCGCCGGGAACCATGTCCCTTCACTAGATCCGTTCCTCCACGCCCTCCCGGACTTGCCTTTGTCGCCACCTCGCCGGAGTCATGCAGCCATGCTACTAGGAGCCTCCTTTAGCCCTTGCAACTGCAGTTGCTTCTCTATCTCCAGTCGCTCGCGTTGACCAAGGTTGTTGCTTGTGTGGGCCAGATCTGCTCCATCGGCCCGCTCTGTTGCCTAGCCTGCCGCACCGACTATGCCTCGTCCCACTAGGTGAGGCCACCCCCAGCGCCCACTTTCATGTGCAGTCTGTTAGACCAGATTCGGCCCAGCTACATTTTTTTCCTGCTAGCAAATTTCTCAATTATCTAGGAACTGCATAATTGCATATTCACCACTGTTTTAAAATGTGCATAACTAGGTATTCATGTGTGCACATAAAACATGTCATATATGTACATTTCTTAAAATTTTGTGTAGTTTCATAATATGCCATTTTCATACATGTTTAAAATTATTGTTTGCATTAATTTGCACAAATGACATGCTAAAATGATTTATATCATAACCAAATAACCGTAGCTCCAAATCAAATAAATTATATATGTAATTGTCTAGAAAAATGTGTGCATTAACATGGTGCACTTATTTTTCTTGTTAACAACATTAAAATTTTGTTTCCGGAAAAATAGTACCAAATTCGAAATATGCATATGAAGATTTTCTGGAATTATTATGTGTTGTTTCTAGCCTAATTTAAACTTGCTTTGATGTGGAGTTCATTTATGCATCATCCATTGCCTCGAGTAACAACATTTAATTTTTCCATGCATCATTCTTGGTTGTGCATAATGCCATGTGTATGCTTCTATGTTTACCGTGTTGTTTGCTTCTTTCGGGTTGTGCTTCTTCTTGATAGTCCCGGTAACATTTTGGTTGTGAAGATTTGGTGACTACGCTTGTTCGTCTACTTCATGGACTCGATCTTCTTCCGAGCGGGATTACAAGAAAGATGACCAGTGCCTTGGATATCACTACTATCTTTGATTTGCTAGTTGTCTCGATGTTATCGCTTTGTCTCGATCTCTACCACTTGTTTGTCAGCCTCCCAAATTGTCGTGAAATAACCTCTAACTTTTTCACCCTCCTAGCAAACCGTTGTTTCGCTATGTTACCGCTTTGCTCATCCCCTCTTATAGTGTTGCTAGTTGCAGGTGCAGTGTAGGTTATTCCATGTTGGGACATGGATATCACGATATCTCTTATTTAATTAATGCATATATATACTTGGTAATGTGTGGAAGGCTCGGATTTTTGCGTGGTGTTTTGTTCCACTCATGTCCGCTTACTTTCCATCATACCGGTGTTATGTTCCTTGATGAGCGCTCTTAACATGTGTGGGTTTTATGGGGACCCCCTGATCACTCGTCTTAGATTAAAGCTTTCCTAGAGAGTCCCAACTTTGGTTTTACCATTTGCCTAATAACAACTAAAAACTTGCTTAGGGACTGGCTAGCAGCGAAATAAATTAATCAAAAAATCAGGCCAATGTTCCTCATGAGTGTTGGTCCAAAATGGGCAGCATGCGGCGTCACCACGGCGAAACTCGATGATCGGTTTTACTCGTAGCTTGTTCCATCCGGTCTTGGCCTGAGACGAGATACGCACTGCTCCTATCAGGGTGTCGGCATGTCATGAGGTCTCTCAGTGATTGTTTTACCTTTGAAGAGTGGCTTGTCCACCTGGATTCCTTATCGTAAGCATCATGTTATCATGGTGTGAGGATGTTCCATCGGATGCGTATGGTAATTTATAATGGACCACTTGGAGCACCCCAGCAGGGTTAAATCTTTTCAGAAGTTGTGCCCGCGGTTATGTGGTGACTTGAAAATTTATAATATCCGGTTTTACAGAACTTGTCACTAAACTTCAAATAAAATACAGGAACCACGTGCGTAACCGTGACCGCCTTTTTTCCAGGGAGTTCAGAAAGAGAACACGGTAGGGTTATGATTGACTCGTAAGTAGTTTACTCTTCTTATTCTTGTACTCGTAAGTTAGCCACCATACAATGCTTAGTGTTTTTTGTAACCTCGACACTTAACCATTCCATACACATTAAGCTTTGCTAGTCTTGATACCCATGGTAATGGGATTGCTGAGTGCTCGTGGCTCATAGATTACTACAACATCAGGTGATGTGATGTGAGATCGATGCTTGCTTATTTTGGAGTTCTTCTTCTGATTCTTCTTCTTTGCTCAAGGGATTGGTTCCTGGTCGGTAGCCTGGGCTAGCAGGGTGGATGCCATTCTGTTTTTCGTTTGATTTCATCTGTAGTCGGATTCTGCTCTTTTGTATGATGTTTGATATGTATTGATGTATTCATGTGGTGATTGTATGCCTTTGTTTGTATCCCCATTTGAGTTGTACATGGTACGATGTAATGATATTCACCTTGCAAAGCGTCTTTAATATGTGCTTCTATCCTTGGTGGGACCTTTGAGTTCCTCGAAGATAGGACTGCATATTCTGCGTGATAGTATGTGTGTCTTCCAGATGTTTCCATTGGCACGTTCACTCAGGGAGCTATGGACATGACCCTACCATATGCACGGACGTGACGCATGAACGTCAAGTCATGCCTATGCGTTCCAAATGTTTCCAATGACAAATTTTTTTGTGGGAGGCACGAACTTATTAGCATAGGAGGCATGGACGTGAAGCCGTGCGTGTGCATTTCAATTATTTCCATTGGCACATTCACTTAGAGAGTTATGAACGTGACTCTATGATAGGCATGGACGTGATGTCGTGCTTGTCCATTATAAATGTTTTTAGTGACACGTTTTTACTGTGAGATGCACGGATTTATTAGCATAGGAGGCATGGACGTGAAGTCATGCCTGTGTGTTCCGGTTGTTTCCATTGGCACATTACTTAGAGAGTTACGGACGTGATGCTACGATATGCACGGACGTGAAGCCGTTCATGTGCACTCCAAATGTTTTCAGTGACACGTTTTTACTATGAGAGGCACGAATTTAGTTGCATAGAAGGCACGTTCGTGAAGTGAAGCACGAACATGCCTCTATGCTCTAAATGTTTTCACTGAGACAAGTGACTGTGAGAGGCACAGAAGTGAAACCCCATGAGGTACGGTTTTAGTAGCATAAGATACATGTTTGTGTCATTGTGTCCCAAATATTTTTGCTGATGAGACATTTAGTGTTAGAGGCATAGTCTCAAATGTATAGATTTTCCTGTCAGGGAGGCATGGTTGTGACCCTTGTGGAGGCACGAAAATGCATCGAGCAGAGGCACGGTTGTACAAAAATGGTACTACAGAGGTGCAGGCTAGAATCTTGAATGAAAAAAATCAGATAAACATATAGGACTTTAATACAGCAGAAAATAGTACGAAACTAACATCAAGTTTGTTGCATTCCAAATATTTTCAGTGACACGTTTTTAATGTGAGAGGCACAAATTTATTAGCATAGGAGGCACGGACGTGAAGCCGTTCATGTGCGTTCCAATTGTTTCCACTGGAACATTCCACTCAGAGAGTTACAGACGTGACACACATATGTGAAGCCGTGCGTGTGCATTCCAAATGTTTTCAGGTGACACGTTTTTACTATGAGAGACACAAATTTAGTTGGAAAGGAGGCACGTTCATGAAGTGAAGCACGAACATGCCTCTGTGCTCCAAATGTTTTCACTGAGACGACGGCTGTGAGAAGTATAGAAGTGAGGTCCCATGAGAGACGATTTCAGTAGCATAAGAGACATGTTCATGCCATTATGTTCCAAATGTTTTTGCTGATGATATGTTTAGTGTTAGACCCATGGTCTCGAAGGTATAGATGGCACGTTCTTTCCGGTAAGAGAGGCACCGTTGTGACCCTTGTGGAGGCACGAAAATGCATCCAGCAGAGGCACGGTCGTACATCCGTGTTACAGTTATTTTGATGGTACTACGGAGGCGCAGGCCAGAATATCGAATGAAAAATTCAGTTAAACATATAGGACTTTAATAGAGCAGAAAATAGTACGAAATTGACAACAACTTTGTTAGAATACAGTCAGACGCAAGTTAGTAAGTGGAGTGGTCATAGTGTGGACGAACACTCGTGGAGACGAAAGGAGAGCAGTTTTTTCGAGGCACGCGGAGGTCGGGTATTTAAGAGAAATTGTGAGAATATGAGGCATCTCCTCCAGTGGGTGTGTGAATGCCGTGTGGCGCCTCTCCATAAACCCAATGGCTCGACGGGCGTCTCCTCGTGTTCGGGTGTGAATGCCACATATCGCCGCTCCAGAAGCCTAATGGTCCAACGGGCGTCTCCTCCGGTGACGCCTCTTCGGCTCGTCGCCCGAGGGCAAGGTCCGGCTATTTAAGTCGGACGGCGTCGCCAAACCCTAGCCACATCAGGTTCCTCCCTTTGTCCACCTCCAGCCATACATTTCTCTTCCTATTTTCGATCTTGGCCCCCTCTGTCATGGCTCGGTAGAAGAAGACTACTCCGGAGCATCGTGTCCACATGAGGGAGGAGATCCGGGCTCGCGAGGGTTCCTCATCTGTAAGTTGACTCTGCTTGTACTTCTTGTGTTTTCTCTCTCTTCCTGCTAGTTGACTTAGTCATGAATTATTATCGTCAGGTTCCTCCTAATATAATGAGGGTGTGTCTTCCTGATACTGGATTAGAGTCAATTGGAGCTAGGATTAGGCTGTGCCACAAACTTGAGCATAAACCCCCTACGGTAGGATACAACAGCATGAGGGTGTATCTTCCAGCATATTAGGGAGTAGTTCTGGGTCGAGAAAAAATAAGGGGTCGTGAGAAGGGCGGAGGTGGAAAGAGCTAAGAGGTCATGTGGTGACACAGAGGCCTCACGGGCTGGCGACGGCTCTCACAAGCTAATTCTTCTTGGAGGCGAACAAACTCAGAGCTCCTTGTTAGTTAATCTCAATAAGCTGCTCGATCAGACCAGTGCCTCGGTTTCAAAGCTGAAGGATGACAATTCGTTTGAGCAGTTGTTGGTCACCTACGGCTGGAAGAAGCTCTTCGAGGAGAGAAATGTCGAGCTGGAGAAGATGGACCCGTCATCGTAGAACTTATGGGTGACAATTGCCAACCACATCCTGAAGCTCTCTAGGAGTTTGGTTTTATTCTTAATGAGAATTGTTGGAGGCGCAGGGCTAGTGAGCATTTTTACCATATTTATATATGTATCCTACTCGGTAGTCGTTTGGTAGAATTACAACTATCATTTGATTACAATACATTCGAAATCGTCACTTTTCCACTTTTTGTAGCCCTTTGCATCTACACTAGGTTCCCCTATTGTCACTTCTTTGTACTTTTACTCTGGTTCTTTTTATGTTAGTTTGCTTGTTTATGCCTTAACTATTTTAGTATGTAGTTTCACTTAAAAGTCGCCCTTCTATGCCAAATCGGTAATCATTAATTTATCATACTATTATGTTGTTATCTTTAATTGTTATCAGATATTCGGCTACACTCCAACTTTTTTAGGTTGATGTTCGATGAGTTCGAATTTACACTTACATTTTTTTATTTTTAATATGTTTCCAGTATGTACCTTGTAATGTTAGAGCTTTTCTCGTTGAATACATTGATGAGAGGAAGGAGGATGCAAGAATATTGTGTAACAAGGAGGTTGAGCCATCCCTTCTTATCCATGAAGGAAGGTCTTATGATGTTTTTTTAAGCATAGGGCTAACTACACCAAGTTCTATGGTGATGATTGGTGCAACTTTGCCAATGATTATGATCTACGCGCTGGAGACCGCACAGAGTTTGTACTACCTGACGAGGGATTGAATCTGGTGATAGTAACATATCGTGGTGAGAAAAGGTTGCTTCAAATACCTCACGTTGGTAGGTATTTAATCTTCCAAAACAATGTGTTCGCTGTTTTTTTATATACATGCCTGATGTTATATAGTGTTTACCCCGTGTTGGATATATATCTTGTTCTAACTTTGTATACGATTTTGAGCACGTTCAGTGTTGTGTTTACTCTCGGGATATTGAACTTACCTACGACCAGACACGCTTCTTTCTACAATGCCTTTTTCGAGATACTTTCATCTGTTGTCGTCCGTTTGTCCATGTGTTGATTGCAACTAACACCAAAGGCAACATCATGGTTGGTTACCTATGTCCTTGTCAAAACACCCAACATACTTTGCTTCGTATGTCTACATTTACTCTTCTACGATATTGAGTTAATCTTGCTTATATATAAAATTATAAAGAAACAATTTATTGATCCAACACCAACAAAACTTTGCTAGCTCTCTTATTTTATTTTTTATCTGCTTAATTATGAACTTGAACATGCTGAGAAATATATTATTTTCAATATTAGAAAATTATTGATTACGCACTGAGCATATTCAGTATTATTTTGAATGTTCAAATAACAGATCAACCCTTTTCATTTTTCTTTTATTTCTGTTTCTTTTAGAAAATTCCAAAGAGTGTTTCTCGACCTTGAAGAGATGGGTGGATGTGCCAACCAATGCCAGGGTGGCCCTTGAAGCTCCCGATGAACCTACCCATGTCATCACTCCTTCATCATACTCCATCCGCAAAAAAGATGACGTGATGGTAATTAAAAATTCTTATTTCAGAGAGTTCCTGTCAGCTGCATCCTTTGTTGAAGAGAACATTGTTCTAATCATATTAAAAGAGTGCAATGATCGTTTTGTGTTCGTCGTCATTCAGCGCATTTCGTATATTCTGTTAGTACCAACAGTTAAAATGGAAGCAACGGTGCCTCTCCTGGGGTATTCAGTGGTCGTTTTGTGACAATGACTCTCCAGCGCAAATGACTGGTTGCTATTAGTTTGGTTACTAGAATGGCACTAGTGAAGCTGTTATGGACTAACTGGTTGTTTGAAGTATGGGAATGATCATTTTCGAATTTTTAGAATTCCAAAATACAAACAACAAAGAAAACATATTTTCTTCAAGTGAGAGTCAAAAATCAAACAAATGCAAATAGTTTTTGCATCAAAAACTACAACAAAGTGTGTTATTAAAGTTCTTCAAACTATCTATTCAGAGGAGTCTTAATTAATCACCAAAAAGAATTCCATGTTACAACTGTGCACTATGTTTTCTTCAGTGACTTTTCGGACACACAGGCACGACCGTGACTCTGCTTTGTGTTCCACCATGACTCGACTACCTTCGCAGGCCAAGAAAGCACATCATCCGAAAGAACTAGAATACGGAGGCAGCACGTCATGAATAAAATATTTCATTCAACAAAATAAGTGGATCGTGAAATACCAAGACCATGCACAGATAAGGATGCGTTGGATGTCCTAGTGGAAAATGTGCATACCTAAAAATAAAGGAGGGATGGGATTCCATGATATTCACTGCTTCAACTTGGTGTTGCTTCCCAAACAGGGGGGCGTCTTCTGGATAGTCTTGATTCCTTGCATGCTTCTATCCTTAAGGGCAAAGTACTATCCCAATGGTGATTTTTTGAACGCTAAGCTAAGGAACGGCTCCTCTTTTACCTGGCAAAGTATTATGGCAGGCACAAATTCTCTGAAATGAGTTTATATTTGGCGAGTGGGGAATGGACAAAAAATCAAATTTGGAAAGATGCCTGGATCCCATACTGTGCCACTTGGAAAATTGTAACGCCTAAGAGGGGGCATCTGTTAACTAAGGTAGGTGATCTCATTGATCATGTCTCCAATAATTGGGATTAAGACCTAATTAGACAAACTATGTGTCCCATCGATGTACAACTGATTCTTTCAGTTCCACTATCGCAACATGATATGTCAGATTTCATTGCTTGGATACAAAAAATGGTATGTCCTCGATTGATGAGCTTATTCCATGGAGTGGGACCACTAGTATGACAGTAAATTAAAATACTCTAATGGGATGGGGCGAACCATAGTTGACCCTATTTGGAGGAAGAATTATGGAAGTTATCTTGTCCGGAAAAAGTTAAAAAAGTTATATGGCGTACGCTACATGGAACAGTCCCATGTCGGGTTACCCTCGCTAATAGACATATGAAGGTCTCGCCCATTTGTCTCACTTGCTCCAAGGGCTTAGAAGATACAAAGCATATGCTTTTCCATTGTAGTAAAGCAAAGGAGGTATGGAAAAGGCTGGGGATGGATGATATTATTGATAAATCTTGCGAGATTGACCTTGTCGGAGAGGCGGTGTTGGAGTACTTGTTACTTCTTCTAGACCAAGATTTGTGGATAATGGGTTACAACAATGTGCGTTAGATAATCATTGCCTCGGCATGGTATTTATGGTGGGAAAGACGGATGTTCGTGCACAAGGCGAAAACTCAAAATGCACTTCAGATTTCAATGGGGGTTCCAGCCCTTACCACAAACTTCATCAATGCATTGTCCCCCAAGGTTTCTACGAAAAAGGGGGGATGATCTTGTCCCCCAAGATATTTTGTGAAACCTCTCCTTGATGCTACCTTTGACCATGACCTACCAAGGGGAATGATGGGGGCGGTCCTGAGAGATGACAGAGGTAGGATTATTGCTGGAGGGAATGGGAAGATTGACTATTACGCGGATATGTTGATGGTGGAAGATTTAGCTCTCAAATTTCGTCTAACACTAGCGTAAAGGGTGGGGTGTTATCTCCTTATTATTAACTCGGATAACCTCAAGGTGATTGATACTATGGAGGATGGAGGATAGTCAGCGGGTGCGGCAGCGACAATCTTCGACGATTATTTTCATTATGCGTGTGATTTCATTACTACTAGATTTGAGCATTGTAATAGAGAAGCAAATAAAGTAGCTCATGAGATTGCTAGATTAGCTAGATTTTCTTTGACTTCTATTTGGTTTGAGGAACCGTTAAATGAAATTGTAATTATCCTCACAAATGATGTACTATTTATCTCTAATGAATAAAGTTTCGGTAATTTTTTAAAAAGGAAAAAGACCACGCACAGGCATGCATGTCGAGTGAGTGATGTACTTACAGTAAAAATATATTACTCGGACACCTAAAAAAGTTGATCTAACAGACATCTATTTCACGTGACTCCTGAAACGCCAGATGACGTCGCAATTGCTCTTTGTCAGTTACCATTTTTGCACGACAAAGTAACGATCCCATTCATTTTCCCCGAATCCATTTCCTTCTTCTTCCTCGGTCGTTCCTCGTTGGCCGCCAAAAACCACCACCGCCTCCCTGCAGCCATGGAGAACTAGAAACTAACAACAGACACCAAACACGTCAATGCCCATGGCGCA
The DNA here is from genome assembly GCA_902687465.1 of Secale cereale. Taxonomy (NCBI): domain Eukaryota; kingdom Viridiplantae; phylum Streptophyta; class Magnoliopsida; order Poales; family Poaceae; genus Secale; species Secale cereale. The sequence goes on along the minus strand of LR738711.1, from coordinate 393,182,557 downwards.
ACCATGCTGGAGGTGGTGTACACCAACAACCCAAATATTGTGGAGCGAATCGTCAAAATGTATGAAATGGCTAAAGGAGGACAAGAACAAGTTCGTCGGCCCCGACCTTGAGTACACATGTAAGAGTAGTTACAAACATCGAGGAGTCGCCGTCGTGCAACTTGCCATGCGTGAGCACGTCCTCGTGTAGCACTAGTGCAGGTCCAAGAGCTCCCAGACGTTGGTTGAATTCCTGCAACGCAAATCGATAACTTTCGCTAGCGTCGACACTAGGAGTGACAAGGTCATGCTTGCACGTGCATGGATCAGAATTCTTAGTGAGCAGTCTGAGCACCACGTCGACATCCAGAGGGAGTTATGTATCAAGGATGGTGGAGAAAGGGACTCCATGGCTCCTTGCAGCAGCCATCATCGACCCCTCCTACAAGAACATGAAGAAATCATTCCCAAGCAAAAAGCACCAATTCTGGGAGTGGAAGCCGCTTTCAACATTGCACCTCGAGTACACAACAAAAGACGGGTACATTAGCTACGAGTTGTACCGTAGGATCCTAATCATTAAAGACGGGCTATGTCACCTTCTCTAACCACCATTGAAAAAACGGCTCTGGATCGTAAGAAGACAGGAGATGGATCCTCAAACAGTTGGAAGCGGCGGAAGGGAAACTGAGGCTGGTGAATTGCCACATCTTTGAATGTCTATTCAATTATTAAGTTAATTTATATTGAGAACATATGTACCAACTAAGATTATAGTAGGTCAAAGATATCGTCTGTTATTGTATTATACTTATTGTACAACTGAATGGTGCTTATGTCAAAATATGTGATTGTAAGAACATAGTGTTTATTCGTAAAAAATGCATGGTGGTTATTAGTTAACTTTCTGTAAATGCTTTTTCATGATTTGGTGTGAACACTTTCAAAAAAAATTGTAAGGAGCTAGAAAATATCCCTGTCCAGCTTTCGGAAACAGCATGACCACTTCCACAAATTATGGTATTCCATTGTAGAAAACACTTAGAACACTTTAAGAGTCTCAGCACAGTTAAATAAAATAAATAACGCAGACACCAATGATACCAACCACTGTCTTACATAGGAGAGCGCCTCCACTAGAATCACACCACGGACTCTCTAAGTAAAGATGTTAACAGGAAAAAAAGTGTGAAAGAACGACCGTCACTCTGCTACATCTACCACCGTGCCTCGACTAGGTTCAGTACCGTGCCTCTCTAAGAAAACGTGTGACCTGAAATAACATAAACAAAGACACCACCGTGGCTCTACGTAAGATAGGACAGTGCATCCACTAAGTTCACGTGACCTACCTCTCCGAGTAAACCTTGGTGAGAAAACATTGGAAAGATAGACACACGGACGTGACTCCTCTTAGTATAACAGTGTGCCTCCACTAGCATCACAACAGTGCCTCTCTCAGAAGAGATGTTGACGAAAAAAAGATTTGGAGCAAAGAGGCACAACAGTAAATCATCGAGACTCTTGCTAAACGGACGTAAGACACAACCACAAACACAAAAACAAACACTGGTGCGGAAAGAGTATACTCAAACAAAAACAATTCTCAATGTATACATTTCCCACACAAAAGAATGACCCTGCCTCTACTTTATGAATAACCATGCTTCTAGTATCTTCATGGCCCTGCTTTTGAAACAAAACAAGCACACCCATGCCTCTAATTTCCGTATAACCATGCCTCCACTAGCTGCACATGACTGTGCATTCTTTGAGTGTCCATGTGAGGGCAAACATATGGAACACAAGGGCACGTCTGTGCCTCAAATTTATTTATAATCGTGCCTCTCATAGATTGACAATTGTCCCAAAAAACATTTAAAACACAGATGCAAAGCCGTGCCTCTTCTACATCCATAGAAGAACAACAAACAGGTGAGTTCATTTCAGTCTTACATATCAAAATAACATTATAATATACCATATATTTCAAATAACATATGTTCTACTCCTTCCTTTCCCAAATATAAGTCTTTCTAGAGATTCCAACAAGTGACTACATACGGAGCAAAATGAGTGAATATACACTCTAAAATATGTTTACATACATCTGCATGTTGTAGTCCATTTGAAATGTCTAAAAAGACTTATATTTAGGAACGGAGGAGGGAGTACTCCACGGTCTATAACTAACATCACTGAGGCAAAAGGCTGAAGATAACAACAAGCCTCCCATCACGCTCTTTGAAGGTTATGAGCACCAAGTTATTTACTCCCATAGACGAAGACCGAAGAAAATCACCGAAACCTTCCTTCTTGAACACCATTTACTAGTAGAAAAACTACTTTACGTTCAGCTCATTAGTCCTGGTTTATAATCGAACTGGTACTAATGGACCCATTAATGCCGGTTCCAACGGCCAGGACGGCGGGAATCATTAGTCCAGTTTGTGTTAAACCTATAGTACCAGTTCGTGACACGAACTGGGACTAAAGGCGTGGTGGCAGGCTGGTGTCAGGCTTTGGGCCCACTACAACATTTAGTACCGGTTCGTGTCACGAAGCGGTACTATAGATTCACCTTTAGTCGCAGTTGGTATAACAAACCACGACTAAAGATGCTCCTATATAAACCCTTCGTCGAGCCCGAGCTCTCTGTTCTTCCTGTTTCCTCTCCTCTCTGTTCTTCCCACTCTACCTCGAGCTCATCCTCCATTTTTGCCAAAAAATTGTCAAGATTTGAAGGCATCCCATCCATCCAAGTGTTCACAAAGGTTAGCAACTTTGTCCTTTCATCTCTCATTTCTAGATTTGCTCTTCCAATGCTCTATAAGTATAGTGATTTGTGGGTTTTAGTTTGGGAGTATTTACATGTGGTATTTTATTTGATTTATATGCATTTTGAGCTCAAATTAACTTCTTAGTTTGCATACGTAGGTGTGGTTTACTTAGTGCCTTCTCGTCCCCGTCCTAACCACCGCCGATCACCCGCACCGTCCTGGCGTCGCCACCACCTTGGTGAGCCTCTTGTTTCTTATCATTTTTATAAAAAATATATCATGTTTGTGTGATTTACATAGTTACTTGTATAATTTTCTTACCCATACGTTCTTTGTTATACACTAGATGACCCGTTGCGCCAATGGCGCAAAGGCCGAGTTTAAGCCAAGTATTGAAAGAGTGTGCATTAAAAGATTGCTTTCAAAAAGCATAGATCATGATACTGTATGCAGCAAACACACATGATTATCATGGTTTGTTTTACATCAGATCCAAAATGATGCCCTAAGTCATGTAGGAAAGGAACTCTTGTGATCTGCTTAGATTGGGTAGACAATCACGCAGAGGCCTTTGGACGTGCACTTGAAGGCGGAAGAATATATTTCTTTCATTATGGTTGTTTCAAAAGCATATCTCACAACAGCCTAAGCAGCAAATGACCGACACTTAAATGCATAGGATAGTCTTAGGGGATTACATAAGATCCAAAAGGATGATAAACATAGAAGTCTTGGTAGGCATCTATACTAATACTAAGTTATATAACAAGGGGCTCTTGCAACTTGCTTATATTGAGTACACGATCAGGCACAGCTCCTTGGAAGTGCATTTGAAGGCGAAGAAGTCACTCCAGCCTCTAGTGATGGTGGCCCTTTTGTCAACACCCTTGATAAAGCGGGTTGTGACAACGGTAGTTCCGTCTCCAGTGGTGATTGGGAGTTCACCATGGTCAGCATCCATGTGTGGGAAGAGGGAACCCGTAGAAAAGTGAACCCCAAAGTATTGAAAATAGCAGTAAATGTTAGTTACTGTATTATTTTATACCATGCTATTGTATGAAACAGGACAGAGCAATTGCAAAGGGTTGCCATCCTTTTGCCGTCTGTTGCAAATGTTTCTATCATGTGGCACACATAGTAGCTATCAGGTGTGGTGGTGTTGTGGATGATCTTTCACAGTCTACGAACATTATGGTTGTAGAGCTTAACTGTGTTGCCCCACACAATGTGCCGACTAAACTCATCAAGGTGGTGGATGCCAGGCTCACCTATGTTAAATTATATAAAGTTATACCATTTGGCAGTTGTTGCGAGAGTTGTTGGAATGAGAAGACTAATGTAGCTCTTACCACGGAGAATGCACTTTCCAGGCTTCAGATAGATTTTCTTGCCTTCGAACTTTCGGATTGAGCTTGCTTTGCATGGGCAATGAATATACTCAAATGGCTTGTTGTGCTTCCGACACAGCGGTTCGTCTGTGATGAATAGATAAGAAGATCATGGCAAGATAAAATATTGTCTATGATTTGAAATCTAAGTCAGTAGTCATCATAAGTATGTTTTTGAGCATTGCCATGGGTAATTTGGCCACGGCAACGCATGGGATAGTGCCATATTGCAATCAAGCATAACGGTTGTCACGACCCTAGGTCAGACACCTCTACCTTGGTAAGTGCCGATATCACGGGATGTGTCTGCCTCCTCTTGTTTAATTGCTATCATCTGGAAAGAAGTAGTAGAATACTTAAGCTGATTTATCTGGTTGTGGTTTCAGTTGTGTGTTTTAATATAGTGAGACTGATTATTACTGGACATAACTTCACAAGCCATTAGTATGAAATTGCAAGTGTATCAGGACTGGACATAAGATGGTTGCATATGTATTGTTTTTTTAAACCAAAATGGTTTGTCCCATATAGGTGGCCACAACAACGCATGGGATAGTGCCATCTTGCAATCAAGCATAACGGTTGTCACGACCCTAGGTCAGACACGGCTACCTCGGTAAGTCCAATAACTACAAGGTGTCTTTCTCACAAAAATAAATAAAGATATGACATGGTACACAACATCAGCGTCAGCAGCGGCTTCATACATCTCCGTAAGAGGCATGTACACAATCTCAATATCTTTCATCTCTTCGCGAATGGCATCCACCCTATTAGTGTTCTTTCCAAAGCCTCCACTGTTTTGCCCATTTCTAACAACTTGTTTAACTTGAGCAGGGATTTGTCCTTCTCCGAGAACGAAAGAGTCAAGCCCAACGGATACCTCAAAAAGATGACGTGTGGCATCACTGTCATGCAACATACACAAATGCTCCCTTAGCTCGGAAGCAGGGATTCCACTTTTCTGCAAAATAGAACAGCATGAGCATTAGAGCTTCATTGATAATATTGCGCTCTTGAGCAACCAAAAAGGGCTAAGTAGGGAAAAGGAGAATGGATAAGGCAAACAAGCATTTGATCAAATAGCCCTCACCTTTGACATCCAGTCTACTACTTCTCTAATACCATGGTTCCATGATAAAGCCACCACATCTATTTCCGTTCTGTTGCAGGTACTAAGAACATCAGCCTCTTCAATATGATTCAGATTGGTGAGTTCTGAAATAGCACAGGGTCATAGTTCCTCTGCAACAGCAAGTTTTTCACGCATGTCAGTGGTGATGTGTGTACACTGAGGCCTATTACAACGATGCTACTCTTTTCCTTCATGTAGCTTAACAAGAATCTAAACAATCCATGGCATTCATCTCCTAAGACACATCCAACAATTGTAAAGAAACAGTTACATCAGGGTGGGGATTGGAACAAGGACAGAGAGATGAGGAATATACCTAGTACAAA
>LR738711.1:393129435-393176849 GCA_902687465.1 Secale cereale | reverse complement strand
TCGGTGGGACCGAGTTGAAAAACTCGGTGTCACCGAGATGTATTTCTGCTGTGCAGTTACACATATCGGTCAGACCGAGATTTTGAACTCGGTTTCACCGAGATGAAACCTTGATCAATCTAAGTGTTTCGGTTGGACCGAGATTGAGAAGCCGGTCAGACCGAAATAGACTTAGAAGGTTTTGGAAGTCAGCCTTAGACGAATCGGTGGTTCCGAGTGCTCCTCACTCGGACTGTCCGAAAAAGACTTGTTCAAAGTTGTGATATAAGCATGAATAGATTTTGAGATAAGAAAGCATAGATAGCTAGGGAAGGTGCTTAGGCATTCTTGTCCATCCATTTGGCCAGAAAAAGAAACCAAAACAATCAAAACAACAAATGGATGTCCTTGAATGGATAAAATCATGCATCCAACATGCTCACACAATAAGATAGCAACTGAAATATGTGTCAAACATGCACAACCAAAACTCTAGCTACTAGCACACAAAATGTCGATGACTAGGTCATCTATATCTGAGTATATTGACTTAGGAGTCAAATGAGAACATTTGATCATAGGTCATACTCATCGTTTAAGCACAAGTGGGGTTACCACTTTTACATAAAGCATTTATGTGTTCACATCATTTGGAGATGTTTTAGCTCAATTTTTAGAGCAAAGCTCCCCCTAGATGTGAGAACCCCTTTTAAAGGGTCAAACTAACCTTGGGTTGTCGTAGAAGACTTCATGTAGATGTTGAAGATGTGGATGCTCAATGTTGATGTAGATCATCATGAGTTGGGAGCAATCCTTTGGATTAGGGCACTTTCAATACCTACATGGGTTAGTCCCACAAGGAACAAACAAGAATATCCATGGACATAGAGTGAAGTGCACAAAAGATGATGTCCATGAAAGCAATGATTACCTTGTCCCTTGACTTACCAACAAGAGGGTTTGTGACTCCATGAACAAGTGCATGATGTGGAAGTTGATTGCACAAGTTCTTGCCAAAAAGAATATGAGTGAAGTTTGTTGGCGGAGTCACCCTCAAGAACCTACTAGTTCTTCTTCTTTGGGATCCACATCATCTTGATGGGAATCCTTGGTGTTGTAGTTGAGCTTGACGAAGTAGAACTTGATGTGTCCTTGGGAACCCACTTGACCATGGCTTGAGGTGCTTCAATGAATGCATCAATCTCTTCTTGAAGCTTGTCCTTGGCCTTTAGCTTGTGGTCTTGTGGTGGAAGGTCATCTTGAGCTTGTTCCACATTGGAAGAAGTAGGATCATACTTCTCCTTTTGTGAGACAAACTGTGGAGTAGGGTATTGACCTTCTTCCCACTCAACACCTTCGGCGTTGAACTTTCGCTCAAAACCAACCCCTTGATTCTTCCGGTGTCTTCCTTGTTTGCGAACAATCTCCTCAAAGTTCTTGCTTCTGGCAAGACTCTTGTAGACACCTTTCTCTATGATTTCCTTCAATAAGCTATTTTCTTGCTCAAGTGTAACTTGGCTTGAAACATTGTTAGTGGAATCAAGAGAACTACTAGAAGTAACAACATTTGATTTAACATTGTTATTGTTACTACTAGAGGAAGAATTTTTCTTATGCTTGTCATGCTTAGTCTTAATAGGTGGCAAGAAATTAGACAAGAGAAGTCTTTTGGCAAGATATGAAGAACTCTTCTTTCGAAGATCGTCATTGATCGCTTTTAGAAACTCATGTTCTTGCTCTAGAGTGAGCTTCTCGAAGCGTAGCTTCTCATGAGATCTTAGGAGCTCTCTATGATCTTCTTGAGTTGTTTCATGAGCTAACTTAAGAGTGTTTAGTTCTTTAGTTAGACGCTCAATCTCCTTCATAGCATTGTCATTCGATTCTTCTCGACTATAAAGACTACTAGCATTTTCATCATTACTAAGCTCACTAGATTTATCATGCAAGAGCTCATCTTCACCAAGCAAGTCATCCTCATCACTATCAAAGTCAATGAATTCAGGGTGTGTTACCTTGGGACCTTTAGCCATGAAGCATCTTCCAATTCCCTCATTTGGTGAATCAAATAAGTCGTAGGAGTTGGAGTTGGAGGATACGAGTGCAAGTCCAGCAACACCTTCATCTTGACTATAGTCGGAGTCGGAGTGATAGCTTCCATCCGATTGATTGTCAGAGTCGGAGCCGGAGACCCATTCACCAACATGAGCTTGATGTCTTCTTCTTGTGTAGCTCCTTGATGACTTGTCTTTCCTCTCCGAATCCTTGCTTCTCCGAGAAGGTCTTCGTTCATAGCGATCATCTCTACTCCTTCTCTCTCTCCGAGGTGACTCATCTCTTGCTCTTCTTCTTGGAGATTCTTCTCTTCTCTTGTGGGGAGCCGTACACTCATTTGAGAAGTGTCCGGGTCTTCCACAATTGTAGCAGTTTCGATCACGACTAGAAGATCTCTTTTCATCATATGATCTAGACTTTGAGCTTCTTTCTTTGCCTCTGTTCTTGTAGAACTTGTTGAAGTTCTTGACCATTAGGCTTATCTCTTCATTGGAAATTAGCTTGTCACTTGAGGTAGTAGGAGCATCACTTGTAGCTTTGTAAGCACCACTTGACTTGTTGTGAAGCTCTTCCTTATCCTTAAGTGTCATTTCATGAGCAACAATTCTTCCAATGACTTCAGTTGGCTTGAGAGTCTTGTAGTTTGGCATCATTTGGATCAAAGTGCACACGGTGTCATACTTTCCATCCAAAGCTCTGAGAATCTTCTTAATGATGAATCTGTCGGTCATTTCTTCGCTTCCTAAGCCAGCAATCTCATTTGTAATGAGAGCAAGCCTAGAGTACATTTCAGCGACTCCTTCACCATCCTTCATCTTGAACTTGTCAAGTTGACCTTGAAGAATATCTAGCTTTGATTCCTTCACAGATTCAGTACCTTCGTGCATTTCAACCAAAGTATCCCAAATCTCCTTAGCATTCTCAAGACGACTGATTTTGTTGAACTCTTCGGGACACAAAGCATTGAAGAGAATGTCACAAGCTTGAGCATTGTTTTGCAACATCTTCAATTCTTCGGGTGTAGCTTCGCGATCCGGAACTTTTCCTTCTTCAAAGAAATCACCTTGCATGCCAACACAAATAATGCCCCATGCGGCTGGGTTATGACCAAGAATATGCATTTTCATTTTATGCTTCCAACTAGCAAAATTTGTACCATCAAAGTAAGGACCACTACGATAATTACCCTCACTAGACGCCATACTCTCCTAGGTTGTGAAACCAAGCTTATGGAGTCCAATGCAATGGAAACCAAGGCAATGGAGACCAAAGCTCTGATACCACTTGTAGGATCGAAAGTAGGTCTAGAGGGGGGGTGATTAGACTACTTGACAATATAAAAAATCTGCCTTTAGATCATGCAATGTTTCTGGCAGTTTCACAATTAAGACCAATTCAAGTAACACCCTACACATGCAATTCTAGAGTATATGCAGCGGAAAGTAAATTGCACATGTAAAAAGGAGGTGGAGAAGATCAAACGCAGTTTGGTGACACGGAGATTTTTGTCGTGGTTCCGATAGGTGGTGCTATCGTACATCCACGTTGATGGAGACTTCAACCCACGGAGGGTAACGGCTGCGCGAGTCCACGGAGGGCTCCACCCACAAAGGGTCCACGAAGAAGCAACCTTGTCTATTCCATCACGGCCTACGCCCACGGAGGACTAGCCTTACTCGGGGTAGATCTTCACGAAGTAGGCGATCTCCTTGCCCTTACAAACTTCTTGGTTCAACTCCACATCACGACGGAGGCTCCCAAGCGACACCTAACCAATCTAGGAGGCACCACCCTCCAAAAGGTAATAGACGGTGTTGATGGTGATGAACTCCTTGCTCTTGTGCTTCAAGTGATAAACTCCCCAACACTCAACTCTCCTCACTGATATGGCTGTGGTGGAAGAAAGATTTGAGTGGAAAGCAACTTGGGAAGGCTAGAGATCAAGTTTCATATGGTAGGAATGGAATGGCTTGATCTCAACACAAGGGTAGGTGGTTCACTTCTCAGAAAGTGTGTGGTAGAAGTGGTGGTACTTTCTGATGGCTCTCCTCACGAATGAGGAGGGGGTGGAGGGGTATATATAGCCTCCACACAAAATCCAACCGTTACACACACATTTGACCAATCTCGGTCAGACCGAAGTGAAAACTCGGTTAGACCGAAAGTTCAAATATAGTGAACGTTGGGATTTTCGGTGGGACCGAAAATACCATCTCGGTGAGACCAAAGTGAGTCAAAGGTTAGGGTTTGCCATCTCGGTGAGACCGAAATATAAACTCGGATATTCCGAATTGATGTCAACTGATCACAGAAGGTTGGCAGCCCTTTTTCGGTGAGACCGAAACTCAGAATCGGTGTGACCGAGAATTTAGGGTTTGGAGAAACAACTGAAGTGGTTCATCTCGGTGGGACTGAGTTGGAGAAATCGGTGTGACCGAGATTACTTATGGGTGTGTGTTAAGTAGTGAATAGTGCTGATAGTTGAGGGAGTTAGATCACCAAGCACTTGAGCAACGAGAACATTAACACAACCTCATCCCCTTTTAATAGTATTGGCTTTCCTATGGACTCAATGTGATCTTTGATCACTAAACCAAAAATGGAGTCTTGAGCTTTTGCCAATGCTTGTCTTAGCATTTTGAGGGGTCCACTTCTTCAGACATTTCCTTACCCACATCATCGAACTTTTCTGAAATGATTCTCAAGAGAATATTAGTTCAATGATATATATGTTGTTATTAATTACCAAAACCACCCGGGGATTAGTTGCACTTTCAACGTAGCCGCTGCCACCCACGCCCGCAGTCGCCTGCGCGTCGTGGCCCTGCTGCTGCACTGCTACTGGCTGTAGGCGCTGCCGCTAGCTGCTCGTGCTACTGCGTTGCTGTAGTGCCACTGCTTGCTAGGACTGCATGCCTCCATCGCCGCAGCCGCCTTGTTCCTTCGACTGCTGCCGCCGGCCCCCTTCTGTCGCGGTCGCAGCCGCCCCTCCCCGCTGCTTGGCCGCACGCCGCTCGCCGGCTCTTCCCGTGCTGGCCGCCACCGCCGGGTGCGCCAGGCCGCGCCGGCGTGGCCTCCTCCCCTGCGCCGCCGGGCCGCGGCCATCCCTCCTCCGGCCATGGCCGTCGGCAGTGCCGCGCTCGACGGCCTCGCCCCGCCCCGGGCGGGCTTCGGCCTGGGTGCGCCCCGCCCCAGCGCCCAGCGCCCGTTAGCCCGCATGGCTCTTGGGCCACTTCCACATGGGGCCCAGCCCCTGAAACGTTAAAAAAAAGAGAGAAGAAAAAGATTAAAATAATAATAATAATAATTAATTAATTAATTAATTAATTAAAGAATTAATTAACTTAATTAATCCTGATTAGATAAACCTAATCACTAGTTAACTTAATTAAACCCTGGTTAGACTAAATAGTCAATGAAGAAGGGGACCCACACGTCAGTTTGACTCAGTCAACTGACTAGTTGACTGCTGACGTCGTGCTGACGTCATGCTGACGTCATTCGTACTATTCTGGATAATGTTCTATTAAATTAATTAATTAAATTCCAGAAATTAATAAAAACTTTAGAAAATCATATCTTTTAAACCGTAACTCGGATGAAAATAATTTATATATGAAAGTTGCTCGGAACGACGAGACGAATCCGAATACGCGGTCCGTTCGTCCGCCACACATCTCTATCATACCGAACATGCAACATTCCCCTCCGTTTCATCTGCCCGAAAATGCCTAACACCGGGAATACTTTCCCGGATGTTTTTCCTCTTCGCCTGTATCACCGAGCACCGCGTTAGGTCACACGTAGCACCGCCTTTTGCCATGTTATGCTTTGTGATGCTATTGTTTGCTCTGTTATTTATTTGTTTCCCCTTCGTTGCTTATTTTTGGTAGACTCCGATACTGTGATAGACCCCGAGACCATTGATGCTTCGGTGTTCGACTACGGCTACGATTCCGAAGATTCCTTTCGTCTGCAGAGCTTCCAGGCAAGCCCCCCCTTTGATCACCAAATATCGCCTATTCTTCTTTCTACTGCTTGCATTATAGTAGTGTAGCTTGTTACTGTTCGGTTACTCCTATTCTGTTGCATAGCCTGTCATTGCTGCTACAACTGTTGATACCTGTACCTGCCATCCTAATGCTTAGTATAGGGTGCTAGTATTCCATCAGTGGCCCTACATCCTTGTCCGTCTGCCCTGCTATTCTATCGGGCCGTGATCACTTGGGTGTGATCACGGGTATATACTACATACACTTTACATGACACATGATGTGACTAAAGTCGGGTCGGCTCATTGAGTACCCGCAAGTGATTCGATGTGGGGGCTGAAAGGACAGGTGGCTCCATCCAGGTAGTGGTGGGCCTGAGTTCCTGACGGCCCCCGAGTGGATCTTTGTGGCGGAGCGACAGGGCAGGTTGAGACACCCAGTGGAGAGGTGGCCTGGCCCTGGTCGTTGTCCGCGGTTATTTCATAATAACATGCTTAACGAGTTTGGATATTTGATCTGAGTCTGGCCGTTGGCCTATACGCACTAACCAACTACGTGGGAATAGTTATGGGTACTCGACGTCGTGGTATCAGCCGAAGCCTTCTTGACGTCAGCGACTTAGCGGCGCGCGCCGGGTTGGACCGCGTAACGCAACTTCCTTAGTAATGGAGGTTGCTAGGTCTGCTCACCGGCCGCGTACGCAACGTGCAGGTGTGCGTTGGGCGATGGGCCCGGACCCCTGCGCGCCTAGGACTTAGACCGGCGTGCTGACCTCTCTGTTGTGCTTAGGTAGGGCTGCGACGTGTTGATCTTCCGAGGCCGGGCATGACCCTGGAAAGTGTGTCCGGCCAAATGGGATCAAGCGTGCTGGGTTATGTGGTGCACCCCTGCAGGGAAGTTAATCTATTCGAATAGCCGTGTCCCTCGGTAAAAGGACGACCCGGAGTTGTATTCCGACCTCATGACAACTAGAACCGGATACTTAATAAAACACACCCTTACAAGTGCCAGATATAACTCGGTGGTTGCTCTCTCACAGGGTGATGTGCGGGAGGATCGCCGAGTAGGATTATGCTATACGATGTTACTTGGTGAACTTACCATCTATTCCCTTCTACTGCTGCAAGACGGAGGCCGCGAGAAGCGAGGATACTTGTTACTTTCCAGCTACCCTCATCTTCTGCTGCCAGATGGAGGTTACGAGAAGCGTAGTCTTCGATTGGATTAGCTATCCCCCTCTTATTCTGCTTTCTGCAGTTCAGTCCACATATATTACCCATTTACACAGATATCATTGCATATGTAGTGTAGATCCTTGCTTGCGAGTACTTTGGATGAGTACTCACGGTTGCTTTTCTCCCCCTTTTCCCCTTTTGTCCCTTCTTCTCGGATGTCGCAATCAGATGGTGGAGTCCAGGAGCCAGAAGATCCCGATGAGGTTTCTACATGGAGTTCGGCTTCAAGGAGTAGTTAGGAGGTCCCAGGCAGGAGGCCTTGCCTTTTCGATCGTTGCTACTTTTGTGCTAGCCTTCTTAAGGCAAACTTGTTTAACTTATGTCTGTACTCAGATATTATTGCTTCCGCTGACTCTTGTGTTTTCGAGCTATGTATTCGAGCCCTCGAGGCCCCTGGCTTGTAATATAAAGCTTGTATTATTTTAATTTGTGTCTAGAGTTGTGTTGTGATATCTTCCAGTGAGTCCTTGATCTTGGTCGTACACATTTGCGTGCATGATTAGTGCACGGTCAACTCGGGGGCGTCACAAGTTGGTATCAGAGCCGACTGCCTATAGGAATCCCCCTTTCCAACTCCTTGGCCGAAGTTGAGTCTAGTCTTTGAAAAACAAAATTACTAACTTGTTGTGTGGCTTACGGGCCCACAACACCAATGGGTGGTGTTAGGATCTTTTTATTCCTCTTCTATGCTCTGGGACTCTGATCTCTCTTCTATTCGGGTTAAAAGATTTTACTAACTCTGACTCTAGGTTCTAGTAACTATTTCTCCCGGAGAGCCCTCATTCCAGAAGATCAACTGCTTCGTCAAAAGATTCTGAGGGTATCCCTCGATATTTTCCCGAGACCCTTGTGCTCATCGCCTTTGCAATTCACTTCCACCAACATGTCCCTATGGATATCTACATGCACTTTTCACTCCCATGATCATCCCTCGTCGCTCTTGTTGTTACAAGATGGCTCGAAATATTCTCCGTTGTCCCGAGAATCCTTTGAGTTTACTGTCTTGCAGTTTTGTTTCACATGAAAACCCTTACGGTTATTTCCTCACATTTATCGAGAATCTGTCTTCTCGATTGTTCATGTGTCTAACAATATTCTTCGGAATACTTTTTGATCTTTCAAAAATCCTTTACAGCATGTTACTCTTGAAATTCTTGCCTGCTGGCATTATGGTTAATTTCATATGACTAGTAGTCTTCGTTAACATCCCTTGTCTTAGCCATTTTGAGCCTATTGATTCAATGTGTGCGTATGCACGCAATCATCAGGTTATCCTTTTTAAAATTATCTTTCCGGCTCAGACGTCATTCCGGACATGAGTTGGTTCTCGGCAATTCAAACCTTTATTGATTGTCCAACTAAGTGTTTTCAACTTATCCATCTTGATCAGAGCGTCTGCTTCTGATCCTTCATTTTGGAAACCATAATTTCTTTCCATTTAAGCATCAGACTAATAAGATGATTATTGAATCTAATGCCTCTGCATTCCTTCTTCCTCTGAGTGAATACCGATGCTCACATCAGCTCCGTTGTGGATCGCTCGATCCATTGTTGGATTGTTATCCGACAGTGTCCTTCATATTCAATCACCTTGCAAGTTCTTCCATTGATACATAATGCCTTTGGTAAATTGTATCCTCTGCTTGGCCAACCATGCTCTGCTTTTGAGCTTGAATTTTTACTTTTGAAACTTGTGGTATATGTTACTAAGATGCCCGATGGGTTGAACCTATGCCTTCCCCTAATCCGTGAGAACCCGAAAGTTTTCACAAGTCATACTCTTCTGGTGTTTTGCCAGATAAATTTCCAACACTACAGTTCTATCAAAGCGAGAGGTGAATGAAATGATTTGCATTAAAGAAGTGGGAGTCGACCTTGAACTTGTGTTCATGCCCATGAAAATGATGTAGACCGTCTCGGAAGCTTCTTACAAAATGAATATCCAGTTGTATGATTCTTTCGGTATTCTTGAATTGATTCCTTAGAGTTATGGTTCCGACCATGCTGTCCTTATTCAATATATCTGGAATAAATCCATTCCAGGCCTCGTCAATTTTTGACAAGGTTAAAGCATCTACTGTCATAGGCAATGACCTAGTTCAACTTCTATCGTGTTCTACCTTCGAGTTTTACCCTCTGATATCTCGAGGATATCATGCCTTTGCACCACACCTTTTGAACTTTTGATGAAGTAATACCTTTGCTTGTCGTATTCACTCTACGGGTTCTAGGTTGCCGTCAACCGAGGACACCGTTTAGTAAATCAAATCCGCTCTAAAAATTCAACACCCCTAGTAGATGTTACTGGGAAATTTTTAAACTCAATCTGGTCATTCCTAGACTATCGGCTGCATCCTGGTCTTGATATCTTTGACTGTGCTACCTCGTCCTTCTCTGGTGCACGAATTCTTCAGTGTGAGCACGACTTACATTGAGTTTTCAACCTCATGTTGCTTGTTCTAAAAGGCAACTTCGATTCAGGGCTTGCATCTTATCTGTTGTTCCTATGACTTCCATGTCGTCATTCCCTGCTTGATGACGTCGCTGTTTGATTGCATTTTCTTAAAAACTCCCGACAAATGTGTCGTGATCACCTTCAACACTTTGACTTCTTCCGAGTTGTCAAATGTGTTCATGATGCGAAATACCCTCCTTGCCCTCGGCGATTTTATTATCACCAGCAACACCCTTGACTTCCTCTCATCGCGAACTTGTCCACATTATGAGTAAAACTTACTCTCCAACTTGTAATATGTTCTATCTTGAAGTATTACCATCTTTTATGTCAAGAATGTTGCGAGATTGCTCCACCTCTTAGAAATTCTCGGTATGATGATACTTCTCACCATCACCATTCTTCCTTGGTCCTCGTGTTGTTTTTAACCGGGATACCAATATGCTAGCGATGCTGCTTGAGTTCTGTATTTCTAGCAACCCTATTGCTTTGAAGTTAACGATCCACAGCTCGTTATTAGACTGTTGGTTATTGAATCGTCACTCTAACATTGATCTTGCCGCCTAAGGTCATGTTTCGGGCACACCTTTCACCTAATGATTAATGGTGTATGTTTTTCCTCGAGCATACAACATTACATCATTTGAATTGATAAGTGTCATCCTCTTGTTCACATTATTGTGGAAATCCCTCCGTTTGGAAATCTCGATGAATTGTCGCTGAGCCCATCAGCCACCTCCTCATCCTCTCCTTGGTTTAATGATGAACTATTGTTTCGGGAACCCGCTCCCATAGTTCATTTCCCGAGAATCTTGCAATTTCATTGCGTCGATTTGTGTTGCACCTTTTCTTCTCGAACATCTTGAGTCTGAGGTATCATGACACCAATCGGATCCGAATCTCGGTCAGATATGATGGCTGGGTAAACTTTCCAGAAGTTATAATATTGGTCCTTTGATGACTCGATATTATGATGTCATGTCTAGCACCCCTGGCTGGAGGACCTATCATTATAATCTCTTTTAAAAGGATAACCAATCTTCCAGGAGCTAATTATAAGACTCATTCTATAAGATGTTCCTGATGAATCCTTGTGTATCCAAGTCCGACCTTTGCTTCAAGACCATGCCATTGCTATCTCGAAGCATGTCTGCGGTACTCCGATTTTCAACAAGAGCATTTGAAGCCCAATGCTAAATGTTTCTTAGTCAGTTATCCAGACGCCGTAGTATGGGTAACATCTTGATTAATCCTTGCCACTTTATCTGAATGGTTGGGTCCTTGCTCTCCTACCATGTATGCCATGTTCTGCTTGTCCATGGAAAACATATACTCCTATTAATTGTGTGTAATCACAATTTTCCTTTCCATTTGTTTGTTTAACCTTTCCTTGATCTACACATACTCTAAGCAGTAGTAATTCTCTGCTTATGTAAACACCTTGTTGTACAACTCTGTCAGTAAGACCCTGTTACTATGGTTGATAACATTCCGGTAACCACCGATGGATAAGAACTTGCCTATTGGTCCGCCTCGTTCAACGAGCAAAAAAAAAATGGTTCTCTTCGTTCCCCGTCCTTGGTACCGACATTGTTGCCGACATAGCTGACAAGCTATCCACTGACATGCCTCCTTGTCGCGACTGTGCAAAATGTCACCACCCTTCCCATTTTCAACCCACATGGTGGGCCCATAACCCACAGGTCCACTGGATCGAAACCTGACTCTTCTTTACAACCCGTATTGTAATGTATCCTTTGCACCTGGCTTCGTATGTGATTCACGAGCTAAATTCTATACTAGTATTATCCTGGAATCAAACACCATGTTATTCTCGTTGTTCAAGCCCCAATTCCAGTTTTTTTCTAGGCATCGAATGATTGCCTACCCCTTTTGAAACTTTGGTACCATCAAATATTGCACTCAACGGATTCATTGAAATACAACTCATGGGGTACCTCGTGTATTTTCCATTGAGTTCACCGTCAGATGCCCAACTTTGTGGAGATGTGTTCTTCTGGGGTCCCCCCTATTTGCATTCGTAGGACGATGGAGATCCCGAAGAAAGGACGGCGACTTGAGGTAGCGAAATGAAGACAACAACGGAAGGGATCAACCTCTTCGAAAGGGCAGCCAAGACCGAGAAGACTCGTTAGGTTTTTCGCTACCAGCACCCCCCCTACTCCACCGCTTAAATCTCGGGACGAGATTTCTTGTAGTGGAGGAGAATTGTGACGCCCGGATAGTTAAGCTACAGTAACCCTCTGCTAATGACGACGCGTCACCGCAATTACTATTGGTAATCTCGTGTTAGTTCGAAACCGGTTCGAATTCAAATTCAAATTAAAAAAAATCAAGCAAACAATAAAAGTTTTCGAATATTAAAACTAAAATGTTCTGGTTATGACAAATAATTCATAAGTAATAATGGTGGAAAAACCACACATTTTAAAAGTATTAAAATGCACCATAAGAAATAAAACAACGACAAAAGTATTATTTGAATGTTCTTAAAATAATAAACGGATACAAATTACTTTATTTAAGGTGCCAAATTAATTGTGGCAGTGACATAAGTTGTAACACTAAAATTGGTTGCTATTTGTTATAACCTTAGAAACTAAAACTACTAGAAATAAAAGTAAGCAGATTAGATAAAACAAAGAAAACAAAAACAGTGAAACAAAATAGAATCCCCCTTCCCCTAGGCCAGTGGCCCATCTAGCTAGCCAAGCTAGCCCAAGTGGCCACGCAGGCCCATGCCTCCCTCCTCCCCTGTTCCTACCCCGTGCTGTCACCCATCGATGCCTGCCACGGCGACGGGCCTCACCGTGGCGGCCATCCGGCGGTCCTCCGGCGCTAGCCCGCGGCTACTTAAGCCGGCGCCCCTCTCCCGTTGCCGAACCCTAGCTTCTCCACTCCCCCACCTCGCGCCGCTTCGCTCTTCCTCATGCAAGGCCGAACAGCCGTCGCCTTGCCCTCCTCGATCCCGCGGTCACCGTGCTCCTCGCCGGCGAAGAAGACGTCCAGGAGGACCATAGTGCTTCACTACTTCGTCTGCACCCCCAGGTCGACGCCGAGGAGCACCTGCGACGCTGCGCGCGCTCGTTCCCTTCTCTGGCGTCCGCCTCGGCCACTGCATCGATCTACACGTCCGGCCACCCCCGTGCCTTCCGGACATCTCCAAGAGCATCCCTGTGAGCTCCTCCTCCGACCCCCTGCTTTTCCCCCTCGATCTACTCCATTAGTAGCCGTTCCCGTGCTCCCCCGTGGTCGTCGTGGCCGCGCCCGCAGCCTCCCATGGTCGAGCCGAAGCTTGGCTCCCACATGCACTGCGCGCACGTGCGTGCTGCGCGCGTGCCTGCTTGCTTCGCGTGGCCGTGACCCGCGCCGTCCGACCGCGTCCGGGCTGCACGTAGCCGCTGCCACCCATGCCCGCAGTCGCCTGCGCGTCGTGGCCCTGCTGCTGCACTGCTACTGGCTGTAGGCGCTGCCGCTAGCTGCTCGTGCTGCTGCGTTGCTGTAGTGCCACTGCTTGCTAGGACTGCATGCCTCCATCGCCGCAGCCGCCTTGTTCCTTCGACTGCTGCCGCCGGCCCCCTTCTGTCGCGGTCGCACCCACCCCTCCCCGCTGCTTGGCCGCACGCCGCTCGCCGGCTCTTCCCGTGCTGGCCGCCGCCGCCGGGTGCGCCAGGCCGCGCCGGCGTGGCCTCCTCCCCTGCGCCGCCGGGCCGCGGCCACCCCTCCTCCGGCCATGGCCGTCGGCAGTGCCGCGCTCGACGGCCTCGCCCCGCCCCGGGCGGGCTTCGGCCTGGGTGCGCCCTGCCCCAGCGCCCAGCGCCCGTTAGCCCGCATGGCTCCTGGGTCACTTCCACATGGGGCCCAGCCCCTGAAACGTTAAAAAAAAAGAGAGAAGAAAAAGATTAAAAATAAATAAATAAAAATAAATAAAATATTGATTAATTAATTAATTAAAGAATTAATTAACTTAATTAATCCTGATTAGATAAACCTAATCACTAGTTAACTTAATTAAACCCTGGTTAGACTAAACAGTCAATGAAGAAGGGGACCCACACGTCAGTTTGACTCAGTCAACTGACTGGTTGACTGCTGACGTCGTGCTGATGTCATGCTGACGTCATCCGTACTATTCTGGATAATGTTCTATTAAATTAATTAATTAAATTCCAGAAATTAATAAAAACTTTAGAAAATCATATCTTTTAAACCGTAACTCGGATGAAAATAATTTATATATGAAAGTTGCTCGGAACGACGAGACAAATCCGAATACGCGGTCCGTTCGTCCGCCACACATCTCTATCATACCGAACATGCAACATTCCCCTCCATTTCATCTGCCCGAAAATGCCTAACACCGGGAATACTTTCCCGGATGTTATTCCTCTTCGCCTGTATCACCGAGCACCGCGTTAGGTCACACGTAGCACCGCCTTTTTCCATGTTATGCTTTGTGATGCTATTGTTTGCTCTGTTATTTATTTGTTTCCCCTTCGTTGCTTATTTTCGGTAGACTCCGATACTGTGATAGACCTCGAGACCATTGATGCTTCGGTGTTCGACTACGGCTACGATTCCGAAGATTCCTTTCGTCTGCAGAGCTTCCAGGCAAGCCCCCCCTTTGATCACCAGATATCGCCTATTCTTCTTTCTACTGCTTGCATTAGAGTAGTGTAGCTTGTTACTGTTCGGTTACTCATATTCTGTTGCATAGCCTGTCATTGCTGCTACAACTGTTGATACCTGTACCTGCCATCCTAATGCTTAGTATAGGGTGCTAGTATTCCATCAGTGGCCCTACATCCTTGTCCGTCTGCCCTACTATTCTATCGGGCCGTGATCACTTGGGTGTGATCACGGGTATATACTACATACACTTTACATGACACATGATGTGACTAAAGTCGGGTCGGCTCATTGAGTACCCGCAAGTGATTCGATGTGGGGGCTTAAAGGACAGGTGGCTCCATCCAGGTAGTGGTGGGCCTGAGTTCCTGACGGCCCCCGAGTGGATCTTTGTGGCGGAGCGACAGGGCAGGTTGAGACACCCAGTGGTGAGGTGGCCTGGCCCTGGTCGTTGTCCGCGGTTATTTCATAATAACACGCTTAACGAGTTTGGATATTTGATCTGAGTCTGGCCGTTGGCCTATACGCACTAACCAGCTACGTGGGAATAGTTATGGGTACTCGACGTCGTGGTATCAGCCGAAGCCTTCTTGACGTCAGCGACTTAGCGGCGCGTGCCGGGTTGGACCGCATAACGCAACTTCCTTAGTAATGGAGGTTGCTAGGTCTGCTCACCGGCCGCGTACGCAACGTGCAGGTGTGCGTTGGGCGATGGGCCCGAACCCCTGCGCGCCTAGGACTTAGACCGGCGTGCTGACCTCTCTGCTGTGCTTAGGTAGGGCTGCGACGTGTTGATCTTCCGAGGCCGGGCATGACCCTGGAAAGTGTGTCCGGCCAAATGGGATCAAGCGTGCTGGGTTATGTGGTGCACCCCTGCAGGGAAGTCCAGGAGCCAGAAGATCCCGATGAGGTTTCTACATGGAGTTCGGCTTCAAGGAGTAGTTAGGAGGTCCCAGGCAGGAGGCCTTGCCTTTTCGATCGTTGCTACTTTTGTGCTAGCCTTCTTAAGGCAAACTTGTTTAACTTATGTCTGTACTCAGATATTATTGCTTCCGCTGACTCTTGTGTTTTCGAGCTATGTATTCGAGCCCTCGAGGCCCCTGGCTTGTAATATAAAGCTTGTATTATTTTAATTTGTGTCTAGAGTTGTGTTGTGATATCTTCCAGTGAGTACTTGATCTTGGCCGTACACATTTGCGTGCATGATTAGTGTACGGTCAACTCGGGGGCGTCACACGCCTGCCCCCCCGCCCCCGCTCGTCCCCTCGCCGCCGCGCCTGCCCCCCCGCCGCCCCCGCTCGTCGCCGCTCGACCCCCCGCCGCCGCGCCTGCTCGCCATCGCTCGATCTACCGCCGCCGCGCCAACTCGCCGGCGCTCGACCCCCGCCACTCGGCACCTTCGCGCCCCCAATTTGGATTCGGAGCCGTGCGACCCTTGGGATATGCAGGTGCGATTGATATTCGAACACCGACAACTAGACCCACAATCGCTCGATCCGACTTTATCCCTTGTTCTTTGCCTAGGGTGCAGCGGTGTTCCTTCCATATTAGGCGACATACTGCAACAAGGTGCATCCTTCATCATCATTCCATTCTTCTCCCGTTCCCTATCTGTCAGCTTCACCTACAACTGGTGCCCCACTCTAGCTCGACAATTGACGGTGGCTATATCTGTTGTGGCCGGCAGCGAGGCAAGCCCTCATTTTAAACCCTGTATGTTAATTTCAAATAGTAGAACTAATTAATACTCTGAAGTTGTTTGTTAATCAGGCTTCCATGGACGTTGATTTCCATTAAACAGTATTTTTGCGAACTTGTTCTCTGCAAATTCTGGATGCCACCGGTCAGTGTGACGCCCAAACCCTTGCGTGGTGTGTATATATGGAATTTGGATTCTTTACACTTTACAGCCTGGTCGCATGTATTTTTCTAGTTGAGACAATTATTTATGTGGTAATTCAAACAAAACTTCTATAGGTTCATTAAAATTCCCTAGACGAGTTACTTTCTGAGTTCTGACTTTGAGTAGCCGACTCATACTTATTTTTGCGCCTTTAGTTGATTTGCTTCAGTGTGTTTGGTGGTTCCATTCAGGATCCCAGTCTGAAAAACTAGATGGTGTATGGATTCAGAGATGAACATGACAAACGATTATTCTTGGTCCATAACTTTCAATTATTCCGCTGCCACACAACTGGTATTCCACTTATCCTTCCTTCCAATTTTCATTTGCAGATTTGTGATGTTTATGATACCATTTCAGTGGTTGATTGAAGTAGTGAGGATATTCTGACTATGATGAATAACAAAAAAAATGTTTTTATGCTGAACCAATCAATTTTTTTAATTAAAATCTTTGTAGTGTTTGTGCTGGCAGAGAGACGAGAAGTAAGGTGTTGTGAGCAGGGACTGGCTGTGGGTACAAGTAAGAAGGCCAGATATGAGATCGAGGAAAGAATGCATGCAGGAGAGGAGAACAGTCTGCAGTGGAAGCCACTTTGAGATGTAGCAGTGGACACCTCTTCCATGATATTCAGGTTGGTGTAAGACTGCTCGCCTCAAATGCAATTGACTGGACATTCGGAGCTAGCTCTAGACAGGATAATTTAGATTGATGAACTATTTTGTGGTAGCAATCAGCGTGTTGAGTGATGCCGCACACGTCCTCTCATCCCGTCACCAATGGCCTGGATGTGGCAGCCGCCATCAACATCCCAACCGTCGCCAACACGACGTGTTGAATGACATGGGCATTGTGTCGAGGACCGAGTCCACATGGACACCGTATCCTTGACCACCGGGGCAGCAGCTCAGCATCGGCGTTATTATGGTAATGCAAGTCCCGCTCCATCTCCTCTGTTTGCAGTCATTGTTCCAATATAATATTAGTGGAGATAAAATCCATTCTAGCTATCATTGCTGAAGATCGTTTGGTGGTGTTTGATCTAGACCAAAAATTTATTTGATGTTGTTTCTGTAATTATGACCAGCTCAGCCGTAAGATATAGAGAGATCAATCACATCTGATCTTCGACTTAAAGTAAAATAGATGCTTTACTGAACCACGGGTTGCATGTTTTATGAACAGTAGTGCCATTTTAAACAATCTATGACCTAGACTTGATGACCACATTATTATTTAGACCGCTGTACTGGGCCATTTGTTAGCAGCAACCAATTATATGCCAATCTTTATAAAGTTGAAAGACTAAATTACAATGACGAAAAGCCATGTCATACTGGCAGCTATTTCCAATGAATGTCTGCTTATCATCCACTTGTCTTGATGTCTACCTATAATAAAGTTTTCATGGACCTTTTGTTCAAAATATATCTTGATTCTCTATTCATAATATTTAGATAGATCAGATTAGTTCCTTTATAGCATACACAGACTTGAATTATTTTGTCATTGATGAATATGCATAATGTACTTTAATTTGTTGAGATTTCAAATGAGGTTGTAGGAACCAAATAGAACTCCCGTGTGGCTGACATCGGTTTTATATTATATTTTAGATGAAATTTCTATATTTACTTATCTCAAGATATATTTGATTTCATTTTTGTTTGTTGAGACAAGGAGCGAGCAAATTGTTGATTTTGCAAAGAACAATTGTCATTGAATTGCTTTCAAGGAGGATGTTCCATAGGCAAACAAGCATGCAATCAACACTTCATGATTTCAATTGGTTTCCAATGTAGGATGTCTATCTGGTTATTTTGCTTTTTGGTTTGTGCACTCATGGAACGAGAAAGAATTGAACCAACCAATTTGTAGGGTGATATTTAATATTTCATTTTTTATTCTACTTTTGAAAACTCGCAAGATAATGACCCGTGTGGTTCTCAGAAAGTATAGTTGCGAGATAATTGGTGCATCTAATCAACTACACTAAGAATGAAGCCGCATACAACATGCACCCTTATGTTGTGCAAGAACTGGGTAGTGTATTGAGACATACTAAGGTAATCGAGTGTCTTCACTCCATGCATATGATGCTAAATTGTAGTGTTGGTTGAAAATCATTTAAATTATAGGTTGATTGTCATATTTTTTAGTGTAATCATAATATTTTTAGGATTTGCATATCTGGTTGTAACATCAGTCGAGGCGTGCATTGCTTGTGCACGCTGTATATTCCTTGTGTATGAAGCTGCAATTGAAATATATACGCTATAGCATGTATGTGAGCTTACAATATTTGTTTTCTAATTGTTGATTATGATTAGAAATAACATGTAGCCTGGAAAGAAGGAAAGATATGAGCTAAAAGATGCTGAAAAAGAGAATTAGGTCTGTAGATTGTTGTCAAGGAGAACATTGAGCTATGAGGGTGTTTTTCCGGGCAACACTGACGATGGTCTCAGCAGCTAAATGATCG
This sequence comes from Secale cereale, assembly GCA_902687465.1. Classification (NCBI taxonomy): domain Eukaryota; kingdom Viridiplantae; phylum Streptophyta; class Magnoliopsida; order Poales; family Poaceae; genus Secale; species Secale cereale. The sequence goes on along the minus strand of LR738711.1, from coordinate 393,158,101 downwards.
TGAACTGTAGCTATCGTAATATTGTGAGAAATATATTATGATTAATTCTAACTTACTTACCTGATTTCTTTCATTGCGATGATCTGATAGGCCCCATATAGGCGCCTGGATTGGAGTAGGTATTTTTTGGCTTAGGAAGGAAGAAATGTTTCGGGTGTTCATTAAGATTCTTCATTGGTGAATTCTGGTGGCGGATTTAATTTCAATATGCTTTAGGAATGTCTGTTAAATACTCCCTTCGTCCGGAAAAACTTGTCCCAACCTTGTTCCTCAAATGGATGTATCTAGCACTAACTTGATGCTAGATACATCAATTTGAAGGACAATCTTTTCCAGATGGAGGGAGTACATATTAGATCAAGATTTAAATTCATAGAGTATGTGAAATATACGGTAAACCATTGCACATGTAATATATCGCTATATGTAAACTAAAATTGTAAGTTTCATATATTTAAATATTACTTTCTAATGAACATATACCAAAACGCGCATTGCACATGCAAGCTTACTAGTTTTTTATGAGGTAAAGAAGGGTCAAGTAGCTTTGTTTTCGTGTGTACAACTAAGTCAAGTTGACGTAATGGTTTATGGGTAATCTTGCTACTCGAAAATTACTAAGTTGAGTTTTTTTTTTCTTTTTACGTTCTCTGTAGGTTGCCGGGCCTCGCGGAGAACAAGACATGGAGAGCGAGCTGGGCGTCACTGGGCTGGCCCAGTCTTTTCCTCGCGTGCGCCTCCCAATGCATCAAACACCGACCATGTCGACAATCCGTGTGTGGAAAACAAACCCAAGGTTCTTTTTAGAGCGGAATTGCATAGTTCAAGGTTCAAACGATAGAGATATCGCATGGGGATTCATTTCATCCAACCTCTACGAGTTCAAGGTTTAAATGTCGTCACATTGTTGGCTCATGGGTCACAGCGGTCATGTGGCGCGTTTGCCTCAGACATGATAAAGGCAAAGGTATCCCATCTTTCAATAAGATGGTGTCTATCGCTTTAGGTGGAGAAGACTTTGACGATCTGGGTACGAACATGCAAGGACTTCGCGCCTTACCAATCGCTAAACCAACTCCGAGATGTTATTGACCGCGACGGAGCACGATCAACCTGACCACAAAGGTCTATTTCCTATACGCAAATGAAGAACAAGCAAGAAACTAAAATTGCAAACTGAATATTGCAAATATAAGAGGAAACCTTTTATTAACGAAAATGAGATTATGTGACGCCTTGGTCTGCTCGTAGAACACAAACGAAGGATGCAGAGTTACAGCTATGTCGAACATTTAATCTAAGCAAAACCTAAGTCTAAACGGTGCCTTAAGGGATGTATTTATAGGAAAAAAATGGAGGGGATTTCGTCCACCCTTGGCAAGGTGGGACTAAAACACCTCCTCAGTCGTTTCCCCTACAATACAAACTCTAAAACCAGTCTATGAAGCAATATCTCAAAATTACATGGGGTTGGGCCCAAAATAAGGTGGCGCAACACCTACAATAAGCTATGGATGAATTCTATGAATGGGCATCTTGTATATTTCGTCCATATCCTTGTATGTCATCATGGGGGCCTCAAAGTGCTGAAATCTGCACTAGAAACACCATGTTGGTTCTCTTCGCGCACACCTTCATCTCATTCTTATTCCTGCTCCAGTGTTCATCCCTTTTGTCCATGCTAGGTCCTTCATTAGTAATCAACACACATGTATCTATTTTAGGCAGCAACACATTCTCATGAACATTAGAATCATTCCCAAGAAACGAAATTACCGAATAATTTAATTGGTGTACGCGAGTTCTAGTAATTGGTCCAGTATGTATGGTAGCAGGGCTATGGGTGTAACAGTGGTATTGATGTCCTCATCATCATCTCCTTCTTGAATTGAAATCGTCCTCGACGGAAACTCATGTTCCTCACCCAAACAAGGCTTAAAATCTGTAATATTAAAAGTGCGAATAACCCCAAAATTTGCACGCAACTCGAGTTTATATGCATTATCATTTATTTTCTCTAACACCTTACAGGGACCATCAGTACATGGCATTAGTTTTGACTTACGCAAACCAGGAAACATATCCTTGCGCAAATGTAATCAAACAAGATATCCAGGTGCAAAGACAACATGTTTTCTACCCTTATCTATAGCAAGTTTGTACTTAGTATTCATACGCTCAATGTTTTTCTTAGCTAACTCATGCATTTTTAAGATCAATTCAACACGTTGTTTAACATCAAAATTGACCTTCTCCGAAGATGAAAGAGACAGCTAATCAGTGGATGCACGAGGTAGGAAACCATACACAATGTCAAAAGGGCACATCTTAGTAGTAGAATGCAACAAATGATTATAACAAAATCGAATGTGGGCAAGCATTCTTCCCATATTTCCAGGATAGTCTTCAACACAGCCCTAAGCATGGTAGAAAATGTTCTATTGACTACTTCAGTTTGTCCATTAGTCTGAGGGTGACATATAGTACTAAAAAAGAAGTTTAGTCCCCAATTTAGCCCATAAACATCTCCAAAAGTGGCTAAGAAACTTAGTATCATGATCAAAACTACTAGTATTAGGCACACTGTCGGGGCTCTGGGACTGGGAGTACCCAGGCCCGTCTGCCCGCGGCCCAGCACGTGGCTCCATCGATGGCCCGGCGTGTGATAGGCCTCTAACCCCTCGTTGGTTACCCCAAGTGGAAGGTGTGAGATGCAGTGTTGTGGAAGTTTTTCCCTTAGCAAAGATGCCAAGGATCGAATCCCCAGAGACTCCTAGGTTCAACAAGTAGGTGTCAACTGCTAACGGCGCCAGATATTAGCAATCAACGTGGACCTGCACACAGATACAAATAACTTTGCTCCCAACGAGTACAGAGAGGTTGTCAATCCCTCCGGCCTTGTAGTTCACAAAGTATTAAACGCAAATGATAGTAGTGATAGATAATGTTTGCAATAGTAAATAATAGCGAAAAGTAAATAGCGGATGTGATCATGATGGTAATATGGACCGGAGTCTCATGATGTTCACTATTGATGTCTCTCTCCCAAAAGACGATAAAACAGCTATGTGAGGTGAACGAATTACAGCTGGGCAATTGACAGGACCACGAACGCAAACCAATGCTGACTACATTGCAAGAAAGGTTGAGGTTCAAAGCATGGGCGGTACGCCAAAGTAAGTAGACCGAAATCCATCAATATCTACTACTAATCATCCACCTTGAGATATCTATCCAGAACATCTCGCTGGTATTAAGTTGCGAGCACCACCCATAGTGTAAACTCAATGCAACAGACAACTGCATTAAAAGAACTTTGCGTAAAGTAAACAATCCTTGCACCCACGGGCACAAGCACCGTTGTTTTCCCCCTTGTAGCAACAACACATCCCCTAGACTCATGTTTCTGTTACTCAAACTAGTCATCGAGGGGCATGAACCCACAATCGAGCATAACGTTCCCTCTTGGAGTCACTACGTATTACTTGGCCAAAGCAATAAATAACAACGGAGAACATGCAAGAATTACTTATGAACATAAATATAAAAGAGGTAGATCAAATATATTACTCAATTACAGTCTGAACATAATCTCATAATCCATCGGATCCCAGCAAACTCATCATAGCAACAGCATAAGGATTACATATGTGCCTCGATCATGTAGGGCAGCTCACGAGGACTAATTAGTGAAGCACAAGAACGGGAGGAGAACATCACATAGCTACTGGTCATGGAGTCATGGTCCAAGGGAGACTACTCACAACTCATCCGGGAGGCGTCCATGGTGGTGGAGAGGCTCCCGATGATGATCCTCCCCTCCGGCAGGGTGCCGGGAAGAGTTCTCCTGGTGCTCCCGATCTTGGAAGCGGCGGCGGCGGCGGAACAGAGATGAGATCGCGAAAAAGAGTTCTCGTCCCGGGGGTTTCGAAGGACGCTCTAAATATATGCCAAAGGGGGGCACCAGACGGGGCTCGGGGGGCCCAGGCGCCCCCCGGCGCGGCCCAGGGGGGGCGCCGCCAGGGCGCCTGGAGCCATGGTGGCCCCCCCGGCTGTCCTTCGGGCGCAAGGTAGGTTCTGGAACGCTGATTTTTTATATAATTTTTCTGGATTTTTCCTGGCAGTTCTCGTAATGTGAAAACCTAAAATACAAAAACAGCCGAAAATAGAAACTGGCACTGGGGTGCACTGGATTAGTAGGTTAGTCCAAATATGATCAAAAGTGTATGGAAGTGTATAAATATCATAGCAATATCACCCAAAAGTGGCATGGAGCAAGCAGAAATTATAGATACATTTTGGACGTATCAACATCCCCAAGCTTAATTCCTGCTCGTCCTCGAGTAGGTAAATGATAACAAGAATAATTTCTGTGGTGACATGCTATTAACCATATAGGGCTTTTTATAGTCATATGACAAAAGCTTACTGAGACAATGATTCTATAGTAATTAAGTTGCCTCATGAGAAAATCACAAAGGACTGAAAGTTTTACAATATGAAACTGAAACATCAAAAAGATTTGTAATGAACATGGTGTGCAAATATGATAAAGTGATATCTAGCTTGCCCCCTCTAGTGATGCAAAACATAAATGCAGGGGCACCTCCAAGGTTTAAGTGATGACTAGATACAATGATTTCAGAAATAACGATATCACAATCATGCAAAAGACAATGCTACTTTGGGACAATGCACATTACACTCAGAATGACAATCATGCTCTCAGTAGTTGGTGCTTTTAAAAGAAGGTGGAGACTCAACATAAAAGTAAAAGGATGGTCATGTGCTAGAGCTTTTTTTTTGAAAACATAGAAGCAATTTTGTCAACGGTAGTAGTACTTCATATGTGTCATGCATAAGACATCCTATAAGTTGCAAGCATCATGCATCGAATACCAATAGTGCTCGCACCTTGTCCTAATTAGCTCGGATTTCCATGGGTTATCATTGCATTACATATGTTTCAACCAAGTGTCACAAAGGGGTACCTCTAGGCCACCTGTACAAAGGTCCAAGGAGATAAATCGCATTTGATTTCTCGTTTTTGATAGATCTCAACTTGAGGACATCCATACCGGGACAACATAGAAAATAGATAATGGACTCCTCTTTAATGCATAAGCATATTCTCATAAGAGATTGAGGATTAATGTCCAAGCTAAAACTTCCACCATGATACATGGCTTTGGTTGGCGGCCCAATGTTCTTCTCTAACAATATGCATACTCAACCATTCAACCCATGGCAAATCACCCTTACTTCAGACAAGACGAACATGCATAGCAACTCACAAGATATTCAACAAAAGTGTGACAGTTGATGGCATCCCCAGAAACATGGTTACCGCTCAGCAAGCAACTTATAAGAAATAAGATACATAAGTGACATATTCTTTACCACAATAATTTTTAAGCTACTTTCCCATGAGCTATGTATTGCAAAGTTAGTCCGCTTAGTACAGGTGGATGTTAGCAAAATACTGGGAGCGACCAACTAAGAGAGCAATGACGGTCATAATCATGCAGAGCGACAAAGCAACATTGAATCAGGCATGGAAGTTATATCGCTACTCAGAAATAAAAGATCATCAAGGCTTGACAGACTTTCTTTACAGTCTTAAATATGCGTGAGCATACGCCAAGTAAATCAAAATAAATTCTTGAAGGAAGATATTACTAAACCATACCACATCATTGGCAAACAAATTATGTTGGTACTCCAATAACACATTGGGAATCCCCCAGCTATTTGAGACTAACCACAAGAAAACATGAATTACTAAGCACCATTATGCAAGTAGCATCTTTATCATAGACATATCAACCAATGCAACGGAAGCAAACTCTTTTAATAAGATGAGAATGGTAATTAAAGAGAGTTCAAGCAACCAACTAAACAAAAGCTCTTTGAAAAGATAAGCATGAATACTAAGAGCAGAGCATGATAGTAGTTATTAAAAGACAAAGAACACACACAGCAAGGATAGACATGAAAATTCTATGTTATGTTCTAGGTAGAAGTGGAGCGTGTTTCTCTCCCACATAAAGAAAGCTGAGTTCCGACTCGTTATGAAAAACTAAAAAGAAAACTAAAAGCAAGACGCTCCAAGCATAGCACATAACACATGAAGTGATAAAAATATAGCGGAACGAAAGACGAACTGATAATGTTAATGGAGAAGGGGATGCACGGGGGCATCCCCAAGCTTAGACGCTTGAGTCTCCTTGAATATTTCTTGGGGGTGCACGGGGGCATCCCCAAGCTTGAGCGCTTGACACTCCTGAATCTTTTTATCATCTTCCCTCGCACACTTGAAAACTCCCTTCATACATAACTCATTATAATCTGATTAGCGAGGTTAGTACCCTTAATAAAATAATTGTTCCTTGCTGGAAATAAATATATTCTTGAAGGTCTACTGTTTCTCAAGATTGCCAAAAGGTTTTTGCAAAGAAAAAGCAAGCTCTTGGTTTGCAAAATGAAGGAAAGGCAAAACAGGACATAATCTGTGAAAAACAGAACAGCAGGTAGTAAATGATTTGTTCGGGGTACTTCTGCAACTCAAATAAAAAAACTCAGAACAGATGCACGAAAGACAATTATATAGAGAACGCTGTCGAAAAAATTCAGACCAAAAAGATGATCTGGTGATTTTATACGAATTTTCTATCCAAGGACAGAATCTGTTTCCTGGACAGCACCTCACAACTTTTGAACTTTCTAGCAATCAGAGGCTATACTTGGCACAAATATGAAAAGCAAAGATACAATGATGATGCTACTGTAGTAAACAACATCAAGACACAATAAAAGCAAAATAAATATTTTATTCATGTGGGCTGCCTCCCAAAAGCGCTTTCTTTTATGCCTTTAAGCTAGGCATAATGCATAGAGATCAAGTCTTATCAAGAGTAAAAGAATAGCTAGCCCGTACAACGGACTCAAAAGGTAACTTGATCTTCTTTCGAGGGAAGTGTTCCATCCCTTTCTTGAGAGGAAACTGAAATTTTATATTACCCTCTTTCATGTCAATGATAGCACCAACGATGCGTAAAAAGGGACGTCCCAAAATAATTGGACAAGAAGGATCACATTCAATATCCATTATAGTAAAATCAACGGGAACATAATTATCATTGACAACGATAAGAACATCGTCGATCCTCCCCAAAGGTTTCTTTATGGAAGAATCAACGAGACGAACACCAAAAGAACAAGAATCATAAGGTTTCAATTTAAGCATATCATATAGTCTTTTGGGCAAAATAGAGGTACTAGCTACAATATCACATAAAGCATAGCAAGAGAAGTTATTTATCTTAATTTTAATCATAGGATCCCAACCATCTTCTAGCTTTCTAGGTATGGAGGCTTCTACTCTAAGTTTCTCCTCCCTAGCTTTGATAAGAGCATTAGTGACATGCTCTGTGAAGGCAAGATTAAGCGTGCTAGTGTGGGGATCTTTGGCCATTCCTTGTAGAAAGGTGACAACTTCTGAAATACTACAATTATCAAAATCAATTTTATCATTAGTGGGCAGAATTGTAGTGTCATCCTCTTTGTTTGAATCGCTCTCTATTATAAGAGTTTGAACATCTTCCCAAGTTTGGGGAAGCTTAGGAGCAATTTTAAACTGAGGCTCATACTCTTTTCCTGGAAGACCATGCCATGGGCATAACCCTCCGTCAAGACTAATATAATCACAAGGTTTATTACTTTTGTAGATCCCGACAGTGGTAATTGGGGTAATGGAAGAAGGGGTGTACTCCTCCCATTTAGTGTTTTTGGTAGAACCCATAATAGCAAGCAAGCAAGATAACTATTTTTGTGATTTTCGATAAAGGATACTAAAGCAAAAACTGAAAGGTAAACTAACAAGACTAAAAAGCAAAGGTAAAAGATAGCATGCAACTCCCCTATCTTGAAGAGTGGAGTCCCCGGCAACGGCGCCAGAAAAACTCCTTGATGGGCCTCTAACCCCTCGTTGGTTACCCCAAGTGGAAGGTGTGAGATGCAGTGTTGTGGAAGTTTTTCCCTTAGCAAAGATGCCAAGGATCGAATCCCCAGAGACTCCTAGGTTCAACAAGTAGGTGTCAACTGCTAACGGCGCCAGATATTAGCAATCAACGTGGACCTGCACACAGATACAAATAACTTTGCTCCCAACGAGTACAGAGAGGTTGTCAATCCCTCCGGCCTTGTAGTTCACAAAGGATTAAACACAAATGATAGTAGTGATAGATAATGTTTGCAATAGTAAATAATAGCGAAAAGTAAATAGCGGATGTGATCAATGATGGTAATATGGACCGGAGTCTCATGATGTTCACTATTGAGATCTCTCTCCCAAAAGACGATAAAACAGCTATGTGAGGTGAACGAATTACAGCTAGGCAATTGAAAGGACCACGAACGCAAACCAATGCTGACTACATTGCAAGAAAGGTTGAGGTTCAAAGCATGGGCGGTACACCAAAGTAAGTAGACCAAAATCCATCAATATCTACTACTAATCATCCACCTTGAGATATCTATCCAGAACATTTCGCTGGTATTAAGTTGCGAGCCCCACCCATAGTGTAAACTCAATGCAACAGACAACTGCATTAAAAGAACTTTGCGTAAAGTAAACAATCCTTGCACCCGCGGGCACAAGCACCGTTGTTTCCCCCTTGTGGCAACAACACATCCCCTAGACTCATGTTTCTGTCACTCAAACTAGTCATCGAGGGGCATGAACCCACAATCGAGCATAACGTTCCCTCTTGGAGTCACTACGTATTACTTGGCCAAAGCAATAAATAACAACGGAGAACATGCAAGAATTACTTATGAACATAAATATAAAAGAGGTAGATAAAATATATTACTCAATCACAATCTGAACATAATCTCATAATCCATCGGATCCCAGCAAACTCATCATAGCAACAGCATAAGGATTACATATGTGCCTCGATCATGTAGGGCAACTCACGAGGACTAATTAGTGAAGCACAAGAACGGGAGGAGAACATCACATAGCTACTGGTCATGGACTCATGGTCCAAGGGAGACTACTCACAACTCATCCGGGAGGCGTCCATGGTGGTGGAGAGGCTCCCGATGATGATCCTCCCCTCCGGCAGGGTGGCGGGAAGAGTTCTTCTGGTGCTCCCGATCTTGGAAGCGGCGGCGGCGACGGAACAGAGATGAGATCGCAAAAAAGAGTTCTCGTCCCGAGGGTTTCGAAGGACGCTCTAAATATATGCCAAAGGGGGGCACCAGACGGGGCTCGGGGGGCCCAGGCGCCCCCCCGGCGCGGCCCAGGGGGGGGGGGGGCGCCGCCAGGGCGCCTGGAGCCCTGGTGCCCCCCCGGCTGTCCTTCGGGCGCAAGGTAGGTTCTGGAACGCTGATTTTTTATATAATTTTTCTGGATTTTTCCTGGCAGTTCTCGTAATGTGAAAACCTAAAATACAAAAACAGCCGAAAACAGAAACTGGCACTGGGGTGCACTGGATTAGTAGGTTAGTCCAAATATGATCAAAAGTGTATGGAAGTGTATAAATATCATAGCAATATCACCCAAAAGTGGCATGGAGCAAGCAGAAATTATAGATACGTTTTGGACGTATCAGCGTGGCCCAACGCCAAGACTTCATGAGCAAGACCCTTGTGAGGCGAACTATGCCAAGGCCTCCTGAGAAGCAGTCTCCTAAAGCCGCCTCCTGAGGGGCGAACATCTCTAGGCTCATCACCCAGCTTCATGAGGCGCGGGTGAGGTGGGCCATGACGAACAGGGTCAGAAGGGCACTAGCGGGCGCATGCGAGGACATTTTCTTCTTTGGTGCTAAAGAGGCAAGGATGTACACGGGTTCCCAAGGAATCCCAAAAGGTTTCCATTCCGGTGCAACAAGACCAAGACCACGAGCTCGACACAAAGGAGCTCATCATCGATCCCACCTGCGCGTCATGAACATAAGCTTTGCAGACGAAGACTACCTTTAGTCAGGATAAGTTGTACTACTGTCCCCGTTCAAAATTGGCCGTTGTGGTATCCCTTCCCGCCTAAACCATGAAGGAAGAGGACCGGGCCAGTATAAGTATAGGCCGATCTCCACCATAGAGAGAGGATCGAATGATCGGATCCAAAGAGAAAGATAGAGCCCTGAGCCATTATGAGGCTGCTCATCCTTGTACTAGTTCATACTCATCCTCCTCGCGAGGCAATCCACCACAAAGCAAGAATAGGGTCTTAACCACAAGGTGGCTCGAACCTGGGTAAATCATCGTGTTCCTTTCTTCTCCTTCGCGCCCGCTCGAACATGACGAAGCATGGCCATGGTGCGATGAGCATCTAAGTGTAGCCAAGCGGATTCCTTCGCGCACGCCCCAGTGTTCGAACCTTTCTAGGGACCGCGAATCCCCGATTCCGACATCTGGTGCGCCAAGTAGGGGTGTGTGGCGAATTTCATCTGCTCCACTCCAAGTCATGCTCCAATTCCACCGCAACGCTTCTATGGCCAATGATGCTCGCCCCGCTACCCCCAGAGCGTCGCGGGTTGCCCAGCCTTCACTCCCAACTTGCGTCGAGTTAAGTGGCTGGTGAAGTTTAGGCCGATGTTGCCTCCGCGCTACGACGGTGCGGCTGCCCCCCGAGCATCCTGGCGGTGGCCGGCGATGACAAGGCCATGGCCAACTAGTTCCCTATGGCCTTCATGGGTGCCCCGCGCTCTTGGTTCTTTAGCCTCCCGGAGGCCTCGGTCTCCTCTTGTGGAGAGCTCTGCGGTTGGTTCGTGGTGTAGTTCGCGGTTCCCAGACCCCATGTGGTCGCGTGCATCCTCGACGGATCCTAGGCGCCTGCGACTGGGCGTCACACCAAGCAGCTCTTCCGCCAGGCGAATGCCGCACGGCCTCGGCCAGAGGCTCCGTGGTACCACGCACAACCTGAGGTCGCCATCACCTTCAACTCCAGGGACCACCCCAAATCTGCAATCGGCGCTGGCGCGCTCCCCTTGCTATGCCCGTTCACTATCAGCAATGTGGTAGTCACTAAGACCCTCATCGACAGTGGTGCTGGCCTCAACATCCTCTCCGTGGAGACATTCGAGACGCTCCAGGTGCCTTGCGACCAGCTCAAGACCACCAGGTTGTTCTCCGAGGTGACCAGCGGCTCCACCACTCCCCTCGGGCAGGTGCGCCTCCCAGTCACCTTCGGCACCCGCGACAACTACCACACTGAGTTGATCGACTTTGAGGCATCCCACATCAACTTTCCTTTCAACGCCATCGTGGGGTACCCCGCGCTCGCCAAGTTCATGGCGGCTACCCACCCAGGCTACAATGTCGATGTCGGGTAGCGGCGACGTCATCATAGTGGCTGGGGATAAGGAAGATGCGGTCCGGACCCTCAAGATCGTATACAGGGTCACGGTGGCCTCGCGCCCTGGCGTGGAGGACATATCGGGAGCTCCGGAGGCCGCACTGGCAAAAAAGAAGTTGTTGTTCTCTCAAGACCGCGCTGAGATGAAGAGCGTGCCGGTCGATGTCGACGGCACAGGCGCCACCTTCACCATCAGCGCTGGCCTTCCCCCGGAGCAAGAGGACGTGCTGGCCGCTTTCCTACGAGTAAGCAAGGATGTGTTCGCGTGGAAGGCGTCGGATTTGGCTGGTGTCCCGAGGGAAGTAATTGAGAACGAGCTGGCGGTGTGCCCCAATGCCCGCCCGGTCAAGCAGAAGGCGCGGCGTCAGGCATCGAAGAAACATGCATTCATTGTCCAAGAGGTGCACAAGCTGCATGAGGCGGGGGTTGATACGTCTCCAATGTATCTATTATTTTTTATTGTTCGATGCTATTATATTATCTGTTTTGGATGTTTAATGGGCTTTATTATACACTTTTATATTATTTTTGGGACTAACCTACTAACCCAAAGCCGAGTGCAAATTGCTGTTTTTTTGCCTATTTCAGTGTTTCGCAGAAAAGGAATATCAAACGGAGTCCAAACGGAAAGAAAACTTCGGGAGAGTTATTTTTGGAACAATTGCAACACAGAAGACTTGGAGTACATGCCAGGAAGTGAACGAGGCGGCCAGGAGTGCAGGGAGCGCGCCCCACCCTCGTGGGCCCCTCGTGGCTCCCCTGACGTGCCTCTTCATCCTATATATACCTACGTACCTTGAAAACATCGGGGAGCACCACGAAACCCTAATTCCACTGCCGCAACCTTCTTTACCCGTGAGATCCCATCTTGGGGCTTGTTCCGGAGCTCCACCGGAGGGGGCATCAATCACAGAGGGCTTCTACATCAACCCCATAGCCTCTCCGACGAGTTGTGAGTAGTTTACCACAGACCTTCGGGTCCATAGTTATTAGCTAGATGGCTTCTTCTCTCTCTTTGGATCTCAATACAAAGTTCTCCTCGATCTTCTTGGAGATCTATTCGATGTAATTCTTTTTGCGGTGTGTCTGTCGAGATCCGATGAATTGTGAGTTTATGATTAAGATTATTTATGAACAATATTTGATTCTTCTCTGAAATCTTTTATGCATGATTTAAATATCTTTGCAAGTCTCTTCAATATATCAGTTTGGTGTGGCCTACTAGATTGGTAGTTCTTGCAATGGGAGAGGTGCTTAGCTTTGGGTTCAATCTTGCAGTGTCCTTTCCTAGTGACAGTAGGGGAAGAAAGGCACGTATTGTATTGTTGCCATCGAGGATAAAAAGATGGGCTTTATATCATATTGCTTGAGTTTATCCCTCTACACCATGTCACCTTGCTTAAGGTGTTACTCTGTTCTTATGAACTTAATACTCTAGATGCATGCTGGATAACGGTCGATGTGTGGAGTAATAGTAGTAGAAGCAGAATCATTTCGGTCTACTTGTCACGGACGTGATGCCTATATACAATGATCATGCTGATACGTCCAAAACATATCTATAATTTCTGCTTGCTCCATGCCACTTTTGGGTGATATTGCTATGATATTCATACACTTCCATACACTTTTGATCATATTTGGACTAACTTACTAATGCAGTGCACCCCAGTGCTAGTTTCTGTTTTCGGCTGTTTTTGTATTTCAGGTTTTCGCGTTCCGAGAACTGCCCAGAAAAATCCAGAAAAATTATATAAAAAATCAGCGATACGGAAACAACACTGCGTCCGAAGGGCAGCCTGGGGGGGGGGGGCACAGGGGCTCCAGGCGGCCTGTGGGCGCGCCCCCCCTAGGCCGCGCCGGGGGGGTGCCTCGGTCCCCCGAGAGCCCCCCGGTGCCCTACTTTGGCATATATTTAAAGGGTTCCCCGAAACCCTCAGAACAGAACTTCTTTTCGCGATCCCATCTCTGTTCCGCCACCGCCGCCGCTTCCAAGATCGGGAGCACCAGGAGAACTCTTCCCGGCACCCTGCCGGAGGGGAGGATCACCACCGGGAGCTTCTCCACCACCATGGACGCCTCCCGGATGACTCGTGAGTAGTCTCCCTTGGACCATGAGTCCATGACCAGTAGCTATGTGATGTTCTCCTCCCGTTCTTGTGCTTCACTAATTAGTCCTCGTGAGCTGCCCTACATGATCGAGGCACCTATGTAATCCTTATGCTGTTGCTATGTTGAGTTTGCTGGGATCCGATGGATTATGAGATTATGTTCAGATTGATCTTGAGTAATATATTTGATTCACCTCTTTTATATTTTAGTTCATAAGTAATTCTTGCATGTTCTCCGTTGTTATTTATTGCTTTGGCCGAGTAATAGGTAGTGACTTCAAGAGGGAACGTTATGCTCGATTGTGGGTTCATGCCCCTCGATGACTAGCTTGAGTGACAGAAACATGAGTCTAGGGGATGTGCTGTTGCCACAAGGGGGAAAACAATGGTGCTTGTGCCAGCGGGTGCAAGGATTGTTTACTTTACGCAAAGTTCTTTTAATGCAGTTGTCTGTTGCATTGAGTTTACACTATGGGTGGGACTCACAACTTAATACCAGCGAGATGTTCTGGATAGATATCTCAAGGTGGATGATTAGTAGTAGATATTGATGGATTTCGGTCTACTTACTTTGGCGTACCGCCCATGCTTTGAACCTCAACCTTTCTTGCAATGTAGTCAGCATTGGTTTGCGTTCGTGGTCCTGTCAATTACCCAGCTGTAATTTGTTTACCTCACATAGCTGTTTTATCGTCTTTTGGGAGAGAGACATCACTAGTGAACATCATGAGACTCCGGTCCATATTACCATCATTGATCACATACACTATTTACTTTCAGCTATTTTATTTACTATTGCAAAACACTATCTATCACTACTATCATATTGCTTTTAACCCGTTGTGAACTACAAGGCCGGAGAGATTGACAACCTCTCTGTACTCGTTGGGAGCAAAGTTATTTGTATCTGTGTGCAGGTCCAAGTTGATTGCTAATTGCGCCGTTAGCAGTTGACACCTACCTGTTGAACCTAGGAGTCTCTGGGGATTCGATCCTTGGCATCTTTGCTAGGGAAAACACTTCTACTTACTGCATCTTACACCTTCCACTTGGGGTAACCAACGAGGGGTTCGAGGCCCATCACATGCCTAGATATTCTCATAACTATGCGCTTTTCTATCATTTGCTCGACATTAATTCGTTCACCCACCGAGGAAATCTGCTATCATGAGAGAAGCCACTAGTGAAACCTATGGCCACCGGGTCTATCTTCATCATATTAATCTTCCATCAACTATTTATCTTTACCTTACTTTTGTTTTGCAATCTTTACTTTCAATCTTTATATCAAAAATACCAAAAATATTATCTTATCATCTCTATCAGATCTCACTTTTGCAAGTGGCCGTGAAGGGATTGACGACCCCTTTATCGCGTTGGTTGCAAGGTTCTTATTTGTTTGTGTAGGTACGAGGTACTCGCATGTGGGATCCTACTGGATTGATACCTTGGTTCTCAAAAACTAAGGGAAATACTTACGCTACTGTGTTGCATCACCCTTTCCTTTTTGAAGGAAAACAACGCAAGCTCGAGAAGTAGCAAAAATAATTTCTGGCGCCGTTGCCGGGGAGATCTACGCAAAAGTCATAAACTAAGTACCCATCACAAACACTTATCCCTCTCATTACATTATTTGCCATTTGCCTCTCGTTTTCCTCTCCCCCACTTCACCATCGCCGTTTTATTCGCCCTTTTTCCGTTCGCCTCTTTTCGCTTGCTTCTTGTTTGCTTGTGTGTTGGATTGCTTGTGTGTCACAATGGCTCCACCTATTAGTGTTGATCCTCACCTTAAGAGGTTGGAAGAGATTGAAAACAATGTTAGAAGTTTTATGACGTTGCAATTTGGACATAATAATTTCTTTAGAAACGAGCTGAAAGAACAGAAAAGTTTTATGGAATATATGAATAAAGAGCTTGATGATATATCTAAAGAATTTTATGGTTTGAAATCTTAGCTTGCTTATCTTGAGAAATTAATAGCCCAAATCTCGGACAAGCAAGTCACCTTAGTTAATAAGATGGCCGCGAAACCGAAAGATCTAGAAAATAAAGATGAAGATATGAGAGTGATCGATGTGTCTCCTATTAAATCCTTGTTTTCTAGTATGAATCTTGATAAAGATGGGACTGGAGATAAGTCTACTTTAGTTAAAAGGCGTCCCAATGATTGGAATTTTTAGGTCTTGAAGCTAAAACTGTTAAAAGTGGGATTGAAAAGGTCGAAACTTTACATAGCAATGAACCCACTATTTTGGATTTCAATGGATTTAATTATAATATTTGCTCTTTAATATATTGCATTTCCTTGTTGCAATCCGTGCTAAATTCTCCTCATGCTTATAGTCAAAATAAAGCTTTTACCAGACACATAGTTGATGCTTTAATGCAATCTTATGAAGAAAACTTGAATTAGAAGTTTCTATCCCTAGAAAACTTTATGATGAGTGGGAACCTACTATTAAAATTAAGATTAAAGATCATGAATGATTTGCTTTGTGTGATTTGGGTGCAAGTGTTTCCACAATTCTAAAAACTTTGTGTGATATGCTAGGTTTCCATGAACTTGATGATTGTTCTTTAAATTTGCATCTTACGGACTCCACCATTAAGAAACATATGGGAAGGATTAATGATTCTTATTGTTGCAAATAGGAATTATGTGCCCGTAGATTTCATCGTTCTTGATATAGATTGCAATCCTACATGTCCTATTATTCTTGGTAGACCTTTCCTTAGAACGATTGGTGCAATTATTGATATGAAGGAAGGAAATATTAGATTCCAATTTCCATTAAGGAAAGGCACGAAACACTTCCCTAGAAAGAAAATCAATTTACCTTATGAATCTATTATGAGAGGCACTTATGGATTGTCTACCAGAGATGGCAATACCTAGATCTATTCTTGTATCATGCCTAGTTAGGGGCGTTAAACGATAGCGCTTGTTGGGAGGCAACCCAAATTTATTTTCTTTGCTTTTGCTTCTGTCTAGTAATAAATAATTCATCTAGCTTCTGGTTAGATGTGGTTTTGTGTTTTAATTAGTGTTTGTGCCAGATAGAACCTTTGGGAAGACTTGGGTGAAGTCTTTGCGATCATGCTGTAAAAAACAAAAACTTTAGCGCTCACGAGATTAGCTACCATTTTTTACTCGAGAGTGCTTTTGTCAGGCCCAAGATGCGATTATATCCCGATTATGTGACACATTCGTGATTGGGACACAACCGCATTTCGGGCACTTAGCAAGATGGATATCATTACATCGTGCCATTACATACATACATGGGGGATACAAAAATTCATACAAGTCACATGAATACAACAATATCAATACAAGGCATCCGACTACGGATGCAAACATGAAAAGCACAACGACATCCATCTGCTATCCCAGGCTGCCGACCCGGAACCTAACCCAAGACCGACGAAGAAGAAGAAAGAACTCCAACACAAAGGACATCGCTCTCGCGTCAAGACATCGGAAACCTGCACCTGCAACTGTTGTTGTAGTATCTATGAGCCACGAGGACTCAGCAATCCCATAACCATGGGTATCAAGACTAGCAAAGCTTAATGGGTAAGGAGAGGTTAAGTGGTGAGGTTGCAGCAGCGGCTAAGCATAATATGGTGGCTAACTTACAAGTACAAGAATATGATGAGCATCTACGCAGACGGTCGCGACTAGTAGTGATCGCTAAAGATCCTGAACTACCTACGAGTCAAACATAACCCCACCGTGTTCTCTTCTCAAAGTGAAAAGAGACGGTCACGGTTACTCACGCGGTTCGTGTGTTTTACTTCGGATCCTCTGTCAAGTTTTCTACAACTGGACACTAACAAATTCCAATCTGCCACATAACCGCGGGCACGACTTTCGAAAGATCATAACCCTGTAGGGGTGCCCCAACTTAGCCCATCACAAGCTCTCACGATCAGCAGAAGTAGTAATAATATTACCCCTTATCTTAGGGACAATCTGATTAGGCTCGGAATCCCGGGGCACAAGACATTTCGACAATGGTAAAACAAGTCCAGCAAGACCTCCCGGCGTACCGACAACCTGATAGTAGCCGCGCGTATCTCGTCTCAGTCCACGTCCGGATGGGACAAGCTACAGGTATGCCAGATACCTCGAGTTTCCCCGAGGCGGCCCCGCAGGTTGCCCGTTTGGGACTAACACCATCAGCACTGGCCCCCCTGTTATGTAGAAAAGAATCCTCGGGGACGCGACCCCCTATGCAATTTAATTAACTAATTAAGTTATTATTATGTTGCAAATTAAAAACAATGTTGGGCCTTGCTGGAGGAGTATTATTCAAAGACAAACTGTCAAGGGTTCCCATATACCCAACCGTGTTAGGAACGCAAAATCAAGGAACATAACACCGGTTTATCGGCTCCTAAGGTGGCATGAGTGGAACAAAACACCGAGCAAAAGGCAAAGCCTTCCACCCATTGCCAAGTATATAGGTGTGTTAATAATGATAATAGATATTGAGATATTCCATCAACAAGTTCCAACATGGAACGATCTTCATCTTCACCTGTAACTAACAATGCTATAAGAGGGGCTCAGCAAGCGGGTAACATAGCCAAACAGCGGTTTGCTGGGAAGGTGTCAAGGTTTAGAGGTTTCATGGCAACAAGGAGAGGGGCTGACAATAATGATGGGTAGCGCGACATATAACGATAGCATCGAGACAACTAGCATGACAATGATAGTAAAGATATCCAAGGGGATGGTCATCTTGCTTGAGATCCCGCAAGGAAGAAGAGCGAGCCCATGAAGAAGTCGAAGAAGAAGCCACGAAGACGAACCACATGTAGTCGAACGAATCCTCACGATCGCAATGGAAAAAGCACTAACGAGAAGAACAAGCAACACGGTAAACACACACACAAGAACACGACAAAAAGCTCAACCAAGTATGATGCAATACAAGTCTATATGATGCAATTCATGGCAAGGGATGAAGCACACAAGAACAACACAAACCAACAAGTTTAAATGAGGCCGGAATCAATATATAACAATTCTGGTAAGTCCTCATATGCACATTACGAAATTGGTCCAGATCTGAACAAACATTAAGTTAAAGTTGTTAAACAACAAGTTAACATGCACCATGATGATCTACACGAAATTCTAATCAAGTTTCATATAAAGTTTGTTTAATTCGGAGCTACGGCCTAGAAGATATGAGCAAAACAAGTCAAGCATGGCAATTGTGCAAGATGCATCCAAATATCAAACAAACTCACTCCAAACAGGTAAACAACATGATATTATGCAACTACATGAAAAAACACACAAGTTTCATATATGACACGCTCCAAACGGAGCAACGGTTCAACACATACACACGAAACAAGATATTAAAACAAGCTGTCCAAAAACAACAACATAGCAACTTTGGAGCAAGGTATATATATGCTACAACACCCAAACATGATAACAAGCGGCATGGATGTGAAATAGGCATGATACTTAACAAGCATGAACTTAGAGCACACCCAAAAACTTACTGGAACACAATTAAACAAGCATGGCAAGATTCAATAAGTTTACAGATTTCTCACACTTAGCCAAAATCTGGGAAGGCAAAAACATCATCACGATGCTGCCTTTGGAGGCACAAAACAACAAGCATATCAACTCTACTAAGTATATAAAGATCATGGCCATGTACTAGACATATCATACATCAAACAACTCCATTGGAGGCATGGATCAATAACAACAAGCTTCACCAAATTGATCATGCTGATAACAGACTGACATGTACATTTATAGCAACTTGAGAGCAAGAAATAAATAAGCTACAACAGGATATATATGCAAACAAGGGCATGGATGGATAGAGCATAACATGGACAACACGACATGATCATTTGACATACTAAAACAAGCATGGATTTGAGTGGGGCATCAAGCAAACATGGCATCAGGTTTAAGAGTTTCAGACTTAGCAGTTTTTCAACAAGTCCTAGAAAACAACAACAACGAGAAGGCTACTTTACAAGCTTGTTGCAAACACCACAAGGCATATCATGAAAAGTGGATTGCACCACAGCAAAGATGGCATGATTTTGCTTCTAAAACATATTGACATGTGGCATGAAAGACAAACACATCAATAGCTATGAACAAGTCAAATCAGCATCTCATAACAAGTTTCAGCACTTAATAGCCACATACACTTTTGCAACAGAGATTAACATGGCAATATGGCACCTAACATGAATGCTACAGCAACCATCATGTAGATCACTTCACAGTGAACATTTTGACATATCAAACACTCCATTTGGACCAACATGCACAAAGTTATCATCACCACAAGCATGCAACAAAATTATAATTATCGGCAGTTTTAAACATATAGCACTCTTGCAACGATGATTAGGGCATCACGATGAACTCAAACAAGCATGCCACAGTGGAACAATATGAAGAGCATATCACAACAAACATTTTGGCATATCATATGCTCAAATCGGACCAAGATGCACAAAGTTACATACACCACAAGATGCACACATATTAACAGTTTTTTTCAGACTTAGCTGTATGAACTCAGGAAAAAAACACAGGCAGGCACAAAATGCCTAAAGAACGCACGGGCGAGGGATAGGGTGAGCTCACCTAGTGGGCTCGGCCCAGGAGCGAAGTAGGCCGGCTGGCTGGGTCGCAGGAGATGGGCCGGAGCTGGCCCTAGCTGGGCCGTGGGTGGCAGGCCCACGCGCGCAGAGGGAGCGGGTGGGGCGCCCGTCGGCCTCCTCGTTAGAGCAAGGCATGGCGTGGCGGCGGACCTCGCCGGGGCTGACGAACGGCGCGACGGTCGGAGCAGGGACGGCGGCGAGCGAGGAACGGCCGGATCTGGCCGACGGCTGCCGGATCCGGGCCTTGGCGGTGGCGGGGAGCGCCCGGGGTCGCCGGCGGGCTCGCCGGAGGTGCGGGCGAGACCGGGCGGCGGCCGGCGGCGGTGGTGCGGCGCGCGAGGCGGCGGTGCGAAGCGGGATCTGGCGGCGGCAGCTGCGGGCTCGCGCGGGCCCGTGATGGGCCTGGCGGGCCGCGGCGGTGGGAGGCGCGGTGGAGGCGATGTGGCGGCGTGTGGTTGGCTGGAGGCGGCGGAGGAGACGACGTGGCACGCTCTGATTGGCTGCGGGGACGTCACCGGCGGGGTGGACATGTCCCGCCGTCGGCGGACGTGTCCGACGGCGCGGAGGGATGAAGAAGACTAGGGTTTCGTTCGAAATTTCGGGGGTGGGGGCTGTTTTATAGGTAGAGGGAGCTAGGAGTGTCCAAAAGAGGAGCAGTTTTCGGCCACGCGATCAAGATCCAATGACCGAGAGCATGGAGGTGATTGGGATGGATTAGTGGGCTATTGTGGAGGGGTTCTGGGCCAAAAGAGAAAGGTCCTCCGGCGGTTAACACGGTTAACCGTTGGGCTATCAAACGAACTCCGAACGCGACGAAACTTGACAGGCGGCCTACCTATGCTATAATAAGACCACACACCAGAGAACATTTTCCATCCACTCATAAAATAAATATCCGGAGGTGCTGCGGGCGCGTGCAAGTGTGTCCGGGCTCAGAACGGACAACGGAAAGGACGGGCGGACTCGGACGGATGCAAGTTTTGAAAACATGATGATGCAATGCACATGATGACATGGCAAAATGCAACACGCAAGCAGATGACATGGCAATGACGACGAATAACTGGCTGACACCTGGCGCACCGGTCTCGGGGTGTCATAGCTTTTTAGATGATTATTTTTGCAGATGAGTAATAGACAAATTCCTCACGTCCACCAATTTATTTCAGAATTTTTAGAGTCACGGAAGTATTCGAAAGTTACAGATTGTTCTGTTTTTGACATATTCTGTTTTTTGTGTGTTCTTTGCTTATTTTGATGAATCTATGAGTAATATCGGGGGGTATGAATCATAGAGAAGTTGGAATATAGTAGGTTTAACACCAATATAATTAAAGAATGAGTTCATTACAATATGTTTGAGTGGTGGTTTGTTTTCTTATACTAACGGAGCTCACGAGATTTTCTGTTAAGTTTTGTGTTGTGAAGTTTTCAAGTTTTGGGTAAGGATTTGATGGACTATGTAACAAAGAGTGGAAAGCGCCTAAGATTGGGGATGCCCAAGGCACCCAAGGTAAAATTCAAGTACAACCAAAGCCTAAGCTTGGGGATGCCCCGGGAAGGCATCCCCTCTTTCGTCTTCGTCTATCGGTAACTTTACTTGAGGCTATATTTTTATTCACCACATGATATGTGTTTTGCTTGGAGCGTCATGTATGATTTGAGTCTGTGCTTTTTAGTTTACCACAATCATCCTTTCTGGACACACCTTTTGAGAGAGATACACATGAATCGGAATTTATTAGAATACTCTTTGTGCTTCACTTATATCTTTTGAGCTAGATAGTTTTGCTCTAGTGCTTCACTTATATCTTTTAGAGCATGACGGTGGCTTTATTTTATAGAAATTATTGATCTTTCATGCTTCACTTATATTATTTTGAGAGTCCTTTAGAACAGCATGGTAATTTGCTTCGGTTATAAAATTAGTCCTAATATGATAGGCATCCAAGATGGGTATAGTAAAAACCTTTCATAAAAGTGCATTGAATATTATGAGAAGTTTGATACTTGATGATTGTTTTGAGATATGAGGATGGTGATATTAGAGACATGCTAGTGGAGTAATTGTGAATTTGATAAACACTTGTGTTAAAGTTTGTGATTCCCGTAGCATGCACGTATGGTGAACCGTTACGTGATGAAGTTGGAGCATGATTTATTTAATGATTGTCATCGTTTGTGTGGAGGTCGGGATCGCGCGATGGTTAACTCCTACCAACACTTCCCCTAGGAGCATGCGTTGAATACTTTGTTTTGATAACTCGTAGATTTTTGCAATGAGTATATGAGTTCTTTATGACTAATGTTGAGTCCATGGATTATACGCACTCTCACCCTTCCACCATTGCTAGCCTCTTTTGTATCGCGCAACTTTCGCCGGTACCATACACCCACCGTATACCTTCCTCAGAACAGCCACCATACCTACCAATTATGGCATTTCCATAGCCATTCCGAGATATATTGCCATGCAACTTTCCACCGTTCTGTTTATTATGACACGCTTCATCATTGTCATATTGCCATGCATGATCATGTAGTTGACATCGTATTTGTGACAAAGCCACCGTTCATAATTTTTCATACATGTCACTCTTGATTCATGGCACATCCCTGTACACCGCCGGAGGCATTCACATAGAGTCATATTTTGTTCTAGCTTCGAGTTGTAAGTAAATGAAAGTGTGATGATCTTTATTACTAGAGCATTGTCCCAGTGAGAAAAGGATGATGGAGACTACGATTCCCCCACAAGTCGGGATGAGACTCCGGACGAAAGAAAAGAAAGAAGAAGAAAAGAGGCCATAAAAAGAAGAAGAAAAAAGGCCCAAAAGGAGAAAAAAAGAGAAAGAAAAAAAAAGAGAAAAAGAGAGAAGGGGAAATGCTACTATCCTTTTCCCACACTTGTGCTTCAAAGTAGCACCATGATCTTCATGATAGAGAGTCTCTTGTTTTGTCACTTTCATATACTAGTGGGAATTTTCATTACAGAACTTGGCTTGTATATTCCAATGATGGGCTTCCTCAAAATGCCTTAGGTCTTCGTGAGCAAGCAAGTTGGATGCACACCCACTTAGTTTCTTTTGTTGAGCTTTCATACACTTATAGCTCTAGTGCATCCGTTGCATGACAATCCCTGCTCACTCACATTGATATCTATTGATGGGCATCTCCATAGCCCATTGATATGCGTAGTTAATGTGAGACTATCTTCCTCTTTTGTCTTCCCCACAACCACCATTCCATTCCACCTATAGTGCTATATCCATGGCTCACGCTCATGTATTGCGTGAAAGTTGAAAAGTTTGAAAAAATTGAAGTGTGAAACAATTGCTTGGATGAAACCGAGGTTGTGCATGATCTAAATATTGTGTGTGATGAAGATAGAGCATAGCCAGACTATATGATTTCATAGGGATAACTTTCTTTGGCCATGTTACTTTGAGAAGACATAATTGATTTGTTAGTATACTTGAAGTATTGTTATTCTTATGTCAATATTAAACTTTTGTCTTGAATCTTTCGGATCTGAACATTCATGCCACAATAAAGAAAATTACATTGAGAATTATGTTGGGTAGCATTCCACATAAAAAATTCTGTTTTTATCATTTGCCTACTCGAGGACGAGCAGGAATTAAGCTTGGGGATGCTTGATACGCTCCAACGTATCTATAATTTCTGATTGTTCCATGCTATTATATTATCTGTTTTGGATGTTTAATGGGCTTTATTATACACTTTTATATTATTTTTGGGACTAACCTACTAACCCGAAGCCCAATGCAAATTGTTGTTTTTTTTGCCTATTTCAGTGTTTCGCAGAAAAGGAATATCAAACGGAGTCCAAATGGAATGAAACCTTCGGGAGAGTTATTTTTGGAACAATTTCAACACAGAAGACTTGGAGTACACGCCAGGAAGCGAACGAGGCGGCCACGAGGGCAGGGGCGCGCCCAGGGGGGTAGGCGCACCCCCCACCCTCGTGGGCCCCTCGTGGCTCCCCTAACGTGCCTCTTCCTCCTATATATACCTACGTACCCTGAAAACATGAGGGAGCATCACGAAACCCTAATTCTACTGCCGCAACCTTCTGTACCCGTGAGATCCCATCTTGGGGCCTGTTCCGGAGCTCCACCGGAGGGGGCATCGATCACGGAGGGCTTCTACATCAACACCATAGCCTCTCCGATGAGTTGTGAGTAGTTTACCACAGACCTTCGGGTCCATAGTTATTAGCTAGATGGCTTCTTCTCTCTCTTTGATCTCAATACAAAGTTCTCCTCGATCTTCTTGGAGATCTATTCGATGTAATTCTTTTTGCAGTGTGTTTGTCGAGATCCGATGAATTGTGGGTTTATGATCAAGATTATCTATGAGCAATATTTGATTCTTCTCTGAAATCTTTTATGCATGGTTTAAGTATATTTGCAAGTCTCTTCGAATTATCAGTTTGGTGTGGCCTACTAGATTGGTAGTTCTTGCAATGGGAGAAGTGCTTAGCTTTGGGTTCAATCTTGCGGTGTCCTTTCCCAGTGACAGCAGGGGCAACTAGGCATGTATTGTATTGTTGCCATCGAGGATAAAAAGATGGGGTTTATATCATATTGCTTGAGTTTATCCCTCTACATCATGTCATCTTGCTTAAGGCGTTACTCTGTTCTTATGAACTTAATACTCTAGATGCATGCCGGATAGCGGTCGATGTGTGGAGTAATAGTAGTAGACGCAGAATCGTTTCAGTCTACTTGTCAGGGACGTGATGCCTATTTACAATGATCATGCCTAGATATTCTCATAACTATGCGCTTTTCTATCAATCGCTCGACAGTAATTCGTTCACCCATCGTAGAAATCTGCTATCATGAGAGAAGCCACTAGTGAAACCTATGGCCCCCAGGTCTATCTTCATCATATTAATCTTCCATCAACTATTTATCTTTACCTTACTTTTGTTTTGCAATCTTTACTTTCAATCTTTATATCAAAAATACCAAAAATATTATCTTATCATCTCTATCAGATCTCACTTTTGCAAGGGGGCGTGAAGGGATTGACAACCCTTTTATCGCGTTGGTTGCAAGGTTCTTATTTGTTTGTGTAGGTACGAGGGACTCGCGCATGGTCTCCTACTGGATTGATACCTTGGTTCTCAAAAACTGAGGGAAATACTTACGCTACTGTGCTGCATCATCCTTTCCTCTTCGAGGGAAAACAACGCAAGCTCGAGAAGTAGCAGGGGTCATTCGAGAGGTGCGGCACCCGGAGTGGCTCGCCAACCCAATCATCGTCCCTAAGAAGGGCGGAAACGAGCGCATGTGCGTTGAATTCACAAACCTTAACAAAGCCTGCCCTTAGGATCCATTCCCGCTTCCTCGCATCGACGAGATCGTTGACTCCACCACGGAATGTGACCTGTTGTGCTTCCCGGATGCATTCTCGGGCTACCACCAGATCAAGATGGCGGCGGAGGACGTCGAGATGACAACCTTCATTTCTCCATGCGGCGTGTACTGCTATGTGTGCATACCCTTCAGACTAAGGAGCGTCGGTGCCACATTCCAGCGGCTGATGCACATCACGCTGAATTGAAGATTTGGGGGAAACGTTCGCAAACTTGCGCAAAGTGAGCTTGAGGCTTAATCCAGACAAATGCATTTTTGGGGTTCCCTCTAGCAAGCTGCTCAGTTTCCTCGTCTCCCACCGAGGAATCATAGCCAACCCCGAGAAGATCAAGGCTATCGAGAGGATGCGACCCCCTCAGACCATTAAGGAGATGCAGAAGTTAGCGGGGTGCGTGACCTCCCTGTGTGCTTTATCTCAAAGCTTGGCGAATGTGCCCTGCCCTTCTTCAAGCTGATGAAGAGAAAGGGTTCCTTCGAGTGGACCCCCGAAGCGGATGCGGCCTTCGAAGACCTAAACAAGTACCTCACGATCCTGCCCATCATGGCGGCGCCTGATACATCTCCAACGTCTCTATAATTTTTTATTGTTCCATGCTATTATTTATGATGTTTTGGATGTTTAATTGGCTTTGTTATACACTTTTATATTATTTTTGGGACTAACCTACTAACCCAAAGGCCAAGTCCAGATTGCTGTTTTTTACCTGTTTTCGGGTTTTACAGAAAAGGAATATCAAACGGAGTCCAAACGGAATGAAACCTTCGGGAGAGATATTTTTGGAGCAAAATACGCACGGGAGACTTGAGAACCACGGAGTAGGGCTGATGTGGCGTCCACAAGGGTGGGGGGCACGCCCCCCCTATAAAGCACACCCCCTACCTCGTGCGCACCTCGTCTGGCCCCCGGTGCCCTCCTTCCTCCTATATATACCTACGTACCCCGAAACTATCAGAACAACAAAGGAAACCCTAGTTCCACCGCCGCAACCTTTTGTTCCCGTGAGATCCCATCTTGGGGCCTGTTCCGGAGCTCCGCCGGAGGGGGGATCTTCCAAAGTGTGCTTCTACATCATCATCATCGCCACACCATGAGTTGTGAGTAGTTCACCACAGACCTTCGTGTCCATAGCTAGTATCTAGATGGCTTCTTCTCTCTCTTTGGATCTCAATACCAAGTTCTCCTCGGTCTTCGAGGAGATCCATTCGATGTAATCTCTTTTTGCAGTGTGTTTGTCGAGATCCGATGAATTGTGGGTTTATGATCAAGATTATCTATGAGAAATATTTGGTTCTTTTCTGAACTCTTTAGGTGTGATTATAATATCCTTGCAAGTCTCTTCGAATTATTTGTTTGGTTTGGCCTACTAGATCTATAGTCCTTGCAATGGGAGAAGTGTGTGATGCCCCCGATTTGTCCGTACACTAAACATGCACGCAAATGTGTACGGCCAAGATCAGTGACTCACTGGTAGATATCACAACACAACTCTAAAAGTAAAATAAGTCATACAAGCTTCATATTACAAGCCAGGGGCCTCAAGGGCTCGAATACAAGTGCTCGATCATAGACGAGTCAGCGGAAGCAACAAATATCTGAGTACATACATAAAGTTAAACAAGGTGCCATAAGATGGCTAGCGCAAACTGGGATACAGATCGAAAGAGGAGCTGGCCTCCTACCTGGGATCCTCCTAAACTACTCCTGGTCGTCGTCGGCAGATGGCACGTAGTAGTAGGCGCCTCCGGTGTAGTAGGAGTCATCATAGGTGCGTCGGGCTCCTGGGCTCCACCATCTGGTTGCATCATCCAATAAGAAGGAACAGAAGGGGGGAAAGGGGGAGCAAAGCAATCGTGAGTACTCATCCAAAGTACTCGCAAGCAAGGATCTATACTACATATGTCATGATAACAATGATATGGGTAGTATCTATGGACTGAACTGCAGAAAGCGAGAATAAGAGGGGGGTAGCTAATCCAATCGAAGACAACGCTTCTGGCAGCCTTCATCTTGCAGTAGTAGAAGAGAATAGATGGTAAGTTCACCAAGTAACATTGAACAGCATAATCCTACTCGGCGATCCTCCCGCACATCACCTTGTGAGAGAGCAACCACCGAGTTATATCTAGAACTCATCTGGGTGTGTTTTAACAAGTGTCCGGTTCTAGTTGTCATGAGGTCGGAATACAACTCCGGGTCGTCCTTTTACCGAGGGACGCGGCTATTCGAATAGATTAACTTCCCTGTAGGGGTGCACCACATAACCCAACACGCTCGATCCCATTCGGCCGGACACACTTTCCTGGGTCATGCCCGGCCTCGGAAGATCAACACGTCGCAGCCCTACCTAAGCATAGTAGAGAGGTCAGCACGCCGGTCTAAGTCCTAAGCGCGCAGGGGTCCGGGCCCATCGCCCATTGCACACCTACGCGTTGCGTACGCGGCCGATGAGCAGACCTAGCAACCTCCATTACTAAGGAAGTTACGTTACGCGGTCCAACCCGGCGCGCGCCGCTAAGTCGCTGACGTCAAGAAGGCTTCGGCTGATACTACGACATCGAGTGCCCATAACTATTCCCACATAGTTGGTTAGTGCGTATAGGCCAACGGCCAGACTCAGATCAAATATCCAAACTCGTTAAGCGTGTTATTATGAAATAACCGTGGACAACGACCAGGGCCAGGCCACCCCTTGACTGGGTGTCTCAACCTGCCCTGTCACTCCGCCACAAAGATCCACACAGAGGGCCGTCGGGAAAGTATCTCTTTTCAGCCCCCAATCCGTGGATCAACTGCGGGTACTCAACGAGCCGACCCGACTTTAGTCACAACATGTATCATGTATAAGTGTATGTAGTATATACCCGTGATCACACCCAAGTGATCACGGCCCGATAGAATAGCAGGGCAGACGGACAAGGGTGTAGGGCCACTGATGGAATACTAGCATCCTATACTAAGCATTTATGATTGCAGGTAAAGGTGTCAATAGTTGTAGCAACAATGACAGGCTATGCAGCAAAATAGGATTATCGAAAGCAGTAACATGCTACACTACTCTAATGCAAGCAGTAGAGAGAAGAATAGGCAATATCAGGTTGATCAAGGGGGGGGGGGGGGG
>LR738711.1:393094272-393129340 GCA_902687465.1 Secale cereale | reverse complement strand
AGGTGGGGTCGTCAACACCATAGTCGATCGGGGCAGCAGCAGCGTCGGTCTCGTAGTCTACCGGAGAGAAGAGGGGGAATAAACAATGAATACAATGCAAACAGATGTATGACGATGCATGACATGACATGTAACGGTGCTAGGTGTGCCCTAACGCAGTATCGGGTGATACTAGCAAAGGGGGGAAACATCCGAGAAAGTATTCCCGGTGTTTCGCGTTTTCGGGCGGATGAAACGGAGGGGGAAAGTTACGGGTTCAGTATGCTAGGGACGTGTGGTTGACGAACGGTCTGCGTATTCGGATGCGTCTCGAAATTCTGAGCAACTTTCATATATAAAGTATTTTCATCCGAGTTACGGATTATTTTATATTAATTTTTAAAGTTTTAAAACATTTTCTAATTAATTACTTATTAAATAAATCAACATTATCCAGAATAGTGTATGCTGACGTCATCATGATGTCAGCAGTCAACAGGGATGTTGACTGGTCAAACTGATGTGTTGGTCCCGCATGTCATACTCTGTTTAGTTTATTTAGGATTTATCTAATCTAATTACTGTTTAGTTAAACTAACTAGTTAATTAGATTAATTAAACATGATTAATTAACTTAATTAATTCACTAATTAATTAATTATTAATTTTATTAATTCATTTTTTTGTTCTTTTTTTAACGTGCTGGGGCCGTGGGGCCCCACCTGGTAGTGGCCCAGGGGGCCTTAACGGGTGTGGGGCGGTTAATGGACGCGGGCAGAGGATAACGGGCGGAGCCCGTTTGGGCGCTCGCCCAGGTCGAGGGCCGGCGCGGCGCGGCCACGGCACGGCGAGGCAAGGGGCAGGAGCAGCGCGCCGGAGTGCCGGAGGTGGCCGCGGGCGTGGCGTCTTCGCCGGCGCAGGAGGGTGCAGGAGCGGGGCGAGGTCGACACCGGCGGTGGGGTGAAGGCGAGGCGATGCAGGAGCGGGCACCCGGCGGAGCAGCGATGGTGAGCGTGGGGAAGGAGGCCGCGGCGAGCGCGAGGACGGCGCCGGAACAGGGGCAACCACGCGGGGAGGCCGGAGCGACGCTGTGGACGCCGAGGAAGGAGGCCGAGCAAGGCGAGCAGGGGCCCGAGGCCACGGCGGCCTCGCTCGGCAGCGATGTAACACCCCGGTAGTTAAGCTACAGTAACCACACACTAACGATGCCATGTCACCAGTATTACTGTTGCTAATCTCACGTTGGTTTAAATCCCATTCGAATTCAAAATTCAAAATCAAGTCAAATGATAAAAGTTTTCGAACATTAAAACTAAAATGTTCTTGAGGTGGCAAATAATGCATAGGTAATTTTGGTGAAGATCTTAAATTGAAATAAAATATTTAAATGCACTATAATGATTTAAATAGTAGCAAAAACAATTATTTAAATGACTTTGGTGTTTTATAAAATAATAAATTATTTTAATTCGGGGAAAAACTTTTATGACAGTGGGTTATCATGGAACATTATTTTAAGAGCTATTGTCATATTTCCCTAAAACTAAAAATAATGTGTAACTAAAATAAAACAGAAAAGAAAAGGAGAGAAGAGAAGAAAAGTAAAAGGCCGAAGTGCACTATGCACTTAGGCCTGGTAGCTACAGTGCATCCCAGCCCACCTATGCCCCCTTTCTCCTTGCTCTGTTCATCGAGAGCGTGCTGGCCGCCAGAGCATCGTCCATGGCGGGGATTAGCCACGTGCCGGCCATCCCGCGGCCATCCGCCGTTTCCGGCGACCTACAAGGCTGCCCCCAACCCCCCTATCAAACCCTAACCCTCAAATCCCCTCCCTCTGCCTCTCCCTGGCGCCGCTCTCTCCTCTCCCGTGCCATGGCCGCACAGGTCGTCGCCGTTGATTCGTCGCGTAGCCACGGTCCTCCCCGATGACTGAGTTCGAGTCCACGAGGACCTCCGTTCGCCGCCGCTTCGTCTTCACCACCGGAGCATCACCAAGACGCTGCATCGATGCTGCCTGCATCGTCGCCTCCATTGTCGGGCATCGGAGCTCGTCGCCTAAATGCGTCGCCGTCCCGCTGCATCGACTTCTCCCCGGCCTCCCGACCTGCTCCTCGAGCCGCCGTGAGCCTCTACTTCTTTTCTATTTTCCTCCTGTCAGATTCTGTCCCTTAACGCGTCCGCTCATACTCGTAGCCGCTGCCCGTCATGGCCGCGAGCTGGACCTAGCCGAGCTCTAGGACCTGTTCGCCTCGCCCGTGGGCTCCTCTGAACGAGGACGCACCTCCGCACGCCCCCGCAGTCCCGTATGTGCTCTCGAGCATCTTTCCGTGCCTCCCCGTGTGCGTGCTGTGCGCCGGTCATAATCCGGCGTGCTGTCGTGCGCAGCCGCTCCCTGAGTGCCTCGCGGTCCGGCCGTACCTCACACGCCCGCGAGCGCCCCGCACTCCCAAACTCCCCTGCCAGTCCTCTACGGCCGCCGTTGTGCACCGCCCCCTCCCCGTCTGGCCTCGCCCGCCGCTGCCAGCAGCTGCGGCCGGCTCCGGCCACCGGCGCTCGCCGCGCCGCCACCTGCCTCCACCGCGTCCGCCGTTGCTGCCCCGCCCGCCTCCGGCCGCCGCTGCGCACCGCCCCCTCCCCGTCCTGGCCAGGTCCGGCGCGGCCTCCGGTCGACCTCGCCGTGCTGCCCCGCCGGCCTCGCCCGCACCCGCGACCCTGGCCGCCGGCGCCTCGCCGGGTCATGGCCTCGCTCGCACGCCCAGGCGGGCAGCGCTGCGATGGGCCGTCCCAGTGGGCGCCCGACGCCTGCACCCGTAAACACCGTCGCCCGTTAAGGCCCCTGGCCACTGCGAGGTGGGGCCCCGTGGCCCCAAAACGTTAAAAAAAAGGGGAATAAAAAAATAATAAGTAAAATAATAATAATAATAATAATATATATATATAATATTAATAATTAAAATAATTATTTATTTATTTATTTAATTAATTAATTAGTGAATTAATTAAGTTAATTAATCCCGTTTAATTAATCCAATTAACTAGTTAGTTTAATTAAATAGTAATTGGATTAGTTAAATCCTAATTAAACTAAATAGTGTATGACAGGTGGGACCCACTGGTCAGGTTGACCAGTCAACCATGCTGACGTCAGCATGATGTCATGCTGATGTCATAAATCCTTTTAGAATTAATTTAATTAATATTAAATTCAAGAAATTAATAAAAACTTTGGAAAATCATATCTTTTAATCCGTAACTCGGATGAAAATAATTTATATATGAAAGTTGCTCAGAATTTTGATATGCATCCGAATACACAGTTCGTTCGTCCGCCACACATCTCTATCATACCGAACATGCAACATTTTCCTCCGTTTCATCTGCCCGAAAATGCCTAACACCGGGAATACTTTCCCGGATGTTATTCCTCTTCGTCTGTATCACCGAGCACCGCGTTAGGTCACACGTAGCACCGCCTTTTTCCATGTTATGCTTTGTGATGCTATTGTTTGCTCTGTTATTTATTTGTTTCCCCCTTTGTTGCTTATTTTCGGTAGACTCCGATACTGTGATAGACCCCAAGACCATTGATGCTTCGGTGTTCGACTACGGCTACGCTTCCGAAGATTCCTTTCGTCTGCAGAGCTTCCAGGCAAGCCCCCCCCCCTTTGATCACCAGATATCGCATATTCTTCTCTCTACTGCTTGCATTAGAGTAGTATAGCATGTTACTGTTCGGTTACTCCTATTCTGCTGCATAGCCTGTCATTGTTGCTACAACTGTTGATACTTTACCTGCCATCCTAATGCTTAGTATAGGATGCTAGTATTCCATCAGTGGCCCAACATCCTTATCCGTCTGCCATGCTATACTATCGGGCCGTGATCACCTCGGGTGGTGATCACGGGTATATACTATATACATACTTTACACGACACATGACGTGACTAAAGTCGGGTCGGATCATTGAGTACCCGCAAGTGATTTGATGTGGGGGCTGAAAGGACAGGTGGCTCCATCCAGGTAGTGGTGGGCCTGAGTTCCTGACGGCCCCCGAGTGGATCTTTCTGGCGGAGCGACAGGGCAGGTTGAGACACCCAGTGGAGAGGTGGCCTGGCCCTGGTCGTTGTCCGCGGTTATTTCATAATAACACGCTTAACGAGTTTGGATATTTGATCTGAGTCTGGCCGTTAGCCTATACGCACTAACCAGCTACGTGGGAATAGTTATGGGTACTCGACGTCGTGGTATCAGCCGAAGCCTTCTTGACGTCAGCGGTTTAGCGGCGCGCGCCGGGTTGGACCGCGTAACGTAACTTCCTTAGTAATGGAGGTTGCTAGGTCTGCTCACCGGCCGCCCTCGCAACGTGCAGGTGTGCATTGGGCGATGGGCCCAGACCCCTGTGTGCTTAGGACTTAGACCGACGTGCTGACCTCTTTGCTGTGCTTAGGTAGGGCTGCGACGTGTTGATCTTTCGAGGCCGGGCATGACCCTGGAAAGTGTGTCCGGCCAAATGGGATCAAGCGTGCTGGGTTATGTGGTGCACCCCTGCAGGGAAGTTAATCTATTCGAATAGTCGTGTCCCTCGGTAAAAGGACGACCCGGAGTTGTATTCCGACCTCATGACAACTAGAACCGGATACTTAATAAAACACACCCTTACAAGTGCCAGAGATAACTCGGTGGTTGCTCTCTCACAGGGTGATGTGCGGGAGGATCGCCGAGTAGGATTATGCTATTCGATGTTACTTGGTGAACTTACCATCTACTCCCTTCTACTGCTGCAAGACGGAGGCTGCGAGAAGCGAGGATACTTGTTACTTTCCAGCTACCCTCATCTTCTGCTGCAAGATGGAGGTTACGAGAAGCGTAGTCTTTGATTGGATTAGCTATCCCCCTCTTATTCTGCTTTCTGCAGCCCAGTCCTCATATATTACCCCTTTACACAGATATCTTTGCATATGTAGTGTAGATCCTTGCTTGCGAGTACTTTGGATGAGTACTCACGGTTGCTTTTCTCCCCCTTTTCCCCATTTGTCCCTTCTTCTCGGATGACGCAACCAGATGGTGGAGCCCAGGAGCCAGAGGATCCCGATGATGTTTCTACGTTTGGCTTCGAGGAGTAGTTAGGAGGTCCCAGGCAGGAGGCCTTGCCTTTTCGATCGTTGTTACTTTTGTGCTAGCCTTCTTAAGGCAAACTTGTTTAACTTATGTCTGTACTCAGATATTATTGCTTCCGCTGACTCTTGTGTTTTCGAGCTTATGTATTCGAGCACTCGAGGCCCATGGCTTGTAATATAAAGCTTGTATTATTTTAAATTGTGTCTAGAGTTGTGTTGTGATATCTTCCAGTGAGTCCTTGATCTTGGCCGTACTCATTTGCGTGCATGATTAGTGTACGGACAAATCGGGGGCGTCACAAGTTGGTATCAGAGCCGACTGCCTGTAGGAATCTCCCTTTCCAACTCCTTGGCCGAAGTTGAGTCTAGTCTTTGAAAAACAAATTTACTAACTTGTTGTGTGGCTTACGAGCCCACAACACCAATGGGTGGTATTAGGATCTTTTACTCCTCGTCTATACTCTGGGACTCTTATCTCTCTTCTATTCGGGATAAAGGAATTTTGCTAAATCTAACATTAGGATCTCGTTATCACTTTCACCCGGAGAGCACCTTATGATAGATGATCGTCCGCTGCACCAGAAGAACCTGAAGATACTATCCGCTGTTAACCCGAGAACTTGTGTTCATCGCCTTTGTAATTCACTGCCACCGATATATCCCTATGGATATCTGCATGCACTTGTCATACCCATGATCATTCCTCGTCGCTCTTGTTGTTACAAGAGGCCTCGAAATATTCTCCGTTGTCTCGAGAATCCTTTGAGTTTACTGTCTTGCAGCTTTATGTCACATGAAAACCCTTACGGTTATTTCCTCACAATTATCGAGGACCCATTCTTCTCGATTGTTCATGTGTCTCACAAAGTTCATCGGGATACCTTTTGATCTTTCGCAAATCCTCTGCAGCCTGTTACTCTTGAAATTCTTGCCTGCTTGCATTATGATTAATTTCATATGACTAGTAGTCTTCGTTAATATCCCTTGTCTTAGCCATTTTTGAGCCTATTGATTCAATGTGTGCGTATGCACGCAGTCATCAGGTTATCCTTTATAAAATTATCTTTCCGGCTCAGACGTCATTCCGGACATGAGTTGGTTCTCGGTAAATCAAACCTTTATTGATTGTCCCACTAAGTGTTTTCAACTTATCCATCTTGATCAGAGCGTCTGCTTCTGATCCTTCATTTTGGAACCCATAATTTCTTTCCATTTAAGCATCAGACTAATAAGATGATTCTTGAAACTAATGCCCGTGCATTCTTTACCTCTGAGTGAGTACCGATACTCACATCAGCTCCGTTGTGGATCGCCCGGTCCATTGTTGGATTGTTATCCGACAGTGTCCTTCATATTCAATCACCTTATGAGTTCTTCCCCTGATACATAGTGCCTTTGGTAAATTGTATCCTCTGTTTGGCCAACCATGCTCTACTTTCGAGCTGGTGTAACAACTTTTGAAATTTGTGGTATATGTTACTAAGATGCCCGATGGGTTGAACCTATGCCTTTCGCTAATCCGTGAGATCCCGAAAGTTTTCACGAGTCATATTCTTATGGTGTTTTGCCAGATAAATTTCCCACACTACAGTTCTATCAAAGCGAGAGGTGAATGAAATGATTTGCATTAAAGAAGTGGGAGTCGACCTTGAACTTGTGTTCATGCCCATGAAAATGATGTAGACCGTCTCGGAAGCTTCTTGCAAAATGATTATCCAGCTGTATGATTCTTTCGGTATTCTTGAATTGATTCCTTAGAGTTATGGTTCCGACCATGCTGTCCTTATTCAATATATCTGGAATAAATCCATTCCAAGCCTCATCAATTTTTGACAAGGTTAAAGCATCTACTGTCATAGGTCAATGACCTAGTTCAACTTCTATCGTGTTCTACCTTCGAGTTTTACCCTCTGATATCTCGAGGATATCATGCCTTTGCACTACACCTTTTGAACTTTTGATGAAGTAATACCTTTGCTTGTCGTAATCACTCTACGGGTTCTAGGTTGCCGTCAACCGAGGACACCGTTTAGTAAATCAAATCAGCTCTAAAAATTCAACACCCCTAGTAGATGTTACTGGGAAATTTTTAAACTAAATCTGGTTATTCCTAGACTATCAGATACATCCCTTGTCTTGCTATCTTTGACTGTGCTACCTCGTCCTTCTTTGGTGCACGAATTCTTCAGAATGTGGGCACGACTTACATCGAGCTTTCAACCTCATGTTGCTTGTTCTAAAAGGCAACTTCGATTCCGAGCTTGCATCTTATCTATTGTTCCTATGACTTCCATGTCGTCATTCCCTACTTGATGACGTCGCTGTTTGATTGCATTTTCTTGAAAACTCCCGACAAATGTGTCGTGATCACCTTCAACACTCTGACTTCTTCCGAGATGTCAACTGAGTTCATGATGAGAAATACCCTCCTTGCCCTCGATGATTTTAGTTATCATCGACAACACCCTTGACTTCCTTTCATCGCGAGCTTGTCCATGTTATGGATGCAACTTGCTATCCAGCTTGTATTCTGTTCTACCTTGAAGTATTATTGTCATTATGTCCAGAATGTTGTGAGGATTGCTCCACCTCTTATAAATTCTCGGTATGATGCTACTTCTCACCATCACCATTCTTCCTTGGTCCCCGTGTTGTTTTTAACCGGGATACCAATAGACTAATGATGTTGCTTGAGTTATATACTTCTAGCAACCCTATTGCTTTGAAGTTAACGATCGACAGTTCGTTCTTAGACTGTTGGTTATTGAATCGTCACTCTAACATTGATCACGCTGCCTAAGGTCATATTTCGGGCACACCTTTCAACTAATGATTAAGGGTGTATGTTTTCCTTGAGCATACACCATTATATCATTTGAATTGACAATTGTCATTTTCTTGTTCACCTTATTATGGAAATCCATTCGTTTGGAATTCTCGATGAATTGTCGCTGAGCCCATCAGCCACCTCCTCATCCTCTCCTTGGTTTAATGATGAACTATTGTTTCGGGAACCCGCTCTCATAGTTCATTTTTCGAGAATCTTGCAATGTCATTTCGTCGATTTGTGTTTTACCTTTTTCTTCTCAAACATCCCGAGTTTGAGGTATCATGACACCAATCAGATCTGAATCTCGGTCGGATATGATGGTTGGGGCAACTTTCCAGGAGTTATAATGTTGGTCCTTTGATGACCCGATAATATGATGTCATGCCTAGCACCCCTGGCTGGAGGACCCATCATTATAATCTCTTTTGCAAGGATAACCATTCTTCCAGGAGGAAATTATAAGACTTATTCTATAAGTTGTTCCTGATGAATCCCTTGTGTATCCAAGTCCGACCTTTGCTTCAAGACCATGCCAATGCTATCTCAAAGCATGTCTGTGGTACTCCAATTTTCAACAATAGCCTTTGAAGCCCAATGCTAAATGATTCTTGGTCAGTTATCCAAACACCGTTGTATGGGTAACATCTTGATTAATCCTTGCCCCGTTATCTCAATGGTTGGGTACTTGTTCTCCTACCCTGTATGACTTGTTCCTCTTGCCAATGGGAAGGATATACTCCTAATAATTGTGTGTAAACACAATTTTCCTTTCCATTTGTTTGTTTAACCTTTCCTTGATCTACATATAATCTAAGCAGTAATAATTCTCTGCTTATGTAAACACCTTGTTGTACAACTCTGTCAGTAAGACCCTGTTACTATGGTTGGTATCATTCCTGTAACCACGATGGAAGAAAACCTTGCCTACCGGTCTGCCTCCTTTCAACGAGCAAGAAAATGGTCCTCTTCGTTCCCCGTCCTTGTACCAACATTGTTGCCGACATAGCTGAAAGGCAATCCACTGACATGCCTCCCTGTCGCGGCTATGCAAGATGTCACCACCCTTCCTATTTTCAACCCACATGGTGGGCCCATAACCCACAGGTCCACTGGATCGAAACCTGACTCTCCTGTACAACCCCGATTCTAATATATTCTCTGCACTTGGCTTCGTATGTGATTCACGAGCTAAATTCTATACCATTATTATCCTGGAATCAAACGCCATGTTATTCCCATTATTCAAGCCCCCATTCCAGTTTCTGTCTAGGCATCGAATGATTGCCTACCCATTTGAAACTTTGGTACCATCGCTTATTGTTCTCAATGCATTCGCTGAAATACTACTCGTAGGGTACTTCGTATATCACTTTGTGAATTCGCCGTCGTATGCACAGACTTCGTGGAGATACGTTCCTCCAAAGTTTTTTTTCCTGGTCGCGTTCGTAGGACGATGGAGATCCCGAAGAAAGGACGACGACTTGATCATGATGACTTGAAGCAGAGAAATGAGGACATCAACGAAATGGATCAACCTCTTCGAGAAGAGCAACCAAGACCGAGAAGAATCGTTAGAATTTCGTAACCAATTCTTTTCCCCTTACTCTACCACCTAAATCTCGGGACAAGATTTCTTGTAGTAGAGGTGATTTGTAACACCCCGGTAGTTAAGCTACAGTAACCACACACTAACGATGCCATGTCACCGCTATTACTGTTGCTAATCTCACGTTGGTTTAAATCCCATTCGAATTCAAAATTCAAAATCAAGTCAAACGATAAAAGTTTTCGAACATTAAAACTACAATGTTCTTGAGGTGGCAAATAATGCATAGGTAATTTTGGTGAAGATCTTAAATTGAAATAAAATATTTAAATGCACTATAATGATTTAAATAGTAGCAAAAACAATTATTTAAATGCCTTTGGTATTTTATAAAATAATAAATTATTTTAATTCGGGGAAAAACTTTTATGACAGTGGGTTATCATGGAACATTATTTTAGGAGCTATTGTCATATTTCCCTAAAACTGAAAATAATGTGTAACTAAAATAAAACAGAAAAGAAAAGGAGAGAAGAGAAGAAAAGTAAAAGGCCGAAGTGCACTATGCACTTAGGCCTGGTAGCTACAGTGCATCCCAGCCCACCTATGCCCCCTTTCTCCTTGCTCTGTTCATCGAGAGCGTGCTGGCCGCCAGAGCATCGTCCATGGCGGGGATTAGCCACGTGCCGGCCATCCCGCGGCCATCCGCCGTTTCCGGCGACCTACAAGGCTGCCCCCAACCCCCCTATCAAACCCTAACCCTCAAATCCCCTCCCTCTGCCTCTCCCTGGCGCCGCTCTCTCCTCTCCCGTGCCATGGCCGCACAGGTCGTCGCCGTTGATTCGTCGCGTAGCCACGGTCCTCCCCGATGACTGAGTTCGAGTCCACGAGGACCTCCCTTCGCCGCCGCTTCGTCTTCACCACCGGAGCATCACCAAGATGCTGCATCGATGCTGCCTGCATCGTCGCCTCCATCGTCAGGCATCGGAGCTCGTCGCCTAAATGCGTCGCCGTCCCGCTGCATCGACTTCTCCCCGGCCTCCCCGACCTGCTCCTCGAGCCGCCGTGAGCCTCTACTTCTTTTCTATTTTCCTCCTGTCAGATTCGGTCCCTTAACGCGTCCGCTCATACTCGTAGCCGCTGCCCGTCATGGCCGCGAGCTGGACCTAGCCGAGCTCTAGGACCTGTCCGCCTCGCCCGTGGGCTCCTCTGAACGAGGACGCACCTCCGCACGCCCCCACAGTCCCGTATGTGCTCTCGAGCATCTTTCCGTGCCTCCCCGTGTGCGTGCTGTGCGCCGGTCATAATCCGGCGTGCCGTCGTGCGCAGCCGCTCCCTGAGTGCCTCGCGGTCCGGCCGTACCTCACACGCCCGCGAGCGCCCCGCACTCCCAAACTCCCCTGCCAGTCCTCTCCGGCCGCCGCTGCGCACCGCCCCCTCCCCGTCTGGCCTCGCCCACCACCGCCGGCAGCTGCGGCCGGCTCCGGCCACCGGCGCTCGCCGCGCCGCCACCTGCCTCCACCGCGTCCGCCGTTGCGGCCCCGCCCGCCTCCGGCCTCCGCTGCGCACCGCCCCCTCCCCGTCCTGGCCAGGTCCGGCGCGGCCTCCAACCGACCTCGCCATGCTGCCCCGCCGGCCTCGCCCGCCCCCGCGACCCTGGCCGCCGATGCCTCGCTGGGTCATGGCCTCGCTTGCACGCCCAGGCGGGCAGCGCTGCGATGGGCCGTCCCAGTGGGCGCCCGACGCCCGCACCCGTAAACACCGTCGCCCGTTAAGGCCCCTGGCCACTGCGAGGTGGGGCCCCGTGGCCCCAGAACGTTAAAAAAAAGGGGAATAAAAAACAAATAAGTAAAATAATAATAATAATAATATATAATATTAATAATTAAAATAATTGATTAATTAATTAATTAATTAGTGAATTAATTAAGTTAATTAATCATGTTTAATTAATCCAATTAACTAGTTAGTTTAATTAAACAGTAATTGGATTAGTTAAATCCTAATTAAACTAAATAGTGTATGACAGGTGGGACCCATTGGTCAGGTTGACCAGTCAACCATGCTGACGTCAGCATGATGTCATGCTGATGTCATAAATCCTTTTAGAATTAATTTAATTAATATTAAATTCCAGAAATTAATAAAAACTTTGGAAAATCATATCTTTTAATCTGTAACTCGGATGAAAATAATTTATATATGAAAGTTGCTCAGCATTTCGATACGCATCCGAATACGCGATCCGTTCGTCCGCCACAGATCTCTATCATACCGAACATGCAACATTTCCCTCTGTTTCATCTGCCCGAAAATGCCTAACACCGGGAATACTTTCCCGGATGTTATTCCTCTTCGTCAGTATCACCGAGCACCGCGTTAGGTCACACGTAGCACCGCCTTTTTCCATGTTATGCTTTGTGATGCTATTGTTTTCTCTGTTATTTATTTGTTTCCCCCTTCGTTGCTTATTTTCGGTAGACTCCGATACTGTGATAGACCCCGAGACCATTGATGCTTCGGTGTTCGACTACGGCTACGCTTCCGAAGATTCCTTTCGTCTGCAGAGCTTCCACGCAAGCCCCCCCTTTGATCACCAGATATCGCATATTCTTCTCTCTACTGCTTGCATTAGAGTAGTGTAGCATGTTACTGTTTGGTTACTCCTATTCTGCTGCATAGCCTGTCATTATTGCTACAACTGTTGATACTTTACCTGCCATCCTAATGCTTAGTATAGGATGCTAGTATTCCATCAGTGGCCCAACATCCTTGTCCGTCTGCCATGCTATACTATCGGGCCGTGATCACCTCGGGTGGTGATCACGGGTATATACTATATACATACTTTACACGACACATGATGTGACTAAAGTCGGGTCGGCTCATTGAGTACCCGCAAGTGATTTGATGTGGGGGCTGAAAGGACAGGTGGCTCCATCCAGGTAGTGGTGGGCCTGAGTTCCTGACGGTCCCCGAGTGGATCTTTCTGGCGGAGCGACAGGGCAGGTTGAGACACCCAGTGGAGAGGTGGCCTGGCCCTGGTCGTTGTCCGCGGTTATTTCATAATAACACGCTTAACGAGTTTGGATATTTGATCTGAGTCTGGCCGTTGGCCTATACGCACTAACCAGCTACGTGGGACTAGTTATGGGTACTCGACGTCGTGGTATCAGCCGAAGCCTTCTTGACGTCAGAGGTTTAGCGGCGCGCGTCGGGTTGGACCGCGTAACGTAACTTCCTTAGTAATGGAGGTTGCTAGGTCTGCTCACCGGCCGCCCTCGCAACGTGCAGGTGTGCATTGGGCGATGGGCCCAGACCCCTGTGTGCTTAGGACTTAGACCGACGTGCTGACCTCTCTGCTGTGCTTAGGTAGGGCTGCGACGTGTTGATCTTCCGAGGCCGGGCATGACCCTGGAAAGTGTGTCTGGCCAAATGGGATCAAGCGTGCTGGGTTATGTGGTGCACCCCTGCAGGGAAGTTAATCTATTCGAATAGCCGTGTCCCTCGGTAAAAGGACGTCCCAGAGTTGTATTCTGACCTCATGACAACTAGAACCGGATACTTTATAAAACACACCCTTACAAGTGCCAGAGATAACTCGGTGGTTGCTCTCTCACAGGGTGATGTGCGGGAGGATCGCCGAGTAGGATTATGCTATTCGATGTTACTTGGTGAACTTACCATCTACTCCCTTCTACTGCTGCAAGACGGAGGCCGCGAGAAGCGAGGATACTTGTTACTTTCCAGCTACCCTCATCTTCTGCTGCAAGATGGAGGTTACGAGAAGCGTAGTCTTTGATTGGATTAGCTATCCCCCTCTTATTCTGCTTTCTGCAGTCCAGTCCTCATATATTACCCCTTTACACAGATATCTTTGCATATGTAGTGTAGATCCTTGCTTGCGAGTACTTTGGATGAGTACTCACGGTTGCTTTTCTCCCCCTTTTCCCCTTTTGTCCCTTCTTCTCGGATGACGCAACCAGATGGTGGAGCCCAGGAGCCAGAGGATCCCGATGATGTTTCTACATGGAGTTTGGCTTCGAGGAGTAGTTAGGAGGTCCCAGACAGGAGGCCTTGCCTTTTCGATTGTTGTTACTTTTGTGCTAGCCTTCTTAAGGCAAACTTGTTTAACTTATGTATGTACTCAGATATTATTGCTTCCGCTGACTCTTGTGTTTTCGAGCTTATGTATTCGAGCCCTCGAGGCCCATGGCTTGTAATATAAAGCTTGTATTATTTTAAATTGTGTCTAGAGTTGTGTTGTGATA
Organism: Secale cereale; assembly: GCA_902687465.1. Classification (NCBI taxonomy): domain Eukaryota; kingdom Viridiplantae; phylum Streptophyta; class Magnoliopsida; order Poales; family Poaceae; genus Secale; species Secale cereale. The sequence continues at coordinate 393,115,596 of LR738711.1, read as the reverse complement.
TCTTCCAGTGAGTCCTTGATCTTGGCCGTACACATTTGCGTGCATGATTAGTGTACGGACAAATCGGGGGCGTCACAAGCGACAAGGGCGAGGCGCAACGAGGCAGGGCTCGGTGTAATGCCCAGGATGGGACTATACCTCCTGCGTGTCGAGGCACGACTTAAAGGTATAAGCCCATTCTGGAATGATCTCAACTTCGGTATCTTTGCACGACTCGTGTAAAAATAGGGATGAAATTGCAAAAGGATAGTTGTCCTACACTCGCCACGTCACACAATACATTACATATGCAAATCATCATCCAAATAACATCACAACCCGACTACAGGTGAAGATCCAAAAGAAAGATACCAAATACATAAAGCCACGAGGTCCGAATCGCCCCTAGTAGAAACCACTACTGATCATCGGGATAGTGTACATAGTATCGGCTACGTTCTTCATCGTACTCCCAGTACAGCTCTGTGCCGTCACCTGAGTAGTTCACCATGGTACCTGCATCTGGTGTGGTGTAGAACCTGTGATCCATGAAGGACTCAGCAATCCCGTTCCCGGGTAACAGAACTATCTAAGCCTTGGGTATGGAACAAGGCTGAAGTAAGATAAAAGGTTGCAGCTGCACTAGCACTAGCTTACGTGTTTAGAGCGAGAAGAGAAGTGCCACGAGCATCAAAGTGATCACGAAGTGATCCTATCTAAACACGTCAATCATAACCCCACCGTGTTCACTTCCCGAACCCCTTTCGAAAAATGACCGTCACGGTTACTCACGCTGGTAGTGTGTTCGGAACGTGGTGTCAAGTTTTCTACAACCGGATATTAACAAATTCCCATCTGCCACATAACCACGGGCACGGCTTTCGAAAGTTCAAAACCCTGCAGGGGTGTCCCAACTTAGCCCATGACAAGCTCACGATCTGCGGAGTCGCAACTCCAAGGTGGGAAGGCCCGAGTATTCTCGGAATCCCGTGCTCAAGATATACCGACATAGGTAAAACTAATCCAGCAAGACCTCCCGGCGTGCCGACACCCTGACAGTAGTCGCGCGTATCTAGTCTCAGGCCACAACCGGATGAGATAGCCTACAGGAAAATACCAAATACCTCGAGTTTCCCCAAGGCGGCCCTGTAGTCTGCTCGGTTGGACCAACACTCATGTGGAGCACTGGCCCGGGGGTTGATTAATAAAAGGGGATAGCTAGTCCCTATGCAAGTTTTAGTTATTAGGAAAATGGAGTACCAATGTTGGGCCTTGCTGGAAAAGGTTTAGCGGTAAGCGGGTTATCGAGGGGGTCCCATAACCCCAACTGTGTTAGGAACGCATAATCAAGGAACATAACACCGGTTTATACGGTTCCTAGGGCGGCATGAGTGGAACAAATCACCAAGCAAGAGGCTTAGCCTTCCACCCATTACCAATATATATATGATTTAGTTTAAGAGTTTATATAGTGTGATAACCCAACAATAACTTCAACATGAAGCAATAATCTTCAAATCTTCTCCTGCAACTAGCAATGCTATAAGAGGGGCTGAGCGAAGCCTACGTAGCCAAACAAAGGTTTGCTAGGTTGGGTGGTTAGACAGATTCATGGTTACACTAGGAGGCCGGCAAACAAACATGGGCATCGAGGCAATAAGCTAAAGAGCGAGACTTCTAGCAATAGGCAAAGATAGTAATGATATCTGGGTCAGGTCATCTTGCCTGTCGAGTCGTCGATGGGATCGTAAGACGGCTCCTCGTACTCAACCTCGGAAGTAACCTCGTTCTCGTTCTCGTTCTCGGCTTCTGGCTCTACTCAACACAAGAACACACGAGGCATGAAATCAAACAAGGTGCAATGCACAAGCAACATGATGCAAGTATGATGCACTTATGAAGCATGACAAGTCTATGTATGATGCAATACATGGCAAGGTAGGAAGCATAGAGAAACAACACAAGAACATGACAATGTGCTCAAGCAAGTATGATGCAAGACAAGTCTATATATGATGCAAAACAGGGCAAGGCAGGAAGCACATAGAAACAACACAAGAACAACAAGTTTAAATGAGGCCGGAATCAACATAAGCAAATCCGGTAAGTCCTCATATGCATAGTTTGAAATTAGTCCAGATCTGAACAAACCTTAAGTTAAAGTTGTTAAATAGCAAGTTAACATGCACCATGATGATCTACACGAAATTCTAGTCAAGTTTCATATAAAGTTTGATTAAAACGGAGCTAAGGTCTAGAAGATATGAGCAAAACAAGTTAAGCATGGCAACGGTGCAAGATGCACCCAAACATCAAGCAAACATACTCCAAACATGTAAACAATATGATAATATGAATCTACATGCAAAATCACACAAGTTTCATGTAGGACACGCTCAAAACGGAGCAACGGTTCAACACATACGCACGAAACAAGAAACAATGCAAAGCTGAAAATAACAGCCACATAGCAACTTTGGAGCAAGAAATATATACTCTACAGCACTCAAACATGGTGATAAGAAGCATGTACATGAAGTAGACATATCCTACAGAAAACAACTATATTGGAGCAACTCCATAGCAGGCATGGATCAATAGCAACAAGCTACACCATTTTGATCATGACGTTAAAAACCCGATAGTAATATTTTATAGCAACTTGGGGGCAAGAATTAAATAAGCTACAGCAAGCCATATGAGCAAGTGAGGACATGGATGGATAGAAAACAACATATACAACAAGGAATGATCAATGGCCACCCCAAAACTAACATGGATTTGCCTAGGGCATCAAGCAAACATAGCATCAGGATAAGACAGATTCCAGACTTAGCCAAAATTTCACTAAGTATAAAACAATTAAGTTGGCATGGCATGTTTGCAAGCATGTTTAAGTCACCTCAAGGCATATCATGGAAAATGGTTTGCACCACAGCAAAGACCACATTATGAAGATTCCAAAACATATTAACATGTGACATGGGGACAAACACATCAATAGCAACAAGCTCTTCAAATCAGCATCTCATAACATGTTACAAAACTTAACAGCCACATGCACGTTTGCAACCAAGTTTAACATGGAAAAAAGAACCCTAACATGCATGCTACAGCAACCAACATGTAGAGCATCTCATGATGAACATTTTGACATCTCAATTGCTTCATTTGGATAAACATGCACCAAGTTATCACATCTCAAACATGACATGAAAATAACAAGTAGCGGCAGTTTATATTAAGTAGCACTCTTGTCACGAAGATTAAGACCTCTAGATGGACTCAAACAAGCATGACACAATGGAACAAAACGTAGTACACATCACCACGATCATTTTGACATATCATATGCATAATTCGGACTAGCACACTAAAAGATACAACACCATGAAGATGCCATCAAACAACAAAATTAACAAGGACTTAGAGGAAAAAACAGGATCTACCTCCAGATCGGATCAGGTCAAACGGGCGAAGCGGGTCGAAGTGGGCGCCGGGACCCGTTAGGGTTTCGGCCCGATCTGGATCGGCGGCTGGATCCGATCGACCGGTGCGACAGCCCTCGGCGGCGAATCGACGCGCCGGCGGCCGGAGCGGGATCGGCGCGTCGAGCGGGAGGATCGGCGATTGGTCGGAGCGGTGGCCGGAGGAGGCCGGTCGGCGGCTCGGTGAGGATGAGCCGCAGCGGTGAGGGCCGAAGGCGGCGGCGGGAGCTGGTGTGGCCTGCGACCGGCGACTGGAGATCCGGCGGGAGCGTGGCACTGACCTTCTTCTTCTTCTTCTCCTCCTCCTCCTCCTCCTCCTTCTTCTTCTTCTCCTCCTCCTCCTTCTTCTTCTTCTTCTTCTTCTTCTTCTTCTTCTTCTTCTTCTTCTTCTTCTTCTTCTTCTTCTTCTTCTTCTTCTTCTTCTTCTTCTTCTTCTTCTAACTTTCTTACTCCCATTTTTGCATGTTTGATTCACTTCATGGAAGCAGCATTGATGGACTGCTAGTGTTTAGTTCTTGTTTTCATTTGTATTGATGAACAATGTGAAACTATCTATGTATATATGGATGAACTCCGTGAAACAATGTATGTATTGGATCTTTTAATACCCTATGTGTTCTGTCATTGATGGACTTCTAGATATTTGATACATGGGCTAGTTTAATGTTGAAACTATATATATCATATATATCTTTTGAAAATGCAGGGATATAACAGAAAACAAAAAAAATAACAACAATACACGCCACTCTGCCGTCCGCCACCGACGACACAGGGCCGTTTGCCGTCTGCCGCGGATGGCAAAGAAGCCACGTGTTAGCAACCTATTCAACCTGGGAGCAGACCCATTCGGTCAATTTGCTGTCGGTGGTCGATGACAAAGAGCTGGGTGTGCTGACGCATCTGCTGATGTCAGGGCTGGCAGCTTTGCCGTCTGCTAGCAGTCGGCATAGGCTGCTGTTAGCCACCTAATGTGACTAACACATGTTTTTGCCGTCCGACGCCGATGGCAAATGGCCTTTGTCGTCCGCTTTGAGGAAACAGACGACAATGAACATGTTTACCGTCACTCTCTTTGCCAGGCAGGTTTGCCGTCGATGGCGGACGACAAAGAGCTATGCCGTCCGATTTTTATGCCTTTGCCGCCTGCCATGGCGGACGACAAATAAGCCGATTCCCGTAGTGAGGGGACAAGCTGGCAAACCACTCCAAGCAGGTCGATCTTTGGATCAAGAGCTTGATCGACATCGCCAAGCATCTCACTGCTCAAACTGCGGCGATGGGCATGGAAGGGCCAGTCTTCTCGGCTAGCAGGCATGAGGTCGCCAGCATCAAGCTGGGGCTCTTCTTCAATGAGCTCATTGAGAAGCTGAAGGCGCATGAAGAGGGAAGGCTGGTCGGTGCTACCTCTTGAGCTTGCGTTGGTTTTTCCCTTGAAGAGGAAAGGGTGATGCAGCAAAGTAGAGTAAGTATTTCCCTCATTTTTGAGAACCAAGGTATCACAAATACCTACACAAACAAACAACAAACTTGCACCCAACGCTATAAAGGGGTTGTCAATCCCTTCTAGGTTATTTGCAAATGTGAGATTTGATAGAGATAGATGAACTAGTAAAGTAAATATTTTTGGGTTTTTGGTTTATAGATTGAAAAGTAAAAGATTGCAAAATAGTAGATCTGAAACTTATAAGATGTAAAATAGACCCAGGGGCCATAGGTTTCACTAGAGGCTTCTCTCGTGATAGCAAGTATTACAGTGGGTGAACAAATTACTGTCAAGCAATTGATAGAAGAGCAGATAATTATAACGACATCTATGGCAATGATCATGAATATAGGCATCACTTCCATGACAAATAGACCGACTCATGCCTGCATCTACTACTATTACTCCACACATCGACCAAAATGATTCTGCATCTAGAGTATTAAGTTCATAAGAACAGAGTAACGCATTAAGCAAGATGACATGATGTAGCGGAATTAACTCAAGCAATATGATGAAAACCCCATCTTGTTATCCTCGATGGCAACAATACAAAATGTGTCATGTCCCTTTCTGTCACTGGGATTGAGCACCGCAAGATTGAACCCAAAGCAAAGCACTTCTCCCATTGCAAGAAAAACCAATCTAGTTGGCCAAATCAAACCGATAGTTCGAAGAGAATTACTAAGATATTAGATCATGCATAAAAGAATTTAGAAGAAACTCAAATATTATTCATAGATAATCTGACCATAAACCCACAATTTATCGGATCATGACAAACACACCGCAAAAGAAGATTACATCGGATAGATCTCCAAGAACAACAAGGAGAACATGGTATTGAAGATCAAAGAGAGAGAAGAAGCCATCTAGCTACTAGCTATGGACCCGTATGTCTGTGGTAAACTACTCACACTTCATCGGAAGGGCAATATGGTTGATGTAGATGCCCTTCGTGGTTGATTCCCCCTCCGACAGAGTATCAGAAAAGGCCTCAGAATGGGATCTCGCGAGAACAGAAGGTTACGGCGGTAGAAAAGTGGTTTCAATGGATGTTTTGGGGTTTCTGAAATATATGTGAATTTATAGGCGGAAGAAGTAGGTCAGGGGAGGCTCGGGGGGCCCACAAGGTAGGGGGGCGCGCCCTACCCCCCAGGGTGCGCCCTCCACCCTTGTGGCCGCCTCGAGGATCCCCTGGCGTGTACTCCAAGTCCATCTGGTGTCTTCTGGTCCAAGAAAAATCTTCGCAAAGTTTCGTTTCGTTTGGACTCCGTTTGATATTCATTTTCTGCGAAACTCAAAAAACAAGAAAAAAATGAAACTGGCATTGGGCTCTGGGTTAGTAGGTTAGTCCCCAAAATCATATAAAATAGCATATAAATGCATATAAAACATCCAAGATAGATAATATAATAGCATGGAACAATAAAAAATTATAGATACGTTGGATATGTATCAAGCATCCCCAAGCTTAATTCCTACTCGTCCTCGAGTAGGTAAATGATAAAAACATAATTTTTGATGTGGAATGCTACCCAACATATTTATCAATGTAATTCTTCTGTATTGTGGCATGAATGTTCAGATCCATAAGACACACAAAAGTTTATCAATATCAAAACAATAATACTTCAAGCGTACTCGAAAGTAATCTATGAAGCTTCAAAAATAACACGGCTAAAGAAAGTTATCCCTACAAAATCATATAGTCATTTATGCTCCCTCTTCTTAACACAAAGTAAAAATCATGCCTATCCCAGTGTCAATCAAGCAATTGTTTTCATACTTCAACTTTCTTAAACCTTTTCAACTCTTCACGCAATACATGAGCGTGAGCCATGGATATAACACTATGGGTGGAATAGAAGGTGGTAATAGATAAAAGGAGGGAGAAAGTCTCACATCGATTAGGCAAATCAACGGACTATGGAGATGTCCATCAATTGATATCAATGTGAGTGAGTAGGGATTGCCATGTAACGTATGCACTAGAGCTATAAGTGTATGAAAGCTCAAAAAGACAACTAGTGGGTGTGGATCAATTTGCTTGCTCATGAAGACCTAGGGCATTTTGAGGAAGCCCATCGTTGGAATATACAAGCCAAGTTCTATAATGAAAAATTCCCACTAGTGATATATTAAAGTTACAACATAGGATACTCTCTATCATGAAGAACATGGTGCTACTTTGAAGCACAAGTGTGGAAAAGGATAGTAACATTGTCCCTTCTCTCTTTTTCTCTCATTTTTTTGTAGTCCCCTTTTTTGGAGATCATTTTCTCTTTTTTTTGGAGACTCATTTGGCCTCTTTATTTGTAACCGCACATGGGACAATGTTCTAATAATGATGATCATCACACTTTTATTTACTTACAACTCGATATTACAACTCGATACTAGAACAAAGATATGACTATATGAATGCCTCCGCCGATGTACCGGGATGTGCAATGTCCAAGAGTGACATGTATGAAAAATATGAACGGTGGCTTTGCCACAAATACTATGTCAACTACATGATCATGCAAAGCAATATGACAATGATGAAGCGTGTCATGATAAATAGAACGGTGGAGTTACATGGCAATATATCTCGAAATGGCTATGGAAATGCCATAAAAGGTAGGTATGGTGGCTGTTTTGAGGAAGGTATAAGGAGGGCTTATGCACCGGCGAAAGTTGCGCAACACTAGAGTAGCTAGCAAGGTGGAAGGGTGAGAGTGCGTATAATCCATGGACTCAACATTAGTCATAAATAACTCACATACTTATTGCGAAAAAAATTATTAGCTCTCAAAGAAAAGTACTACGACGCATGCCCCTAGAGGGGAGGTTGGTAGGAGTTAACCATTGCGCCCCCTGACCTTCATGCAAAGACAAACACTCAAAATACAAAGTGCTCCAATTCGGTTACATAGTTAGGAGACCATACGTGCATGCTACGGGAATCACAAACTTTAACACAATTATTTCTTTGACCTCATAAACTACCACTAGCATTACTCTAATATTACCATCTTAACATCTCAAAACAATTATAAGGAATCAAACTTCACATAGTATCCAATGCTCTATATATGAAAGTTTTTATTATATCTCCTTTGGATGCCTATCTATTAGGACTAGATTCATAACCCAGGCAAATTACCATGCTGTTCTTTAAGACTCTCAAAATAATATAAGTGAAGCAAAAGAGTTCAACCATTTCTATAAAATAAAACCACCACCGTGCTCTAATAGATATAAGTGAAGCACTAAAGCAAAATTGCCTAGCTCAAAAGATATAAGTGAAGCACATAGAGTATTCTAATAAATCACGATTGAAGCGTGTCCCTCTCAAAAGGTGTGTAGAGCAAGGATGACTATGTCAAACTAAAAAGCAAAGAATCAAATCATACAAGACACGCCAAGTAAAACACATATCATGTAGTGAATAAAAATATAGCCTCAAGTAAAGTTACAGATAGAAGAAGACAAAAGAAGGGATGCCTTCCCGGGGCATCCCCAAGCTTAGGCTCTTGGTCGTCCTTGAATTTTACCTTGGGGTGCCTTGGGCATACCCAAGCTTAGATTTTTGCCACTCTTTATTCCATAGTCCATCAAATCCTTACTCAAAACTTGAAAACTTCACAACACAAAACTCAACAGAAATTTCGTGAGCTTCTTCTTCTCCTTCTTCTTCTTCTTCTTCTTCTTCTTCTTCTTCTTCTTCTTCTTCTTCTTCTTCTTCTTCTTCTTCTTCTTCTTCTTCTTCTTCTTCTTCTTCTTCTTCTTCTTCTTCTTCTTCTTCTTCTCCTCCTCCTCCTCCTCCTCCTCCTGCTCCTTCTCCTCCTCCTCCTTTTGTGGTTGCTTGAGTAGGTGTTGGTGGTGTGATGTTCACCGAATTGGTCCCGATGTAGCTGGGAAGGGGAAAGTCCGCTGGCCCTTTATTTGGAATGCTCTTCGACCTATCAATAATTGTCGGAATCAAGCTAGTAATAATTGAAGATTGGAAGTGAGCCGTGACGCCAGCCACCGCTTCATCGACCGCTGCATTGACTACCCCGAGCAACTCTTGTTTGGTCTCAGCTCTGGTCTTATTGACCACAATATGGACCTTCTCATCGATGATCTGTTGAGTAAGCGATCGTATCGTCCTTCTTTCTTGTGGCTGCTCATGGTAGCACGTCTTCCACGAGGCGGCATCTCCGACGCTGTGCACACGTCCATAGGATGGCGGTTTATCCTCCGGGACCTTTTTCAATATGTGCAGGGCATGGTTGAAAGGGATGTCCCACTAGGGCCTCACCAACGACTATGACGACTCATCGCTTTCGGCCGCCTTTTGGTGCTGCTCTTTCTGCAAAAGGAACGTCGATGGTTTACTAATGTGACAAAACTTGTAGTCGAATTGATTGGAAGCTAATATAATAATGTGGTAATATAACAATTACAAGAAGTCTCATGAACTCCCTCATGTTCGGGTTCGTGTAAAAGATCTTATTGACGCGGTCCCACTTGTACCGGGCCCTGATCCAGTCATGCTCCAGCTGGTCGTTGAACTCCGCCAAGGGGTCTGGGATTCCGTGACTTTCACATTCGGCATCCTCCTTGGCCCATATGTGCCTCTTACCCACGTAACCAAGGCTTCCGATGCGGTGGGGAGGCGTCTTCCTGGCCTGGAGCACCTTCATTTTCTTCGACCTTTGCTTGACTTCTTCTTTAGCGCAATTGTCCTTCAATTTTTCAAAGTCCTCTTCCTTTATTGACGGATTGTCAGCATGAATCTTGGACCGCGGTTCATTCTTCGCAATCGCTTTTTTCAACCGAACTTTCCAGGCAGAAAAGTTGTTGGTGAACGTCACCATCGCCTGGCTGTTTATCTTTGTCATGGCATCGTCGTCCCATGGATCTTTGCTTTCATTCCGTCTGAGGAACAGGAACCTATTGTGCCACTTCTTTAGGAGCATGTGCTCCATATGTGGTATCTTCATCAACTTCTCGTCATTGATGTTGCCGGTTTCCCCGATGATGCATCCTAGTTGATTGCCCCAGCACGAGCATGCTTCCTCTTGCGCCGTTGGCTCTATTTTTTGGGGTGCATCTCCATGACCACAATTTGTCTGATACCGAGCTGGTTTGGTCTTCGTGTCCTCTTCTGCTTCAGTGCATTACCGGCTACGGTAGCACCGTTGCCGGTCTCGGGGCTGGTGTCGGTGCCACTATCGGTGTCAGGGTTGGTGCCACTGCTGCCACCCTACACCCGCAACTGGTGTTTGTCTAGGTAATTGAAATAATGATTTGCTGCCTCGATGGGGTCTTCTTAGAGGCGACCAGAACCTCCGGCTTCGGCTTGGCTAGACAAGTTTCGTATTCAGCAATTGTAAATAAAAGATATAATGAAGAGAAAAAATGGCCTTTATTTGGTTGGAATGCTGATTCATTCCCCTTCTGGCAAATGCCGGGCACTCCGTATGTCCTAGTTTCTAGCACAAGTCGTGGCGAAAACCCCAGAATTTTTTAGCATGACCTTCGCTAAAAAGTGGACATACGGAGCGCCTGAAATTTACCGGAACAAAAATGAATCAACATTCTGGCAAAATATAGGCCACTCGGATATTCTTAGGCATTCAACAAACATTGCAAAATTATATAATATCAATGACCTATATCATATAACATAAATGACATATGAGCATCTTAGGAGCACATATATAAAGCAAGTACACATAGTGAAATGACCTCACTAAACATTGCAAAATAGTGGTCTTTTCAAAAACCAAAAACCTTTGCAAAATGAACTCACTAAACATTTGCTATAGTTTTTTGTTTATAGCTAATTTGTAGCTAAATGCTAAATGCTACTATTTTTTATAGTTAAATGCTACTGTTTGCTAAAAATGCCCTAGCTAAATGCTACTATTTTTATAGGTAAATGCCCTAGTTAAAAATTTGCTAAAAATGCCCTAGCTAAATTTTCTAAAAATGCCATAGCTAAATGCCGTAGCTAATTTTCCCTAGCTAACTACACTCTATTAACTACTCTTTGTTAACTCAAAATTTTACTAATTTTGTTTAAAGCGGCTACAACATCACCTAATTGTTGCGGCTAAAGAAATTTCTATAACTTTCTTGCCATATGAACCCTACAACACTTGGAATTTTTTCCTAATAAATATTTTGTGATAATAAAAATTCCTAAATTGAACCCTAAAATTGATTCCTACTGCCTACCTAATTGAACCCTAAATTGAAAACCTAGTTTCATTTCTAAAAAAATGAAAACCTATTTGACAAAGAGAGGGGGATGTGGTGAGGGTCGGCCAGTAGCTGAAGGGAGGCAGAAGGGGACGCTGGCTACCGGGGGTGAGGTCGATGGCGGTGACACAGACGAGGAGGCCGGAGTGGCGGCGGCGCGGGCGAGGAAGAGGTCTGTAGCGACCCGACCCGAATGGATCTAAGTCTCTGTGCTTAAGTATCATCCCTAGATCGGTATGTTGACACACACAGTACTCGTGGATTTATAACAGAGGTAAATCACATGTATAAAGTAACGTAAATACTATTACCTCAATCAACATAGCGGAAGTAACAACAAGGTTGTGGAGTTCCAACAACACCAACTGCAAAGTTGAGTGTAGACATCGCAACCTAACGTATCACTTACTCGTCGAATAATTCCTGCAACATGAGACGTTGCAGCCATGTAGGTTAGTACATTGAATGTACTGGCAATATTCACACCGTAGAATAATGATGAGCAATATCTATTTCTATATGCATATTTGGCTGGTGGAGGCTCTAAGTTTAATTTTGCATAAAGCTAATATTTCCCTACAAGAAAGAAAGAAATTTTATTTTACTACCAAGTTTATGCCATTATTGAGAAGGTTCCTTCAACTCAATCCCAAAATTCCCAAGTTATTAGTAACCCAATACATTAATTAAAATAGAGTGATGAGATCAACAAATAATTCACTTCTAGATACTCAAGTTGTCCATAACCGGGGACACGGCTAATCATGATTAGTTTGTACACTCTGCAGAGGTTTGCGCACTTTTCCCCACAAGACTTGATCTCCTCCGTTGAATTCCTCGCACTTCTAGATGTTTGAGAATCGGATGATCGAGACACAGTCTTTCCGAAGAGGTCCCCTTAACTGATAGATAGGCCGGTACTCCTACAATCCCCCTTCATCTACTAGCCCATCATGGAAAGGTTTTCCACAACTTACTCAACTATGCCAGAGCCCATAATGGCTTGTGGCTGCACATGGAAGTTTCTAGGCATGAAGTATCATATGATCCCTTTGAGCCTGGGTGGCATTCCATAGGATGATCACACGGTTCCTCCGGGATATCCTAGGACAACACTGGATTCTCCAGGTGCCCTGCAACAAATCCACCCAGTTGTGTATTAAAGTTGCCACCTTAAACATTCCCTTAGTTGTTATTACACTCACAACTTTCATGAATCTCACATAGTAATCCACCTCTACGAGCATGGCTAAGCAATATGTAACAAAGCGTATATTCCCTGGGTTTATCTCAAGTCATTAGGTTCCTACCTCATGAACTACTCAGCAATACCACATGTAACCAAGTTCTACTCATGCAATTTTGAGGATAAAACTAATGCAATAAAAACTAGGTATTGAAAAGTATGATCAAAGTATGAACTTGCCTTGTACTGTTGATGAATATTCTTCGCACTCATAATTCCTGATAGTTCTGCTCGTCACACTCCGATCAATCTAGCGTAAGCAAGCAATTTTATCCACACATAAGCAATCACTCAAAGACCCAAAAGAAAATGCAAAGAAAGATTGCGAAAACTCCAATAGAACCAAATCAAATGTTTTTGCAAGATCTGATCCTAATTTCGGTGAAAAAGTGTGCTGATGGCTCAAGATGATAGATTACGCCTAGAGATTCAATTTGAAAAAAGAAATCAATTGAAAAGGTGCTATATTTACAAGATATGATCAAGTGAAGCTTAGAGTTCAAATTTGAATCGTTCAAATTTGAATCATTCAAATTTTAAAAGATCAAAAGTTGAAACTAATGATGCTACTCGATGTAGGAAGTCAAGATGAATATGTAGGAAAAATAATCGGTGGATTTAGAATAATGAAACAAAAGATACAAGTAATTCAATATGGCATTGAATCTGTTTGAAATGTTGTGTAACAACTCTTTTGTGGACTAATAGAGTAACTGGCTAAAATGAAAATTATATGTTAGAAAGATTACACTAATTGTGCGAAGGGAAAGATTACTTCAATACGAATCCAATTGAGTTGGGTTCATCGGAAACGGATCTACGGATAAAAAATATATGATCAAATGAAGTTTGAAGATGAATCTGAACAAATTTTGAAATTTGAAAGTTGCAAAATGTTAATTTATAGATTCACTGGATAGGTGAAATCAAGACGAAAATCTAGGCGTTGGTTTCATCTAATTTGGATGAACGAGTAAAAAGTTATGGCTATTTGAAAAAATCAGGGTTAAGCTATTTTACGGAAGAAAAAGAGCTATGGCTAAAAAATTCTAGGCCTAAAGTGTAAATATAGGGACTAATTTATAAACCTAATTATTCTACTGCATACTAGTTTAGAAATAATAAGTTACAGAAGTATATAAAAAATACGAAGAAAGATATCTTTATAGGGAGAGAAAAGACGACTTCGGAGAGAGGAGACGACTTTCAGAATTCCCGCCAGAGAGGAGAAATATATTTTTCTTTCGTGAATCTAGTCAAACAAAAATATTTATTTAACCCGAATCAGATGATTTTTAGAGGCTCTATGGGTCTATATTTATAGGTAGAAAAGAGATTTAGGGGTCAAAGGCTAGGCAATGTGGGACTAAACGTAGACGTACAAATAAAATAGAAGTGGACGCATGAGCCTAAAAAAGACTTAGCCGACCGGCCACGCGCACGCGCATTTTTTTTCTTCTGAAATATGTTTTTTCATGAAATTTCTTGCGAAAAGAAAATTCATTAACCTTAATGAAAATAAAAAAAATGAACAAGAATAAAAAAGGGCCGGCCTGCTGCTACTAAACTACGCTTGAGGGCGACAACTAGTTATGGACAACATGTACAATTTTTTTCTTTTAAAAAATAAAAACAGAAAATAAAAATGGAATAAAAAAATAAAACGAAAATTTTCCATACACATATTATATAACAAAATTTTCAGAAAAAGATTTTCTAAAACATGAACATACTTTCAGAGGCAAATAAAATCGTTTTTTATAAATAAAGCAAACAATGCTACTGGTTCATTTAAAAATCCGAATAAAATATTTTAAATTACCAAAATTATTTGAAACTCATTTTTCTCCATTTTTTTACTGTAGGGAGTGATTTTACCCTATTTTCCATATACTTTATTTTTGGAGAAAAATAATTTGACTAAAAACCAAATAACTCCAAATTGAAAGTGAGTTTCAAAAATACTTCAAATGGACTTTCAATTTGTTTCTTTTTAACTTCTAACTCATAATTCTTATAATTTGAAGAAGTCATTTTATTTTCTCTCATGAAAATCATTGAGTTGCATAAAGTTTCTGAATTTGAAATATGTTTAGATGGAATTCAAAATCTTTTCAAAACCCTTTTCATTTTATTAAATGAAAGAAGTCATATCATCTTCACTCTAGGGTTTGGTGATGAATTAAATTTGAATTCATGGAGATCATAAATGCAAGGTGAAAGTTTGGGAAAGTCATTTCAGTCCCTCTCATTCAACTTTCAAAAAGTTTCAACTTTCACTCAATTTCACACAAGCAACCATACAAGCAAACAAAACAATTTATTTAATATAACATTCCAAAATTTAGAATTTTGGGACGTTACAAGGTCGGAGCAGCGGGCAGGGGCTCGGGCCGGCGTCGAGGCTGAGGGCGAGCAGGGGCTCGGGCCGGCGTCGAGGTCGAGATCGAGAGGCAGGCAGGGGCGAACGGCCGACGGTGTAGCGCCCAAAATGCGATGCTATCCCGATCACGCGACGAACTCATGATTGGGGCTCAACCACATTTCGAGCGCTTAGCAAGGTGGATATCATTATAACATACCATCTACTGAATAGATGAGAATACGAGATAAAGGCTTACACTCGCCACAAGCTACAACATGAATACAAGAATACATCAATACATAGCAATCATCATACAAAAGAGCAGGATCCGACTACGTATGAAATCAAACGAAAAAGAAGAACGCCATCCACCCTGCTAATCCAAGGCTCCCGACCCGGAACATATATCCCTTGATCGAAGAAGAAGCAGAAGAAGAACTCCAAACAAGCAAGCATCACACTCGCGTCAGATCATCGTATTACATGTACCTGCAACTATTGTTGTACTAATATGTGAGCCACGAGGACTCAGCAATCCCACTACTATGGGTATCAATACTAGCAAAGCTTAATGGGTACGGAAAGGATAACTAGTGAGGTTGCAGCAAGCGACTAAGCATTTATATGGTGGCTAATTACAAGTTCAAGAGTAAGAAGAAAAACTACGCATACGTTCGCAAACTAGTAATGATCAATAAGTGAATCTAAACTACCTACGACTCAAACATAACCCATCGTGTTCTCTTCCCGAACTCACTCAAAAAGAGACGATCACGGTTACGCACGCGGTTGGTTTATTTTACTTCGGATCTCGTGTCAAGTTCTCTACAACCAGATATCATAAATTTCCAATCTGCCACATAACCGCGGGCACAACCGTCGAAAGATTAAACCCTGTAGGGGTGTCCCAACTTAGACCATCACAAACTCTCACGATCAACGAAGAAAAATCCTCCATTCCGAAACAACCCCATCAAGGTCAGAATCCCGGTTCACAAGACACTTTGACAGTGGTAAAACAAATCCAGCAAGACCTCCTGACGTGCCGACACCCTGATAGGAACCGCGCATATCAAGTCTGAGTCCACGATCGTATGAGCATTCCGTACAACTAAACCAGTCCTCGAGTTTCCCCGTGGTGGCATTGCAAGGGCTCTAGTTTGGACCAGCACCATCAACACTGGCCCGACTACAATATGTGGAATTAAGAATACCCGGGGATGCGACCCCCTATGCAAATTAATTAATTAACAATATTATTATGTGGGCAAATGGTAAAACCAATGTTAGGCCTTGCTGGAGGAGTTTTATTCAAAGTGAACTATCAAGGGGGGCCCATGATCCTCGACCATGTTAGGAACGCAAAATCAAGGAACATAACATCGGTTTAGCGGAAACAAGGGCGTCAAGAGTGGAACAAAACAACAGGCAAAAGGCCTAGCCTTCCACCATTTACCAAGTATATATGTGCATTAATTAAATAAGAGATATTGTGATATTCCAAGATATCTATGTTCCAACATGGAACAACCTGTAGCTGCACCTGCAACTAGCAACGCTACAAGAGGGGCTAAGTAAAGTGGTAACATAGCCAAACAACAGTTTGTTGGGATGGTGAAAAAGGTTAGAGGTTGTTTCATGGCAATTTGGGAGGCTTGATAAACAAGTGGCGGGTAGCGTGACATAGCGATACCATCGAGACAACTAGCATAGCAAAGATAGTAGTGACATCCAAGGTGACGATCATCTTGCCTGAGATCCCGCTAGGAAGAAGATCGAGTCCATGAAGAAGACGAACGGGCATAGACGAACCAAGCGTAGTCGAACGAGTCCTCATGATCGCAACAGAACATGAACTATTGAGAAGAAACACAATCGTAAGGAAGCAAACAACGTGGTAAACACACAAGCATAAATATGACATGATGCACAAACACATATGATGCAAGTCCGATTTAAAATATGCGCGTCATGGCAAAGTGCATCAAACAATATTACAAATTATGTGGAGCTCAATATGCAATGATTTGCATATTGATGGAACACCACATTCAATTATTTACTTCGCTCTCGTTATGAAATCAACAAGTTTAAATGTTGTTAACCATGGCAAGAGGTGCAACACATTAAAACTATACTATCTAAGCAATTTAAATGAGGCCGGAACAACAAACAACAATTCTGGAAAATCCCCATGTCATTTAGCAATTTTTTATGCAAACAACAATTTTAAACATTTAAATGTTGTTATCATGATGCAGATGACATATTCAAGTTATATGCAATTTTGTGAAAAGTTGGCATTTAATATGATAGGGAGTATTTGTCGCCATGACGGAAAGAAAGGGGTGAAACGACATCGACAACGGAAATGGTGCCACGACAACATTCTGGTGATCCGACAACTCAGCGAGATTGCCCATGCATAAGAAAGTGTTAGTGTGAGCATGTCATGCAAGATGGTGGGGTGCTCCCGGATACTGGGTTCCCACATGTTGGTGACTTGGAAAATGAGGAATGCGCAAGCGACAATTCGGACATGGTGCAAACACGAGCATCTCATGCAACACATGCTTTCGTCCACGGGTCATCGTCTCGGAGGTTATACCTTCAAAGCGTGCATCTTCGGAGCGGTGTGGATGTAGACGGTTCATAGTCAAAGTAGTGGCACTATCGGTCCTCGGCGATGGTAGTGGAAGTAGTGGTACACGAGGACGATAGAGGTACTTGCAATATTGGCGACGGTAGTGGTACACGCTATCTTGTTGAAATCACGACGCGGTAGTTGTACAACCTTCCATAGACGTTCGGGGCTGTCCGTACGGGTCCTTGACGCATCACCATGTAGTTGTACTCGCGGTCCTTGTGGTCTTGCCGCTGGGGTACTCGGCGAATCCGCGTAGTCGACTAGAGTTGGGTAGCGGCGCGACGAAACTAGGGCCTTCGGGGTCGATGGTGTACTTGGCACATGCCGAACAGAGACGCTTGCGAGGACAGCGACTGGAAGGAGTGCCCGACTTCTGCCTTGACGTGAAGCAGTGGAGGTGGAGCTCCTGCTAGGGTCGATGGTGATAAGCAGGCAGTGGGTCATGGCGGAGGTGGCAACCCTGGGTGCGTCGGAGATCAAGGAAGCCCACACGCAGGGGCGCTGGGAAGGTAGGGCGTCGTTGACGGACACAGGGATGCTGGGCCCGTATATGCAGTCGATGTGAACGGCGAAGGAGCGCTTGGGGTCAACTATGGCCGGCTTGGCCAGGGAGACGATCGGTGGTGGGGCGTGACTACGGCTCGGGGTAGAGGAGCGCACGAGCTTCGGTGAGTGGGCAAGGCAAAGGGAGAAGGGCGACTCGCGAGGGACTTGGCGCAGGCTTTGGCAGAGAAATAGGGGAGGAGTCTGCCTGGAGCTGCTGCTGCAGTTGTTGCCGATGACGTGGAGGCCGACGACGCAGGGGCGCACGGGAGGAGGTGATGTGGAGGTGGGGAACGACCAGAGGCGGCGCGAGGTGAGCTCTGATAAGACGGCGGTAGGGGTGCGAAGGAGGAGGAGGTGCAGCACGGGGTAGGGGCGGCGCTAGTTGATGGCATCGAGCGGGAGCGGTGGGCTGGAGGAAGAGGTCGGGAGAGATGGGATAGAAAGAGGGGATCGGGGCAAAGGCACGCTAGGGTTAGGAAGGGGTGTGGGCTGGGCTTAGGAGGCCGACGGCTGTGCTGTTGGCTGGGCCATGATGCAAATGGGCTGGCCTGATTCTCTCTCTCTCCCTGCTTCTTTTATTTCCCAAAACAGAAAATGTCAAAGAAGAAAAGGAGAAGAAAGGAAGGTACAGATAGAATTTTGGCATGGGGATTATTTTTCTGGACTCATAAAATGTGCATGTTCACAGAAAAAATAGAAGTGGCAAGATTGTAGGAATTAAATTCAAACTCATTTGAATTTAGTTCGAATGGTTTGAACTAGGACTAGGATTTAGAAGTGTCCAAAAATGTTGAGAATTTCGGAAGAGCCTCGATAAATGGAAAAGGAATTATAGGCAAGGTTAGAGAGTCAAAACTTGAGGAAGGAAAGGCCAAGGGATTTAACATGCACGTGTGTTGTGGTGCATTCCAAATTAATGGATTATTTTATTATAGCTCCTTAATAATATTAGAGACTTTGTATATGTTGTAAAGAGAAATCATCATTGTGAATATCCCTCGATTTAAATGGACCAAAGATCCATACGATTTGTTTATTTGAGTTGCAAAAAAATAATGATATGAAGCATGATGACATGATGGAATGCAACAAGCAAATAAAACACATGGCAAAACTCAGAATACATGGAAGGCATCTAGAGCGTCGGTATTGGGGCATCACAGACAGGCAGTAGCGATGGCCGGCGGGCAGGGGCGATGACGGCACGCCACAACGGAGATGAGGGGAGAGGTGGGGGAGTGGGGGGAATGAGACTTGGCAAAATTTTGAGCCCGCGCGATGGTTAACTCCAAATAGCAGTAGCGCTCGGTTAGGATCGAGCGCTATAGCTAACTTAGCTATAGCGCTCTATAGCGCTGGTCTGTAATCAAGCGTTGCTTATAAATGTTCCAGTTATTACATTTTTAATTCTAAAGTACACATAGCAGTAGCGTTGGATCCAACGCTATAGCTAACTTAGCTATAGCGCTGGTTCATAATCCAGCACAACTGATATGTTTTATTTTATTTTTATTATTTTCCTTTTCTAGTTTTTAGTTTTCTTTTCTTTTATTATTTTCCTTTACTTGTCTTTTTATTTTGTATTGCTTTCTCCCTTTTGATTTTGTTTTTTTTCTCCCGACGGCCTCGCATGCAGTCAACGACAACGTCTCCCTCCGACACCGTGCGAATACCACCGGAACCCCCACAATTAAATGAAGGAGATACGACGTATACATCATTTGACAGATAATGGGTACTCAAGTGCATACAAAAAATAGATGCATATATATAAATGATGGTTTCTCAGCTGCCTCAACGACGTTTCACATTGAGCTTCTTCCCTTTCCTGTTCTTTGTTGAATAATTGAGCCCCTTATACCTTTTCCGGCACCATGGAGTATGATATTTTTTAGGTAATGTAGTATTGATTCTTCCTTTCACGTATGCTTCATCGTCATCATCGTATTCCCTCATCAGGTTGCCGTCTTGGTCGTAGTCTTCCTCATTGGCGACTCCATCCATTCCGATGATGCTCCTTTTGCCTCTCCTCACGACAACATGGCTGGGATTGGTCGCGTCGGTTATGAAGAAGCATTGGGTCACGTGCTTAGCATGTACCCATGGCTTAGTTTTGGCGATGACGTTAACGTTCATGGTAGAGATCTTTGTGTCGGGTATAGACATGGTTGTGAAATACTTGTTTTCTCTTACGACATCCTTAGCCCATCTGACACGGAACATCGTCGCATCGTGCATTCCAGCATAGTCAAGCTCTTAGATCTCTTCGACCCTTCTGTAGAATCTTTTAGTTGTGCTATTGGCATCGGTCATACATTCAATCGTCACCCCGGAGGTCTTGTAATCACTATCCATGTATTTGGCCTCTGTGTAGAACGTGTACACGTTGATATTGTATGACTGATAGGTCGCGTATTTGGGCGCGGGGCCATGTGCTAAGGTGTGTATAAACAATCCGTCTGAATTGCCCTCTTCCGGGTGATTAGCAAGAACTTGCTCTTTGAACCAACACAAGGAAGTGCTGTTGTGCTCTATAGTAACTTCGTCGTCCATCTTGAGCATCCCCTTATCACGATACTTCTTTGCGATGGTTTCTTTGTGCCGTGTCACATAATCATCTGCCACATCTAGGTGTTGTAGCACTACTAAGTTAGCCCTGTCAAAGTTGTTTCGTTGATCTGAGTAGTCCATGCGCAATTCCCTCTGGACATTGTTGTGACCTTCTCCTCCGAGTCGCCCATCGCGCTTCTTGACTAGCAAACCAACAACAGGGTCTCTGACGCCTATATAATTCTCGTAAAAGGAGATGCACTCATGCGTCAGATACCCCTGGATGATGCTCCCATTAGGATGGGACATGTTACGAATGAATCCTTTGATGACCCCATTCATCTTCTCAAATGACATCATGCTATGAAGGAATGTCGGCCCGAGGTCGATAATGTCGTCCACGATGTGGACACACAGATGCACCATGATGTCAAAGAATGTACGCGGGAAGTACATCTCAAGCTCACATAGTATGACAACAATCTCTTCCTGTAGCCTTCAGAGCTGCTTCACACTGATGGACTTTCAAGAGATAACGTCGAAGAAGTTGCAGAGACCAGTAAGCGTGTCACAGACGTGCTTGTCCATTATCCCTCTAAAGGCAACCAAGACTATCTGCGTCATTGTGACATGACAGTCATGAGACTTCATCCCGCTTAACATTTTCTTCTTGGTGTCTAGAAATCTAATTATCTTTCCACAGTAACTGGAACTGACTTTGATTCCCGTAAGGCACTTGATGAATTGACCGATCTCCTTCGCACTTAAGGTGAAGCA
>LR738711.1:393071849-393094208 GCA_902687465.1 Secale cereale | reverse complement strand
TCTGCCCATTTCCCCCCTCTTCCATCTCTGTCTCCGTCTCCTGTGTTGACTTTTTATGGGGCGACATGTGGAGATCTTACCTGATCTTCAAGTCTTCCAAGTCATTCCTTGCCTTCAGCCCGTCCTTTGTCTTCCCCGGCATGGTCATCAGTGTGCAAAGCAAGCTTTCGAGGACATCCTCCGTGATATGCATTTGATCAAGGCAATGAGGCGTGCCGTGATTCGCCAGTACTCCAAGTCCCAGAAAAGAGACCTCGTTTTCCATACCTTCAGCAGCGGCTCCGGCGCCTTTTTCATCTTTCTCGGCGCGGGGCAATATTCCCAGTTTTTCAATAGCTCGTTGATTTCGGCGCCGCTCCTCTTACGTGGAGGTCGTCGATGCTCCGCCAACCCATCTGGAGTCATCTACAATGCCCCATGTACACGATTTTCCCAGACCCGCCATCTTTCGTTGACGTAAGATGCTGAGACGTTGTACCATCCATGAATCTCGTGCATCTGCAGTATCCATGGCACACCTGGCCTGAGGTGTACCGAGAACCGAGATAGTCGTGCACCATTGTCATCAGCGTGGCTCTCATATACAAATACTCTCCTTTGCTGGCGTCCCATGTCCATGCGGGTGTTTTCCATAACATGTCTAGCTCCTCTGTAAGAAGCCCCATACACATGTTAATATTATTTCCCAGTTGTTTCGGCCCTTGAATCAGCATGCTCATGTGTATGTACTTTGTCTTCACGCACTTGCATGGGGGGAGGTTGTAGATCCATACAAAGACAGGCCATGTGCTGTGGTTGGTGTTCTGGTGTCCAAACGGATTCATGCCATCGGTACTCGCACCAAGCATGTTGTTCCCTGGATCTTCTGCAGCAAATCTACATATGGTGTTGAATTCTCTCCACTGGCTAGCATCTGCGAGGTGTCTCAGCTTCGAATCATCTCCATCGTCGGTCTTCTTCCTCTCCGCATGCCAGCGCATGAGCTTTGATTCCTTAGGATCTACGAAATACCGCTGCAGACGAGGAGTGGTCAGAAAGTACCATATAACTTTCTAAGGAGCTTTCTTTCCTTCCTTCTTGTATCGAGAAGCATTGCACACTAGACAGTTGGGTTTTTCCGCGTGCCCCCCCGATAAATGATGCAATCATTGATGCAGGTGTGGTACCTAATGTGCGACAAATCGTCAGGGCAAACGATTTTCTTAGCCTCCTCGACACTAGCAGGACACGGGTTCCCCGCGGGAAGAACTTTATTATGTAGATACTTCAATTGCTCATTAAGGCTCTTGTCTGTCCATTTGTTTTTGGCCTTCATCTTTAGAAGTTCGAGCGTGAAACTCAAGAGGGTCACCTCGGGATCGCAACCGTCATACAATGGAGTCTTCGAGTCTACTTTAAGTTGCGCCAGGTTGGCCTCCTCTCTAGAAGCAGCTCTCTCGCTAATCGTACTCTTGCAAAGGAGGTCTCAAACAAGAGGGTCCAACACGACTGCACTTAGTAGCATCGAAGACTACGGCGTGACCGCCGCCTCTACTCCGCCATGTACGGACTCTTCTTCGCCATGTATGGAATCTTCTCTGCCGCTAACATGTCCGCAGTCTTGCCCGCCGCCATGTCAGGGGCCATCGTCTTCGTGTCGATCGATCATCTCTTCGTCTAGGCCCATGTCATTATTACCTACCATGTGGACATCCTCATCATCACCTTCACTTATCCACCGAGTATAGCCATCGACGAAATTATTCATCATCATGTGCGGTTTCAAACTGCCACGATAAAAACGATCCAAAAGGACTCCTTTGCATCTTTTACACGGATATCAAAACCTAGTCCGATTA
Organism: Secale cereale; assembly: GCA_902687465.1. Taxonomy (NCBI): domain Eukaryota; kingdom Viridiplantae; phylum Streptophyta; class Magnoliopsida; order Poales; family Poaceae; genus Secale; species Secale cereale. The sequence continues at coordinate 393,092,370 of LR738711.1, read as the reverse complement.
TGTCACACCCTGATTTTCATGCCACAACACTTAAGCTGATGTGGTTTGACAAAAACTTTTGAGTATTTTGAACTTTGCTTGATTTGATCTTTGTTTGCTTTTTTTACAAGTTCTCTAAAAATCAAATAAAACCTCCAACCATTATACTCCTTCTCCTTGATCAAAAACTTTGCCCAATGATCATGCCATGTGTATAGAACAAAATAGTATTTTCTTGCAAAAATAATTTGGCACAAAAGTATTTTTCTAAATAAGGTTTTCCAAAACCCCGTGAATCGAGACTTGAACTTCAAGTACTTAATCAAGGGTGTTAAAAACCTTTCAATAATTATATTTGACTCCTATTATATATAGGACTCCCCAGAACCACAAAAATATTACTTTCAAAGTTATTTCCGTATTTTATTTAATTTTTTTCTTTAGGCCAGAAATGGTCTTTAATAGGTTAAAATTATTTAATTGTTTCAAAAATATTTGATTAAATTTAAGGAAGCTCAGTGGACATATATTATGCATATACAAGAGTTTCAACACATGGTCATGTTCAAAATATTGGTCAAATCCAGCACAAACACTTTCTGGGTATTTCAAGCTTTTGAAATATCTGCAAAGGAAATATTCTATGTAAATTCCAATAAAATTATAGCATGTCACAAATGCCCTATTTGGTGATCTTGCCAAGTCTCATGTCTTGGAGAACAAGATAACATCACCAAAACCCCTCAAAACTTTTTTGTCCATTTTGAAGTTTGAGATACTTTACATTGCCAAACATGTCCAAATGCTCTAAAACAAGGTGCACAAGCTCAAATGGTCTAATTATGCATCTAGACCAAATGGCACAAGTTGAAGAGAAGGATATCTTGGTCAAAGTGCCCCAAAAGCCTCTTTGTCCATAACCAAATTTGAACAACTCTACATTGCCAACTGTCTCTTCTTGATCTCAAAATTTGTGGACATGCTCAACTCTCCAAATGATACCACTAAACTAAGTGGTGCATAAAGGAGAAAAGATTGGCATGACTAAATCTTGGAAAATCCATTTCTATTGATTTCTAGGGTTTACCAAAGTTACATTGGCAACTTTCTTCAAATGAGCTCAAAATTGGTGGCCAACCTCAATTCTATATGAAATTTGATCCTGTTAATTATCATGTCAATTAGAATTCATTTGCTTGCCCAAATCACCATCAAACACCTTGTGGCATTTTGCCAAAAGCATCATTTTGACCCTTTTCACTATTCTCCTTTACTTCAATTTTTTTTACTACAAACCCTCCTAACCCTCTTCTACCCCTAGTAGCTTCCACTCATCCATGGATCAATAATGGAGGGGTGAAAACCCCCATTTACCTCTCTGGACAGCCATGGCATCATATCTCCCCCCATCTAGTTTACTTTCCTACCTCTCCCTTAGTACCAAAGCTACCCCAGGGCATCTCTATAATCACTAGAAGCTAGTAGACAAGGTGGGACACGCCCAGAGCACGTGGTATTGCCATGGAATTCAAGAGTGGCGCTCTAGAGCATGCTATAGTGCCCAACCGCCCTGTAGCCTCTCCCCATCCCGATGCCCAGACCACCTAGGGTCTCCCCCTCGTGTCTCCCAAGGTCGCCTCGTTGTCCGAGCCACGACAAGATGCCGGACCCATCCTGAACCTCTCTCCTCACCACTCCATGAGATCACCCGAGTACGTCCAAGGACACTGCCCACAATGCACCGGGGCCACACACATTTAAGCACCTCCGACTCTCCCTCTCACCTCGGTTGGAACCCCCTCTCTCCCGTGCACCTCCACGACAACCTCCCTCTCTCTCTCATGCACTCCACCCACCTCCATGACTAGAGCAATGTAGTCGGCCTCCTCCATGGTCGCCCTAACCGTAGCCCTACAACGCTCCCCCGCGCGAGCGGAGTAGTCAAGAGGGTGCGACACTCCACCCTGACTGCTCCGGTGGCCGGAGCGCCACCGGGGACGGTCTGTACCGCTGGGGTGAGCATCGGCCCGCGTGCGGCCAAGCCCTCCTCTGTCCCGCGTCGAGCAGATGAAGACGACCACGAGCGACGGGGAGGACCTGTAGGTGGGCCCCGCCCGTCAGTGGTCCAGACTCCGGGCCCGCATAAGAGGTGGAGACGGAATCACCCATTTCCATGCCCCTGCTGGGAAGGCGCATACTGCACGGGATCCATCAACGTCACCCCCTCCTCCCGCGCAGCTGGGCGACTGGGCTAGGCCCAGTGCGCTTCGGCGCTAAGCCTCGCCCAGGGCGCGCTGCTGCCACCCCAAATCCGACCCGTTTAGGTGAAAATATTTTATTTTTATTTTTCTTTAAAGTTGTAAAATCTCCCAAATATTCATTCCAAGTCCAAATTTGATGATCCAAATTCCTAGGGAGTTCTAAAATCATGCTCTATATCATAGGGTACCTAGAAGATTTCTCCAAAAACTTTTCTTCACACACATTTAAATAAACCATGTATTTCCTTTTCTGTGCAAAACTTTGGAAAATCACGGAGGGCTCAAATTCGATTCAAATGCAATGATTCAAATTTCTAGATGCATATGACTTCATAACTTAGTTTATGAACATTTTTAGTTATGCTTTCTGTGCAACACCAATTATTGGTCCATTTCCCCATGTATAGCCAACTTGCAAATTCCTAGGAAATTCATTTTAACTCCAAATCCAATGAAACCAACTCCTAGATGCTTCAAAAATCAAGCTTTGTTAAATGGGTGCCTTTGCTCATTTTTCAAAATAATTCTTCTGTACACTTCCTGCAAATCCATAAATCCCTTGATCCCATCATATTGAAATGTTCAAAAGTATCCATTGGTCAAATCCAAATGAAACCACTTTCGTCATTTCTCATATGACCAAAGGTATCATAGAAAAGTCCAACTCACATTTTAGATCACTTTTATTTTTGCCTTGTTGTGTTGCTTATTATGATTGTTTCCGACGTTAGTTGACGAAGTAGACGGAATACTTGGAGAAGGACCAGAAGATTTGAAGACTCTGATGAACCAGGCAAGCAGCCCCTTGACCATGTCTATGGAACCCTTTTTATGCATGTCATATAGCACTTTATTATTGTTGCATCAAAATCTTGATGAAATGGTAACCACTTTGGTGGGTTGCCTTCGTTACTTCCTTGTTGACACTTGTATTGTGCATGACCCAACCTTCCTATGAGGGTTATGCAAGTGTGTGTAGATAGGATGCCAAAGTAGTTGCTACGCAAAAAGGGACGGGTATATATACATGGTGGTAAAGTCAAAAATATTTTTAAAAGACTTTTTGAAAACCCCGTCGGGTGCCACTAATGCCCGAGGGAGATGTTGAGCTAAGTAACCACTTGATGACGAAGTGGTGTACTGAGGCAAGTGAGTGTGTTGTTTTCGAAAATGGATTGGTTTAAGTTGCGACCATTACTCTAACCTTACATGTACAACCACTCTACCCCTTATGGGACGGGGCATTATTAATTACCTAGTCGGATGCTGGCATGGTGCCCACATTACTAATGATGTGGGTGACGTAGTTCACTCTTGGGAGGGGGTCGTGCTTGGATAGGCAGCCATGACTGTGTTTATAGGGCACCGGACACACCGTTGGTCCCATCGTGCATGTGGAATAATGAAAAGGGCGGAGTCCCAAGATCTTTATACTTATACACGAGGACCTTGTACCAATGAGTGGAATCTATGTTAGTGTCGCCTAGGGAAAGATAGTGATCGGGTGCTTCCCCCAAGTACTTGAGGCACTATGGGATCGTGGATGACACGAAAGATTCCCGGATCTTGTGGGTAAAGCATGCAACCTCCACAGAGTGTAAAACTATTCGAATAGCCATGTCCACGGTAAAGGGACAGTTGGGTAACCGCTCTTCGGCTACGTCCATTTTTTTTCAAAACCTCGTGTGTGTCTGAGGCAAAACAATACAGTATGGTGATATTATTGATATGACTCATCAAGGAGTCATGATGAGCTTGAGCATGAGTTGATCATAACCCCTTTCACAATGTTGATGTATGTAACCTCCTAATACTTGTTGCGGACGCATTCATATCCTTGATTAATGTTGATCATACTTGCATGAGAAAAACTAGCTTTCCGCAAAAATACCAATTTAGCAGTAGTGCCTTGCATAATTATTCTGTTATCACGCTTGGGTTGCTTGTGAGTACATTCAAAGTACTCATTTGCTTGCCACTGGTTATTTTATTGGCCAGGCATGAAAGAACAAGATATAATGAAGAGTACCTTGGAGATGAACATGCGAGCTAGGAGGCTTCCCAATCAGAATGCCTGTAGGGTTAAGGCAGATGGCATAGGTCCAAGTTGTCATTGAAGATTCCCGCTGCAATGAAATACTCAAGACTTGACCATATGATCCTACTTGTGTGATACAATATGTATGGATGTAAGACTCTTGTTATTCAGCTTATGTGTGTTCAGTGAGCATTGATCTCTGGGATCACTGTACACATGCATTCAATGATCATGACTTATGAGTCGGGGTCCCTAGAAAGCTGGTATCAGTGCCATCCTGACTGTAGGAAGCCTTAGTTAGCATGGTCGTTAGTTATGGTAAAATACTTTCAAAACTATTACTAATTTCCAAAACTATCTATACTTTTCTTCCCTTCTGAAGTTTTTGAAAACTAAGATATATTTTCCTTATCGACCTCTTCCCCTTCAAAACTTTTGTAATGGTCGCTAGCACCCTCATGCCCCTAACCACTGGATTCCTTGTAATCCTCGTGGATGACGTAGAAGGAAGATACCTTGCCAAGCATTCACCCACATCTTCTGAACACAAGTTTGACGACACCACGACAAGACAAGACCAACAGGACAGACCATCTCGAGGAATGAGGACATGAAGACCAAGAAGTTGGTGACACCCTTGACACTGCCTCAGGATGATGCAACCTTGTCCTACAATGGTAAGGGTGTAAGATATGCAAGGTCATGATATACATCGCTAATAGAGCAACCCTATCCTTACCATTGTGGTATCGGCAACCACCGGTGGATGAGAACCTCGCCATTTGGTCCGCCTCTCCATAGTGAGCAGGAAAATTGTTCTCTTCGGCCCCCAATCTTGGTGTCGATGTTGTCATCAACGTAACCGACAGGATGGACCTCTACTATGCCTTGTTAATGGCAGCGTGCTGCTTGTTTTTATCTGTTTTTTTATATCAGTCGCCATTTTCCCTAGGCAACAAGTACGCGACTATATCACCTTCCTTATCTTAATGCCTGTGTTTAGCTCTTTTAGCATTTGTTTGTTTACACTTGCACTATAGAACCCCCTTTAGGCACCCCCTCTATCATACTTTTCCCTCTCGTCTCTCTCCTCAACTGAACACCAGCAAGACAAGATGCACAAAGGATTCCGCCTCGGTAACTAACTAGCAATGAAGACTTTTGCTACAGTGATTTGTCCATTTTTCATCATGCTTTTATGTTGATATTTATGGCATTATGGGCTGTTACTACACATTATATCACAATACTTACGCCTTTTCTCTCTTATTTTACAAGGTTTACATAAAGAGGGGGAATGCTGGCAGCTAGAATTCTGGACTAGAAAAGGAGGAAATCTGAGATACCTATTCTGCACAACTCCAAAAGTCCTGGAGCTTCATGGAGAATATTTCTGGAATATATAAATAATATTAGGCGAAAGAAGCACCAAACGGGGGCCACCACCCAGCCACAAGGGTGGGGGGAGCGCTCTACCCCCTAGGGGCGCCCCCTACCTTGTGGGCCACCTAGCAGGCCTCCGACTCCCATCTTATCCTATATCAATGTGTTTTGACCTGGAAAAAATCATAAGGAGGTTTTTGGGACGAAGCGCCTCCGTCTCGAGGCGGAACCGAGGCGAAACCAATCTAGAGCTCCGGTAGGGATGTTCTGCCAGTGATACTTTCCTCCGAGAGGAAAAAATCAAAGCGATCGTCATCACCAACGATCCTCTCATCAAGAGGGGGTCAATCTTCATCAACATCTTCACCAACACCATCTCCTCTCAAACCCTATTTCATCTCTTGTATCTGATCTTTGTCTCAAAACCTCAGATTGGTACCCGTGGGTTGCTATTAGTGTTGATTACTCCTTGTAGTTGATGCTAGTTGGTCTATTTGGTGGAAGATCATATGTTCAGATCCTTATACTATTCAATATGCCTCTGATCATGAACATGAACATGCTTTGTGAGTAGATACGTTTGTTCATGAGGACATGGGAGACGTCTTGTTATAAGTAATCATGTGAATTTGGTATTCGTTCGATATTTTGATGAGATGTATGTTGTCTTTCCTCTAGTGGTGTTATGTGAACGTTGACTACATGACACTTCACCATTATTTGGGCCTAGGGGAAGGCATTTGAAAGTAAAAAGTAGATGATGGGTTGCTAGAGTGACAGAAGCTTAAACCTTAGTTTATGCGTTGCTTCGTAAGGGGCTGATTTGGATCCCTATCTTTCATGCTATGGTTGGATTTATCATAATACTTCTTTCGTAGTTGCGGATGCTTCCGAGAGTGGTTAATCGTAAGTGGGAGGCTTGTCCAAGGAAGGACAACACCCAAGCACCGGTCCACCCACATATCAAATTATCAAAGTACCGAACCCGAATCATATGAGCATGATGAAAGCTAGCTTGACAGTAATTCCCATGTGTCCTCGGGAGCACTTTGCTTTATGTAAGAGACAGTCCATGCTTGTACTTTGATACAAAAAGGATTGGGCCACCTTGCTGTACCTTGTTTACTTTTGTTACTTGTTACCCGTTACGAATCATACTATCACAAAACTATCTGTTACCAACAATTTTAGTGCTTGCAGAAAAAACCTTGCCGAAAACCGCTTGTCATTTCCTTCTGCTCCTCGTTGGGTTTGACACTCTTACTAATTGAAAGGACTATGATAGATCCCCTACACTTGTGGGTCATCAAGTCTCTTTTCTGGCACCGTTGCCAGGGAGTGAAGCGCCTTTAGTAAGTGGAATTTGGTAAGGAAGTATTTATATAGTGTGCTGAAATTTACTGTCACTTGTTACTATGGAACATAATCCTTTGAGAGGTTTGTTAGGGGTATCTTCACCCCGAGCAGAGGAGCAAAGAGTTGCCCCTCAACCCATTAAGCCCTCTCAAAATATTTACTTTGAAATTCGTTTGGATATGGTAGAGAAACTGCTAGCTAATCCTTATGCATGAGACGGAACATTGCATCCCGATTTACACCTAATCTATGTGGACGGAGTTTTATGGATTATTTAAGCTTGCAGGTATACCAGAGGATTTTGTCAAGAAGAAGGTCTTCCCTTTATCTTTGAAGGGAGTGGCATTGACATGGTATAGGCTATGTGATGATATTGGATCATGGAACCACAACCGATTGAAATTGGAATTTCATCAGAAGTTTTATCCTACACATCTAGCTCATCATGATCGGAACTATATATATAATTTTTGGCCTCATGAAGGACAAAGTATCGCCCAAGCTTGGGGAAGGCTTAAGTCAATCTTATATCCATGCCCCAATCATGAGCTCTCAAGAAAAAACATTATTCAAATTTTTATGCTCGGCTTTCTCATAATAACCGAATCATGCTCGATACTTCTTGTGCTGGCTCTTATATGAATAAGACTATTGAATTCAAATGGGATTTATTGGAAAGAATTAAACAAAACTCTGAAGATTGGGATGTCGACAAAGGTAATGAGTCAGGTATAAGCCTTAAGTTTGATTGTGTTAAATCTTTTATGGATACCGATGCTTTTCATGAATTTAGCACTAAATATGAACTTGACTATGAGATAGTAGCTTCTTTCTTTGAATCATTTGCTACTCATGTTGATCTCCCTAAGGATAATTGGTTTAAATATCATCCTCCCATTGTAGTTAAAGTAGTTTAACCAATTAAATTTGAAGAAGAGACTATCACTTATAATATTGATCATGTTATTCCTACTACTTATATTGAGAAACCACCTTTTCCTCTTAGAATAAAGGATCATGCTAAAGCTTCAACTATGGTTAATAAAAGTAATATTAGAGCACCTAGAACACCTGAACAAATCAAAGTTGAACCTAATATTGCTATGATTAAAGATCTCTTTGCTGATAATGTTGATGCGCATGTTATTTCTTTCTATGAGGAAGCTGCTACAATTGCCAAACCCGATACTGAAGATAAATATAGACCTATTGTTGGCATGCTTGTTGTTTTTGTAAAAATAGGAGATCATTGTTATCATGGGTGCCAGTGTGAGTGCAATTCCTTTTACTTTATACGAGGAATTATAAATGAAATTGCACCTGCTTAGTTAGAAGAAATTGATGTTACTATTAAGCTTGCTAATAGAGATTCTATATCACCAATTGGGATTGTTAGAGATGTTGAAGTCTTGTGTGGGAAAATAAAATATCCTACTGATTTTCTTGTTCTTCGCTCCCCACAAGATGACTTTTGTTCCAGTATATTTGGTAGACCGTTCTTGAATACTGTTAGTGCTAGAATAGATTGCGAGAAAGACATTATTACTGTCAGTTTAGGGGATATATCTCATGATTTTAATTTCTCTAAATTTCGTATACAACCTCGTGATAAAGAATTGCCTAGTAATGATGAAATTATTGGTCTTGCTTCTATTGCTATGCCTCCTACCGAACCTCTAGAGCAGTATTTGCTAGAACATGAGAATGATATGTTTATGAATGAAAGAAGGGAAATCGATGAAATATTCTTTAAACAAGGACCTATTCTAAAAAACAATTTGCCTTTTGAAATCATAGGGGATCCTCCTCCACCTAAGGGTGATCCCATTTTTGAGCTGAAACCTTTGCCTGATACTTTTAAATATGCTTATACCTAGATGAAAAGAAGATATATCCTGTTATTATTAGTGCTAACCTTTCGAAACATGAAGAAACGAGACTATTAAAACCTCTGAAGAAACACCATGCTGCTATTGGATATACTCTTGATGATCTTAAGGGAATTAGTCCCACATTATGCCAACACAAAATTAAGTTGGAACGAGATACTAAACCAGTTGTTGACCACCAACATCGATTAAATCATAGGATGAAGGAAGTGTTAATAAATGAAATACTAAAGCTTCTAGAGGCAGGTATTATCAATCCTATTGCTGATAGTCAGTGGGTAAGTCCTATTCATTGTGTCCCCAAGAAGGGAGGCATTACTATTGTTCCTAATGATAAAGATGAATTGATCCCACAAAGAATTGTTACAGGTTATAGAATGGTAAGAGATTTTCCTAAATTGAATAAAGCTACTAAGAAAGATCATTACCCTCTACCTTTTATTTATTAAATGCTAGAAAGGCTATCCAAACATACACATTTCTGCTTTCTAGATGGTTATTCTGGTTTTTCTCAAATACATGTGTCAAAAGAGGATTGATAAAAGACCACTTTTACTTGCCCTTTCGGTACTTTTGCTTATAGACGTACACATATTGGTATATGCAATGCACCTACTACCGTTCAACGATGTATGATGGCTATATTCTATGACTTTTGTGAAAATATTGTTGAGGTTTTCATGGATGATTTCTCCGTTTACGGAACTTCTTTTGATGATTGCTTAAGCAACCTTGATCGAGTTTTGCAGAGATGCGAAGAAACTAATCTTGTCTTGAATTGGGAGAAGTCCCACTTTATAGTTAATGAAGGCATTGTTTTGGGGCATAAGATTTCTGAAAGAGTTATTGAAGTTGATAAAGCTAAAGTGGATGCTACTGAAAAAACGCCGTGTCCTAAAGATGTCAAAGGTATTAGAAGTTTTCTTGGTCATGCTGGTTTCTATAGGAGATATATTAAAGACTTCTCTAAAATTTCTAGGCCTCTCACTAATCTCTTGCAAAAAGACGTTCCTTTTGTTTTGATGATGATTGTGTAGAAGCATTTGAAATACTTAAGAAAGCCTTGATTTATGCACCTATTGTTCAACCACCTGATTGGAATTTACCCTTTGAAATTATGTGTGATGCGAGTGATTATGATGTTGGTGTTGTTCTAGGACAAAGAGTTGATAAGAAATTGAATGTTATTCATTATGCTAGTAAAACTCTAGATAGTGCCCAGAGAAATTATGCTACTACTGAAAAAGAATTCTTTGCAGTTGTTTTTGCATGTGATAAGTTCAGATCCTATATTGTTTATTCTAAAGTAACTGTTCATCTCTATCATGCTACTATTAAATATCTTATGGAAAAGAATGATGCTAAACCTAGAATTATTAGATGGGTTCTCTTGCTACAAGAATATGACTTGTATATTATCGATAGAAAGGGAGGTGAGAACCCCGTTGCAGATAACTTGTCTAGGCTAGAAAATATTCTTGATCACCCACTACCTATTGATGATAGCTTTCCTAATGAACAATTAACTGTCATAAATACTTCTCGTACTGCTCCATGGTATGCTGATTATGCTAATTATATTTTTTCTAAATTTATACCACCTAGCTTCACATACCAACAAACGAAAAAATGTATGATTTAAGACATTACTTTTGGGATGACCCACACCTTTATAAAGAAGGAGTAGATGGTGTTATTAGACGCTGTGTACCTGAGCATGAACTGGAACAGATCCTATGCAAGTGTCACTCCGAGGCCTATGGAGGACACCATGCTGGAGATAGAACTGCACATAAGGTATTGCAATCCGGTTTTTATTGGCCTACTCTCTTCAAAGATGCCCGTAAGTTTGTCTTGTCTTGCGATGAATGTCAGAGAATAGGTAATATTAGTAGATGTTAGGAAATGCCTATGAATTATTTACTTGTTATTGAACCATTTGATGTTTGGGGTTTTGATTATATGGGACCTTTTCTTCCTCTAACGGATATACACATATTTTAGTTGCTGTTGATTACGTTACTAAGTGGGTAGAAGATATTCCAACTAGTATTGCTGATCATAATACTTCTATTAAGATGCTTAAAGAAGTTATTTTTTCGAGGTCTAGAGTCCCTAGATATTTAATTACTTATGGAGGTTCACATTTTATTCACGGTGCTTACTGTAAGATGGTTGATAAATATGATGTTAATCATAGAATTGCATCTCCATATCATCCTCAGTCTAGTGGTCAAGTAGAATTAAACAATAGAGAGATTAAATTGATCTTGCAAAAGACTGTTAATAGATCTAGGAAGAATTGGTCTAAGAAACTTGATGATGCATTATGGGCTTGTAGAAATGCTTATAAAAACCCTATGGGTATGTCTCCGTATAAAATGGTTTATGGAAAAACATGTCACTTACCTCTTGAATTAGAACATAAGGCATATTGCGCTATTAAAGAACTCAATTATGACTTGAAACTTGCCGGTGAGAAAAGGTTGTTTGACATTAGCTCACTTGATGAATGGAGAACCCAAGCCTATGAGAATGCCAGGATGTTTAAAAAAAGGGTTAAAAGATGGCATGATAAGAGGATACAAAAGCGTGAGTTTGACGTAGGTGATCATGTTTTGCTATACAATTCTCATTTAAGATTTTTTGCAGGAAAACTTCTCTCTAAATGGGAAGGACCTTACATTATCGAGGAGGTCTATCGTTCTGGTGCCATCAAAATCAACAATGCCGAAGGCACAAATCCGAAGGTGGAAAATGGTCAAAGAATCAAACACTATATCTCGGGTAGCCCCATAAATGTTGAGACCAATATAATTGACACTTTGACACAAGAGGAGTACATAAGGGACACTTTCTAGAATGTTTCAGACTCCGAAAAGGAATAGGTATGTGGTACGGTAAGTAAACCGACTCCAAAACATTCCAAATAGCATTTTCTTTCTCCGTTTTGGAATGTTTAAAAATTTAGGAAAATTAAAACTAGTCCGGAAGGGACACGGGGCATCCACAAGGGTGGAGGGCACACCCTACCCCCTAGGGGCGCCCCCTACCTTGTGGACACCGTGTGTGCCTCCCGGACTCTGTTTTCTTGCACATTACGTATTTCTGTCGGAAAAAAATCATTATATAATCTCCCGAAGGTTTTGAGCACCGTACCACGACAATATCATCTATTTTGTTTTGAGATGTTTTCTATCAGATTTGTCAAGGCTAGGCATCATGTCGTCTTCCTCCACAAACAATGCTGGCGACGATGCTTGGTTAATGAAGATAGAGCTGAAGAGAGAAGAACTTGGGAATATCAACAAGGGGGATAAGATAAAAAAGGCCACAGAGGATGAAGTTCCAGCAGCAGAAGAAGAAGATATCCTGCAACCTCACTACAATCATCTTACCCCCACTGAAATTGAAGCTTTCAAGATGATTGAAATAGCTCAGTTGCAAAACAAGTATCTAACTAGTGAAAATATTTTGTTGCAAGAGCATATTATCGCACTCAAGGGCATTATTCGTAAATTGGAGCATCTCCTGCGTTCGATGTTGGAAGACAAGCCTGCAACACCATCAACTCCTTCATCACCATCTCCGAAGAAAGAAACATAAACACATGGGTATGGGCACTTCCCTTGGAAACTTCCAAGCTTGGGGGAGGTGCCCCGGTATCATATCATCATCACACCTCTATCTTTACCGTTTTCTTAGTTTAATCCTTTTGGTTATATCTTGATCTAGTAGAATATTGTTTTAGTATGTTTTAGCTTTGAGTTTTGCTTTGATCTCTATCTATATAATCGAGTCCTCGAGTTATATAATAAAGAATAGTTTTGAGTGAGGGCTTTGCTATGTTGTTTTGATCTTAAGGGAATAAAGAAAAGAAAGGAATAAAAAGAAATAAATAAAGATCATATGTTGATCTTATGTGAAGTAATGCCTTCACATATAAAGAGTATGGAGAATAAAAGTTGTCGAGGGTTGACAAACATATTCTTGGTCATTGTTGCAATTAATAGGAAGTAATAAAGAAAGAGAGGTTTCACATATAAATATACTATCTTGGACATCTTTTGCAATTGTGAACACTCATTAAAATATGACATGCTAAAAAGTTGAAGTTGGACAAGGAAGACAACATAATGGGTTATGTCTTCTTACATCCTAAAAGAAGTTACATTGTTATAGATCCTCCAACATGCCGAGCTTGCTTTCCCTCTCATGCTAGCCAAAATTCCTTTTGCACCAAGTAGAGATACTACTTGTGCTTCCAAACATCCATTAAACTCAGTTTTGCCATGCGAGTCCACCATACCTACCTATGGATTGAGTAATATCCTTCAAGTAAGTTTTCATCGGTGCAAGCAATAAAAATTGCTCTCTAAATATGTATGATCTATTAGTGTGAGAAAAATAAGCTTTATACGAGCTTGTGATGTGGAAGAAGTAAAAGCGGCTGACACCATAATAAGGTCCATTATCACAAGTAGCAATATAAAGTGACATTCTTTTGCATTAAGATTTTGTGCATCCAACCATAAAAGTGCTTGACAACCTCTGCTTCCCTCCGCGAAGGGCCTTTCTTTTTACTTTTATTCCCTATCCTCATGAAAGAGTCATGGTGATCATCACCTTTCCTTTTTTACTTTTATTATTTTGGCTAGCATAATATGTTGGAGCTAAATCTCTCTCTCTCTCTCTCTTTCTCTCTCTCTCTCTCTCTCTATATATATATATATATATATATATATATATATATATATATATATATATATATATATATATATATATATCCATGTGGATGTAGGGAACCATGAACCATTATTGTTGACATTACCCTTGAGGTAAATCATTGGGAGGCGAAACTATAAGCCCCTATCTTTCTCTGTGTCCGGTTGAAACTTTGAACTCATTAGTATCACGTGAGTGTCAGCAATTGTGAAAGACTAAATGATAGTTGAGTATGTGAACTTGCTGAAAAGCTCTTATATTTGACTCTTTCCGATGTACGATAAATTGCAATTGCTTTAATGACTAAAATCAAGGTTGTTGGCAATCATTGAAGTTTCTGATTCATACTTTACCTTGTGATTGAATTGTTACTTTTACATATGAACCTATATGACAAAGTTATGTTGCTGTCCTAAAGATGATCATGATGTCCTCATGTCCGTATTTTATTTTTATCGACAGCTCTATCTCTAAACACGTGGACATATTTTTCGATATCAGCTTTTTGCTTGAGGACAAGAGAGGTCTAAGCTTGGGGGAGTTGATACGTCCATTTTTCATCATGCTTTTATGTTGATATTTATGGCATTATGGGATGTTACTACACATTATATCACAATACTTATGCCTTTTCTCTCTTATTTTACAAGGTTTACATAAAGAGGGGGAATGCCGGCAGCTGGAACTCTAGACTAGAAATGGAGCAAATCTGAGATACCTATTCCGCACAACACCAAAAGTCTTGAAACTTCACAAAGAATATTTCTGGAATATATAAATAATATTGGGCGAAAGAAGCACCAATGGGGGCCACCACCCAGCCACAAGGGTGGGGGGCACGCCCTACCCCCTAAGGGCGCCCCCTACCTTATGGGCCACCTGGTAGGCCACCGACTGCCATCTTGTGCTATATCAACGTGTTTTGACCTGGAAAAAATCATAAGGAGGTTTTCAGGATGGAGCGCCGCCGTCTCGAGGCGGAACCGATGCGAAACCAATCTAGAGCTCCGACAGGGCTGTTCTGCCGGTGATACTTCCCTCCGGGAGGGGGAAATCGAAGCCATAGTCATCACCAACGATCATCTCATCAAGAGGGGGTCAATCTTTATCAACATTTTCACAAGCACCATCTCCTCTCAAACCCTAGTTCGTTTCTTGTATCCGATTTTTGTCTCAAAACCTAAGATTGGTACCTGTGGGTTGCTAGTAGTGTTGATTACTCCTTGTAGTTCATGCTAGTTGGTTTATTTGGTGGAAGATCATATTTTTAGATCCTTAATGCTATTCAATACGCCTCTGATCATGTACATAAACATGCTATGTGATTAGTTACGTTTGTTCCTGGGGACATGGGAGAAGTCTTGTTATAAGTAATCATGTGAATTTGGTATTCGTTCGATATTTTGATGAGATGTATGTTGTATTTCCTCTAGTGGTGTTATGAGAATGTCGACTACATGACACTTCACCATTATTTGGGCCTATGGGAAGTCATTGGGAAGTAATAAGTAGATGATGGGTTGCTAGAGTGACAGAAGCATAATCCCTAGTTTATGCGTTGCTTCGTAAGGGGCTGATTTGGATCCCTATGTTTCATGCTATGCTTAAATTTATCTTAATACTTCTTTCGTAGTTACGGATGCTTGCAAGAGTGGTTAATCATAAGTGGGAGGCTTGTCCAAGGAAGGAAAGCACCCAAGAACCGGTCCACCCACATATCAAATTATCAAAGTACCGAACGCAAATCATATGAACATGATGAAAACTAGCTTGACAGTAATTCGCATGTGTCCTTGGGAGGACTTTGCTTTATATAAGAGAAAGTACAGGCTTGTCCTTTTCTACAAAAAGTATTGGGCCACCTTGCTGCACCTTGTTTACTTTTGTTACTTGTTACCCGTTACGAATCACACTATCACAAAACTATCTGTTACCGATAATTTCAGTGCTTGCAGAAAAACCTTGCTGAAAACTGATTGTCATTTCCTTCTGCTCCTTGTTGGGTTCGACACGCTTACTTATGGAAAGGACTACGATAGATCCCCTAAACTTGTGGGTCATCAAGACTCTTTTCTGGCGCCGTTGCCGGGGAGTGAAGCGCCTTTGGAAAGTGGAATTTGGTAAGGAAACATTTACATAGTGTGTTGAAATTTACTATCACATATACTATGGAACATAATACTTTGAGAGGTTTGTTCGGGGTATCTTCACCCCGAGAAGAGGAGAAAAGAGTTTCCCCTCAAACCACTGAACCCTCTGAAAATATTTACTTTGAAATTCCTTTGGGTATGGTAGAGAAACTGCTAGCTAATCCTTATGCAGGAGACGAAACATTGCATCCCGATTTACACCTAATCTATGTGGATGAAGTTTGTGGATTATTTAAGCTTGCAGGTATACCAGAGGATTTTTTCAAGAATAAGGTCTTCCCTTTATCTTTGAAATGAGAGGCATTGACATGGTATAGGCTATATGATGATATTGGATCATGGAACTACAACTGATTGAAATTGGAATTTCATCAGAAGTTTTATCCTATGCATCTAGTTCATCGTGATCGGAACTATATATATAATTTTTGGCCTAGTGAAGGGGAAAGTATCGCTCAATCTTGGGGGAGGCTTAAGTCAATGATATATTTTTGCCCCAATCATGAGCTCTCAAGAAAAAATATTATTCAATTTTTTATGCTCGGCTTTCTCCTAATAACCGAACCATGCTCGATACTTCTTGTGCTGGCTCTTATATGAATAAGACTATTGAATTCAAATGGGATTTATTGGAAAGAATTAAACAGAACTCTGAAGATTGGGATCTCGACAAAGGTAATGAGTCAGGTATAAGCCTTAAGTTTGATTGTGTTAAATCTTCTATGTATATCGATGCTTTTCATGAATTTAGCACTAAATATGGACTTGACCCTGAGATAGTAGTTTCTTTCTGTGAATCATTTGCTACTCATGTTGATCACCCTAAGGATAAGTGGTTTAAATATCATCCTCCCATTGAATTTAAAGTAGTTGAACCAATTAAAGTTGTAGAAGAGACTATCACTTACAATGTTGATCCTGTTATTCCTACTGCTTATATTGGGAAACCACATTTTCCTGTTAGAATAAAGGATCATGCTAAAGCTTCAACTATGGTTAATAAAAGTAATATTAGAGCACCTAGAGCACCTGAACAAATCAAAGTTGAACCTAATATTTCTATGATTAAAGATCTCTTGGCTGATAATGTTGATGCGCATGTTATTTATTTCTATGAGGAACCTGCTAGAATTGCCAAACCCGATACTAAAGATAAACATAGACCTATTGTTGGCATGCCTCTTGTTTTTGTTAAAATATGAGATCATTGTTATCATGGTTTATGTGATGTGGGAGCCAGTGTGAGTGCAATTCCTTTTACTTTATATGAAGAAATTGCACCTGCTGAGTTAGAAGAAACTAATGTTACTATTAAGCTTGCTAATAGAGATTCTATATCACCAATTGGGATTGTTAGAGATGTTGAAGTCTTGTGTGGGAAAATAAAATATCCTACTGATTTTCTTGTTCTTGGCTCACCACAAGATGACTTTTGTCCCATTATATTTGGTGGACCCTTCTAGAATACTGTTAATGCTAGAATAGATTGCGACAAACACATTATTACTGTTGGTTTAGGGGATATGTTTCATGATTTTAATTTCTCTAAATTTTGTAGAAAACCTCATGATAAAGAATTGCCTAGTAAGGATGAAATTATTGGTCTTGCTTCTATTGCTATGCCTCCTACTAAACCTCTAGAGCAGTATTTGCTAGAACATGAGAATGATATGTTTATGAATGAAAGAAGGGAAATATACGAAATATTCTTTAAACAAGGACCTATTCTGAAAAACAATTTGCCTTTTGAAATCCTAGGGGATCCTCCTCCACCTAAGGGTGATCCCGTTTTTTAGCTTAAACATTTGCCTGATACTTTGAAATATGCTTATCTAGATGAAAAGAAGATATGTCCTCTTATTATTAGTGCTAACCTTTGAGAACATGAAGAAAAGAGACTATTGAAAACTCTGAAGAAGCACTTTGCTGCTATTGGATATACTCTTGATGATCTTAAGGGCATTAGTCCCAATTTATGCCAACACAAAATTAAGTTGGAACGAGATACTAAACCAGTTGTTGACAACCAAGGTCAATTAAATCCTAGGATGAAGGAAGTGGTAAGAAATAAAATACTAAAGCTTCTGGAGACAGGTATTATCTATGCTTCACATGTGAACGGAGAACTTGAACAAGTTGGTTGTCATCTTTATTTTGGCGACATACTTGTCTAACCAAAGACGGAAGAAGAGTCATTCAACTGGTTAGGGAACATTTGAAGACCACCATGCCAAGGAGGAAGAACTATACGTACTACCATCGTCCATAAGTAAACTTCCGCATCGAAGACCATGTGTATGTGGAAGCCACTCCTTTCAAAGGACCCAAGCATTTCCATGTCAAAGGAAGACCCACATCAAGATTTGTCGGCCCTGTCCAAGATCACTGCAAGGCGAAGGTAGACGTCTACCAGCTGGAGTTACCACCTGAGTTATCCAATATGCACAACATTTTCCACGTGACCTAACTCCGGAAGTGTTTCCAACTTCCTAACTAGCCCGATCACTAACAAGGACATTGATCACCGAGCCATCGACCCCCAGCCGATCAGACCTACAGCGAGAGACTCATTTGCAACCTGGATTAAGTAGGACGATATAAATAAGCTACACCATCAAGTACTTCAAGGTTTAATGGAGCACCACTCGGAAGCAGAAGTAGTATGAGGACATGAAGACTACCCCAGATCCAAGTTTCTGTATTCCTTTCTGCGCCTAGTTTGGCAATCTCGGGGATGATATTCTTGTAAGGGGGTAGTCCTGTCACACCCTGATTTTCATGCCACAACTCTTAAGTTGATCTTGTTTGACAAAAACTTTTTAGTGTTTTGAACTTTTCTTAATTTGATCTTTGTTTGCTTTTTTGCAAGTGCTCTAAAAAACAAATAAATCCCCCAACCTTATACTCCTTCTCCTTGATCCAAAACTTTGCCCAATGATCATGCCATGTGAATAGAACAGAATAGTATTTTCTTGATTTTTTTTGGGAAAAAAGTATTTTTCTAAATTAGGCTTTCCAAAACCCCGTGAATCGAGACTTGAACTGCAAGTACTTAATTAAGGGTGTGAACAATCTTTCAAAAATTATATTTGACTCCTATTAGATATAGGACTCCCGAAAACCACAAAACAATTACTTTCAAAGTTATTTCCCTATTTTATTTACATGCTTTTTCTTTAGGCCAGAAACGGTCTTTAATAGGTTAAAATTATTTTAATGTTTCAAAAATATTTGATAAAATTTAGGGAAGCTCAGTGGACATATATTGTCCATATATAAGAGTTTCAACACATGGTCATGTTCAAAATATTGGTCAAATCCATCAAAAACACTTTCTGGACATTTCAAGCTTTTGAAATATCTACAAAGGAAATATTCTCTGTAAATTCCAAGAAAATTCTAGCATGTCACAAATGCCCTATTTGGTGATCTTGCCAAGTCTCATGTCTCGGGGAATAAGATAAGATCACCAAAACCCCTCAAAACTATTTCTGTCCATTTTGAAGTTTGATAAACTTTACATTGCCAAACATGTATAAATGCTCTCGAACTTGGTGCACATTCTCAAGTGGTATAATTATGCATCTAGACCAAATGACACAAGTGGAGAGAAGGATATCCTGGTCAAAGTGCACCAAAACACTCTTTGTCCAGAACCAAATTTGAACAACTCTACATTGCCAACTATCTCTTCTTGATCTCAAATTTTGTGGACATGCTCAAATCTCCAAATGATGACACTAAACCAAGTGGTGCATCAATGATAAAAGATTTGCATGACAAAATCTTGGAAAATCCATTTCAGTTGATTTCTAGGGGTTGCCAAAGTTACACTGGCAACTTTCTTCAAATGAGCTCAAAATTGGTGGTCAACCTGAATTCTATATGAAATTTGATCCTGTTAATTATCATGTCAATTGGAATTCATTTTCATGCCCAAATCACCATCAAACACCTTGTGGCATTTTGCCAAAAGCATCATTTTGACCCTTTCACTGTTCTCCTTTACTTCAATTTTGTTACTACAGACCCTCCTAACCCTCTTCTACCCCAGTAGTTTCCACTCATCCATGCATCCATAATGGAGGGGTGAAACCCCCCATTTACCTCTCTGGACAGCCATGGCAGCATCTTCCCCCCTTCTAGTTTACTTTCCTACCTCTCCCTTAGTGACAAAGCTACCCTAGGGCATCTCCATAAGCACCAGAAGCAAGTAGATAATGTGGGACACGCCCAGAGCGCGTGGGCTTGCCATGGCACGCACGAATGGCGCTCTAGATCATGCTACAGTGCCCAGCCGCACAGTAGCCACTCCCCATCCCGATGCCCCGACCACCTAGGGTCTCCCCTCGTGTCCCCCGGGGCCGCCTTGGCGTTCGGGACACAACAAGATGCCGCCCCCTCCTGAACCTCTCTACTCACCCCTCCACAAGGTCACCCAAGCGCGTCCGTGGACACTGCCCACGATGCACCGTGGCCACACCCATTTAAGCACCTCCGACTCTCCCTGTCGCCTCGGTTGGAACCCCCTCTCTCCCGTGCACCTCCACAACAACCTCACTCTCCCTCCCATGCCCTCCACCCACCTCCATGACTGGAGCCATGTCATCGACCTCCTCTACGGACTCCCGAACCATTACCGCTACAATGCTACCCGACGCGAGCGAATATTCGAGAGGGTGCGGCCCTCCACCCTGTTCGCTCCGGTGGCCGGAGCATCGCCGGGGGGGGGGGGGGGGG
>LR738711.1:392986010-393071678 GCA_902687465.1 Secale cereale | reverse complement strand
GTTGTACCGCCGGGGCGAGTGCTGGCCCACATGCGGCCAAGCCCTCCTCTGTCCCACATCGAGCGGATGAAGACGACCACGAGTGACGGGGAGGACCCATAGGTGGGCCCCTCCCGTCAGTGGTCCAGTCTCCGGGCCCGCGCAATAAGGGGAGACAGACTCACTTGTTTTCGTGTCCCTCCTGGGAAGGCACATACTGCGGGGGCTCCATCAACATCACCCTCCCCCTCCCGCACGACTGGGCTACTGGGCCACCCCTAATCCAACCCATTTAGGTGAATATCTTTTCTTTCTATTTTTCTTTAAAGTTGTAAAATCTCCCAAATATTCATTCCAAGTCCAAATTTTATGATCCAAATTTCTAGAGACATCTAAAATCACGCTCTATCTCATAGGGTACCATGAACATTTCTCGAGAAAACTTTTCTTCACACATATTTAAATAAGCCCTGTATTTCCTTTTCTGTGCCAAACTTTTGAAAATCATAGAGGGCTCAAATTTGATCCAAATGCAATTATTCAAATGTATAGATGCATATGAGTTCATAGCTTAGTTTATGAACATGTTTCCTTATGCTTTTTGTGCAACACCAAATATTGGTCCATTACCCCATGTATAGCCAACTTTGCATATTCCTAGGAAATTCATTTGTACTCCAAATTCAGTGAAACCAACTCATAGATGCTTACAAAATGAAGCTTTATTAAATTAGTGCCTTTTCTCATTTTTCAAAATAATTCGTGTGTACACTTCTTGCAAATCCATAAATCCCTTGATCCCTTCATATTGAAATGTTCAAAAGTATCCATTGATCAAACCCCAATGAAACCACTTTGGTCATTTCTCATATGACCAAAGGTATCCTAGAAAAGTCCAACTCACATTTTAAGAGCACTTCTATTTTTGCCTTGTTGTGTTGCTTATTGTGATTGTTTCCGACGTTAGTTGATGAAGTAGACGAAGTACTTGGAGAAGGACCAGAAGATTTGAAGACTCTGATGAACCAGGCAAGCAACCCCTTGACCATGTCTATGGAACCCTTTTTATGCATGACATATAGCACTTTAATATTGTTGCATCGAAATCTTGATGAAATGGTAACCACTTTGGTGGGTTGCCTTTGTTACTTCCTTGTTGATACTTGCATTGTGCATGACCCTACCTTCATATGAGGGTTATGTGGGTGGGAGTAGATAGGATGCCAAAGTAGTTGCTACGCAAAAATGGACGGGTATATACATGGTGATAAAGTCAAAAATATTTTTAAAAGACTTTTCGAAAACCCCATCGGGTGCCACTAATGCCCGAGGGAGATGTTGAGCTCAGTAACCACTTGATGATGAAGTGGTGTACCGAGGCAAGTGAGTGTGTTGTGTTCGAAAACGGATTTGTTTAAGTTGCGACCCTTACTCCAACCTTACATGTACAGCTACTCTATCCCTTATGGGACGAGGCATTATTAATTACCTAGTCCGATGCTGGCATGGTGCCCA
This sequence comes from Secale cereale, assembly GCA_902687465.1. Taxonomy (NCBI): domain Eukaryota; kingdom Viridiplantae; phylum Streptophyta; class Magnoliopsida; order Poales; family Poaceae; genus Secale; species Secale cereale. The sequence goes on along the minus strand of LR738711.1, from coordinate 393,070,184 downwards.
CATTACTAGTGACGGGGAGACGTAGTTCACTCTCGAGATGGGGCCGTGCTTGGATAGGCGGCCATGACTGTGTTTACAGGGTACCAGACACACCGTTGGTCCCTTCGTGTATGTGTGATAATGAAAAGGGCAGAGTCCCAAGATCTTTATGCTTATACACGATGGCCGTGTACCAATGAGTGGAATCTATGATAGTGTCGCCTAGTGAAAGATAGCGATCGGGTGCTTCCCCTGAGTACTTGAGGTACTGCGGGATCGTGGATGACAAAAAAGCTCCCCAGACCATGTGGGTAAAGTATGCAACCTCTACCGAGTTTAAAACTGTTCGAATAGTCGTGTCCATGGTCAAGGACAGTTGGGTAACCGCTCTTGGGCTACGTCCATTGTTTACAAAACCTGGTGTGTGTGTGAGGAAAAACAATACGGTTTGGTGATATTATTGATATGACTCGTGAAGGAGTCACGATGAGCTTGAGCATGAGTTCATCATATCCCCTTTCTTGACATTGATGTCTGTAACCTCCTGATACTTGTTGCACATGCATTCGTATCCTTGATACATGTTGATCATACTTGCATGAGAAATACTAGCTTTCTGCGAAAATACCAATTTAGCAGTAGTGCCTTGCATAATTATTCTATTATCACTCTTGGGTTGCTAGCGAGTACACGCAAAGTACTCATTGGCTTGCCACTGGTCATTTTATTGGCCATGCATGAAAGAACATGATATAATGAAGAGTACTTTGGCGAAGAACATGCAGGCTAGGACGCTTCCCAATCAAAATGCCCATTGGGTTAAGGCAGATCGCATGTGTCCAAGTTGTCATTGAAGATTCCCGCTGCGATGAAATACTCAAGACTTGACCATAATAGTCCTACTTGGGAAATACGGTATGGATGAATGTAAGACTATTGTTATTCAGCTTATGTGTTTTCAGTGAACATTGATCTCTGGGATCACTGTACATGTGCATTCGGTGATCACGACTTATGAGTCAGGGTCCCCACAGACTATTTGCATACATGTCCATCACCGTGGATTGCAAATATTTCTCCATCGTCCATCCACATACCTTCATGACCGACTGCATGGTATAACAAGCAAAAGGGTTATAAACAAAATGTGTGCATGCATCAAAGTCATATAAAATTTTGGCATGACCTCGCCTAAGAATAGACCATATCAAGTTCGCTCGAAATTCAGCGAAACAGTAATAAAGCAACTCGGGGGCATGTACTCAAAAAAAATCTCTCCATATCTCAAACACACATATTCCGATTCTTGAAATGCACAATTTTTTACTCACCTATCTCTCGAGAGATACCGAGCACGGTTAGATGAGGCCTTTCGCTATCTATAGGGATCGAAAGTGTGGATGGCTAAATAGCTAGCTAGATCTAGTTGTTGGGAAGGAGAGATGACTCTAGCTAACTAATGGAGAGGGAGAGAGATGAGCTAGCTAGATCTATATCTATGGAATGGAGGGATAGCCAAAATAATGAGGTAGCTAGACAGTGATGAGAAGGCCATTTATGGAGGAGAATTATGGTGGAGGGGGGCATTAATGGGGAGGGAAGAGAGGTAGGAGGAAGAGAGAAGAAGGACAAAAATGGTGGAGAACTAACTTATAGAGGGGAGATGAGAAAGGAGGGGGAGAGAGGGCAAAGGGGGGAGGAGGGGGAGATGGGGGTGAAAAGGTGGCACCAGCCGCAACTAGCAGTGGTGATATTTCCTAGAAAGCACTGCTACTATGGTACTTAGTAGTAGTGCTTTCCTGGAAAAGCGCTACTATTATGTGGGGCCCATTATGTGTAGCGGTGCTAAGAATTAAAGCGCTACTGCAAAAATCTTAGTAGTAGCGCTGTATTCTAGACATCGCTCCTACTCCCGCTAGCGTACGTGGGCTTGTTGTGTCCATTTAGTAGTAGCGCCTTTTCCTTTTCCAGGGCTACTGCTAAAGAGTTACTTGTAGCACTGCCCCAGAACAGCGCTACTGCTAATTATAAACAACGCTTTCTATTTTCCAGCGCTCTCGTGGATTTAGCACGGCAGATGTCCTAGCAAAAGGACTTAGTCGTGAGGCCATCGCCCGGGTTAGCTTAAAGGGGTTAAAGCGGTCGAAGGATACAGGGATTTTATACTAATTCGGCCCCTTCGCTGAAGGTAAAAGCCTACGTCTAGTTTGGTGTGGTATTGCTTGGGCTTCGATGACCAGGGAGCGAATCCACTTTGCCTGTGTCTCGAGCTGTTGTCTCTTGTCCTGAACCGTCGCCGGGTCGTCCCTTTATATAGGAGGCGATGCCCGGTCCGGTTTACAGAGTCCCGAGGCCGGCTCATAAACGTGTCCGCCTCGATCTCTATTCTTTCTATCTTACATCCCAAGTTACATGGCATGACGGTTTGCAAATCATGGGCCTTATACATGGGCCCTGAACCTCCGTAGGCTATAACCTTCTATTACATACTCCATTGGGCTTCTGATAATATAACCTTAATAATATAAACTGGACCCTCCTGCCGGTTTATACCTGTTAGTAATATCCCTGACATTAGGCCCCAGATTGATTTGAAATTGTTCAATCCACTCTTCAAAGTCTTGTACAAATTTCCCTTTCTGCAGCTCCTGTATACTTCTTAAACCGGCCATGACGTCATCTCCTCGAATCGCTCCAATCTGTCATGACATCATCTGCGCATTTAACGCCCGCACCTGTTTGTTACCTTTCTTTATTACCGTTCCGAAGATCGAGGCGAAAGCTCAATCCATATCCGGTTTTCGGTCTCCTCGATTCCCGCGCCTGTCGTTTTATCTCTTCGGCCTATAAATGAGGCCGAGGGCCATCTCTTTTACCCCCTCCTGCTTCGTCTTCCTCTGTCTCCAGCGCTCAAGCCTCCGTCGCCGTCCTTCAAGCTCACCGTCGTCAGCAAGCCCGGCCGCTGCATCAACCTGAGCACGTCTAGATATTCGCCGCCATTCTTCCGCCTCTAGAGGTACGTTATTTTTTCTCCCAATGGCTCTCAGTTCTAGGGTTTCTCTGTAGCTCGTCGTGAACCCTTGTTCTTCATAGTTCATCGTCGTAGGTTGTTTTTAGTTGTAGATGTAAAACCTGTTAGGTCAACCCTCGTGCGTGCGCTTCCGCTCCATCGCCATAACTTTTAGTTTCTCCAATACTGCTAGTTTGGATTGGATCTGTAGAGCACTTCCGCTGCCTTCACTGAATATAACCTAAATTGTTTTGTCTTTTTTCTGCGTCATAGATCCATATTTTACTTCTGCTTCCTGTGAAAGTTGTTTCTCATACTTTAGATTTGCAACTTTTCTGCTTATGTTACCGGTTTAATTATAACATGCGCCTCATATGCCTGTACTGACGGTTTAGATTTAAGCCTGCATTCCATAATTGACGGTTTAACTTCCTCCTTCTATCGTCATAAACCGGTAGCTGTCTCGTTCATGCTTGCTCCGGATTAGGGGGTACCATTAGTCCCTTGCTTAAACCGTCAATTAGGTCAATACTCTCACAGAACACGCCAGTTTGTATTCAGTAGATTTGTAAACCGGGTCTTGTATTGTATTTTTCAGCACTCCCGCATTGGAAAAGATGGCTAAGCAGTTCGTTGCTTGCAATTGGGTTCCTTCCCGGATTACTGAGGACGACCTAGTAAAGGCGGCCTCAATTGGCATTCTGGGTCCTAAAGAGGTTCTGCACTAGCGGGCCCCTGGAAAGGAATGTCCTCCTACACCCAAAGAAGGATAAATCCTTGTTTTCTTTGATCATCTGGCCTGGGGCTTTAGCCTACCCGGTTCAAAGTTCTTCCGCAACGTCCTAGCCAATTTCCAACTCCATCCACAAGACATAGGTCCCAATTCCATATCCAACATCTGCAATTTCCAAGTCTTCTCAGAAGCATATCTGCAAGAGGAGCCATCTGTGGAGTTGTTCCGAGATTTCTTTCACCTGAATCGCCGGACTGAGTTCTCCGACGGGCCCCATACTGAACTTGGCGGCGTGAGCATCCGAAAAGAAAGGACGTTAGCTTTCCTCACGCCACTCTTCACAACCACCCAAAAGAATGGAACCAGACTTAGTTTTATTGCAAGGATACTTCACCCGAGGGAGAGAATCCGCTGCCGGGTTACCGCGCTTGCCACTTGATGCCGAGTCATCCTTTCCCGCAGCGTCTAAGTGCCCAAGACCGGGCTCGATATGCCCCTCAACTTTCCAATCTCAGGGCTTTTGTAGCTAACGGTTTAACCGGGGTTGACTTTGTTCGATGCTGGCTCTCTTGGAGCATTCTTCCATTAAGCCGGCGCTCAAGCTTAATGTGTGAATATACTGGCAATCCGGAAGATCCTCAGCGTCACACAAAAATAGTGCTTCCTGACAACAAAGTTACTGAATCCGCAAAGAAGATGATGAATATCCCTCTGGAAGAATGCAGCCGGACCGGTTTAGCACCTTTCTGCGCAAACAACCAACCACCGCCGGTAAGACTCTACTGTCCCTTCCTTTTCACTTTAATCCGTTCATATCATTTGTCTTCAACACGTTCTTATTCCTTTACACAGGCCAATGATCCTTTCTGGAAGAGGAAAGTTCAAGATAAATCGGCGAAGCCAACCCGTAAGAAGAGCTTAGCCGTAAAGAAGAAGAAAACTGCTGCCGTTTCCGGTTCAAACCTCGAAGAAGATGATCCGGCTTCTGAGTTACTGCTTGATTCTTATGTCCTTTGAATTCTCTTTGTTTATATTTATATCAATAATGTCTTTTCCTAGGATCCGGCAGAGGGAAGTAAAGCGGATGAAGTTGAGGTAATTTCTCTCTCATCTGTTTCAGAACCGTTGCCACCCAAGATTCGCCGGGTATCCCGGAAGTATCCATTTTCTCACCCTTATGCTCAATTGGATCCCAACTTTCTTTTGAAGAAACAACATCATGAGGCTCGCCGGACCACACTCCATAGTGGTCACGTGGTTGAGTCATCCGGATTACCCCACACACCAGCTCGCAGACGCCGCTCAGAGGTTTTTCTTACTCCAACCCTTCTTCATCCAAAAGCAGGTCTTATTCGCAAACCTCTTAAACCGTCTGATCCCAACTATCAGGAAGCTCCTCTGTCTTCTTCCGGCGAATCGGCCGCTACTCAAGTCCCGGTGCTTAAGACCGTTCCTGGGTAAGTCATCTTTCCAAATATCCGGTTTACTTTTCCGTTTCGACTTTGTAGGTTTTCATTGCTCTTTTAATCTTTATCAGTATGGCCAAGCCTAGCAAAAAGGAGAAATTGAATAAACCGGCTGCCGAACACACCGCCGCTGAATCGGCAGAGAATCCTGAAGCAGCCAACCCTCTAGAGGAAAATGTTGAAGTTCAGCATGACGATCCCTCCCCTATGGATCATGAAGATCTTGCTGCTCTGGGGGGTGATGATATGGAGAACACAGCTGAGCCGGCAAGCCCTGTCCGGGTTAGCCCTCCTCGAGCTTGCCCGGCTCCGGTTAGTCCGCTGCGCATCGCCGATCCCCTCCAGCCAACCGCTACCTCGACAGAAGATGTTGAGATAACTGGGATAGGCTTCTCTGCTCCCACAGAGCCTGTTGTCTTGGCTAGACACACCGCCAAGGAGGAAAAGCTTCAGCAAGATAAAGGCAAGTGGAGTACAGATTTGTCAAGTTATAATCATCTTAGTGCCCAGGAACTCCACTCTAGGTATCTGAACCGGCTCTTCACCAGCCGCGACTATGAGGCCGGTTTAGTCAACATGATGAAGGAGAAATATGAGGTAACTTTCTTTCCTTTTGCCTCCCGTTTCTGCTTGTATTTTGCAACTATACCTTTAGGCCATAATAGCCCCCAAGTGTCAGTTTACTTCACTGTAGGTGAACCGAGACTTCTCTTATGTCTGAAAATGAACGTACATTAGCCCCCAAGTGCCACGGGCATAACTTGTTTATGTACTTGGGACTTGTCTGAAAAAGTTGATTTCTTTACTTCAATTGTACATTAGCCCCCAAGTGTTGAGTGCATAACTTGTTATGTGCTTGAGACTTTGATTGAACTGTCCTTCTAATACTTTCCTTTTCCTGCAGGTTGATTTGAACCGGAGAGCTTCGGAGGCAACTGAACTCCGGAATAGCTTGGCTTTCCATGAAACTGCTTCAACCAAAACTAAGGAGGAATTTGTCCTTGCTTTAGCTAACATGGAAAAACTCAAGAAAGATTTTGAAGTGGAGCGGTCCACATGGGAGGTGCAAAGGGCTGCTCTAGAGAAGAGAGCAAAGGATGCTGAAGCTGCCTTCAACCCGGTGACGCAGGAGCTATCCGGGTTAAAACAGCATATAGATGACATGACATCTGCTATCTTGGGTGAGTATCTATCTTTGTATGTTTGTATCCTTGCATTCTTATCCTGTTCCGGTTTAACTTGCCAATTGTATATAGGGAGGCGCATAACTCATCTTGGAGATGATGTTCGGAAGAAACTGAAGGCTGCTTATACCCTGGTGGAGCAACTCTATTCCGGTGCTCAAAGGGCTATCAGTGTTATGTCGCACAATAAACCGGCGCCGACCACCATCCAAGGCACTCTGGAAAAGTTATCTGTCTTGCCTACTCGACTTGTTGAGGTAAAGAAATCTGCTGCACGAGCTGGCTCTCTCATGGCGTTAACCCGGGCCAAGGCATGGGTCCCCGATTTTGATCCGGATGAGGCCATGAATGGTTATCCCAGCATGAAAGAGGACGGGTCGGCCTTCTCTTCTGAAGATCTGCGTTCTTTAACCAAAGACATGCACCCTCTTGCCAGTAAGCTTGCTGACGAAGCGGATTTAACAAGGTATCATCCGGGTTACGATCTAGAGAATGCGCGGGTGGAGCGGCCGGTTTATGATAATGAAAACCTGATCCCACCCATTCGTAAGCATACCTTCGCTCCTGATATTGACCCGTCAGATCTTATAAATGATGAAGTATATTTCTGTGCCCTCGCCAAGATTGACTGGAGCACTCCTGATTTCCAGCAGTTGCCAGAAGTCGACAAAGATCCGGAGCAAGCTGACCCTCGGTCTTCACAGCATGCTGAGGAAGAATCCTAAACCGGCTCCGATTTAACTTTGAGATGCTGAACACTTTGCAAGAAACTTTGATTCTTTTGGGCCTGCAAGCGCCTTGTAATAGAATAGTTGAGATACTGCCTTTGTCCCACTGTTATGGTATTAATTTGATTGGCAATCCCCAATTTATCTCCTACTTGCAATGCTTTAACAGTTTATATTACCTGCGTCTGCATGAACAAAGCTAAAATATGTCCTGGTAGTTTCCCGCCGGTCGGATGATACTGCCCTGATACACATTTCAAATGAATAATTTGAACTGCATATAAAACACAAACATACCACATACCTATGATTAAGTGTGCTTGTAGACCTTAACCCGGTGGGAATATCTTAAAGCGCGGGTGCTGATGAAGCCCTTGGCTCTCTTATCGCTTAGCATAATGACCGATCCGGGTTATGATGAACGCCAGTTTAACTCTCGCTGGTGTTCATGACCCAGACTCTTAATTCTGCATTCGTATGGTCAACCGTGTAGTTGTCCAGTCTCACATCAATCGACTTGGTTAAAAAAACCAATGACCTTGAAGACAAAGATTTGTGAAAACATAAAAAATAAAAATAATATTTTTGGGCAAATAAGACCATGTAGTCGAGGCTTTTTACGAGCTGGCATGCTCCAAATTCGAGGCTTATTATGAGCTGCCACGCTACTGTCATTAACCCTTTTAGCAAAGCCTGTCACGATGCTCCGCAATCCTTAACCAAATAATCGATGTACATAGCTACCCAATGTTTCAAAATCTCGTAAAGATTTTGTCTTTGGGTAATCAACTCGATGATCGTCAATTTAACGTGACCAAGTTCGGGGTCCCGAAGGATTGACCTGTGACAAGTTCGACGGGTCATACCAGGTTTACCTGGACGGCATGATTTACTTGATGCAGGCAGGTTAATCCGAGGTTTTAGGTGCATGCACCAGGCTTCCAAGCCATGTTCACTACAAGGGTATTCAATTCGCTGAGAGCCCCCAGGTAGTGTGTGAGCTGTTTGCTCATCGGGGCATATGTTTGAGTTGTGTTAGGCATCAAACCCTCTTTTACCCCTCATCATCATGTGGAAATTGCTGAAGCAATCAGAGCAGTGCTCTTATGATGGGCTTCATACCGCCGCCGGCTCAAGAGACCATGGAAGACTTCCTTGCCCGCGGAAGCCCCCATGTGACTCTTGTACGTATAGATAAGATGGCTAATTCCTCGATGTGTCAAGGGCGCCGGTTTAGGAGGCCATGGAAAGCTTCTTTGGAAGCCCCCATGTGATACTCCTTTGTGTAAAGAACACAGCTGATTCCTTGATTCTATTAGGGGCGCCGGTTTAAGAGGCCATGGAAGGTTTCTTTCGAAGCCCCCATGTGATACTCTTTATGTATGAAAGACACGGCTGATTCCTTGATTCTATCAAGGGCGCCGGTTTATTTTATTAATCATAATATATACATTGTACATAAAGCAGAGCCAATGGCTTAAGTATAGTAAGGTCAAAGCGATGTTCCACGGCCGCTTGGTCTCCTCCTGTGCCGTACGTGAGTCCTTATGTTCTCGAACATTGACAAGGTAGTATGATTCGTTATGCAAGTTTTTGCTGACCACAAAGGGTCCTTCCCAAGGTGGGGATAGCTTGTGCATATCTGTCTGGTCCTGGATGAGCCGGAGCACCAGATCTCCCTCCTAAAACGTCCTGGTCTTAACCCGGCGGCTATGGTACCGGTGCAAGTCTTGCTGATAAATTGCTGATCGTGCTGCTGCTGTGTCCCGTTCCTCGTCCAGCCGGTCCAAGCTGTCTTGTCTTGCTTGTTCATTATCTGTTTCAACGTAAGCCGCCACCCGTGGTGAGTCATGCCGGATATCACTAGGGAGGACCGCTTCAGCACCGTACACCATGAAGAAAGGTGTGTACCCTATAGATCTGTTAGGTGTAGTGTTGATGCTCCATAAGACAGAAGGCAACTCCTCTACCCAGCAGCCCGATGTTCTTTGCAAAGGAACCATAAGCCGGGGCTTGATTCCTCTCAAGATCTCTTGGTTGGCTCTCTCAGCTTGGCCATTGGACTGAGGGTGAGCTACTGAGATACATCAAGGCGAATATGTTCTCTTTGACAGAACTCCTCCATATCTCCTTTAGATAGGTTGGTGCCATTATCAGTTATAATGCTGTGTGGAAAGCCAAACCGGAAAATCACCTTTTTGATGTACTGAACCGCTTTTGCCGCATCACACTTACTGACAGGCTCTGCTTCAACCCAGTTTGTGAATTTGTCCACTGCTACCAACAGGTGGGTTTTCTTATCTTGGGATCTTTTAAAGGGTCCAACCATATCAAGCCCCCAAGTCGCAAACGACCAGGTAATTGGAATCATCCTCAGCTCCTGCGCCGGTACATGGGCACGTCGTGAGAATTTCTGGCAAGCGTCACATTTTCTGACCAAGTCCTCTGCGTCGGCGTGAGCCGTCAACCATTAGAACCCATGACGAAAAGCTTTAGCTACCAAAGATTTTGAACCAGCGTGATGACCGCAATCCCCTTCATGAATCTCTCAAAGAATATCATAGCCTTCCTATGATGATACACACCGTTGAAATGCCCCAGAAACGCTGCGGTGATGAAGTTCTCCATTGATGATAGTCATAGATTTAGACCGCCGGATTATCTGCCGGGCCTCGACTTCGTCTTCTGGCAACTCACCTCGGCTCATGTATGCCAAGTAAGGGAGTGTCCAATCCAGAATAACGTGAAGTGCTGCAACCAACTGTGCTTCCGGGTAAGGAACATCCAAGTCCTCCTCTGAAGGTATCTGTACTGATGGACTATGCAATTCATCCAAGAAAGTATTAGGTGGAACCGGTTTACGCTGGGAACCCAGCCGGCTTAACGCGTCAGCTGCTTCATTTTTCCGCCGGTCTATATGATCCACCTGGTATCCTTTGATGTATCCTGCGACTGCATCCACTTCTCATCGATAGGCTGCCATGAGCGGATCCTTAGAGTCCCATTTACCGGATACTTGTTGTGCCACCAGATCTGAATCACCAAAGCACTTAACCCGGCTCAAGTTCATCTCCTTGGCCATACGCAAACCATGGAGGAGAGCTTCATACTCAGCAACATTGTTAGTACAAGGGAACATTAAACGGAAGACATAACAGAACTTATCACCTCGTGGGGAAGTTAACATGACTCCAGCCCCCGAGCCCTCCAATTGTCTTGAACCGTCAAAGCGAATAGTCCAATATGTATGATCCGGCTTCTCCTCAGGTGCTTGCAACTCTGTCCAATCATTAATGAAATCCACCAGTGCTTGGGACTTTATAGCAGTGCGGGGCACATACTTTAATCCGTGCAGGCTAAGTTCAATGGCCCACTTCGCCACCCTGCCAGTAGCTTCTCTGTTTTGGATTATATCCCCTAACGGAGCTGAACTGACAACAGTGATTGGGTGGCACTGGAAATAGTGCTTCAACTTCCGGTTTGCCATGAACACGCCATATACCAGTTTCTGCAAGTGTGGATATCTCTGTTTCGACTCAATGAGCACCTCACTGATGTAGTAAACCGGCCGTTGAACCAGATATTCTTCGCCTGCCTCTTTGCGCTCCACCACAATGGCCACACTGACTGCGCGGGCATTGGCAGCCACGTATAACATCAGCGGCTCATTGTTAACCGGGGTAGCAAGGACTGGTGGTTCTGCCAATTGCCTCTTCAGATCCTCGAACGCATCGTTTGCAGCATCACTCCAGACAAACCGGTCCATCTTTTTCATCATCTGATAGAGCGGGATTGCCTTCTCTCCTAAACGGCTGATGAACCGACTCAGTGCTGCAATGCGGCCTGCCATGCGCTGGACATCATTGATACATGCCGGTTTAGCCAAGGACGTGATCGCCTTGATCTTCTCCAGATTAGCTTCAATCCCTCTATTTGACACTAAGAATCCAAGGAGCTTGCCCGCCGGAACACCAAAGACGCACTTCTACGGATTGAGCATCATTTTATAAACTCGGAGGTTGTCAAAGGTTTCTTTTAAATCATCTATAAGCGTCTCCTCCTTCCTGGATTTCACCACAATGTCATCAACATATGCATGGACATTTCTTCCAATCTGCCCTTGTAGGCAGTTCTGCACACAAAGCTGGTAGGTTGCTTGGGCACTCTTGAGCCCAAAAGGCATGGATACATAGCAGAAGGCTCCAAAGGGAGTTATGAAAGCTGTCTTCTCCTGGTCCTTAACTGCCATCTTGATCTGATGATAACCTGAATATGCATCCAAAAAACTTAGCCGCTCACATCCCGCCGTAGCATCGATAATTTGATCAATACGGGGGAGAGCAAAAGGATCAGTTGCGCAAGCTTTGTTCAAGTCTGTGTAATCAACACACATCCTCCAAGTTCCGTTTTTCTTGAGTACCAGTACCGGATTAGCCAACCACTCTGGATGAAACACCTCAACTATGAAGCCTGTGGCCAAGAGCCTAGCCACTTCTTCACCTATAGCCTTGCGCCTCTCCTCATTGAAGCGGCGCAGATACTGCTTGACCGGTTTAAACTTCGGATCAATATTAAGACTGTGCTCAGCGAGTTCCCTCGGTATACCTGGCATGTCAGAAGGTTTCCATGCAAAGATATCCCGGTTCTCACGGATGAACCCGATGAGCGCGCTTTCTTATTTGGGGTCTAGGTTAGCGCTGATAGTGAACTGCTTGGATGAGTCGCCCGGAACAAAGTCCACCTGTTTAGTCTCCTCAGCTGATTTGAATTTTAGCGCCGGATCATGTTCTGTTGTTGGTTTCTTTAGAGGGGACATATCCGCCGGATCAACATTGTCCTTATAAAACTTCAGTTCTTCCGTAGCACAAACTGCCTCAGCATATGCCGCATCTCCTTCCTCGCACTCTAATGCAATCTTACGGCTCCCGTGAACCGTGATGGTTCCTTTGTGGCCTGGCATCTTGAGCTGCAGATAAACATAACACGGTCTAGCCATGAACTTGGCGTAAACCGGTCTCCCAAACAGAGCATGGTATGGGATCCTGATCTTTACAACCTCAAAGGTCACAATTTCCGATCTAGAGTCATGCTCATCCCTAAAGGTAACTTCTAGATCAATATTTCCAACCGGATAAGCCGATTTACCGGGCATCACCCCATGGAACACTATGTTGGACTGTCGGAGCTTCTTATCTGTCAACCCCATACGTCGAAAAGTCTCATAGTATAGAATATTGATGCTGCTGCCTCCATCCATAAGTACTTTAGTGAACTTATAACCACCCACCTGTGGCGCCACCACCAGAGCCAACTGACCCGGATTATCAACCCGTGGTGGGTGATCTTCTCTGCTCCATACAATGGGTTGCTCAGACCAACATAAAAAACGTGGTATCGCCGGTTCAATGGAGTGTACTGCCCTCTTCAAAACTTTTTGATCCCGTTTGCATAGACTTGTGGTGAAGACGTGATACTGCCCACTGCTCAGGTCCTTCGGATTATTCTGATATCCAGATTGCTGCTGCTGCTGACGCTGTTGATTCCCTTGGTTGTTGTATCCGCCCTGACCCTGTTGCTAGTTATGTTGATGCTGATTGTTGCCACGATGGTTATTGTTACCACCTTGGTAACCTAAACCAGATCCACCACCTTGATAACCCGGGCCTTGAAAACCGGGGCCTGACCCGCCGGGGGGCCCGTGGTTATATTTGGCCTGTTTCACAAGCTCTTGCATAATGAAACAGTCTTTCCAGAGATGCATAGCCGGGTTTTCCTCTGTACCGTGCCTTGGGCAAGGCATGTTCAACTGGCGATCTAGATTAATGGGTGGCCTCCCGCTGCGTGGGGGTGGTTTACCCTTGCGGTGCTACCCGTTGTCCTGAGCGTTGGTGTTGGCCAGAAAGTCTGAGTTGCCCTCCGCTTTACGCTTGCCATTGTACTGTGTGCCCGCCGGATTGGTCTGTGCCGGTTTACCGTTTTTGCTTGCCTTCCCGGACTTGTCTCCGTCTGCATCTGGATACTTGGTGTTATCAGAGTCTCCATATTTTACCAAAGCGCCCATGAGCGTTCCCATGTCGTTGCAATCACGATTGAGCCATCCCAGCTTCTGCCTCAAGGGCTCAAACCGACAATTTCCTTCCAAGGTTACTATCGCCGTGCTTGGATTGATGCTTTTGGAGGAGTGCAAGATTTCTGGCACTCGCCACACCCAACTGCTGGTGGTCTCTTGCTCTCCTTGAACACATGCTGCTAAGTCAACCACATACATCGTCTGCTTGCACGTGTCTTTGAAATTATTGATAAACCGGCGATGCAACTCCCCCCATGATCCGATGGAGTTAGGCGGTAAACCCTTTAGCCATGCCCGGGCCGTGCCCTCAAGCATCATTGTGAAGTACTTGGCGCATGCAGCTTCGTCCACATCAAGCATCTCCATGGCCATCTCATAACTTTCAACCCACGCCTCCGGAGCCAGATCCGCCATGTACTTGGGTACCTTACGTGGACCTTTGAAGTCCTTGGGTAGTTTCACGTTCCATAAAGCGGGGATGAGAAACTGCACTCCCAAGGAACTGGAAATGATTCCTATTTCAACTGTGGTGGTGGGGTGAACCGGCGTTGCCTGGCGGGCGTCGTTATGAGCCGTATGCCTGGCCTGATCCGCCACCTCTTGTGCATGTGCTCCTGCTCCTGCCGGATTATCCTGCCTCTGCCGGTGTCGCCTCCGTGCGCTACTAGATACGGCCGGTTCATCCAAGTGCCTCGTATAACTCCGGCTCGAGCGGGGGGTTGAATGAATCCTCTCCCGGCTATAAGAATAAGCTTGCTGCTGGGTTAGCGCTGTGTCCAGCAACTCCTTAGCCCGTCGTGCCTCCATTGCTATGGGGAACGTCCCCTCAATGGGAAGGGCGGCCAGCCGTGAAGCGGCGGCGACGATGTTATCCAGGGGATTAGAATAGTGACCGGGAGGGGTGGTTACGTGCTGGGTCGGCATAACTTGACGATTTGACTCTGCGGCTGGTGGCTGAACCGACGCGCCCGTCCCCGGGGCTCCTCTCCGGTTTACCTCTGGATGGTTACTGGTCCCTGCTCCTGGTGTGCTAAAGAGATTCCTCGCCTCATAAACTGGCGGCAAACGAGACTGTTGTCTCCTCCACATTACCTCATGCGAAGCGTTCTGATCTAACCTGAGCCGGAAAGCTTGGGAATCTAGCTCTACCTGTCTTGTAGCCATCCTGGCTTTCTCCGCATCCAGATCCAACTTAGCTTGCTCAATCCGGCTCTTCACCTGAGCGATCTCTGCATCATGCTGCTCCTTATTGACCTGGGCTACTTCTTCTGTTGCGAGTGCTGTCAAAGTGTCGACTAAGGTGGATAGGGCGTCAAAGGGCGACGGGGGAAGGTCCCCAGCTCTAGCTCCTGCTGCCTCTGAGGTTAACGCCCCAGTCGTCGAGGGCTGCTGCATGGGTTGTGATCCGGACATGAAAACAGCAACCCTGTTTGGCGGATCGAAGGGGTTCGGAATACTATCACCGTCGGAACCACCCTCAGATCGGCCGTCCTGCAACAGATACAAAGATTCGGTCTCTCCGGATGAATACTCATCGCCGGAATAAACAATTGTCTCGCCACCAGAATCCGGTCCGTCCTCGGCTTGTACTCCATGCACTGTTCCAACAAAGACGTGCTTCACGGCGGGCTGAATCCGGGCTGGTCTCGCACGCTGAGCCGACTCAATGATGCTGGGGAAGATGTCCGGCTCAGGGCCCGGTTCGCCGATCTTGCCGATGAAGACGTGGATGCCGCCGAAGGGGGCCCGGTACCCGTATTCAATCGAATCGGCCTCGGGACCCCAGCCTGCATCGTCGATGTAGATCCGGCCACAACGACTCTTGGTCATCCGGCCCACTGCGTAACCCTTGAGCCCTTCAAAGCTGCCCTTCAAGAACTCGAAACCATCGTGCGATAGCCCCACGGTGGGCGCCAACTGATGTCGATTTAGCACTGCAGATGTCCTAGCAAAAGGACTTAGTCGTGAGGCCATCGCCCGGGTTAGCTTAAAGGGGTTAAAGCGGTCGAAGGACACAGGGATTTTATACTAGTTCGGCCCCTTCGATGAAGGTAAAAGCCTACGTCTAGTTTGGTGTGGTATTGCTTGGGCTTCGATGACCAGGGAGCGAATCCGCTTTGCCTGTGTCTCGAACTGTTGTCTCTTGTCCTGAACCATTGCCGGGTCGTCCCTTTATATAGGAGGCGACGCCCGGTCCGGTTTACAGAGTCCCGAGGCCGGCTCATAAACGTGTCCGCCTCGGTCTCTATTCTTTCTATCTTACATCCCAAGTTACATGGCATGACGGTTTACAAATCATGGGCCTTATACATGGGCCCTGAACCTCCGTAGGCTATAACCTTCTATTACATACTCCACCGGGCTTCTGATAATATAATCTTAATAACATAAACCGGACCCTCCTGCCGGTTTATACCTGTTAGTAATATCCCTGACAAGGGCTACTATTGATGTCCTACCTATATGCATTTCCCTAGTAGTGATATATTGGTATAATCATATCATCTTGTGTGCCATAAGAGTGTTCCGCATACACAATTGCTATCTTTGTTCAAACATTGTGTGCATAAGTGGCCAAAGAAAGAGCTCAAAAGAGAAAGAGCCAAAAAGCGTTCAAGAAAATGAAACGCAAAGAAGCTTGTAAGCAAGAGCCATAGCATCATACCACGTTGCATAAACATTTGCCAAACTCGACCACCTTGGATGATCTTGTGCTAAAATCACCTGAACATCATACATACATAGCGTACTTGCGATAGGAATTTGCTACATTTTGTCTCTTATAGGTAGAGGACACGTTCATATCTACCTATGAGCAACCGTGCTAGTGTCCCTCTACTGTTGTGCAACAAGAGCATTTTCTATGGATTCCACATTTTCCGCTCATTCCTTGGTTGCATGAACTCATTTATCTATCCGTGTGTGTGTTTCCGTGTATCCCATATTGCTATTGGTCTACTTGTTGCATTTGCAAATTTTTGAATCATTTTCAATGTCATTGAGTCTTGCTAACAATTGCATAAATTTTGTGCCACTATCCTCACCGAGCTACTCCAAAGGCTTACTTGTGTAGGTGTGAGAATTGAAAAGATCAGGTACCAATTGTGATATTTCCTTACTACACTATTGAGTGATCATTGATCCATCTTCAACAACAGATAAGGTACATTTGGTCTAGTTCTTCCTTTGTCCCAGTCACATATTTTCTTGTGATGATGGATAGGCCAAGTACTTCTTCGAACCAGCTATTTAATGAACCACAAGAACCAAACAACTATGTCACTAAGGTTCACCTATTTGATGTTCAACCAGCATTACATCAAGAAAATGAAGCTATGAACGAGCACATTGAGCTACTCGCCACCGACTTGAGGCATTCCGAAGAGCGAACAAGAGAATACTTCGACGCAACTCTTGCCAACCACATGAAATATTTCAATGCCAACATGATAACTCAAATGGAAGAGCTACGAACTTTGATGGTCAATCAAACTTCTTCCACTTCATCATCCCAAAGACGGCACAAATCGAGTCGACACTCCTATGACTCCATCATCGGCTCAAGTACACCGACATCGAACGCTCTTCGTCGAGACACACGCCAAGACCTTCAAGCAAACCTAAATACATTACTAGACAATGGTTCTGTAATGCCCAGGATGGGACTGTATCTCCTACGTGTCGAGGCACGACTTAGAGACATAACCCCATGCAGGAATGATCGCAAGTTTGGTATCTTTGCACAACTCATGTAAAAGATGGGGATGGAAAACATAAAATAGTTGGCTTACACTCGCCACGTCACACAAGTACATTACATGTCCAAATCATTATTCAATAAAACATCACAGCCCATCTAAGGGTAAAATCCAAATGACAAGATACCAAACATAATTTAAATCCACAGGTCGGATCGGATCCTAGTAGAAGTACCACTACTGATCATCGGGATAACGAACATAGTAACGGCTACGCTCCTCGTCGTACTCCCAGTCTAGCTCGGTGCCATCACCTGGATAGCTCACCATCAGACCTGCATCTGGTGTGGTGAAGTAACTGTGAGCCACAGAGGACTCAGCAATCCCGCACCCGGGTAACACGACTATCTAAGCCT
This sequence comes from Secale cereale, assembly GCA_902687465.1. Taxonomy (NCBI): domain Eukaryota; kingdom Viridiplantae; phylum Streptophyta; class Magnoliopsida; order Poales; family Poaceae; genus Secale; species Secale cereale. The sequence continues at coordinate 393,052,900 of LR738711.1, read as the reverse complement.
TGGGTGTGGAACAAGGCTGAAGAAAGAATAATAATAAGTGCTTGCAGCAGCACTAGCCTAGCTTACGTATAAGAGAGCGAGAAGAGAAGGTGCCTCGGTCGAGAGATGATCACTAAGTGATCCTAAACTAATCAAGTCAAACATAACCCCACCGTGTTCATCTCCCAAAACCCCTTTCGGAAAATGACAGTCATGGTACACACGCTGGTAGTGTATTGGAACATGGTGTCAAGTTTTCTACAACCGGATATTAACAAGCTCCCATCTGCCACATAACCGCGGGCATGGCTTTGGAAAGTTCATAACCCTGTAGGGGTGTTCCAACTTGGCCCATGACAAGCCCACGATCCGCGGAGTCGCAACTCCAAGGTGGGAAGACCCGAGTATTCTCGAAATCCCGTGCTCAAGATACTCCGAACTAAGGTAAGGCTAATCCAGCAAATCCTCCCGGCGTGTCGACACCCTGATGGTAGCCGCGCGTATCTAGTCTCAGGACACGACTGGATGGGCGAAGCTACGGGTTTATATCAATCCTCGAGTTCCCTCGTGGTGACCCCGCAGGCTCCCCGTTTCGGACCAACACTCATGAGGAGCACTGGCCCGGGGTTGTTGATTAAGAACTCGGGTTTGCAAGACCCTATGCAAGTTTTATTAGTTATTAGGCGAATAGTACCAATGTTGGGACTTGCTGGAAAAGACTTATCACTTAGCGGTTTATCGAGGGGGCCCCATAAACCCCGACCGTGTGAGGATAATCAAGGAACATAACACCGGTTTATACGGTTCCTAGCGGCATGAGTGGAACAAATCACCAAGCAAAAGGCTTAGCCTTCCACCCGTTGCCAATATATAGATGATTTCATTTAAGCATTTATATAGTGTGATATAACCCGACATACTTCAACATGAAGCAAGCATCTTCAACTTCACCTGCAACTAGCAACGCTATAAGAGGGGCTGAGCGAAGACTACGTATAGCCAATCAATGGTTTGCATAGGTAGGGTGGGTAGACATGATCATGGTTACAAGTAGGAGGCTGACATGAAAGACATGGGCATCGAGGCAAAATATAGATCGAGACTTCTAGCAATAGGCAGAAATAGTAATGGTATCCGGGTTCGGTCATCTTGCCTGAAGAGTTGTCGTTCGGATCGTAAGAGGGGTCCTCGTTCTCAAGCTCGGTAGTAAGCTCGTGGTCGTACTCGTACTCGGTCTCAGCTTCCGTCTCTAATCAACACAACCACACAAGGCACGAATCAACAAGATGCAATGCGCACACAAAAATGATGGATGCATGATTGATGCACTAAGGGAGCACACGGAGCACGGAAAAATAGCACTCCAGCAAAAAATACTTCAAAACATGATAACAATAGGATATTATGAATCTACACGAAAAATCAATCAGGTTTCATATAAGACTTGCTCAAAACGGAGTTACGGGCTAAAAGTTATGCCCGAAATAAGAAATATGCACAAGCTGAGAATTACAGCCACATAGCAACTTCGGAGCACTAGATAAATAAGCTACAGCACTCAAACATCATGGCAAAGAGCATGAACATAAACTAGACATATCCTACAGCAAATAAGTCCATTGGTGCACCCCCAAAGGAGCCACGGATCAAAAGCAACAAGCTTGGACATATTGAACTTGACAGCAAAATCCTGACAGCAGTATTTTATTGCAACTTGGGAGCAAAAGTTAAATATGCTACAGCCACTCAAATAAGTATGTGAGAGCATGAATGGATAGCCAACAATATATACTACAAGGAATCATCAAGAGTCACCCCAAAACTATCATGGATTGGCCTAGAACAACAAGCAAACATGGCATCTGGAAATTACAAATTCCAGACTTAGTGAAATTTCACTAAGTGTTAAACAACAGTTTCATCATGGCATCTTTGAGAGCAAGTTTAAGTCACCTCAAAACTAAACATGGCAAGTGGTAAGCACCACATCAAAGTACATATGATGGTGAACCCAAAACACCTAAGCATGCATCATGGAGATAAACACAACGATAGCAATGAGCTCCTCAAAATGACATCTCATAACAAGTTTAACAACTAAACAGCCACATAGCACTTTGCAACAGAGATAAACATGGCAAGATTACTTCTGTCATGCAAGTCTAAGCATTCATCATGTAGAGCATGACAAGACGAACACGTGGACATGTCATTTGCATCATTCGGATAAACGAGCACCAAGTTATCACTATGCAAAGATGGCATGAAAAACAACACTAACAGCAGTTTTTATCATGATGCACTCTTGCAACAGAATTTTAAGCACCTAGATGAACTCAAATAGGCATGGCACAATGGAATGAAATGTAGTACAAGTCTCCACGAACGTCTGGACATGTCATTTGCGCAAAACGGAGCACCACACAAAAAGATATCATCATTTGAATATTGCATCAGAGATAAAAACCACAGGGACTTAGGGATTTTTAGGGGTCAACCTGCAGATCTGGAGAAGCAAAGGTCTACGGGCCTCGGCCCGCGGCGGATCTGGCCCGGGGTGGACGAAGTGGCGGGCAGGAGCGGCGCGGCCCGCGCGGGATCGGGGCGGAGGAGGCCTCGGAGGCGCTGGCCTCGGCCCAGGCGGAGGAGCGGCCTCGCGGGGTTGGCGGCTGGGCCGGCCCGCGGAAGGAGCTGGCGGGGCGGCGCTCCCTCTGGCCTCGTGCCTGGAGGCGATGCGGGAGGAGGCGGAGAGGCGGCGGTCTGCGGGAGCTCGGCCCACCTGGCGGCGGCGGCTGGAGGCCTGGGAGAAGGCGGCCCGACGCGGGAGATGGAGCGGCCCGCCTGGCTGGGAAGTGGGGGATCCGGGCCTTCGGATCAGCCGGTGGAAGAGGCGGCCTTCGGCTGGCGATCGAGCCCAGGAGGGTCGCTCGGATCGCTGGTCAACGGATCCAGATCGGGATCCCTCTCGATCCCGGCGAGGAGGCGGGGCTCGAGCGAACTGGCGGTGGCCTTCGGGCGGCCAGGACCAGTGGAAGGAGGCGGCGGTCTGGCCTGGCTCCGGCCGGCAGGTGGTCGAGGCGGGGCCCGGCGGGAAGGACGGTGACCGGCGTGGAGAGGATGGGGTGGCAGCGGTGTAGCTCCGGTGGGGGTCCGGCGAACTCCGGCGAGGTGCTCCGGCGAGCTCCAGCCGGAGTGGAGAGAGGAGAGGCTGGAGGTAGGAGAAGGTGGGGGCTAGGGTTTCCTTGATTTGGGGCAAAAATTGGGGGAGTGGACAAATATATAGGCACAATGAGCTAGGGTTGTCCAAATGTAGTGCGGTTTTCGGCCACGCGATTAGAATTGGATGGCCTAGATGAAGGGAGGGGTTTGGGCTGGTCTGGTGGGCTGTTGGAGGGGTGTCTTGGGCCTCAAAGTGGAGGCACTTTGAGCCCACGAGAATAACTGTTGGGGTAGCAAACGGACTCGAAATGCGACGAGATTTGACAGGCGGGTTACACACACCAAAACAACAACACACGACAAGTCTCACGCCAAACCGGTAACGTTACACATCCAAACACCAAAGTAGGCCTCGGGGATGCCACGGACACGTGAGGGAGCTCCGGAACGCGAAACGGACAACGGGAAGGAATGCGTGGAACCGGATGCAAACGACAACACAAATGCAATGCGATGCACAGACTATATGATATGAATGAATGCCACACACGCGCACAACAAAACGACGAAAACCCGAAAGACAAAGAACCCGGAATGGAATAGGTGAAGCCAGAGATATATTATATGCCCAAAAGGGAAAGTATTACATCCGGGGCATTACAAACTCTCCTCTACTACAAAAAGATCTCGTCCCGAGATCTAGGACTGGAAAAAGGAGGGGTACTCGGAACGAAGATGATCTTCTCGTTCTCACGTAGCTTCTCGGTCGGTATGGTGTGACCACTTGACTTTCAAGAATTTGATGGACTTGTTGCGGGTCTTGCGCTCGGTTTCTTCGAGAATAGCAACTGGATGCTCTCGGGAGGACAAATCTTGTTGAAGATCAATCTCTTCATACGGAATCATGCGTTCAGGAGTCTTGAAGCATTTGCGAAGTTGAGACACATGGAACACATCATGAACAATGGCGAAGTTGGAAGGGAGCTCAAATTGATAGGCTAGATCGCCTCTTTTGCCAAGGATCTTGAAAGGCCCGACGTATCTAGGAGCAAGCTTTCCTTTGATACCGAATCTTTGGGTTCCTTTCATCGGAGAAACACGGAGATAGACATGAACACCAATGTCGAAAGCCAAATCACGATGCTTGCCATCATAGTAGCTCTTCTGACGCGACTGAGCGGCCTTGAGATTCTCACGTATGACTTTGCACATTTCTTCGGCTTTTGAGATCAAGTCATTGCCAAGAAGTTGACGTTCACCTGTTTCGGACCAGTAGAGAGGGGTACGGCACTTTCTGCCATAGAGGATTTGAAATGGAGCTTTGCCTACACTTGCTTGGAAGCTGTTGTTGTAAGAGAACTAGGCAAATGGAAGACAATCTTCCCATTTCATGCCAAAAGATATGACACAGGCTCTGAGCATGTCTTCTAGAATCTGATTCACTCGCTCGACTTGACCACTAGTCTGAGGGTGAAAAGCAGTGCTAAACCTGATCTTAGTGCTCATGGCGGACTGAAAGGAGTCCCAGAACTTTGAAGTGAACAAACTTCCATGGTCTGAGGAGATAACTTGAGGAATGCCATGTAAAGACACGATTCTGGAAGTGTACAGCTCTGCCAATTGAGCTGCATTGATGGATTCCTTGACTGGAAGGAAGTGAGCGACTTTGGTAAGCTTGTCAATCACCACGAAGATAGAATCATTCCCTCTTTTGGACTTAGGAAAACCAGTGAAGAAATCCATTTCAATGTGGTCGAATTTCCACTCGGGAATAGGAAGAGGTTGGAGAAGACCGGCTGGACGTTGATGTTTTGCTTTCACTCTTCTGCAGACATCACATTCATTCACGAATTGGGCAATCTCCCTTTTCATGCGTGTCCACCAGTAAGATTGCTTGAGGTCTTGGTACATCTTGGAACTACCAGGATGAATGGAAAGGAGGGAATCATGTGCTTCTTCCATTATGAGCTTCCTGAGATCACCTTTTGGAACCACGAGTCTGTCCTCAAAGAACAAGGTATCTCTCTCATCAACGCGATAGCACTTGTATTTCGGATCGCCCTTTGCAATACCATGTTTCACCTTCTGCACCATGGCATCACTGAGTTGGGCCTCACGTACCTGATCTTCCAAGGTAGGAGCAATTTGAAGATTTGCAGGAAAACCTTGGGGAACAACTTGGAGGTTGAGCTTCCTGAATGCTTCACAAAGCTCAGGCTGGAACGGCTTGATAAGAAGGCTGTTGCAATATGCCTTTCTGCTCAAAGCATCTGCAATCACATTCGCCTTGCCAGGAGTGTATTCAATGCTGGGATCATACTCTTGGATCATTTCAACCCAACAAGTCTGGCGGAGGTTCAGATTCGGCTGTGTGAAGATGTACTTCAAGCTCTTGTGATCAGTGAAGATATCGACTTTTCTGCCCAGCAGCAGGTGTCTCCACGTAATCAAAGCATGTACCACAGCTGCTAGTTCAAGATCATGTGTGGGGTAATTCTTCTCACTTGGCTTCAGCTGACGAGAAGTGTAAGCCACAATTCTCTTGTCTTGCATAAGCACACCACCAAGACCTTGAAGAGAAGCATCACAGAATACTTCGTAGGGCTTGGATTCATCTGGAGGAGTAAGAACTGGAGCAGAGACGAGCTTTTCTTTGAGAGTTTTGAATGCCACTTCACACTCTGGAGACCAAAAGTATTTGACATTCTTCTGCATCAAGTTGGAAAGTGGCTTGGCAATCTTGGAGAAGTTCTCAACGAACCTTCTGCAATAGCTGGCAAGACCAAGAAAACTTCGAAGTTGCTTAACGTTCTGAGGAGCTTCCCAGTTGACAATTGCTTCAACTTTCTCGGGGTTTACCGCAATACCGTCAGCGGAGATGATATGGCCCAGGTACAAAACCTTATCGAGCCAAAATTCGCACTTGGAGAACTTGGCATAGAACTTATGTTCACGGAGTCGGTCGAGAACAAGACAGAGGTGCTTTTCGTGATCTTCTTCATTCTTGGAGAATACCAGAATATCATCCAGATACACAAGCACAAACTCGCCGGTGTAGGGGTTGAATATGTAGTGCATCATTCTCGAGAAGGTAGGTGGAGCATTAGCGAGACCAAAGGACATGACTGTATACTCATATGAGCCGTAGCTCGTTCTGAAGGCAGTCTTGTGGATATCTTCCTCGCGAATGCGAATTTGGTGATAGCCCATTCGGAGATCGAGCTTAGATAACACTTTAGCTCCTTTGAGCTGCTCGAACAGTTCGTTGATGTTGGGGAGTGGATACTTGTTCTTTATTGTCTTCTTGTTCAATGGCCGGTAATCAACGCAGAGACGCTCCGTGCCATCTTTCTTCTTGACAAATAAGACACCACAGCCCCAAGGAGACATACTCGGCCTGATCAGAACCAGACGTTCCTGTTCATCAAGCTGCTTCTTCAACTCCTTCAATTCACCAGGAGAGAGCTTGTACGGACGCCGGCATGCTGGCTCAGTACCCGACTCGAGATCAATGACGAATTCAACCTGACGGTGTGGAGGCATGCCTGGAAGTTCTTCAGGAAAGACGTCTTGGTATTCGTTTACCACCGGAATTTGAGATATGGCATTAATCTCGCCCTTATCATTGAGAGAGAAAAGCTTGATAGTTTTATCCCTGGAGGCAAAGATAATCACATCTTCATCAGGATGAGTCATCTTGACTTCCTTCTGTGCACAATCAATTTGAGCATCATGCTGAGAAAGCCAATCCATTCCGAGGATGAGATCGATGTCGGAATTGCCAAGAACCACCGGTTTAGCCAGAAAGCGATAATCACCCATGCGAATAGAAACATCCAGAGCAAATATATTAGAAGTCATACGTCTCCCCGGAGAAATGACTTACAACTTCTGAGGCTGATTTTTGGTGACAATATCGTGCTTGGATGCAAAAGGACATGACATGAAGGAACATGAAGCACCCGAATCAAACAAAACTTTAGCTGGAAAGGAGTTAACTGAGAGGTTACCCAATATCACATCAGAAGAATTCTCCGCTTGTGCTGCATTAATCAGATTGACCCTTGCTGCCTTTGGATCATGCTTGACTATAGCGGTACCGACAGGAGGAGGAGGCCGAAGGCGCATTGGGTTGTTGCACTTGTTGGAATAATGACCCTTCTGGCCACACTTGTAGCAAGTCACCTCAGAAAGTGGACGAGCAGGAGGAACACTTGGTCTTGGAACTTGGAACTGCTGCTTGGACTGCTTGTTGGAGTTGGGTGGGTGGGAGAAACCACGACCACTAGAGTTCTTGTTGTTGGAGTTGTTGGAGTTGTTGTAAGGAGCTCGAATCACTGGAGGAGGAGGAAGCCAAAATTTCTGTTGTTTCGAGACCATCTGAGACGATGAGGAGGAGTGAACGACATCTCGAATCCTCTTTTTAGAAGCCTCCATCTTGAGCTGGGCTGCCTCTTGCTTGAGCGCCATGTTATAGAATTTGTCGAACTCATCGGGCTCGAACAAGGTGAGAGCAAGTTGAAGTTCATCCTTGAGACCTCCGCGGAACTGATAGATCTTGCTCTTGGCATCTGGTATGTCCTGCTTAGCATAGCGGGCGAGATTTTGGAACTTGGCATTATACTGGTAGACAGTCAAAGAGCCCTGCTTCAGGTTGCGGAATTGCTCACGCATACCCTAGATGACACTTGTTGGAATGTGGTGAGAGCGAAAGTCCTTGCAGAAATCCTCCCCAGATATCACACGACCTGGCCTGGAGTCTTTGTACTGCTGCCACCAGTCAGCTGCTTGGTCTTTGAGTTGGAAGGCTGCAAACTTCACATAGTCCTCTTCTCTTACGTTACTGCACTCAAAATGCTTCTTTATGTCGGTTAACCAATCTTCAGCATCAAGAGGGTCGACACAGTAACTGAAAGCTTTTGGTTGATTGGCCAAGAACTGGTTGAGAGTAGCATGGTGCTGTTGGTTGAAGAAGTTGCCTTGATTCCCTGGAACACCCTGATTAGCTTGATTAGCTTGCATCTGCTGCATCATCTGCATCAACATCTGGGTGTTCTGATTTGTAGTCTGCATAATCGCTCTCCAAGCCTCAGACGGAGGAGGAGGGGAAGGAGGACGATCTGGGACCTCTTCACCCTCTGGGTTAGCGTTGGGAACCCGTTTCGGAGCCATCCTGAAAGAGATGACCACGAATCAGCAATTTGATCGAAAGAAGGTATAAGCTGAAACAACAGAATGAATTGCAACAAGTCTTCACAAGAATCATTCGAACAAGAGGAACGAATGAAATTCTCAGTTTAATGATAACAACAATCTTCACGAGAAGCCACATAGGGGACAAAATGTAAAATAAGAAAAACAACAAGGTACGGATGGAAACAAACACAAGATAGGAGCTTCGTTCTAACATCTTTGTGCTGAAAGCTTATGAACGCTTTACGAAAGGGTTTTGCAATCCCCGGACCAGCATAGCCAAGGACCCTTTAAGATGCAACTCCCGATCGGAACATCGGTCATAAAACCACTTCACTCATAGAACCCCGAACTCGCTAACCTGCATTCGTTGGAAGAATGCCTACGATCTACTGGATAAACCCACCTATGAATTTCCGAAAGTTTCCAGTTATGCAATCAGGTGTTGGGGATACAGGGGAAGCACCGTGCAATCAACTCTAAACCTACATCCAGCTGTATCCATCCTTCAACACATAACCAGTCTTTCTCGGAAACCGTCTACCTCGGACCTTCGAAAAGCATCCACTATAACAAGCTATGGCAATACTCCCAAACTACCTCCCCAGTACTGGGTGATGTTGGGGTTATCTCGCCACTAACCGTATAGGAGAGATTTTCGATGTCGGCCGTCTTAAGTATTTAGTACTGCCGCGATATGCTTGTGACGACAATACCCCGAAGCTCAACTCCCCGGGACACTGCCACAACCCCTAATGTCAGGAGGCATCAAGAACAATATTCTCGTCACAAGAACATCAAAACAATCCAACAATACTCGCGAGACTCCTAAAAAATTGGTGCAATTTTTGAAAGTAGAAGAGGGAAGAGTAGTCGTCAGGAGTCCTCACCAGAGAGAAAAGGGGATGAGAAGCAAAGAAATCCTACTCTCCGATATAAATATAGGACTCAAAACATTTTCAGTTTGTGCCTAGACTCGACCGTCAATGATATTATCAATCAGTGGGGGCTCCTAGGTCGGAGAAGGCTCTGAATACCAACTTGTAATGCCCAGGATGGGACTATATCTCCTACGTGTCGAGGCACGACTTAGAGACATAACCCCATGCTGGAATGATCGCAAGTTTGGTATCTTTGCACAACTCATGTACAAGATGGGGATGGAAAACATAAAATAGTTGGCTTACACTCGCCACGTCACACAAGTACATTACATGTCCAAATCATCATTCAATAAAACATCACAGCCCATCTAAGGGTAAAATCCAAATGACAAGATACCAAACATAATTTAAATCCACAGGTCGGATCGGATCCTAGTAGAAGTACCACTACTGATCATCGGGATAACGAACATAGTAACGGCTACGCTCCTCGTCGTACTCCCAGTCTAGCTCGGTGCCATCACCTGGATAGCTCACCATCAGACCTGCATCTGGTGTGGTAAAGTAACTGTGAGCCACAGAGGACTCAGCAATCCCGTACCCGGGTAACACGACTATCTAAGCCTTGGGTGTGGAACAAGGCTGAAGAAAGAATAATAATAAGTGCTTGCAGCAGCACTAGCCTAGCTTACGTATAAGAGAGCGAGAAGAGAAGGTGCCTCGGTCGAGAGATGATCACTAAGTGATCCTAAACTAATCAAGTCAAACATAACCCCATCGTGTTCATCTCCCGAAACCCCTTTCGGAAAATGACAGTCATGGTACACACGCTGGTAGTGTATTGGAACATGGTGTCAAGTTTTCTACAACCGGATATTAATAAGCTCCCATCTGCCACATAACCGCGGGCACGGCTTTGGAAAGTTCATAACCCTGTAGGGGTGTTCCAACTTGGCCCATGACAAGCCCACGATCCGCGGAGTTGCAACTCCAAGGTGGGAAGACCCGAGTATTCTCGAAATCCCGTGCTCAAGATACTCCGAACTAAGGTAAGGCTAATCCAGCAAATCCTCCCGGCGTGTCGACACCCTGATGGTAGCCGCGCGTATCTAGTCTCAGGACACGACTGGATGGGCGAAGCTACGGGTTTATATCAATCCTCGAGTTCCCTCGTGGTGACCCCGCAGGCTCCCCGTTTCGGACCAACACTCATGAGGAGCACTGGCCCGGGGTTGTTGATTAAGAACTCGGGTTTGCAAGACCCTATGCAAGTTTTATTAGTTATTAGGCGAATAGTACCAATGTTGGGACTTGCTGGAAAAGACTTATCACTTAGCGGTTTATCGAGGGGGCCCCATAAACCCCAACCGTGTGAGGATAATCAAGGAACATAACACCGGTTTATACGGTTCCTAGCGGCATGAGTGGAACAAATCACCAAGCAAAAGGCTTAGCCTTCCACCCATTGCCAATATATAGATGATTTCATTTAAGCATTTATATAGTGTGATATAACCCAACATACTTCAACATGAAGCAAGCATCTTCAACTTCACCTGCAACTAGCAACGCTATAAGAGGGGCTGAGCGAAGACTACGTATAGCCAATCAATGGCTTGCATAGGTAGGGTGGGTAGACATGATCATGGTTAAAAGTAGGAGGCTGACATGAAAGACATGGGCATCGAGGCAAAATATAGATCGAGACTTCTAGCAATAGGCAGAAATAGTAATGGTATCCGGGTTCGGTCATCTTGCCTGAAGAGTTGTCGTTCGGATCGTAAGAGGGGTCCTCGTTCTCAAGCTCGGTAGTAAGCTCGTGGTCGTACTCGTACTCGGTCTCAGCTTCCGTCTCTAATCAACACAACCACACAAGGCACGAATCAACAAGATGCAATGCGCACACAAAAATGATGGATGCATGATTGATGCACTAAGGGAGCACACGGAGCACGGAAAAATAGCACTCCAGCAAAAAATACTTCAAAACATGATAACAATAGGATATTATGAATCTACACGAAAAATCAATCACGTTTCATATAAGACTTGCTCAAAACGGAGTTACGGGCTAAAAGTTATGCCCGAAATAAGAAATATGCACAAGCTGAGAATTACAGCCACATAGCAACTTCGGAGCACTAGATAAATAAGCTACAGCACTCAAACATCATGGCAAAGAGCATGAACATAAACTAGACATATCCTACAGCAAATAAGTCCATTGGTGCACCCCCAAAGGAGCCACGGATCAAAAGCAACAAGCTTGGACATATTGAACTTGACAACAAAATCCTGACAGCAGTATTTTATTACAACTTGGGAGCAAAAGTTAAATATGCTACAGCCACTCAAATAAGCATGTGAGAGCATGAATGGATAGCCAACAATATATACTACAAGTAATCATCAAGAGTCACCCCAAAACTATCATGGATTGGCCTAGAACAACAAGCAAACATGGCATCTGGAAATTACAGATTCCAGACTTAGTGAAATTTCACTAAGTGTTAAACAACAGTTTCATCATGGCATCTTTGAGAGCAAGTTTAAGTCACCTCAAAACTAAACATGGCAAGTGGTAAGCACCACATGAAAGTACATATGATGGTGAACCCAAAACACCTAAGCATGCATCATGGAGATAAACACAACGATAGCAATGAGCTCCTCAAAATGACATCTCATAACAAGTTTAACAACTAAACAGCCACATAGCACTTTGCAACGGAGATAAACATGGCAAGATTACTTCTATCATGCAAGTCTAAGCATTCATCATGTAGAGCATGACAAGACGAACACGTGGACATGTCATTTGCATCATTCGGATAAACGAGCACCAAGTTATCACTATGCAAAGATGGCATGAAAAACAACACTAACAACAGTTTTTATCACGATGCACTCTTGCAACAGAATTTTAAGCACCTAGATGAACTCAAATAGGCATGGCACAATGGAATGAAATGTAGTACAAGTCTCCACGAACGTCTGGACATGTCATTTGCGCAAAACGGAGCACCACACAAAAAGATATCATCATTTGAATATTGCATCAGAGATAAAAACCACAGGGACTTAGGGATTTTTAGGGGTCAACCTGCAGATCTGGAGAAGCAAAGGTCTACGGGCCTCGGCCCGCGGCGGATTTGGCCCGGGGTGGACGAAGTGGCGGGCAGGAGCGGCGCGGCCCGCGCGGGATCGGGGCGGAGGAGGCCTGGGAGGCGCTGGCCTCGGCCCAGGCGGAGGAGCGGCCTCGCGGGGTTGGCGGCTGGGCCGGCCCGCGGAAGGAGCTGGCGGGGCGGCGCTTGCACTGGCCTCGTGCCTGGAGGCGATGCGGGAGGATGCGGAGAGGCGGCGGTCTGCGGGAGCTCGGCCCACCTGGCGGCGGCGGCTGGAGGCCTGGGAGAAGGCGGCCCGACGCGGGAGATGGAGCGGCCCGGCTGGCTGGGAAGTGGGGGATCCGGACCTTCGGATCGGCCGGTGGAAGAGGCGGCCTTCGGCTGGCGATCGAGCCCAGGAGGGTCGCTCGGATCGCTGGTCAACGGATCCAGATCGGGATCCCTCTCGATCCCGGCGAGGAGGCGGGGCTCGAGCGAACTGGCGGTGGCCTTCGGGCGGCCAGGACCAGTGGAAGGAGGCGGCGGTCTGGCCTGGCTCCGGCCGGCAGGTGGTCGAGGCGGGGCCCGGCGGGAAGGACGGTGACCGGCGTGGAGAGGATGGGGTGGCTGCGGTGTAGCTCCGGTGGGGGTCCGGCGAACTCCGGCGAGGTGCTCCGGCGAGCTCCAGCCGGAGTGGAGAGAGGAGAGGCTGGAGGTAGGAGAAGGTGGGGGCTAGGGTTTCCTTGACTTGGGGCAAAAATTGGGGGAGTGGACAAATATATAGGCACAAGGAGCTAGGGTTGTCCAAATGGAGTGCGGTTTTCGGCCACGCGATTAGAATTGGATGGCCTAGATGAAGGGAGGGGTTTGGGCCGGTCTGGTGGGCTGTTGGAGGGGTGTCTTGGGCCTCAAAGTGGAGGCACTTTGAGCCCACGAGAATAACTGTTGGGGTAGCAAACGGACTCGAAATGCGACGAGATTTGACAGGCGGGTTACACACACCAAAACAACAACACACGACGAGTCTCGCGCCAAACCGGTAACGTTACACATCCAAACACCAAAGTAGGCCTCGGGGATGCCACGGACACGTGAGGGAGCTCCGGAACGCGAAACGGACAACGGGAAGGAATGCGTGGAACCGGATGCAAACGACAACACAAATGCAATGCGATGCACAGACTATATGATATGAATGAATGCCACACACGCGCACAACAAAACGACGAAAACCCGAAAGACAAAGAACCCGGAATGGAATAGATGAAGCCAGAGATATATTATATGCCCAAAAGGGAAAGTATTACATCCGGGGCATTACAAACTCTCCTCTACTACAAAAAGATCTCGTCCCGAGATCTAGGACTGGAAAAAGGAGGGGTACTCCGAACGAAGATGATCTTCTCGTTCTCACGTAGCTTCTCGGTCGGTATGGTGTGACCACTTGACTTTCAAGAATTTGATGGACTTGTTGCGGGTCTTGCGCTCGGTTTCTTCGAGAATAGCAACTGGATGCTCTCGATAGGACAAATCTTGTTGAAGATCAATCTCTTCATACGGAATCATGCGTTCAGGAGTCTTGAAGCATTTGTGAAGTTGAGACACATGGAACACATCATGAACAATGGCGAAGTTGGAAGGGAGCTCAAGTTGATAGGCTAGATCGTCTCTTTTGCCAAGGATCTTGAAAGGCCCGACGTATCTAGGAGCAAGCTTTCCTTTGATACCGAATCTTTGGGTTCCTTTCATCGGAGAAACACGGAGATAGACATGATCACCAATGTTGAAAGCCAAATCACGATGCTTGCCATCATAGTAGCTCTTCTGACGCGACTGAGCGGCCTTGAGATTCTCACGTATGACTTTGCACATTTCTTCGGCTTTTGAGATCAAGTCATTGCCAAGAAGTTGACGTTCACCTGTTTCGGACCAGTTGAGAGGGGTACGACACTTTCTGCCATAGAGGATTTCAAATGGAGCTTTGCCTGCACTTGCTTGGAAGCTGTTGTTGTAAGAGAACTCGGCAAATGGAAGACAATCTTCCCATTTCATGCCAAAAGATATGACACAGGCTCTGAGCATGTCTTCTAGAATCTGATTCACTCGCTCGACTTGACCACTAGTCTGAGGGTGAAAAGCAGTGCTAAACCTGATCTTAGTGCTCATGGCGGACTGAAAGGAGTCCCAGAACTTTGAAGTGAACAAACTTCCATGGTCTGAGGAGATAACTTGAGGAATGCCATGTAAAGACACGATTCTGGAAGTGTACAGCTCTGCCAATTGAGCTGCATTGAGTGGATTCCTTGACTGGAAGGAAGTGAGCGACTTTGGTAAGCTTGTCAATCACCACGAAGATAGAATCATTCCCTCTTTTGGACTTAGGAAAACCAGTGACGAAATCCATTTCAATGTGGTCGAATTTCCACTCGGGAATAGGAAGAGGTTGGAGAAGACCGGCTGGACGTTGATGTTTTGCTTTCACTCTTCTGCAGACATCACATTCATTCACGAATTGGGCAATCTCCCTTTTCATGCGTGTCCACCAGTAAGATTGCTTGAGGTCTTGGTACATCTTGGAACTACCAGGATGAATGGAAAGGAGGGAATCATGTGCTTCTTCCATTATGAGCTTCCTGAGATCACCTTTTGGAACCACGAGTCTGTCCTCAAAGAACAAGGTATCTCTCTCATCAACGCGATAGCACTTGTATTTCGGATCGCCCTTTGCAATACCATGTTTCACCTTCTGCACCATGGCATCACTGAGTTGGGCCTCACGTACCTGATCTTCCAAGGTAGGAGCAATTTGAAGATTTGCAAGAAAACCTTGGGGAACAACTTGGAGGTTGAGCTTCCTGAATGCTTCACAAAGCTCAGGCTGGAATGGCTTGATAGGAAGGCTGTTGCAATATGCCTTTCTGCTCAAAGCATCTGCAATCACATTCGCCTTGCCAGGAGTGTATTCAATGCTGGGATCATACTCTTGGATCATTTCAACCCAACAAATCTGGCGGAGGTTCAGATTCGGCTGTGTGAAGATGTACTTCAAGCTCTTGTGATCAGTGAAGATATCGACTTTTCTGCCCAGCAGCAGGTGTCTCCACGTAATCAAAGCATGTACCACAGCTGCTAGTTCAAGATCATGTGTGGGGTAATTCTTCTCACTTGGCTTCAGCTGACGAGAAGTGTAAGCCACAATTCTCTTGTCTTGCATAAGCACACCACCAAGACCTTGAAGAGAAGCATCACAGAATACTTCGTAGGGCTTGGATTCATCTGGAGGAGTAAGAACTGGAGCAGAGACGAGCTTTTCTTTGAGAGTTTTGAATGCCACTTCACACTCTGGAGACCAAAAGTATTTGACATTCTTCTGCATCAAGTTGGAAAGTGGCTTGGCAATCTTGGAGAAGTTCTCAACGAACCTTCTGCAATAGCTGGCAAGACCAAGAAAACTTCGAAGTTGCTTAACGTTCTGAGGAGCTTCCCAGTTGACAATTGCTTCAACTTTCTCGGGGTTTACCGCAATATCGTCAGCGGAGATGATATGGCCCAGGTACAAAACCTTATCGAGCCAAAATTCGCACTTGGAGAACTTGGCATAGAACTTATGTTCACGGAGTCGGTCGAGAACAAGACGGAGGTGCTTTTCGTGATCTTCTTCATTCTTGGAGAATACCAGAATATCATCCAGATACACAAGCACAAACTCGCCGGTGTAGGGGTTGAAGATGTAGTGCATCATTCTCGAGAAGGTAGGTGGAGCATTAGCGAGACCAAAGGACATGACTGTATACTCATATGAGCCGTAGCGCGTTCTGAAGGCAGTCTTGTGGATATCTTCCTCGCGAATGCGAATTTGGTGATAGCCCATTCGGAGATCGAGCTTAGAGAACACTTTAGCTCCTTTGAGCTGCTCGAACAGTTCGTTGATGTTGGGGAGCGGATACTTGTTCTTTATTGTCTTCTTGTTCAATGGCCGGTAATCGACGCAGAGACGCTCCGTGCCATCTTTCTTCTTGACAAATAAGACACCACAGCCCCAAGGAGACGTACTCGGCCTGATCAGACCCAGACGTTCCTGTTCATCAAGCTGCTTCTTCAACTCCTTCAATTCACCAGGAGAGAGCTTCTACGGACGCCGGCATGCTGGCTCAGTACCCGACTCGAGATCAATGACGAATTCAACCTGACGGTGTGGAGGCATGCCTGGAAGTTCTTCAGGAAAGACGTCTTGGTATTCGTTTACCACCGGAATTTGAGATATGGCATTAATCTCGCCTTTATCATTGAGAGAGAAAAGCTTGATAGTGTTATCCCTGGAGGCAAAGATAATCACATCTTCATCAGGATGAGTCATCTTGACTTCCTTCTGTGCACAATCAATTTGAGCATCATGCTGAGAAAGCCAATCCATTCCGAGGATGAGATCGATGTCGGAATTGCCAAGAACCACCGGTTTAGCCAGAAAGCGATAATCACCCATGCGAATAGAAACATCCAGAGCAAATATATTAGAAGTCATATGTCGGGGGAAACTGTCCGCCACGAACACCTATGGGACCGGAGCCCCTTGTCTGTGCGGTACGAGGGCGGAGGGAGCACAAAGAGCAGATCGTAGCGAGCACGCGGGCAGTTTTTACCCAGGTTCGGGCCGCGGCAGACGCGTAAAACCCTACTCCTGCTTGGTTGTGTATTGAGTTTGAGCGCTCGGGAGCTTGAAGAAGCAGCTACACCAAGCGCGAGAGTGATCTAGGTTCCGAACCCCCTCCACGTTGTGCATGGGCCTCCTTTTATAGTGCAAGGGGTCACCAACAGGTGTCAACGTAGGAGAAAGGGGCAAAAGTGTAAAAGAGGTGGTAGTTGTAACAGTGCGGGAACAGTGGAGCTACAGTACAGAACAGTGGTCTATACCTACTTTAACAGTGGGGGACAAGGGCATTTAATGCCCGTCGCCGTCGACCCCAAAAGCTCCCGCCTTAGCGTCTCCGTCCGCCACGGCGATGGATCCACCACCGCGGAGTGCCACCGTGTACCCCAGGCTGCACAGCCATCCGCCACGCGTCCCTGGATAGGCCCCAGGGCGACGCGTGGGCCGATGAGCTGGAGCGCGGGCACACAGCGCAGCCTTCCCGGCAAGCACCTTGCCGGGGCCTTGATCTTGCCGGGCCCGGGAACTTGCCGCTCCCCGGACCCCTTGCCGGGGCGCATATAGCGCCGAGGCGTTGTCTTCTAGTCTTCCTGGCAAGCTCCTCTTGCCAGGGCCTTGTGTTAGCGGGGCAGTCTTGAGCCTGATACGGCCTTCCCGGCAAGCTCCTCTTGCCGGGGTCTTGGTCTTATGTCTTGTATACTTTGTTTTTGAATGGTTTAATAGGGAGCAGGAAGGTCTCCGGCGAGCACGCAGAAAACCTTGCCGCGGAAAGCTGCAACTGCCCGTGCACAAGTTGGGGTACTGAGGTACCCCTACCTTAGTACACCGACAGGAGCCCCCGGGCCTGGGCCACACACGGTGCCGAGCGCTGTTGGGCCAGGCCCAAAACAGTGCACGGGCACCCGCGGCCCGCGGCGCGCCGAATCCACTTCCATATCCGCCGCACCCCACGGTAACGGCACGCGTCGATCGCGGCGCCGTGGGATAGGACGTGCCCACGATCTCTTAATGGAAAGGGCGAAACGCCCCCCACTCCCCCATAAAAGCAGAGGTAGCGGGCGCGGTTCCCCTCCTTGCGCTCTCATTGCATCGTTTTCCTCCTCCAAAGATTCTCTCTTGCGCTCTGCCTCCACATCTCCGCCGCCGCCGAGCTCTTCGTTCCCCTCCTTCCGCCGCGTCCGCCATGGCCCCAAAGACCGACAAGGCGAAGGCGGAGAAGTCCAAGCGGGAGAAATCGGAGCAAGCGGCCAAGCTCATCGCGTACCGGAAGCGGCATGTCGTCTTCCCGCCGAAGCTCGGCGTGCGGGAGCTCTGGAACAAGTATTACTTGTTCTGGTCCAAGGAAACCGACGCGCACCCCCGCACGCGAGCATATCCGGCCGCCGCCAAGGACAGCTATCCCGGCGGGTACTACTTCTTTGCTGCCTTTTTCCATTGTGGTCTCTGTCCTCCTTTCTTGAACTTCTTCTGCGACGTCATGAACACATATGAACTCCATCTGCTTGACTTCACTCCCAACGCCGTCCTCACCATGGCTGTTTTCGCACACATGTGCGAAAACTTCATAGGAGTCCACCCCAATGTAGCCCTCTTTAGACACTTCTTCACTCCTAGAGCCGAGGCAGATGCCCCCCTCTCCGGAGGAATTTCTTGGGTCTTCCGTCTGAATAAAAAGGGGGCGTACTTGCCGGGGGAGCTCCGCGGCAAGTGGGAGGAATGGCGAGCGGAGTGGTGCTGGATCGTAGAAGACCAGCCGCAAGCCTTCACCGCGCCGCGCACAACGCCCATCGTGCGCGGCAGGGACTGGAGTGAGCTGGACTCGGACGACGTCAAGCTCAACATCGCCCTCGTCCGGATTCTTCGTCTTCGGTTGGCCAATCTGTCAGTTGCTGAGGTGGGCGCAGATTTCCTCCGCCGGCGCATCGCCCCTCTCCAAGACCGGAAGAGGCCGGCCTGGGAGTACGGCGGCCCGGCAGACATCATGAGGCTGCGCCCCGGGCTCAACTTCAACTTCACCACGCTGGAGCTGAAAGGAATGGTCCGGGAACTCTTCAAGTACGACCCGGCACACCCCGAGTGGTTCAGGACTCCCCGGGAAGTGGTGCCGCTCTGCAACAACAGCGTCAGGGATCGGATCCTCGCCATGATGCCCATGTGTGACTCGCACGGCCTGGACCGCACGTGGATTGCTCCGAAGCCCATCGACGTCCTCAACTTCTACGACAACCTCGCAGAGGTGGCGAGGAACAAGGAAGACCTCAAGCTGCACACACGGGACACCACCGAGCAGGAGATCGCCTACATAGCTTCCCGGGCTGAAGAGGCCGCCGCAGCCGCGGCGGCAGGAATTTTCGGATACTCGCCGGAACAGGCGGAGGCTGCGGACGCGTCCTCCCAGGCGGAGGAGGCGGAGATCCGCAGGTTGCTGAATCTTCCTCCCGACGCGCTCGCCGGGGTTCCCTCGTTGAGGCACTCCGGGATCAACGGGATCGCGACCGAGGCCGCGGCAATGGAGGGTACCGCCGGAGGGAGCAGAGGCGCCGCGAGGGGCGGAGGCGCCAAGGGGAAGGGGGCCGCAGCGCAGGACGCTGGGCCCAGTGAGCCGACCGGGGAGGAGGAGGAGGAGGAGGCCGAGGACTCCGGCGGATCCACGGAGTTGTACGCCGACGACCTCTCCTCGTCGGAGAGCTCCCCGCCCCCGGCAAGCCCGAGGCAGTCCCCGGCGAAACGTCTCCGCAAGGCGGCGACGGGGGAAAGGGCGCAGGCGCCCCGACAACAGCCAGCTCGCCGGGCAGCTCCCCGGGGGAGCCAAGCCGCGCCAAGGCCGTCCGGCGCACCAGCCGCAGCGGAGGCGGCCCGTGCGCGGACCACGACGGAGGCGCCTCGCAGGCCGGCAGCGAGCCGGCAGGGGTCTTCTCGGAGCGGAGCAGCGGCTCCGCCCGCCCCTCGGGCGCCGGCTACCACAGGGGCTGGGTCTTCGCAGCCCCCAGCCCCGGCGAACACCAAGCGCGCGAGGGAGTCTTCGTCTTCCGCTCCTCGTGCCGACGCGCCCACGGTGGAGTATGACTTCTCCGCCCTGAGCGAGGACGACGAGGAGGACCAGGAGTAAGAATCCGAGACCTTATATCTTCTTGATTTTTGTCTTGATTTTTTGTTGATGCTGACTCTGTTCATTGTTCTGATTTCAGGACCCTGGCCCATCGCGCGGCGAAGAAGGCCAAGGCGCCCGAGGCCGAGGTCGCGGAAGACTCAGCAGCGGCGGCAACAGGGGGTGTGCCGGAGCCGAGCCTGCCGGACTCGAGCGCCGCTCCGAGGAGCAGCCCCCAGCGCAGCCCGCAGCGCAGCCCCCAGCGTAAGTCTGGGGATTTCTCTTTTCGCTCGTCGGGGTACGCCTGAGGATTTGGTTTTGTCTTCATGTCTTGACGTTTCCTGTCTTGTTCTGTGCAGAGGTGGAGCCACAGCGGGAAGAGCGCCCGGAGACTGTCGTTGAGGAGCCGCAGGCCCCGCCGTCCCCGCCAAGGCAAAACTCTCCGGCAAGGGAGAGTGCTCCGCCAAGGGTGGGTACTCCGCCGAGGCAGAGTACCCCGCCAAGGGCGAGCAGCCCGGCGAGGGTGGCTACTCCGACAAGGCCGAGCTCCCCGGCGAGGGAGCCCGTCGCTGAGGACGTCCGCCAAGGTAAGTTTTGTGACTTGTCTTCTTGGCTTGCCTCTTTTTTGGATATTTGCTTGAGTCTTGAACTTCTTTTTCTTCTTCTTCTTTTTAGATCTTCCTCCTCCTGCGCCCATGGAGACGGAGGTTATCGACCTCGAGGAGGAGGGCGCGCAGGGCGGCGGCGGCGACGCTCCTGTCGTCGAGGAGATAGCCGAGGCCGCCGAGCCGGCCGCGCAGGAGACTGCCCCGGCTGCGGACGCAGCGGCTGGGGAGGAGGACGGCGACCGCACCGCCGGCCCGGAGGCGGCGGGAGCATCGGATGCTACGCCGGCCACCGGCTCCTCCGCCAGCAAGGAGCAGGGGTATTATCTTGAGGCCCCCAACGGCGTCTTCATCCAGATGCCTTGGGGGTCTTCATCGCGAGCTCCTGCGGAGGGCGAGGCGTTCGACGGAGAAGTCCTCGCCTCCGCAGGTCTGAAGATCGTCGAGGCGCCCGGCGGGAGTGAGGGGCCCGAGGAGGAGAGGTTGCTCCACCAGCTCCTGGCCCTTTACCGGGCCAGGCAGGCGAAGCTCGCCTCCCGGGAGGCTCTTGCCGCCAAGGCCGCGGCGGAAATGGAGAAGCGTGCGGCGGAGCTCAGCGCCGCCAATCAGGCAGCCCTCCGCGAGGTGGCGGAGGAGCGGGAGCGTCTCGCCGGCGAGTACCAGGAATGGGTGCTCGAGAAGGCTGAAGCTGACGAACAGCAGCGGCTCGCCGGGGTGGAGATGTCCCGGCGAGAGGGAGAGCTCGCGCAGCGGAAGGTCGAGCTGGACTCCCATGAGGAGGACCTTGCCGCCCGCGAGGCTGCCCTTGGCGGGGAGCTGAAGGAGGCGAAAGCCGCCGCGGTTGCCGCGGAAGACGCCAAGAAAGAGCTTGCCGCCAAGGTTGAACAGTTGGAGAAGGCGCTGAAGGTGAGCGCAGAGAAGGTTGCCGCGCTCATCTTGGAGCGCGAGAAGGATGCTCACACAAACTCCGAGCTTCAGGTGAGTCTCTCCAAGAGGGGCGACGAGTTGAAGGCCGCCAAGGACTCCATTGATGACTTGGAACTGAAGGTCACCACTCTGAAGGAATCGCTCGATGCTGCCCGGGTTCAGGAGAACAAGTTGAAGGAGGAGCTCCGCAAGGAGCGGACCTTGGTGGACAGCGTCAACAAGGCATCCGAGCTCTTCCGCCAGACTATCGAGTTATGGACCGAAGACTTGGTTTCTTCTGCGTCCAACATTGACCAGGAGCTGCTGGCGCTGAAGGTCGAACACCTCATCTATTCGCCGGATCCGGATCTCCCGCATAGCGCCAAGCTCAGCCTCTTCTTCAGAGGAATCGCGCCGGCCCTTGCAGGTCTCCGGAACCGCATCCCCGCGCAGCTGGCCGAGGAGTCGCGCCTGCTCTGCGCGGGAACTCTGGAGCGGGTGCTGACGAAGATCGTGTACCGCAACCCGGGAATCAACCTCACGAACGTTCTTCGCAGCTTGCCGGCTGATGCAGACACGGAGGCCCTGAAGGAGCAGGTCGGCCACATCATCGCCAAGTTGGCAAAGCTTGGCAGGAAGGAAGGCGACCGCGTAGACTAGGGCTCCATTATCTTTATCCTTTTGTTGCTGCACATTATGTCATGAACTTATTAGTCCATCGCGACAATTTATCCTTTGTAAGATATTCACTTTATTTTGATTAATCAGTGCAATGTTATCTTCCTTGTCTTAATCCTTGACTTTGTATGTTTTTCACCCTACGCTCCCGGGGAGCTTGCCGGCAAGGGGCCTTTGCCGCGAGCGCTGAATGCTGGACTCTGAGCAGCCTGCTGGCCAAGGTCCTCGCCGGCAAGCAACCTTGCCGCAGCTAGTCGCAACGCACTTAGCTTGCTGAGCGTACTCGGAAACGAAGCAAGGGCGCGACACTTGTCGCAGCTCGCTTAAATCGTTGAGTGGACTCGAAAACAAGATAAGGGTGCGGCAAGCTACGGGTAGGTTCCTCCGCGCACAGGTTTTCCATACAAAATGTGATCGTTCAAGGAAGGCGACTAAAATTTAAAATTTGAACTGGTCAAATTCTAACAACTTATCTTTCATATGCTGCTTGCTTATACCGCTTGCTTTCCGGTAAGGCTTCTCTTTCTTGAACAGCACTTGGTTCCTCCTCCACCTCCTTGAACAGCACTTGGTTCCTCCTCCACCTCCTTCCCCCCCGGCAAACTTGTGCGCGAGGAAAGTTCCTTCTGCTTAAGAGGAAAGAAAAGGGAGAGGGAGACAAGTATATGGCCTTTCTGCGTGCTAATGCTTACCGTATGCTTGAGTGTTGCATCAAATGCCAAATAGAACATGCAAATAGCGAAGAAAAGCATGCAAAAGGCGATCGATGCGAGAAACACAAAAAACTTTACTGATGCACGGGGTCTGCGCCCGGCTTTGTACAAAGGGTTACATGCAACAGCGGCAAAGCTTGTACAAAAGGTGGTTGCCGGAGCGGATCACGGCAACCGCGCCTTAGGGGTGAAACTTGCGAAGATGCTCTATGTTCCAGGAGTTGCTCACCGGTAAGCCTTCTTCGGTCTCGAGGCGGACAGCGCCGGGCCTCGTAACTTGTCTCACCCGATAAGGGCCTTCCCACTTCGGTGTCAACTTGTTGGAATTCTTGGCGGACTGAACACGCCGAAGAACAAGGTCGCCTTCCTCGAGACTCCTGGCCTTGACTTTGCGGCTATGGTAGCGGCGCAAAGCTTGCTGGTAACGAGCAGCTCGTACAGCAGCCTGGAGACGTCCCTCCTCAAGGAGCAATGCGTCATCTTGCCGCAGTTGCTCTTGCTCGAGCTCGTCATAAGCGAGTACTCGAGGAGATCCGTATACGAGTTCCGTGGGGAGAACTGCCTCTGCTCCATAGACTAGAGCAAAAGGTGTCTGCCCGGTGGCTCGACTTGGTGTCGTCCTGATTGACCAAAGAGCCGCCGGGAGCTCCTCTATCCAATTTCTTCCGCACTTGCGCAGCCTGTCAAAGGTCCTTGTCTTGAGTCCGCGCAGCACTTCAGCATTTGCCCTCTCCGCTTGACCGTTGCTCCTCGGGTGAGCAACAGAAGCGAAACAGACCTTGGCGCCAAGGTCTTGGACGTACTGCATGAAGGTGCGACTAGTGAATTGCGTACCGTTGTCGGTGATGATCCTGTTAGGGATCCCGAAACGGCAAACAATCGACCTGAAGAACCTGACTGCTGACTGTGCTGTCACCTTCCTCACTGGCTCCACTTCTGGCCACTTTGTGAACTTGTCGATTGCCACGTACAAGTACTCAAAGCCCCCGACAGCACGAGGGAAAGGGCCGAGGATATCGAGCCCCCAGACCGAGAAGGGCCATGACAAAGGGATTGTTTGGAGAGCTTGAGCTGGCTGATGAATTTGCTTTGCATGGAACTGGCACGCTTCACACTTGGTTACTAGTGCAGTTGCATCTTGGAGGGCTTCTTGCCAAAAGAACCCTTGCCGGAAAGCTTTCCCGGCAAGCGCCCTTGCGCCAATGTGGTGGCCGCATATGCCTCCGTGTATTTCTGCCAACAGCTTCTGTCCATCTTCCCTGGAGATGCACTTCAACCTGACACCATTGAGTCTTCTTCTGTATAGCTCGTTATCCACGAACTGATACATACTTGACTGCCTGGTTATCTTCTCTATCTCTTGCGGGTCGTCGGGAAGTTCTCCAGTTTGAAGGAAGCGGACGATCTGCTGCGCCCATGCCGGAGCCCGGGGCTCGACGGCAAGGACTAAAGGCTCGAGGGCCGCTGCGGGAACCTCAGCTTCTACGGCAAGGACCTCTGGTTCTGCCGGAGCTGATGGTCCCCCGGCAAGCTCGCCGGGGCGAGGCTTGCCGGGAACGCTTGCTTCAACTGTACAAGCCCGAGGACTTGCAGGAGCAAACTGTTCCTCAGCGTTCTGGTTGTTGATCTTGGGGACCTTGGCGGCGGTTTCAGGAAGATCCGCCGGCAAGTAGTCGCCGGAGACCAACTTTCTCTTCTTGGACTGCCCAATTGATGGTGTAACGGATGGTTGAGTCAGCTTGAGCAAGAAGGTCCCTGGTTCCACAGGTAACTTCATCGCGGCGCACTTTGAAAGGCCATCTGCAATTTCATTTTGAGCTCTCGGGACGTGCTCCATCTGCAAACCTTCAAAGTGCTCTTCAAGCTTTCTCACTTCATCGACATAAGCTTCCATGAAAGGGCTCTGATAGCTCTTGTTAACTTGCCGGACCACCAACTGAGAATCGCCCCGCACAATCAGCTTCCTAATCCCAAGTTCGGCCGCAATCCTGAGGCCGGCAAGCAAGCCTTCATATTCTGCAGTGTTGTTTGTCGCTTGCTCCCTGGGAAAGTGCATCTGGATAACATATTTGAGGTGCTCTCCGGTGGGCGCGATGAGTACCACGCCGGCACCGGCGCCTTGCAGCGAGAAGGCACCGTCAAAATACATTACCCATTCACTTGTCGCTTCTTGTACGGGTGCACTTGTTTCTTGAACCTCTTCATCTGGTGTCGGAGTCCACTCAGCTATGAATTCTGCCAAAGCTCGGCTCTGTATGGTTGAAGTACTTTCAAATTTGAGTCCAAAGCTAGACAGTTCCAGTGCCCACTCAACGATCCTGCCTGTTGCTTCTGGGTTGTGCAATATCCTCTTCAACGGAAAGCGAGTGACCACTGTTATCTCATGGGCTTGGAAGTAATGGCGCAGCTTTCTCGAGGCCATGAGGAGGCCGAAAAGCAACTTTTGCACACCAGAGTACCTTGATCTAGCCCCCTGGAGAAGGGAGCTTACAAAATACACTGGGCGCTGCACCATCTTCTTCCGCACCTCTCCTTGTTCCTGCGCAGAGTCATCCTTGTCGGGGCCAGAGCTTGTCGGAGCAGCCCCCTGCTTGTCGCTGGATTCGCTTGCCGGTGATGCTGACTCCTCGTCGGACTCCCTCTCCGCTACTAACGCAGCACTAACCACCTGGTTGGTTGCCGCTAAGTATAGCAACAACTTTTCCTGTGGTCTAGGTGCGACAAGTATAGGAGTGGAGGACAGGTACCGTTTCAAATCCTGCAACGCTGCCTCCGCTTCCGGAGTCCACTTCATGGGACCTGCCTTCTTCAAGATTTTGAAGAAAGGTAGGGCGCGTTCTGCAGACTTTGAAATGAACCTACTAAGGGCAGCAACACAACCTGCAAGCCTCCTGACATCCTTGACGCGCTTCGGGGCCTCTATCTGCTCAATGGCTTTGATCTTGTCGGGGTTGGCTTCAATCCCCCTCTGTGATACAAAGAACCCGAGAAGCTTGCCGGAGGGGACTCCAAAGACGCACTTCTCGGGGTTCAACTTGAGCTGTATCCTGCGCAGGTTCTGAAACGTTTCTTCCAAGTCTTGAATCAGGGTTTCCTTGCTCTTGCTCTTCACCACGATGTCATCCATATAAGCTTCTACATTTCTGTGGATCTGTGGCTCAAAAGCAGTGTACACTACCCTTGCAAAGGTTGAGCCTGCATTCTTCAATCCAAATGGCATGCGGATAAAGCAATAAGTGCCACACGGAGTGATAAATGCAGTCTTCTCTTCATCTTCCTTGGCCATGAAAATCTGATGATAGCCTGAGTATGCATCAAGAATACAGAGTAGCTCACATCCGGCAGTGGAGTCAACGATCTGGTCAATGCGCGGCAAAGGGAATGGATCCTTGGGACATGCTTTATTGACATCGGTGAAGTCTATACACAGTCTCCACTTCCCGTTGGCCTTGCGCACGACGACTGGGTTTGCCAACCACGTCGGATGGATCACACCTCTAACTAGGCCTGCTGCTTCTAGCTTCTTGATTTCTTCGTTGATGAACTCTTGGCGCTCCACGGCTTGCTTCCTCACTTTCTGCTTGATGGGCCGCGCGTGAGGACAGACAGCAAGCTTGTGCTCAATCACCTTCCTGGGAACACCGGGGATGTCAGATGGTTGCCAGGCAAACACATCGACATTCGCCCGCAGGAAGGCAACGAGCGCGCTTTCCTATTTGCTGTCAAGGGTGGCACTGATGGTGAAGGTACCACCAGTGCCGTCCTCCTTTGCGGACACTTTCTTGGTTGCCGGAGGAGCAGCCATTCCTTTCTTACTCTTGCCGGTGGAGCTCGATGGAACGTCCTCGACGGCAGCGCAGCACTCCGAAGAGGTGCGGTTGCCGGAATGGGTCCCAGAGCACTTGCCGGATTTGGTCTTCGTCTTCTTCCCCCCGGGAGCTTCAGCGGCAAGAGTATCCTTCTCGGCCGCAGCTGCCGCATCCCGGTAAATCTTGTCGGCGCAAATAAGCGCATCCTTCTTGTCGCTATGGACAGTGATGACGCTTATCGGCCCCGGCATCTTCAGCACGTTGTAGGCATAGTGGGAAGCTGCCATGAACTTTGCGAGGGCAGGACGGCCAAGTATTCCATTGTAGGGCAATGGAATATCGGCGACGTCGAAAGTGATGCGCTCAGTCCTGAAGTTGAGCTCCCCGCCAAAGGTCACCGGCAGAGTGATCTTTCCCTTGGGCTTGCTCCTTCCCGGGTTGATTCCTTGGAATGAACCGGTCTCTTCGAGCTCGCCATCTTGAATCTGGAGTTTCTTGATCACAGCAGAGGAGATCAAGTTCAGCCCGGCCCCGCCGTCAACCAACATTTTGGTGACCTTGAGGTTGCGGATGGTGGGAGAAACCAGCATCGGCAAGCACCCGACCGCAGTGGTGCGGTCAGGGTGATCCTCAAGATCAAAAACGATGGGCGTGCTGGACCATTTGAGGAGCCTGCGCGACTCCATGGGCGGCTCCGCTGCGTTTACCTCACGCACCCACTGCTTGAGTTGGCGGTGGGAGGTATGCAGGGAGGCGCCACCGTCGACGCACAGGACCTCCGTGGCCTTCTGGAACTCCTGCTCGCTGTTCTCCTCGTCCTCCATGTCTTCGTCGTCATCTTCTTCGTCGTTGTCGCGGCCCCGGGGAGGTCGATCTCCTTGCCGCTGCTTAGCCTTGCCGCGGCGTCCTCCCCGGCCGTTGAACGGCCGCTTCTTGCTGGGCTCTTCCCCGCCACCTTGGGCCTTCTCCTTGTCGCGCCTCTCGTACTCAGCTTTCTGCTGCTCGACGAGGTACTCGACGCGCTTGCAGTTGGAGAGATCGTGACCCTTGGTGCGGTGAATCTTACAGTATTGCTTGTCGGAGCTACCCGGCTTGTCGGCCGCCGCTGCAGGGGCAGGCTCCTTGCCGGAGCCGCCAGCCTGCGCTTGCTTGGCGGGGGCCTCCTTGCCGGACTTCTCGACGGCAAGCACCTCCTTCTTGCCCTTCTTTCTGTTGTTCCGCCGCCGGCTCTTCTTTGCCGGGGCGGCGTCGTCGCTGTCGCTTCCTCCTGCGCCAGTATCCTCTCCGGGGAGTCTCCTCCCCTCTTCTGCGCGTGCGCACTTGTCAGCAAGAGCGTAGAGCTCGCTGACATCCCGAATCTTCGTCATCGCCATCTCCTCACGCATGCGGCGGTTACGCACGTTCTGATGGAACGCGCTGATAACCGCGGCAGGGTGAACGTCAGGGATGTTGTGCTGCACCCGGCTGAAGCGTTGGATATACTTGCGCAGGGTCTCGCCTTCCTTCTGGGCCAAGATATGGAGATCGCTCTCCTGGCCATGGGGTTTGTGGCCGCCGGTGAAGGCGCCAACAAACTGGTGGCAAAGGTCGGCCCAAGAAGAGATGGAACCTTCCGGCAAGTGCATGAGCCACGAACGGACGTTCGGCTTTAGCACGAGCGGGAAGTAGTTCGCCAAGATCTTCTCGTCGCGCCCCCCGGCAGCTTGCACTGCGATAGTGTAGACGCTGAGAAACTCCGAGGGGTGTGTCTTGCCGTCGTACTTCTCCGGTACGTCGGGCTTAAAATTCTTCATGCTGGGCCACTGGACGCGCCGCAGCTCGCGGGTGAACGCAGGGCAGCCTGCCGCGTACGGCAAGTCGCCTGGTTCACCGGGCGCGTGCGCGTCGACAGTGTTCCCAGCTCTCTTGTCGGATTGTCGCCGAGCTTCTCGGCGGCGCTCGATTGTGGTCCGAGCGTCTTCATCTCGCCGGTCGTCGAGGACCTGTCGCTGGTCCCGACGGGCCCGCGGGTCCGATGAGGCGGTGGAGCCGTCGTCGGGGTTGTTCCGGCGGGGCGGCGTCTTCTGCTTCTGCGGCGGGGAGTGCACGCTTGTCGCACCCCCGGCAGTCTTGTTGCCGTCAGGCTTCGTCTTCTCAGCTTGCCGCGGCCGTGAGGTCGACGGCTGCTGTGGAGAGTCGTTGTTGGCGAAGTCTATCAGGCTCCGTATAGTGGCCCTCCATTCTTCGGCCTTGTCGGCCGCTGGAGGAAAGTCGAGGAGCAGTTGCGCCCTTGCGAGCGCTTCTGCTGGAGTGGAAGGGAACGCGGGCGAGCGGTGCGAGGAGCGGGATACGCTCGGACTTCTAACAACGTTAGAAGGAGCGGGGTCCCGCGCCGGCGCCTTCGCTTTGCTTGTGCCCGGACGGGGGTCCGGGGCGTCCCGCGAACCTCCTGTTTGGCCTTGCCCCAGCAAGCGGATACCACCTCCCGTGGTATGGCGCTGCTGGGTCGTCGTGTGCTGGGATGGACGCGGCGCGTCCACGGAGACCGAGGTCCGGTCGTCCGTCCTGTTCTTGGATCTGGTGGCGCCGTGAGTGTCCTCACCGGCGGCCACCCTTCCGACGGCATCTCCCCCGCCCACCGTTGGCTCCGGTGGTGGCGGGTGAGACGCAGACGGGCCTCCGACCTCCGAAGCCTTCTTCTTCGGGGCCATGGAGTTGTCGCTGATGAAGTTGCTGATGAAGCTGGAGAGGTTGATGAAGAATGCGCCCGCGCGAACGCCGGATCAGGTTCGCACAACCTCGACGGCGGCGGCAAAGAAGTAGTACCCGCCGGGATAGCTGTCCTTGGCGGCGGCCGGATATGCTCGCGTGCGGGGGTGCGCGTCGGTTTCCTTGGACCAGAACAAGTAATACTTGTTCCAGAG
Source organism: Secale cereale (assembly GCA_902687465.1). Classification (NCBI taxonomy): domain Eukaryota; kingdom Viridiplantae; phylum Streptophyta; class Magnoliopsida; order Poales; family Poaceae; genus Secale; species Secale cereale. The sequence goes on along the minus strand of LR738711.1, from coordinate 393,023,231 downwards.
CTCCCGCACGCCGAGCTTCGGCGGGAAGACGACATGCCGCTTCCGGTACGCGATGAGCTTGGCCGCTTGCTCCGATTTCTCCCGCTTGGACTTCTCCGCCTTCGCCTTGTCGGTCTTTGGGGCCATGGCGGACGCGGCGGAAGGAGGGGAACGAAGAGCTCGGCGGCGGCGGAGATGTGGAGGCAGAGCGCAAGAGAGAATCTTTGGAGGAGGAAAACGATGCAATGAGAGCGCAAGGAGGGGAACCGCGCCCGCTACCTCTGCTTTTATGGGGGAGTGGGGGGCGTTTCGCCCTTTCCATTAAGAGATCATGGGCACGTCCTATCCCACGGCGCCGCGATCGACGCGTGCCGTTACCGTGGGGTGCGGCGGATATGGAAGTGGATTCGGCGCGCCGCCAAAGATGTCGGGGGAAACTGTCCGCCACGAACACCTATGGGACCGGAGCCCCTTGTCTGTGCGGTACGAGGGCGGAGGGAGCACAAAGAGCAGATCGTAGCGAGCACGCGGGCAGTTTTTACCCAGGTTCGGGCCGCGGCAGACGCGTAAAACCCTACTCCTGCTTGGTTGTGTATTGAGTTTGAGCGCTCGGGAGCTTGAAGAAGCAGCTACACCAAGCGCGAGAGTGATCTAGGTTCCGAACCCCCTCCACGTTGTGCATGGGCCTCCTTTTATAGTGCAAGGGGTCACCAACAGGTGTCAACGTAGGAGAAAGGGGCAAAAGTGTAAAAGAGGTGGTAGTTGTAACAGTGCGGGAACAGTGGAGCTACAGTACAGAACAGTGGTCTATACCTACTTTAACAGTGGGGGACAAGGGCATTTAATGCCCGTCGCCGTCGACCCCAAAAGCTCCCGCCTTAGCGTCTCCGTCCGCCACGGCGATGGATCCACCACCGCGGAGTGCCACCGTGTACCCCAGGCTGCACAGCCATCCGCCACGCGTCCCTGGATAGGCCCCAGGGCGACGCGTGGGCCGATGAGCTGGAGCGCGGGCACACAGCGCAGCCTTCCCGGCAAGCACCTTGCCGGGGCCTTGATCTTGCCGGGCCCGGGAACTTGCCGCTCCCCGGACCCCTTGCCGGGGCGCATATAGCGCCGAGGCGTTGTCTTCTAGTCTTCCTGGCAAGCTCCTCTTGCCAGGGCCTTGTGTTAGCGGGGCAGTCTTGAGCCTGATACGGCCTTCCCGGCAAGCTCCTCTTGCCGGGGTCTTGGTCTTATGTCTTGTATACTTTGTTTTTGAATGGTTTAATAGGGAGCAGGAAGGTCTCCGGCGAGCACGCAGAAAACCTTGCCGCGGAAAGCTGCAACTGCCCGTGCACAAGTTGGGGTACTGAGGTACCCCTACCTTAGTACACCGACATCATACGTCTCCCCGGAGAAATGACTTACAACTTCTGAGGCAGATTTTTGGTGACAATATCGTGCTTGGATGCAAAAGGACATGACATGAAGGAACATGAAGCACCCGAATCAAACAAAACTTTAGCTGGAAAGGAGTTAACTGAGAGGTTACCCAATATCACATCAGAAGAATTCTCCGCTTGTGCTGCATTCATCAGATTGACCCTTGCTGCCTTTGGATCATGCTTGACCATAGCGGTACCGACACGAGGAGGAGGCGGAAGGCGCCTTGGGTTGTTGCACTTGTTGGAATAATGACCCTTCCGGCCACACTTGTAGCAAGTCACCTCAGAAAGTGGACGAGCAGGAGGAACACTTGGTCTTGGAACTTGGAACGGCTGCTTGGACTGCTTGTTGGAGTTGGGCGGGTGGGAGAAACCACGACCACTAGAGTTCTTGTTGTTGGAGTTGTTGGAGTTGTTATAAGGAGCTCGAATCACTTGAGGAGGAGGAAGCCAAAATTTCTGTTGTTTCGAGACCATCTGAGACGATGAGGAGGAGTGAACGGCATCTCGAATCCTCTTTTTAGAAGCCTCCATCTTGAGCTGGGCTGCCTCTTGCTTGATTGCCATGTTATAGAATTTGTCAAACTCATCGGGCTCGAACAAGGTGAGAGCAAGTTGAAGTTCGTCCTTCAGACCTCCGCGGAACTGATAGATCTTGCTCTTGGCATCTGGTATGTCCTGCTTAGCATAGCGGGCAAGATTTTGGAACTTGACATTATACTGGTAGACAGTCAAAGAGCCCTGCTTCAGGTTGCGGAATTGCTCACGCATACCCTCGATGACACTTGTTGGAATGTGGTGAGAGCGAAAGTCCTTGCAGAAATCCTCCCCAGATATCACACGACCTGGCCTGGAGTCTTTGTACTGCTGCCACCAGTCAGCTGCTTGGTCTTTGAGTTGGAAGGCTGCAAACTTCACATAGTCCTCTTCTCTTACGTTACTGCACTCAAAATGCTTCTTTATGTCGGTTAACCAATCTTCAGCATCAAGAGGGTCGACACAGTAACTGAAAGCTTTTGGTTGATTGGCCAAGAACTGGTTGAGAGTAGCATGGTGCTGTTGGTTGAAGAAGTTGCCTTGATTCCCTGGAACACCCTGATTAGCTTGATTAGCTTGCATCTGCTGCATCATCTGCATCAACATCTGGGTGTTCTGATTTGTAGTCTGCATAATCGCTCTCCAAGCCTCAGACGGAGGAGGAGGGGAAGGAGGACGATCTGGGACCTCTTCACCCTCTGGGTTAGCGTTGGGAACCCGTTTCGGAGCCATCCTGAAAGAGATGACCACGAATCAGCAATTTGATCGAAAGAAGGTATAAGCTGAAACAACGGAATGAATTGCAACAAGTCTTCACAAGAATCATTCGAACAAGAGGAACGAATGAAATTCTTAGTTTAATGATAACAACAATCTTCACGAGAAGCCACATAGGGGATAAAATGTAAAATAAGAAAAACAACAAGGTACGGATGGAAACAAACACAAGATAGGAGCTTCGTTCTAACATCTTTGTGCTGAAATATATAGGCACAAGGAGCTAGGGAGGGGTTTGGGCTGGTCTGGTGGGCTGTTGGAGGGGTGTCTTGGGCCTCAAAGTGGAGGCACTTTGAGCCCACGAGAATAACTGTTGGGGTAGCAAACGGACTCGAAATGCGACGATATTTGACAGGCGGGTTACACACACCAAAACAACAACACACGACAAGTCTCGCGTCAAACCGGTAACGTTACACGGCCAAACACCAAAGTAGGCCTCGGGGATGCCACGGACACGTGAGGGAGCTCCGGAACGCGAAACGGACAACGGGAAGGAACGCGTGGAACCGGATGCAAACGACAACACAAATGCAATGCGATGCACAGACTATATGATATGAATGAATGCCACACACGCGCACAACAAAACGACGAAAACCCGAAAGACAAAGAACCCGGAATGGAATAGATGAAGCCAGAGATATATTATATGCCCAAAAGGGAAAGTATTACATCCGGGGCATTACAGGTTCACAAGAAGAACTTGAAGAGCAAGAACGTCGACATCATAAAAATCAGGCCACTCTTGAGCAAGCGCGATAACGCCACTACCAACGCAGAGCAAGCCGCCAACGCCCTACTTCAAGAACAACAATAGTGTGAAGCGCAAGCTCTTGAAGCACAATGTGCCCTCCGAGACGCAACTCCAACCGTCGCCGAACAAAACCAACATGTCCGTGAATAGGAAGAAGCACGTCGTGAGGAACTACAAGAGCGATGAAATCAAGCAAGATTAAACCACCAAGCTCCACAAGATCGACAAGAATCACAATTTCGCCAAGAGCAACAAAACCATGACAATCCTCCATGCCTAGAGTAACTTGAGGTTGACAATCCTCCACGACAAGAGCATCATCACAATAGGCAAGTGTGCAATCTAGAGCAACACTACATCAAGCTCAAGTTCAGCATGCTTAATTTTTCTGGAATCAATGATCCTGAAGACTATCTCTCATGGGCATTTAAAGTAGACAAGATCTTTCGCCTACACAACTATGATGAGGAAAAGAAGATCGACATGGCATGTCTTGATTTTTAAGATTATATCATTATTTCATTGAGAGACAAGAAGCAAAAGGCGAGCACCAATCACAACATGGAACGAAATGAAGGATGTCATGCAAGCGCGCTTCGTGCCAACACACTCATGACTTATTCAAGAAATTACAACTCCTCAAGCAAGGCACCAAGTCCGTTGAAGAATATTACAAGGAAATGGATATTGCTATGGTTCGAGCTAATGTCATGGAAGATGAGAAGAAAAATGGGGGCAAGGTTCTTGAATGGACTCAATCATCCTATTAAGAAGATCGCCGACCCCCAACCTTACTCCAACCCCATCGGGCTAGTGCACCAAGCTACCATGGCGGAGCAACAAGTGCAGGAGGACTAAAAATACTCCAAGTGCCATTCCAAGAACTACGGCTCATACAATCAAGCTCCAATGACTTTGTTTCCCCCTACGTCAACAAAACCTTCTACAATCAATGGCGACGTGTCAAGTTACAAAAGGAATTCGACATCATCGAGTCGTCCTCCTACTACAAGAAACTTCAAGCCGAGAGCTTCATCATCTACAACTCCTACGGACGAGTACGTCAAGACGAGCTCCATGAAATGCTTCACATGTCAAGGCCAAGGCCATAATACATTTGAGTGCCCCACTTGGTGTACCATGATCGCCAATGACGAAGGAACCTATATGAGTGAAGAGGAAATGGAAGTGCTTGAGCACGTGGCCATGCATCGTCAAGTGAATGAGGATGAAGACAATCAAGTCGTCTGTGACAATGATCTGAGCCCCTCTCTTGTTATCTCCAAGGTATTGTCACTTCAACACCAATAGGACGAGGACCAACATTGCCACATCTTCCACACAAAAGCGGGCATCAATGGACGTTCCGTGAAGGTCATCATCGATGCACGAAGTTGCCACAACTTTGCAAGTGAAAAGCTATGCGACAAGCTACAATTGGTCAAGATGAAGCACCCTCGCCCCTACAAGGTCCAATGGCTTGTCCACTCCGGCACCATTCGGGTTGAGCACACCGCGCAAGTATCATTCAATATTGGCGCATAGGAGGACACCTTGGAATGTGATGTGATACCTATGTCTGTTTGTGCTACTTCTCGAGCTTGCGTTGTATTCCCTCGAAGAGGAAAGGGAGATGCAGCACAATAGCGTAAGTATTTCCCTCAGTTTTTGAGAACCAAGGTATCAATCCAGTAGGAGACTACGCGCGAGTCCCTCGCACCTGCACAAACAAATAAGAACTTCGCAACCAACACGATAAGGGGTTGTCAATCCCTTTACGGACACTTACGAAAGTGAGATCTGATAGAGATGATAGTTTAAATTTTTGGTATTTTTGGTTTATAAGAACATCAAATAAAAGTGATAAAAGTAAAGTAGATGTAGATTGATATGATGAGAATAGACCCGGGGGGCATAGTGTTCTCTAGTGGCTTCTCTCATGATAGCGATATTCTACGGCGGGTAAACAAATTACTGTTGAGCAATTGCTAGAAAAGCGAATAATTATGAGACTATCTAGGCATGATCATTGTCTATAGGCATCACGTCCGAGACAAGTAGACCGACTCCTGCCTGCATCTACTACTATTACTCCACACATCGACCGCTATCCAGCATGCATCTAGTGTATTGAGTTCATAAGAACAGAGTAATGCCGTAATCAAGATGACATGATGTAGAGGGATAAACTCAAGCAATATGATATAAACCCCATATTTTTATCCTCGATGGCAACAATACAATACATGCCTTGCTGCCCCTACTGTCACTGGGAAAGGACACCGCAAGATTGAACCTAAAGCCAAGCACTTCTCCCATTGCAAGAACTATAGATCTAGTAGGCCAAACCAAACCAATAATTCGAAGAGACTTGCAAGGAAATTATGAGCGCACATAAAAAGTTCAGAGAAGAACCAAATATTTCTCATAGATAATCTTGATCATAAACTCACAATTCATCGGATCTCGACAAACACACTGGAAAAAGAGATTACATCGAATAGATCTCCTTGAAGACCGAGGAGAACTTTGTATTGAGATCCAGAGAGAGAAGAAGCCATCTAGATACTAGCTATGGACCCGAAGGTCTGTGGTAAACTACTCACAACTCATGGTGAGGGCGATGATGATGATGAAGAAGAACTCCATGATGGATCCCCCTCCGGTGGAGCTCCGGAACAGGATCCAAGATGGGATCTCCCAGGAACAGAAGTTTACGGCGGTGGAATTAGGGTTTTCTCTCTATTGTGGAAGGTTTCGGGGTACGTAGACTTATATAGGAAGAAGGAGGACACCGGGGGGGTGCTCGGGGGCCCCACGAGGAAGGGGGGCGCGCCCCCCACCCTCGTGGGCAGCCACTTGATCCCCTGATGTGGTTCTCAAGTCCCCCGTGCGTAATTTTCTCCAAAAATATCTCTCGCGAAGGTTTCATTCCGTTTGGACTCTGTTTGATATTCTTTTTCTGCAAGACCATGAAATAGGCAAAAAACATCAATCTGGACTGGGCCTTTGGGTTAGTAGGTTAGTCCCAAAAATGATATAAAAGTGTATGCTAAAGCCCAATAAACATCCAAGACTTCATAAATAATAGCATGGAACAATCAAAATTATAGATACGTTGGAGACGTATCAAGCATCCCCAAGCTTAATTCCTGCTCTTCCTCGAGTAGTTAAATGATAAAGAAAGAATTTTTGATGTGGAATGCTAACCAATATAGTTTTTCAATGTAATTCTCTTTAATTGTGGCATGAATGTTCAGATCTGAAAGATTCAAGATAATAGTCTATATTGACATAAAAAATAACAATACTTCAAGTATACTAACAAAGCAATCATGTCTTCTCAAAATACTATGGCTAAAGAATGTTATCCCTACAAAATCATATAGTCTGGCTATGCTCCCTCTTGATCACACAAAATATTCATATCATGCACAACCCCGATTTCAGCCAAGCACTTGTTTTCATACTCTATCTTTTCAAACCTTTCAACTTTCACACAATACACAAGCGTGAGCCATGGATATAGCACTATGGGTGGAATAGAGGTGGTTGTGGAGAAGACAAAAAGGAGGGAGATAGTCTCACATCGACTAGGCGTATCAACGGGCTATGGAGATGCCCATCAATAGATATCAATGTGAGTGAGTAGGGATTGCCATGCAACGGATGCACTAGAGCGAAGTATGTATGAAAGCTCAACAAAAGAAACTAGTGGGTGTGCATCCAACTTGCTTGCTCACGAAGACCTAGGGCATTTGAGGAAGCCCATCATTGGAATATACAAGCCAAGTTCTATAATGAAAATTCCCACTAGTATATGAAAGTGACTAAACATGAGACTCTCTACAATGAAGAACACAGTGCTACTTTGAAGCACAAGTGTGGAAAAAGATAGTAGCAATTGTCCCTTCTCTTTTCTCTCTCATTTTTTTGGAGGGGCTTTCTCTTTTTTTATTAGCCCCTCTCTATATTTTTTTGGGCCATCCTTTTTTTATTGGCCTTTCCTCACATGGGACAATGCTCTAATAATGATGATCATCACACTTTTATTACAACTCGAAATTACAACTCAATACTACAACAAGTATGACCCTACATGAATGCCTCCGGCAGTGTACTGGGATGTGCAATGAATCAAGAGTGACATATACTAAGATTATGCATGGTGGCTTTGCCACTAATACGATGTCAACTACATGATCATGCATGGCAATATAACAATATGATGCGTGTCATATGAACGGAACGGTGGAAAGTTGCATGTCAATATATCTCGGAATGGCTATGGAAATGCCATGATAGGTAGGTATGGTGGCTGTTTTGAGGAATAATATGGTGGCTGTTTTGAGGAAGGATATATAGTGGGTTTATGGCACCGGCGAAAGTTGCGCGGTACAAGAGAGGCTAGCAATGGTGGAAGGGTGAGAGTGCGTATAATCCATGGACTCGACATTAATCATAAGAACTCATATAATTATTGCAAAAATCTATGAGTCATCAAAACAAAGCAATCAACGCATGCTCCTAGGGGGGAGGTTGGTAGGAGTTAACCATCGCGCGCCCCCAACCTCCACACAAAGGTTGGCACTCTACAAATACCTCATGCTCTAATTTCGTCACTTAGGGGTTCACCATATGTGCATGCTACGGGAATCACTAACCTTAACACAAGTATTTCTCATTTCATAATAACTCCACTAGCATGTCTCTAATATCACTATCCTCATATCTTAAAACAATTATCAAGCATCCAACATCTCATTCTATTCAATGCACTTGGTGTGAATTTTTTTACTACATTGACATTGGATGTCTATCATGTGAAGACTAGTTTCTTTAGCCTAAAAACATTACCATGCTGTTTTAATAGACTCTCAAAAATATATAAGTGAAGCATGAGAGTTCAAAAATTTCTACAAAAAAATTACCACCACCGTGCTCTAAAAGATATAAGTGAAGCACTAGAGCAAAAAATATTCAACTCAAAAGATATAAGTGAAGCACATAGAGTGTTCTAACAATTCCTAGGCCATATTTAACTCTCTCAAATAGGTGTGTCCAGCAAGGATGATTGTGACAAACTAACAAGCAAAGACTCAAATTATACAAGACTCTCCAAGCAAAACACATATCATGTTACGAATAAAAATATAGCTCCAAGTATAGTTACCGATGGATGAAGAGGAAAGAGGGGATGCCTTCTCGGGGCATCCCCAAGCTTAGGCTTTTGATTATCCTTGAATTCCTTGGGGTGCCATGGGCATCCCCAAGCTTAGGCCTTTGCTACTCCTTGTTCCATAGTCCATCAAAGCAATACTCAAAACTCGAAAACTTCACAACACAAAACTTAGACAAGAATTCTTGTGAGCTCCGTTAGTATAAGAAAGCAAACCACTACTAAAAGGTGCAGAAATGAATTCATTATTTGTTTATATTGGTGTTAAATCTATTGTATTCCAACTTCTCTATGGTCAATACTTGCCAATACTACTCATAGATGCATTGAAATAAGCAAACAGCACACGAAAAACAGAATCTGTCAAAAACAGAACAGTGTGTAGTAATCTGCAGGTTTCGCCTACTTCTGGAACTCCAAAAAATTCAAAATAAATTGGTAAATTTGTGGAATTTGTCTACTAATCATCTGCAAAGAGAATCAACTAAATAGCATGCTCTAGTGAAACCTGACGGCTACTTTAGCGAGCGCTAACGATTCTGTTTTTCACAGCAAGATCATATAAACTTCACACAAGTCTTCCCAAAGGTTCTACTTGGCACAAACACTAAACAAAACATGAAACCACATCTAATCAGAGGCTAGAAGCAATATTTATTCCCTAACATCAACAAAAACAAAAAAAAATAAAGTTGGGTTGCCTCCCAAGAAGCGCTATCGTTTTACGCCCCTAGCTAGGCACGATACAAGATAAATCTAGGTATTGCCATCTTTGGAAGGCAATTCTTTGATTAAGCACTTATGATTCTTAGGCACTTCTTTGTACCCATTAATAATCAAACTCTTCGGCAGAAATCAAGCAATTCTAAAGTGTCAAAAGGGTCTGTTGCAAAAGTAAGAAAATTAGGGTGAACACTTATGGATTTGAGATCCGCAATTCTAGATGTTTCACCTTTGTCTTTAGGGACATACATGAACTTGGATAATTTAGTGGTAGGTGTATTTGGAGTAGTTTTCATAGCGGAAAGAGCGGAACCCACATTAGTGATAATATCCTCAAGCTTATTGATTCTAGTAGAATCCTAGTCTAGCTTTTCTTTAACTGTGGGCTCCTTTTCCTTGAGATTTTTTCAAAACAACTCCTACCTTAGATCCATACTAGGTGATTTCATTATGGATTTTTCTATCCAAGTTCTCTACCAGTTCTACCGTAGCAACTTTGTTTTCAATGATTTCTAACTGTTGCATAACATGCTCCAAAGTTAAAACGGTCCCATTAACCATAAGAGGTGGTGAGCCAAATAATTCAGTCATAGCATTATAAGAATCAAAGGTGTGGCTACCCAAGAAATTCCCTCCGGTAATGGTATCTAAGATAAATCTATTCCACGGAGTTATGCCAACATAAAAATTGTGAAGAAGCACGGAAGTGGAAAGCTTCCTATTAGATCTATTTTGAGCATTGCAAATTCTATACCAGGCATCTTTTAAGTTTTCTTTCTCCCTTTGTTTAAAGTTGAGGACCTCACTCTCGGGAGTGTTGATAATGATAGGTGTGCAAGACATGATGACAAGCAAGCAAGCAGCACACAAGGAAACAAGAAGCAAGCGAACGATAAACACACGACGGAAGAAGGGCAAATAAAACGGCAAGGGTGAAGTGGGGGAGAGGAAAACGAGAGGCAAAAAATATAATGCGAAGGATAAGGGTTTGTGATAGGTACTTGGTATATGACTTTTACGTAAGCCTCCCCGGCAACGGCGCCAGAAATTCTTCTTGCTACTTCTCGAGCTTGCGTTGTATTCCCTCGAAGAGGAAAGGGAGATGCAGCACAGTAGCGTAAGTATTTCCCTCAGTTTTTGAGAACCAAGGTATCAATCCAGTAGGAGACCACGCGCGAGTCCCTCACACCTGCACAAACAAATAAGAACTTCGCAACCAACGTAATAAGGGGTTGTCAATCCCTTTACGGTCACTTACGAAAGTGAGATCTGATAGAGATGGTAGTTTATATTTTTGGTATTTTTGGTTTATAAGAACAACAAATAAAAGCAATAAAAGTAAAGTAGATGTAGATTGATATGTTGAGAATAGACCCGGGGGCCATAGTGTTCTCTAGTGGCTTCTCTCATGATAGCGATATTCTATGGCGGGTAAACAAATTACTGTCGAGCAATTGATAGAAAAGCGAATAATTATGAGACTATATAGGCATGATCATTGTATATAGGCATCACATCCGAGACAAGTAGACCGACTCCTGCCTGCATCTACTACTATTACTCCACACATCGACCGCTATCCAGCATGCATCTAATGTATTGAGTTCATAAGAACAGAGTAATGCCTTAAGAAAGATGACATGATGTAGAGGGATAAACTCAAGCAATATGATATAAACCCCATATTTTTATCCTCGATGGCAACAATACAATACGTGCCTTGCTGCCCCTACTGTCACTGGGAAAGGACACCGCAAGATTGAACCCAAAGCCAAGCACTTCTCCCATTGCAAGAACTATAGATCTAGTAGGCCAAACCAAACCAATAATTCGAAGAGACTTGCAAGGATATTATGAGCACACATATAAAGTTCAGAGAAGAACCAAATATTTGTCATAGATAATATTGATCATAAACTCACAATTCATCGGATCTCGACAAACACACCGCAAAAAGAGATTACATCGAATAGAATCCTCGAAGACCGAGGAGAACTTTGTATTGAGATCCGGAGAGAGAGAAGAAGCCATCTAGGTACTAGCTATGGACCCGAGGGTCTGTGGTAAACTACTCACAACTCATGGTGAGGGCAATGATGATGATGAAGAAGAACTCCGTGATGGATCCCCCTCTGGTGGAGCTCCGGAACAGGCTCCAAGACGGGATCTCCCGGGAACAGAAGGTTACGGTGGTGGAATTAGGGTTTTCTCTCTATTGTCGAAGGTTTCGGGGTACGTAGACTTATATAGGAAGAAGGAGGACACCGGGAGGGGGTGCTCGGGGGCCCCACGAGGCAGTGGGCGTGCCTTGGGAAGGGGGGCGCGCCCCCCACCCTCGTGGGCAGCCCCTTGATCCCCTGACGTGGTTCTCAAGTCCCTCGTGCGTGATTTTCTCCAAAAATATCTCTCGCGAAGGTCTCATTCCGTTTGGACTGCGTTTGATATTCTTTTTCTGCAAAACCCTGAAACAGGCAAAAAACAGCAATGTGGACTGGGCCTTGGGTTAGTAGGTTAGTCCCAAAAATGATATAAAATTGTACGATAAAGCCCAATAAACATCCAAGACTTCATAAATAATAGCATGGAACAGTCAAAAGTTATAGATACGTTGGAGACGTATAAGTTTGCCACCTTCTTCTTGGACGACCATGGCAGTTTGACTATGGTGTCATCAACAATGGGTGTACCAATCGCTATAGCTTCAAGATTAAGGGTAAGGAGTTCATGCTATGGCATATGTCGCCAATTCAAGTGGTCGCCAATAAGCAAGCATCCACCCATCGTGGAGAGAGTAGTGAGAGAGTGACCCGCCAAACGGAGAGTGAGTGCCACAAGCCGAAAATGAGTGCGTCCATGATGAGCGAAAAGAAACATCTAGTGCTTTTAGCCACCAAAATAGACATGAGAGAAGTGTGTGAGAACCCATCTCGTGTCATACACTATGTCCTAGTGAGCAAGAACGAAGTGACATGGACTAATACCTCTCATCATCTACCTTTAGAGTTGTCTCGTTTGCTGCAGGAATTCCAAGACATATTTCTCGACGAGCTACCTCCGGGTCTACCTCCTCTTCGAGGCATCGGACACCACATTTACCTCATCCCCAAAGCACCTCTTCCTAACAAGGCATCCTACGCGTCAACCCCGAAGAAATTAAGGAGATACAAAGGCAAGTACACCAACTCATCACAATGGCCATGTACATGAAAGCTTGAGCCCATGTGCCATTCCAGTAATCCTTGTTCCCAAGAAAGATGGTACATATTAGATTGATACGCCTCCAATGTATCTACAATTTTTTTATTGTTCCATGCTATTATATTATCTGTTTTGGATGTTTTATATGCACTATTGTACTATTTTATAATATTTTTGGGACTAACCTATTAACCTAGAGCCCAGTGCCAGTTTCTGTTTTTCCTTGTTTTTGAGTTTCACAGAAAAGGAATATCGAACGGAGTCCAAACGAAACGAAGCCTTCGCCATGATTTTTCTTGGACTAGAAGACACCCCAGAAGCTTGAGAACCAAGTCAGAAGAGCCACGAGGCGGCCACAAGGAGGAAGGACGTGCCCGGGGGGTAGGGCGCGCCCCCCACCCTTGTCGACCCCTCGTGACTGCACCGACCTATTTCTTCCGCCTATATATTCACATATATTCCAGAAACCCTAGAGGGGAGGACGAAACCACTTTTCCACCGCCGTAACCTTTTGTATCCGCGAGATCATATCTGGAGGCCTTTTTTGGTACTCTGTCGGAGGGGGATTCGACCATGGAGGGCATCTACATCAACCGTATTGCCTTTTCGATGAAGCGTAAGTAGTTTAGAACAAACCTACGGGTCCATAGCTAGTAGCTAGATGGATTCTTCTCTCTCTTTGATTCTCAATACCAAGTTCTCCTCGATGTTCTTGGGGATCTATCCGATGTAATCTTCTTTTGCGGTGTGTTTGCCAAGATCCGATGAATTGTGGATTTATGATGAGCTTACCTATGAATATTATTTGAATATCCTCTGAATTATTATATGCATGATTTGATATCTTAGTAATTCTCTCCGAACTATCGGTCTGGTTTGGCCAACTAGATTGGTTTTTCTTGCAATGGGAGAAGTGCTTTGCTTTAGGTTCAATCTTGCGGTGATCTCACCCAGTGACAGAAGGGGGAGAGGCACGTAATGTATTGTTGCCATCGAGGATAACAATATGGTTTTTCATCATATTTCTTGAGTAAATTCCGCTACATCATTTCATCTAACTTAAAGAGTTACTCTATTCTTTATGAACTTAATACTCTAGATGCATGCAGGAGTCGGTCGATGTGTGGAGTAATAGTAGTAGATGCAGGCAAGAGTCGATCTACTTAACACGGATGTGATGCCTATATTCATGATCATTGCCTTAGATATCATCATAATTATGCGATCTTCTATCAATTGCTTGGCAGTAATTGGTTCACCACCGTAATATTTTCTATCTTGAGAGAAGCCTCTAGTGCAACCTATGGCCCCGGTTCTATTTTTCATCATATAAGTTTCTGATCTACAATACTAGTTTCCTATTTACTCTTTTTGCAATCTTTTACTTTCCAATCTATAAACCAAAAATACTAAAAATATTTACTTACCATTTATCTATCTCTATCAGATCTCACTTTTGCAAGTAACCGTGAAGGGATTGACAACCCCTTTATCGCGTTGGGTGCAAGTTGTTGATTGTTTGTGCAGGTATTCAGTGACTTGCGCGTTGTCTCCTACTGGATCGATACCATAGTTCTCAAACTGAGGAAAATACTTACTCTACTTTGCTGCATCACCCTTTCCTCTTCAAGAGAAAAACCAACGCGAGCTCAAGAGGTAGCACACATGTGTTCTGATTGTCGTCCCATCAATGGTATCACCGTTAAATACTGTCACCCCATTCCACGCTTAGATGATATGCTAGATGAGCTTAGCAGATCCACAATCTTATCAAAGATTCACCTTAAGAGTGGCTACTACCAAATCCGGATACAAGAGGGTGATGAATGGAAACTTCCTTTTTAAGACCAATTTTGGCTTCTATGAATGGCTTGTAATGCCTATGGGCTTATCCGAAGCACCTCGTACATTCATGCGCATCATGCATTATGTTCTTAGACCCTATATTGGCATATTTGTTGTGGCCTATTTTCACAACGTACTTATGTTTAGTGCATCTCTAGAAGATCATGTTTCACACCTTGGAACCGTTTTGCAAACTCTTAGAAAAGAGAGACTCTATGCTAGCATTGAGAAATGCAAATTTTGTGTTCACAAGCTTGTCTTCCTAGGATTTGTTGTGTCTACTAAGGGTGTGCAAGTAGATGAAACAAAGATCGAAGCTATTAAAACTGGGCCGCAACCCACAAACTTGCAATAAGTACGTAGTTTTCCTGGCTTGCCGAATTTTATCGACGCTTTGTGAATAATTTTAGCACCATTGCATCTCCTTTACACGCTTTGAGCAAGAAAAACGTATCCTTTATTTGGGGACCATCGCAAGATACCGCATTCAATGAGCTTAAGAATTTGCTTATGCATGTCCCTTTGCTAGCATTACCCAACTTGGATAAACCTTTTGATGTACATTGCGATGCTAGCGGTAAGGGCATAGGAGCTGTGTTAATGAAAGAGAAGTGTCCCATAGCTTACTTTAGTGAAATACTTTTGGGAGCGCAACTTAACTACCCCATTTATGACAAAAAGCTATATGCTTTGGTGAGAGTCTTGCATGTTTGGGAGCATTATCTCCGCCCTCATGAGTTCATTCTTCATATAGATCATGAAACACTTACCTTAAGTGTTAAACTAAGTTGAACAAGCGTCCTGCTAAGTGGAGTGAATTCATTGAGTTATTCCCTTATGTCATCAAGTATATCAAAGGAAAGTATAATGTTGTGGCGTATGCGCTTTCTCAAAAATGCATGCTTGTCACTCAACTAGAACTGATTGTCATTGGTTTGAGCACATAAAAGACTTGTATGCGCATGATCCTACTTTTGGTATTCCTTATGCACAATGTTTGATGCATACATCTTGGGAGCAATACTATATCAAGGATGATTACCTAATGAGAGCTAACAAACTATGTATTCCTGAGTCTTCTCTTCGTTTGTTACTTTTGCAAGAGGCTCATGGAGGAGGACCTATGGTACATTTTGGACGTGATAAGACATTCGCTACCCTCTCCAAGAACTACTTTTGGACTAAGATGTTCCACGACGTCTCATGCTTCACCAACCGATGTTCGACATGTCGCAAAGCTAAGTCTAAAGCACAATCCCATGGTATATACATGCCTCTTCTTATTACATATCACCCATGGGAAGATACTAGCATGGATTGTGTACTTGGTTTGCCCAGAACTCAAAATGGAAATGATTCCGTATTTGTTGTCATGGACCGATTCTCTAATATGGCACACTTCATCCCATGCAACAAGATAAACGATGCTTCACATGATGCAAATCTCTTTTGTAGGGAAATCTTGCGTCTACATTGAGTGCCCAAGACTATCATGTAGGACCACGACGTGAAGTTCCTAAGTTACTTTTGGAAGATGCTTTGCACCAAGCTCAGAATCAAGCTCCTATTCTCTTCGGCATACCATCCACAGACCAACGGCTGAACGGAGGTCACGAACCAGACGCTATCGAGTCTCCTCCGTGTGTTGATCAAGAAGAAAAACAAGGAGTGGGAGGAATGGTTTCCCATCGCCGAGTACGCCTACAATCGCGCAAGACATTCTACTACCGGCAAGTCCCCCTTCGAGGTTGTCTACGGCTTCAACCCTTTATCCCCATTGTACAGTCTATATCTCCCACTACAAGAGCGCATCAACGTGGATGCAAGTGCCCGAGCAAGCTATCTAAAGAAGATGCGTGAAATTACAAGACACAACATCGAGCGTCAAGTTCAGCGACTCGCATCCAAGATCAACATCAACAAGCAACCCATGATATTCAACATTGGAGATCTTGTGTGGCCACACCTTCTGTCGAGGATATACCCCGCGGTATGACTCGGCCGAAGCTATGACCTGGCTGGGACTTGGTATTTCATTGGTAAACCGCCCGAGGACAGACAACGGTAAGCCGACAAACAGTGGTAAGCCGACAGAGAGTGGTAAGACGACAGACAGTTATAAGCCGGTAGATTGTAAGCTGGCGGATAGTTATAAGCTAGATTATAAGCCGGCAAATTGTAAGCCATATTGTAAGCCAGTTCGTGAGCCAGATGGTAAGCCAGATTGTAATCTCAAGACGTTAAGAAGCCCATGGTGAGAAGCCCTTGATGAGAAGCCCGTGGTGAGATGTCAGAATAGGTTAAGTCCTGATCCGGGTTGGACTCTACATGTAACCCGCCCCTTCAACTTATATAAGGAGGGGAGGAGAACCCCGAGAGGGACAAGTAAGATGAAATAATCTCTAGGGCTAGACACAACTAGAGGAGAGCCGACTGATACGACAACTCCCTGATGATCATAATGAGACCTAGCCACAAACAACATGTAGGGTTATTAACGGATGATGTTTCCCGGGGCCCGAAGCTGTCTAAACCCTCGTCTTGTGTTGCGTCTCTCGATTCTGATCAACCCCTCTCAAGCTACTACATAGATGTGTTGGCCTCACGACTAAGTCCTCACACTAGGACATCAGGTCGTGACAATTGCACGACGGTTGGCGCCCACCCTGGGGCCTGAACACGGTGGTGTTGAGTTCTTGAAGGGATTTCTCCAAGGGATCGAGAAATTCACAATTTTTCCAAATGAAGAATAGCCGGTTTGAGAGGATCTTCATGAGCTCGAAGATCATCGGTCCAGATTTACAATCTGTGAGATTTAAAGTTTGAGAGGAATCATCGGTCCAAATTTACAATCTGCTCCATGGACGTGAGTCACCCGTAGCGAGCAAGACACCGTCAAGCCGCTTCGTCTATGGTGGGCCAACGCCTCCGCCCCGGGTCAACCCTGGCCGAAGTACTGCACCTCGCCAGCCGTCGTCACCCCGTGGTTTCGCTTGAGCCGCCGGCCTGCTTCATTGACTCAGAGTTTTGCTCCAAGTCACGCCCTGAAATTAAACCATCCCCGCTTCGAAGTTGCCCGCACCGTGAGTCACCATCTCCGCTGCTGCTAGTCGCCCGGCCGTTGACGGGTCTGTGATTTGGCTGAGCCGCTGCCGGAGAGGCGCCCCGTGCCTCCGGGTTGCCGCGCATCAGAGCCGCCGCTGGAGAGCCACCCTACGCCTCTGGGCCGCCATGGCCTCGGCCGGCCCGTTCTAGTGGTTGCTGGCTTGCTGCCACTCCCACCGAATTCCAACTCTTAGCCGACTCCGCCTCGAGCCCTTATTTCCACTTCACCTGGTGGCCCTGCCCCCAAATCAAGCCGGCCCTGCTATGCCGCCTGCTCTGTTGCGTGTGAGCCGGCCATCTCCGTTTCGAGCCGCCGCTAAGCTG
This sequence comes from Secale cereale, assembly GCA_902687465.1. Classification (NCBI taxonomy): domain Eukaryota; kingdom Viridiplantae; phylum Streptophyta; class Magnoliopsida; order Poales; family Poaceae; genus Secale; species Secale cereale. The sequence goes on along the minus strand of LR738711.1, from coordinate 393,005,380 downwards.
GATAGACTGGGGACTCACGTATCTGCCAAAAAATATTGGCTATGAATTAGCTAAACTGCACTACAAAAATCTCAACCTGGGAGTCGCTTTGTGTTCCTGTTGAATCGGAGAGATGCACAATCTTGCAAACCTCTTCCCTCCAAGGAATCAACTGACGATGTGTCGTTTCTGTATCGAGCCGCCAGCCGAGGGCCTCCTTTGTGTTCTTGAGCCGGCCCCATCATCGCTAATAGCTATTGTAGCGGAAGTGACTGTTAGCACCTCGAGCCACCGAGGGCCTCCTGTGCTGTGCGATAAGTCGCTACTCCGAGTCCCGCCGTGGACCGTGCCTCTAAACCACCGGCGCATTGAGCTTGCCCTGTAGTGACTTACCTTGTTCTACCTCCTGGTGCGACAACTGCGCCTTGAGTCACCGGCCAGCTCTCCCTCGCTCCGCGTCCACGTGCCCGAGACACCTACGACGGATGTACTCTGAGCCATGAGCAGTCACTGTTTTCGTCCGCATCTGCACCTAGTCACCGAGTCGCCACGCCCGCTTGCTCTGTCTCTACCGCGAGTCACAAGTCGCCTGCAAGCCTCGCCGCCGAGCCAGCCGACCGCCTCAACCGTGGTTTGACACAGCCGCGAGTCGCTAAGCTCGTCACAAGTCGCCTCGCTGGCTCTCCCCGCAGACTTGCCACAAGGCAGGCTGCCTCGTGCTGAGCCGCAGTGCTTGATTCAAAATCGCCTCCGAGCTATCTCTACGCGAGGATAACCCGCCTTGGGGTCATTGGCATTGCTGTTGAGCCATCGTTGCCCCGAAGCGACTCGCCCTGCCCTGGCCGGCCTCGAGCCGCCGCCCCGCGGCCACGACCGTGGCTGACTCGCCTCCGCTGCACGGAGCCACCGACGCCCTGGGCCGCCGGCCGCCTCGTCTTTGCCACAAGCCAGCGCGGCCCTACCTGTGAGTCACCTCGGCCACCTCATGCCGGTTGCCCCACGCACTCGCCCGCTGGCTGGAAGAAATCAATTGGTCGGGTGCTGGTCATACTACCAGAGGCATTAATGCAAGATTTCTAGTATGGGTAAGTTGAAAAAAAGAGAGAAGAAAAATAGGTCAACATGACCCGGAGGATCCCTTGAGCCGCCCCTGCCTCGGAACTTCTCCGAGTCAAGTCACTGTGGACCACACCTCTAAAACGCCGCCGCATTGAGCCGGCTCTTCCGTGGCTTACCTTGTTCTACCTCCTACTGCGCAGCCATGCCTTGAGTCGCCGGCCGGTTCTCCCTCGCTCCGCTTTCGCTCGCTAGCATTATTCCTGCTCCACCTTTTGTCGGCTCGCCGACTTGGCCTTGCTGGCTACCTATTGCATTGACTGTTTCTTTGGTGGTCTTAGGAGCTCTAGTCACCTTTAAATTCATCAGGACATATATATCAGCAGTTGCAAGCATCTACGACTCGCCCATGATTGATTTGAGCCTCATCATGGTGATCATAAACTCTACGGAGGGTAATTTTCAACCTAACACATCAGGTGAAATCTATCTGGTATATTTTTATATTACATGTTATTGTTATTTTTAAAAGAGAGAAATTACTCTGGATTGCAAATTCTTTAATGCAGGACAAATTGTCTACTGGAAAGGTGACTGTCATGTCACGGAGTTTATGGAATGACTCATGCCGAGGATATACAATGAGTGTTGCGAAGATCATCAACTCTCAATCTTGCTTCGACTTATTCCAGCGTTCCGTTGTTCAACTATATGCCGGTTTACATCACGGCCAAGTATGAAGAATCTCAAGCCAACTCCTCGAGTCGTCTTGAGACTCGGGGGCTACGATGACATGACTTGGCAGAATTGGCCGGTTTCAGTGAATTCCAGAATTCCGGGTCATTGGAGGAAAAAATAACCCAATCCCGGATGCTGCTGTTATATTGATGAAAATATAAACGCTGTTAGAAAAATTTCTGGCTCAAAATGAAGATTCCAGTTTAAAATCCGGTTCAAGGGAAATTTGTCTTCCACAAGGCCTTGAAGCTCTCAATATCCGGTTTAAATCCGGTTCAAGGGAAATATGTCTCCCACAAAGCACTGAAGCTCTCAATATCTGGTTTAAAATCCAGTTCAAGTGAAATCTGTCTCTCACGAAGCTTTGAAGCTCTCAATATCTGGCTTAAAATATGGTTCAAGGAAAACTGTCTTTCACAAAGCTTTGAGGCTCTCAATATCCGATTTAATATTTTGGTTCAAAAAGAATTCATCTCTCGCAAGTTCGAGTTCTCAAAAAAATTAAAGGTTGCCAAAGAGAACTTGTTGCCATGATGCGCGGTTCAAACATGAGTATTCTGCCTTATGGGCTTATCTTATTATGGTCACTTGGGGGCTTTTTGCTCAATTGAGCATAGCTGTGAATACCCTATTCCTCCGGCTTGTATGTCAGGAATAAAATGTTACTTGGGGGCTCTTTGTTAAATGGACAAAGAGTTTCCTGACCCTTGTAATAGGCTTGGAAGCCAGGTGTATTCACCTAAAAACCCGGGTTATCCTGCCTTTTTAAGTCCGCCACTCCACCCAGATTGACTGGAATGACCCATCGTACTTTGACAAGTCAATCTTATACACACCCTGAACTTGTCAAAGTTAAAACGACGATTGGTCATGTGAGACCCGGCTTATAAGGTTGAGTGATGGTTTAACCCAACGGCTGTGCGGCCCTTTGAACACACATGATTTTAAGGTTTGGCAGCCTATGAAAGCCTTGTTTTGTCTTTTGATTTATATTTGATTTGAACATCTTTTGAGCTTCATCTCTTGTGGCATGTTGATACATGGATGAAAACCGATGAAGGTTATGATGCCTTATGGCTCTTATATGAATTTATCCGGAGTTTGTTAACCCGGCCTGGCTTTGGGCTATAAGTCGCCGGTGTATGATGATTATATGCTTGGAGTTCTGGCTCTAAGCTTTGAGATGTTACCCCTTACTACCTTTGGCTTTGTAAGCCGACGATATAAACAAATTGAATAGGGCGTTATGCTCTCAATATTTGTGTTGTAACCCTTACTACACGACATATGATGAGTCGGCAGTGTTAAACAAATATCACATGTATGATATTTATTTTGTTATCATTATATGAGGTTTTTCTAAACTGGCCCTGGCTATGGAATTTAAGTCGCCAGTATATATTGGATTGTGCCATTGAAATTATGCACATATAAATCATTGGATTATTGCCCTCATTGGATATGGTGATGTAAGCCAGCAGTATGAGCCAATTACAGATAAGGTATTCAAATCTTTAATAGCCAGACTTGGCTGGATTTTTATGATGATATTGAACGATTGAGGTTTTCATGCCGGATTATATTATTCAAATCTTCGATAGCCAACATGGCTGGATTTTTATTATGGTTATTAATAACCAGTATTATGATTGAGGTTTTTCAAAACCGCTTCAACGCAATGGCTATTATTTTTATCAATGGATATGATTTGTTCTGCAATGGAAGGAATAGTACCGAGTCACTGCAGGCTTACGAACCGGCATTTGGGGGCTACATTATTCAGATCATGATTGTATCACATATGGAAGTCCCATGTCACTGCAAGCATGCACCATGACACTTGGGAGCTAATGCAAAGTCTTTTTTTACTCGCCTTATTGAAGACCCGACTCATCACATCGTAATGAGCCGGCCCTTGGGGGCTACCAATTGCTCCTGTCAAATACTCAAGGTACACAAGCCTTAATCCATAATATTGATGGGTTCATTGCTCAGTTGGTAGAGAACAAAGCTCTTAACCTTATGGACGTGGATTCGAGCCTCATGGTGGGGGTTACATCATATGTTTTTATTTTCAATGAAGTATATAAAGTTCCAGCTCAGTATTATTGTACTAACCTGGCTCTTGGGGGGCTACACGTTGCTATTCAAAGTTTTCATGATCATATCTACAAAGTTCCTGCTCATTATTGCATAATGACCCGACCCTTGGGGGCTACACTGATTGAAGTTTTTATGAGCATAAGGCAATTACAAGTCCCAGGTTGCTGCAAGCATGACAACCCGACACTTAGTGGCTACATATGTGGAATATTCAGTTTTGACTAGTGATTGAGTGTAATGCCCAGGATGGAGTTATACCTCCTACGTGTCGAGGCACGACTTAAAGGCATAAGTCCATCCTAGAATGATCTCAAGTTTGGTAATCTTTGCACAACTCATGTAAAAGAGGGGACAGTAAACTGAAAATAGTTGGCTTACACTCGCCACGTCACAGAATTACAGTACAAGTCTCAAACATCATACAATAAGAGCACTACAACCCTCTAAGGGCAAAAGCCAAATGTCAAAGTACCAAACTCAGATAAAGTAAACCACAGGCGGATCGAATCCTAGTAAGAGATTCCACTACTGATCGTCCGGGTAGCGCACGTAGTACCGACTACGCTCCTCGTCGTACTCCCAATCCAGCTCGGTACCATCACCTGGATAGCTCACAGCTGGACCTGCATCTGGTGTGTGAAGTAACTGTGAGCCACAGAGGACTCAGCAATCCCGTTCCCGGGTAACAGAACTATTTAAGCCTTGTAGGTGAGGGAAAGGCTGAAGAAAAGAACAAGTCTGCAGCAGCAACTAGCATCTAGCTTACGCAAGTGAGAGCGAGAAGAGAAGGCATCGACGAGAAGTGATCACTAAGTGATCCTAGCTACAAGCTCACAATCATAACCCCTCCGTGTTCAACTCCCGAATCCCTATTCAGAAATTGACAGTCACGGAACACACGCTGGTAGTGTATTAGTATCATTGTGTCAAGTTTTCTACAACCGGAATTAACAAGCTCCCATCTGCCACATAACCGCGGGCACGACTTTCGAAAGTACAAACCCTGCAGGGGTGTTCCAACTTGACCCATTACAAGCCCACGATCCGCGGAGTCGCAACTCCAAAGTGGGAAGACCCGAGTATCCTCGGAATCCCGTGCTCAAGATATACCGAGCTAAGGTAAGGCTAATCCAGCAAATCCTCCCGGCGTGCCGACACCCTGATAGTAGCCGCGCGTATCTCGTCTCAGGCCACGACCGGATGGGTGATCCCACGGGTTTTTACCAGACCTTGAGTTCCCTCGAGGTGGCCCCGCGTAACCCCCAGTTTGGAACAACACTCATGTGGAGCACTGGCCCGGGTTGTTGAATTAAATAAAAGGGTTAATTACTCCCTATGCAAGTTTAGTTTGTTATTAGGCAAATAGTACCAATGTTGGGACTTGCTGGAAAAGACTTAGCACTTAGCGGTTTATCGAGGGGGTCCCATACACCCCAACCGTGTTAGGAACGCATAATCAAGGAACATAAAACCGGCTTATACAGATCCTAACGGCATGAGTGGAACAAATCACCAAGCAAAAGGCTTAGCCTTCCACCCTTGCCAATATATAGATGATTTCATTTCAAGCATTTATATAGTGTGATATAACCCAACCAAACTTCAACATGAAGCAAGCATCTTCGATCTTCACCTGCAACTAGCAACGCTATAAGAAGGGCTGAGCGAAGCGTACTTAGCCAAGCAACGGTTTGCATAGGTAGGTTGGTTAAACATGGAATTTGGTTACAAATAGGAGGCTGACAAGAAGAACATGGGCATCGAGGCAAAACTAAAGATCGAGACTACTAGCAAGAGGCAAAGATAGTAATGTTATCGGGGTTCGGTCATCTTGCCTGATGAGAAGTCGTTCGGATCGTAAGAAGGGTCCTCGTGATCAACCTCGTTGGAAACCTCGTGCTCAACCTCTTACCCGGTCTCAGCTTCCGGCTCTAAACAAAACAATCACACCAAGCACCAATCAACAAGATGCAATGCGCACTCGAAAAACATGAATGCATGATGGATGCACTAAGGATGCACATGGAGCACGTAAAACATCACTCAAGCAAAACACCTCAAAACAAGATAAAAATCTGATATTATTAATCTACACAGAAAATCACCCAAGTTTGATATAAGATTCGCTGAAATCGGAGTTACGGGCTAAAAGTTATGCCCGAAACAAGATTTGAGCGAAAGCTGAAAATTACAGCAACATAGCATCTTTGGAGCTCAAAATAATTAAGCTACAGCACCCAAAAAGCATGGCAAAGGACATGAACACAAACTAGACATATAGTACAACAACTAGGTCCAAAGTGCACCCCCAACGGAGCCACGGATCGATAGCAATGATCTTGGACATATTGAACTTTGCAATAAAATTCTGGCAGCAGAATTTTATTGAAACTTTAGAGCAAAAGATAAACATGCTACAGCCACTTAAATGGACATGTGAGGACATGGATGGAAAGACAACAATATATACTACAAGGAACAATCAAAATCCACCCCAAAACTAACATGCTTTGTCCTAGAACATCACACGAACATGGCATCGGAACGTTACAGATTTCAGACTTAGTGAAAAAATCACTAAGTCCTAAAACAGCAATAACATCATAGCACCAAAAAGAGCATGTTTAAGTCACCTCGAAACTAAACATGGCAAAGGGTAAGCACCTCATCAAAGTGCACATGAAGGTGATCCCGAAACACACAAGCATGCTTCATAGAGGTGAACACAACGATTGCAACGAGCTCAACAAGATGGCATTTCATAACAAGTGAAAACACAACATATGAACATGGCACTTTGCAACGATGATAACAAGGCAACAATAAATCTACCATGCAACCTATCACAAGCATCACGTAGTTCGTGGCAAGACGAACACGTGGACATGTCATTTGCATCGTTTGGACAAACGAGCTAAAAGTTATCACATGACAAAGGTGACATGAAAATAACACATAACAACACTTTAAAACACGATGCACTCTTGCAACAGCAAAACAAGCACCTAGATGACATCTAACATGCATGACAACAACAGGTAAAATGGAGAGGACATCTCCATGAACGTCTGGACATGCTACACGCGCAAAACGGAGCAACAGGCACAAAGTTACAGCAGGTCAAAGATTGCATAACAGATTAGTAAAACAGGGACTTAGTGGAAAGAAGTCAACCTCAACGGATCAGATCTGGGAAAAAAAAACGGGGATGGGCCGGCGGCTGGATCCGACCCAGGGCGGCTGGAACTGTGCGGCCCGGGACTGGAGGAGTGAGGCCCACGCGAGGCCTGGCGATGCGGCGGCCCGGCTGGGCTGGAACTGGCGCTGCGGCCGAGCCCAGCTGGCGGTGGGAGTGCGGTGGCGGAGAGGCGAGCGGGAGCGGGCCGGCTCGCGAGGCCCAGATCGCGAGCGCGGAGGAGCGAAGCGGGGCCTGGCGACGGCGTGGCGACGCGGTCCTCGGAGGGGTGGCGCGGTCGTACGGGCCGGCCCAGGCGAAGTGGGGACCGACCGGAGCGGTACGGGCCGGCGCGGGGAAGCGATGCGAAGCGGCGTGGTCGACGCAGCTTGGTCGACGCGGCCCAGGCGTCGCTCGGCTGCGACCTGGAGGAGCGTTGACCCCGGCCTGCGCTCGAGGATTCGGTCGGCGGCGGCTCTGGAGACTGGATCGAAGGATCCTTCGGGATCCGAGACGATTTTTTCTTGGATCTGAGGAAGAAGGAAAAAAAAAGAAAGTGGAGAAGGGGAAGAAGAAGGGGATGCCCAAATAGACTAGGGGGGTCTATATGTAGCAGTTTTTAGGGTTAGGAGGGGATTTAGGGGCGCTAGGAGCCCTCCGATCGCGATCCGACGGATCCGATCGCGGGGGTTGATTTAAAAGGCCTAGACGGACATAAAAGACTGCAGTAGGGGTGTTTCCGGGACACGAAGCGAAGGCACTTCGGACCCACACGGACAACGGATGGAAAAGTCAACGGAGTCCAAATGAGACGAGATTTGAGAGGCGGGTTGCACACAACAAAACAACAACACAGACAACAACCTCGCGGCACACCGGTAACGTAAAACGCCCGAACAACAAAGTAGGCCTACGGGACGTCACGGACACGTGAGGGAGCTCCGGAACGCGTAACGGACAACGGGAAGAAACACACGGAACCGGATGCAACCCACAACACAAATGCAATGCGATGCACATGTCTACATGATATGAATGAATGCCACACACTCACACCACAAAACAACGAAAACCCGAAAGACAAAGAACCCGAAAAGGAAATAGATGAAGCCGGAGATTTATTATATACCCAAAAGGGAAAGTATTACATCCGGGGCATTACAAACTCTCCTCTACTACAAAAAGATCTCGTCCCGAGATCTAGGACTAGAAAAAGGAAGGGTACTCGGAACGAAGATGATCTTCTCGTTCCCAGGTAGCTTCTCGGTCTGTGTGATGTGACCACTTGACTTTCAGAAACTTGATGGACTTGTTGCGAGTCTTGCGTTCAGTTTCTTCGAGAATTGCAACTGGATGCTCTCGGTAGGAAAGGTCTTGTTGAAGATGAATCTCCTCAAACGGAATCATGCGCTCAGGTGCCTTGAAGCATTTGCGAAGCTGAGACACATGGAAGACATCATGAACATTTGCAAAGTTGGAAGGGAGCTCGAGCTGATAGGCTAGATCGCCTCTTTTGCCAAGAATCTTGAAAGGCCCGACGTATCTAGGAGCAAGTTTCCCTTTGATACCGAATCTTTGGGTTCCTTTCATCGGAGAAACTCGGAGATAGACATGATCACCGATGTCGAAAGCCAAATCACGATGCTTTCCGTCATAGTAGCTCTTCTGACGCGACTGAGCGGCCTTGAGATTCTCACGTATGACTTTGCACATTTCTTCGGATTCAGAGATCAAGTCATTGCCAAGAAGTTGGCGTTCGCCTGTTTCAGACCAGTTGAGAGGGGTACGGCACTTTCTGCCATATAGAATTTCAAACGGTGCTTTGCCTGCACTTGCTTGAAAGCTGTTGTTGTAAGAGAACTCGGCAAATGGAAGGCAGTCTTCCCATTTCATGCCGAAGGAGATGACACAGGCTCTGAGCATATCTTCTAGGATCTGATTCACACGCTCGACTTGACCACTAGTCTGAGGGTGAAAGGCAGTGCTGAACCTGATCTTCGTGCCCATGGCGGACTGAAAGGAGTCCCAGAACCTTGATGTGAACAAGCTGCCACGGTCTAAGGATATAACTTGAGGAATGCCATGTAGGGACACAATTCTTGAAGTGTACAGCTCTGCAAGTTGAGCTGCATTGATTGATTCTTTGACTGGAAGAAAGTGAGCGACTTTGGTAAGCTTGTCAATCACCACAAAGATAGCATCATTTCCTCGCTTGGATTTAGGAAAGCCAGTGACGAAGTCCATTTCAATGTGGTCGAACTTCCACTCGGGGATAGGAAGAGGTTGGAGAAGACCGGCTGGACGTTGATGTTCTGCTTTCACTCTTCTGCATACATCACATTCATTCACGAATTGGGCAATTTCCCTTTTCATGCGTGTCCACCAGTAAGATTGCTTGAGATCTTGATACATCTTGGAACTGCCAGGATGAATGGAAAGGAGAGAATCATGAGCTTCTTCCATTATGAGCTTCCTGAGATGACCTTTGGGAACAACGAGTCTGTCCTCGAAGAACAAGGTATCTCTCTCATCAACACGGAAGCACTTGTATTTTGGAGTGCCCTTTGCAATCCCATGTTTCACCTTCTTCACCATGGTATCACTGAGCTGGGCCTCACGGACTTGATCTTCCAAGGTAGGAGCAATTTGGAGATTTGCAAGAAAACCCTGCGGAACAACTTGGAGGTTAAGCTTCCTGAAAGCTTCACAAAGCTCAGGCTGATATGGCTTGATAAGAAGGCTGTTGCAATATGCCTTTCTGCTCAAAGCATCTGCAATCACATTCGCCTTGCCTGGAGTGTATTCAATGCTGGGGTTGTACTCTTGGATCATTTCGACCCAACGAGTCTGGCGGAGGTTCAGATGCGGCTGTGTGAAGATGTACTTCAAGCTCTTGTGGTCAGTGAAGATGTCGACCTTTCTGCCCAACAACAGATGTCTCCACGTAATCAGAGCATGTACCACAGCTGCTAGCTCGAGATCATGTGTGGGATAGTTCTTCTCACTGGGCTTGAGCTGCCGAGAAGTATATGCCACAATTTTCTTATCTTGCATAAGCACACCACCAAGACCTTGAAGAGAAGCGTCACAGAACACTTCATATGGCTTGGTTTCATCCGGAGGAGTCAGAACTGGAGCAGAGACAAGCTTCTCTTTGAGGGTTTTGAAAGCCACTTCACACTCGGGAGACCAAAAGTATTTGACATTCTTCTGAAGGAGGTTGGAAAGAGGCTTGGCAATCTTGGAGAAGTTCTCCACAAACCTTCTGCAATAGCTGGCAAGACCCAGAAAACTGCGGAGCTGCTTGACGTTCTGAGGAGCTTCCCAGTTGACAATTGCTTCAACTTTCTCGGGATTTACCGCAATACCGTCAGCTGAGATGATGTGGCCCAGGTACAAAACCTTATCGAGCCAGAACTCGCACTTGGAGAACTTGGCATAGAATTTATGCTCTCGGAGTCGATCAAGAACCAGACGCAAGTGCTTTTCGTGATCTTCTTCATTCTTGGAAAACACCAGAATATCATCCAGATACACAAGCACGAATTCGCCCGTATAGGGGTTGAAGATGTAATGCATCATCCTTGAAAAGGTAGGAGGAGCATTGGCGAGGCCGAAGGACATGACGGTATACTCATATGAACCGTAGCTCGTTCTGAAGGCCGTCTTGGGAATGTCTTCCTCGCGAATGCGAATTTGATGATAGCCCATTCGGAGGTCAAGCTTAGAGAACACTTTAGCTCCTTTGAGCTGCTCAAAGAGTTCGTTGATGTTGGGGAGCGGATACTTGTTCTTAATCGTCTTCTTGTTCAATGGCCGGTAGTCAACACAGAGACGCTCCGTGCCATCTTTCTTCTTGACAAATAAGACACCACAGCCCCACGGAGATGTACTCGGTCTGATGAGACCCATACTCTCCTGCTTATCAAGCTGCTTCTTCAATTCCTTCAATTCATCCGGAGAGAGCTTGTAAGGACGCCGGCAAGCAGGTTCGGTGCCTGGCTCGAGTTCAATGACAAACTCCACCTGACGGTGTGGAGGCATGCCTGGAAGATCTTCTGGAAAGACGTCTTGATATTCGTTCACCACTGGAATTTGCTCTATGGCATTAATTTCGCCCTTATCATTAAGAGAGAAAAGCCGAATAGTATTATCCCTGGAGGCGAAGATAATCACATCATCATCAGAATGAGTCAATTTGACTTACTTTTGAGCACAATCAATGTGAGCATCATGCTGAGAAAGCCAATCCATTCCGAGAATGAGGTCGATGTTAGAATGACCAAGAATCACCGGAGAAGCCAAAAATCGATAATCACCCATGCGAATAGAAACATCCGGAGCATATATACTGGAATGCATCAATCTACCCGGAGAAACAACTGATAACTCCCTTGGCAAACTTTTGATGTCCACATTATACTTGGATGCAAATGGTTGAGACATGAAAGAGCATGATGCACCCGAATCAAATAACACTTTAGCAGGTATAGAGTTCACTGGAAGGTTACCCAGAATGACATCAGAAGAAGCCTCCGCTTGTGCTGCATTCATCAGATTGACCCTTGCAGACTTTGGATCATGCCTGACAATAGCTGAACTCATAGGTGGAGGAGGAGGAAGACGCTTCGGATTCGGACATCTGTTGGCATAGTGACCCTTCTGAGTGCATTTGTTGCAAGTCACTTCTGAGAGAGGACGGAACTGAGAGCCACTGGACTTGGAGCCTTGAGACTGAAACTGCTTCTTCGACTGGTTGCTTGGGTTGGGTGGGTGGGAGAAACCACGACCACTAGAGTTCTTGTTGTTGGAGTTGTTGTATGGAGCTCGAATCACTGGAGGAGGAGGAAGCCAGAATTTCTGTTGTTTCGCAGCCAACTGAGACGATGAGGAAGAGTGAACAGCATCTCGAATTCTCTTCTTAGAAGCCTCCATCTTAAGCTGAGCTGCTTCTTGTTTCAAAGCCATGTTATAGAACTTATCGAATTCGTCTGGCTCGAACAAAGTGAGAGCAAGCTGAAGTTCATCTTTGAGACCTCCACGGAACTGATAGATTTTACTCTTTGCATCAGGAATGTCTTGCTTTGCATAGCGAGCGAGGTTTTGGAACTTGACATTATACTGATAGACTGTCATGGAGCCCTGCTTGAGGTTGCGGAATTGCTCACGCATACCCTCGATAACACTTGTAGGAATTTTATGCGAGCGGAAATCCTTGCATAAATTCTCCCAAGAGATCACTTGACCCGGCCTTGAGTCTTTGTACTGCTGCCACCAGTCAGCTGCTTGATCTTTCAGTTGGAAGGCTGCAAACTTCACATAGTCATCTTCTTTCACGTTACTGCACTCAAAATGCTTCTTTATGTCGGTCAGCCAATCCTCAGCATCAAGAGGGTCGACACAGTAACTGAAAGCTTTAGGATTGTTGGCCAAGAACTGGTTGAGGGTAGCATGGTGCTGCTGGAAGAAGTTGCCTTGGTTCACTGGAACGCCCTGATTAGCTTGATTAGCTTGCATCATCTGCATCATCTGCATCATCAACTGAGTGTTCTGAGCAGTAGTCTGCATAATTGCTCTCCAAGCCTCAGGCGGAGGAGGAGGGGAAGGAGGACGTTCTGGAACCTCTTCACCCTCTGGGTTAGCATTCGGTACCCTTTTCGGAGCCATCCTGTAAGAGATGACCACGAATCAGCAATTGATTGACAAAAGGAATAAGCTGAATCAATGGAATGAATTGCAACAAGTCTTCACAATAATCATTCGAACAATAAGAACGAATGAAATCATCCGAACAAGAGGAACGAATGAATTTCTCAGTTAATTGATAACATCAGTCTTCACGAGAAGCCACATAGGGAACAAAAGGATAAAATAAGAAAAACAACAAGGTACGGAAAGGAACAAACACAAGAGAGGAGTTTCGTTCTAACATTTTTGTGCTGAAAGCATATGAACGCGTTACGAAAAGGTTTTGCAATCCCCGGATCAGCATAGCCAAGGACCCTTTAAGATGCAACTCCTGATAGTAACCTCGGTCATATAACCCCTTCACTCGATGTCGAACCCCGAACTCACTAACCTGCATTCGTTGGAAGAATGCCTACGATCTACTGGATAAAACCCACCTATAGATTTCCGAAAGATTCCAGTTATGCAATCAGGTGTTGGGGATACACGGGAAGCACCGCGCAATCAACTCTAACCTACATCCAGGTGTATCCATCCTTCAACACATAACCAGTCTTTCTCGGAAACTGTGTACCTCGGACCTTCGAAAAGCATCCACTATAACAAGCTATGCCAATACTCCCGAACTACCTCCCCAGTACTGGGTGATGTCGGGGTTATCTTGCCACTGGCCGTATAGGGGAGATTTTCGATGTCGGCTGTCTTAAGTATTTAGTACTGCCGCGATATGCTTGTTACAATGATACCCCGAAGCTCAACTCCTCGGTAACAGGAGGCATCGGGAACAATATCCTTGTCACAAGAACATCGAAACAATCCCAGAATACTCGCGGGATTCCTAAAAAAAATTTTGTGCAAATTTTGAAGATAGGAGAGACAAGAGTAGACGTCAGGAGTCCTCACCAGAGAGAAAAGGGATGAGAAGCAAAGAAATCCTACTCTCCGATATAATATAGGACTCAAAATTTTTTCAGTGTGTGCCTAGACTCGACCGTCAACGGTTCGATCAAACAGTGGGGGCTCCTAGGTCGGAGAAGGCTCTGAATACCAACTTGTAATGCCCAGGATGGAGTTATACCTCCTACGTGTCGAGGCACGACTTAAAGGCATAAGTCCATCCTAGAATGATCTCAAGTTTGTTAATCTTTGCACAACTCATGTAAAAGAGGGGATAGTAAACTGAAAATAGTTGGCTTACACTCGCCACGTCACAGAATTACAGTACAAGTCTCAAACATCATACAATAAGAGCACTACAACCCTCTAAGGGCAAAAGCCAAATGTCAAAGTACCAAACTCAGATAAAGTAAACCACAGGCGGATCGAATCCTAGTAAGAGACTCCACTACTGATCGTCCGGGTAGCGCACGTAGTACCGACTACGCTCCTCGTCGTACTCCCAATCCAGCTCGGTGCCATCACCTGGATAGCTCACAGCTGGACCTGCATCTGGTGTGTGAAGTAACTGTGAGCCACAGAGGACTCAGCAATCCCGTTCCCGGGTAACAAAACTATTTAAGCCTTGTAGGTGAGGGAAAGGCTGAAGAAAAGAACAAGTCTGCAGCAGCAACTAGCATCTAGCTTACGCAAGTGAGAGCGAGAAGAGAAGGCATCGGCGAGAAGTGATCACTAAGTGATCCTAGCTACAAGCTCACAATCATAACCCCTCCGTGTTCAACTCCCGAATCCCTATTCGGAAATTGACAGTCACGGAACACACGCTGGTAGTGTATTAGTATCATTGTGTCAAGTTTTCTACAACCGGAATTAACAAGCTCCCATCTGCCACATAACCGCGGGCACGGCTTTCGAAAGTTCAAACCCTGCAGGGGTGTTCCAACTTGACCCATTACAAGCCCACGATCCGCGGAGTCGCAACTCCAAAGTGGGAAGACCCGAGTATCCTCGGAATCCCGTGCTCAAGATATACCGAGCTAAGGTAAGGCTAATCCAGCAAATCCTCCCGGCGTGCCGACACCCTGATAGTAGTCGCGCGTATCTCGTCTCAGGCCACGACCGGATGGGTGATCCCACAGGTTTTTACCAGACCTTGAGTTCCCTCGAGGTGGCCCCGCGTAACCCCCAGTTTGGACCAACACTCGTGTGGAGCACTGGCCCGGGTTGTTGAATTAAATAAAAGGGTTAATTACTCCCTATGCAAGTTTAGTTTGTTATTAGGCAAATAGTACCAATGTTGGGACTTGCTGGAAAAGACTTAGCACTTAGCGGTTTATCGAGGGGGTCCCATACACCCCAACCGTGTTAGGAACGCATAATCAAGGAACATAAAACCGGCTTATACGGATCCTAACGGCATGAGTGGAACAAATCACCAAGCAAAAGGCTTAGCCTTCCACCCTTGCCAATATATAGATGATTTCATTTCAAGCATTTATATAGTGTGATATAACCCAACCAAACTTCAACATGAAGCAAGCATCTTCGATCTTCACCTGCAACTAGCAACGCTATAAGAAGGGCTGAGCGAAGCGTACTTAGCCAAGCAACGATTTGCATAGGTAGGTTGGTTAAACATGGCATTTGGTTACAAATAGGAGGCTGACAAGAAGAACATGGACATCGAGGCAAAACTAAAGATCGAGACTACTAGCAAGAGGCAAAGATAGTAATGTTATCGGTGTTCGGTCATCTTGCCTGATGAGAAGTCGTTCGGATCGTAAGAAGGGTCCTCGTGATCAACCTCGTTGGAAACCTCGTGCTCAACCTCGTACCCGGTCTCAGCTTCCGGCTCTAAACAAAACAATCACACCAAGCACCAATCAACAAGATGCAATGCGCACTCGAAAAACATGAATGCATGATGGATGCACTAAGGATGCACATGGAGCACGTAAAACATCACTCAAGCAAAACACCTCAAAACAAGATAACAATCTGATATTATTAATCTACACAGAAAATCACCCAAGTTTGATATAAGATTCGCTGAAATCGGAGTTACGGGCTAAAAGTTATGCCCGAAACAAGATTTGAGCGAAAGCTGAAAATTACAGCAACATAGCATCTTTGGAGCTCAAAATAATTAAGCTACAGCACCCAAAAAGCATGGCAAAGGACATGAACACAAACTAGACATATAGTACATCAACTAGGTCCAAAGTGCACCCCCAACGGAGCCACGGATCAATAGCAATGATCTTGGACATATTGAACTTTGCAATAAAATTCTGGCAGCAGAATTTTATTGAAACTTTAGAGCAAAAGATAAACATGCTACAGCCACTTAAATGGACATGTGAGGACATGGATGGAAAGACAACAATATATACTACAAGGAACAATCAAAATCCACCCCAAAACTAACATGCTTTGTCCTAGAACATCACACGAACATGGCATCGGAACGTTACAGATTTCAGACTTAGTGAAAAAATCACTAAGTCCTAAAACAGCAATAACATCATAGCACCAAAAAGAGCATGTTTAAGTCACCTCGAAACTAAACATGGCAAAGGGTAAGCACCTCATCAAAGTGCACATGAAGGTGATCCCGAAACACACAAGCATGCTTCATAGAGGTGAACACAACGATTGCAACGAGCTCAACAAGATGGCATTTCATAACAAGTGAAAACACAACATATGAACATGGCACTTTGCAACGATGATAACAAGGCAACAATAAATCTACCATGCAACCTATCACAAGCATCACGTAGTTCGTGGCAAGACGAACACGTGGACATGTCATTTGCATCGTTTGGACAAACGAGCTAAAAGTTATCACATGACAAAGGTGACATGAAAATAACACATAACAGCAGTTTAAAACATGATGCACTCTTGCAACAGCAAAACAAGCACCTAGATGACATCTAACATGCATGACAACAACAGGTAAAACGGAGAGGACATCTCCACGAACGTCTGGACATGCTACACGCGCAAAACGGAGCAACAGGCACAAAGTTACAGCAGGTCAAAGATTGCATAATAGATTAGTAAAACAGGGACTTAGTGGAAAGAAGTCAACCTCAACGGATCAGATCTGGGAAAAAAAACGGGGATGGGCCGGCGGCTGGATCCGACCCAGGGCGGCTGGAACTGTGCGGCCCGGGACTGGAGGAGGGAGGCCCACGCGAGGCCTGGCGATGCGGCGGCCCGGCTGGGCTGGAACTGGCGCTGCGGCCGAGCCCAGCTGGCGGCGGGAGTGCGGTGGCGGAGAGGCGAGCGGGAGCGGGCCGGCTCGCGAGGCCCAGATCGCGAGCGCGGAGGAGCGAAGCGGGGCCTGGCGACGGCGTGGCGACGCGGTCCTCGGAGGGGTGGCGCGGTCGTACGGGCCGGCCCAGGCGAAGTGGGGACCGACCGGAGCGGTACGGGCCGGCGCGGGGAAGCGATGTGAAGCGGCGCGGTCGACGCGGCTCGGTCGACGCGGCCCAGGCGTCGCTCGGCTGCGACCTGGAGGAGCGTTGACCCCGGCCTGCGCTCGAGGATTCGGTCGGCGGCGGCTCTGGAGACTGGATCGAAGGATCCTTCGGGATCCGAGACGATTTTTTCTTGGATCTGAGGAAGAAGGAAAAAAAAAGAAAGTGGAGAAGGGGAAGAAGAAGGGGATGCCCAAATAGACTAGGGGGGTCTATATGTAGCAGTTTTTAGGGTTAGGAGGGGATTTAGGGGCGCTAGGAGCCCTCCGATCGCGATCCGACGGATCCGATCGCGGGGGTTGATTTAAAAGGCCTAGACGGAGATAAAAGACTGCAGTAGGGGTGTTTCCGGGACACGAAGCGAAGGCACTTCGGACCCACACGGACAACGGATGGAAAAGTCAACGGAGTCCAAACGAGACGAGATTTGAGAGGCGGGTTGCACACAACAAAACAACAACACAGACAACAACCTCGCGGCACACCGGTAACGTAAAACGCCCGAACAACAAAGTAGGCCTACGGGACGTCACGGACACGTGAGGGAGCTCCGGAACGCGTAACGGACAACGGGAAGAAACACACGGAACCGGATGCAACCCACAACACAAATGCAATGCGATGCACATGTCTACATGATATGAATGAATGCCACACACTCACACCACAAAACGACGAAAACCCGAAAGACAAAGAACCTGAAAAGGAAATAGATGAAGCCGGAGATTTATTATATACCCAAAAGGGAAAGTATTACATCCGGGGCATTACATTGAGATGAACAACCTGGATTTCTTCAAGGTTGCGACATTTATATTGAAGCAAGACTTAAGCTGTTACTACGCTCCCTTCTTAAGACTTCGGGGCTACAAGTGATATGCATATAAGGGAGGTACATTTTCAAGCTTGATGTTAGCAACAATTATGACCTGGTGTCATCAATATTTACAAACCGTAAATTTTGGTAATGTTAAACCGGCAAATTCTACATCTTCAAGCTGGCTGAAAATCAGATGAGTATTTCAAGACCAATATTTTTTGTTAAGCATTGGGAGCTGAATCAAATGAATTATTCTTCACAATATTTTTCTGTGAGAAACCAATGTCATCAAATTGATTATGAGACTGGCCTATTGACCCGTACTTTCATGAAGAAGGAAATGACAAGGACTTAAGGATGACCAGGTGCTCGCTTAAAAGAATTTTTAACCCGGAGCACAACCTGTCAAATTTGTTCTTGTGTTTATTTTGCAGGATTAGTTTAACATGGATAAATCCAAATTAAACTGGGGGCTAATGTCGGGGATATACCACGCGATATGACCCGGCTGGAGTTATGACCTGGCTGGGACTTGATATTTCATTGGTAAACCACCAGAGGACTGACAATTCACTGATGACCTGGCTGAACCCGGTGACTCATTGGTGAGCCGGCAGACAGTGATAATCCAGCAGACAATGGTAAGCCGACACACAGTGGTAAGCCGGCAGACAGTTATAAGCCGACATATTGTAAGCTGGCGGACAGTTATAAGCCAGATTATAAGCCGACAGATCGAAGCCAGATGATAAGCCAGATCGTAAGCCAGATGGTAAGCCCAAGACGTTAAGAAGCCCATGGTGAGAAGCCCTTGATGAGAAGCCCGTGGTGAGACGTCATAATAGGTTAAGTCCTGATCCAGGTTGGAATCTACATGTAACCCACCACTTCAACTTATATAAGGAGGGGTGGAGCAACCCAAGAGGGACAAGTAAGAAGAAATAATCTCTAGGGCTAGACACAACTATAGGTGAGCCAGCTGATACGGCGACTCCCTGATGATCATAATGAGACCTAGCCATAAACAACATGTAGGGTTATTATCGGATGATGCTTCCCGGGGCCCGAAGCTGTCCAAACCCTTGTCTTGTGTTGCGTCTCTCGATTCCGATCAACCCCTCTCAAGCTACTACATAGATGCGTTGGCCTCATGACTAAGTCCTCATACTAGGACATCTGGCCGTGACAATTCCACGACACCTTCCCAAGGAACACTTCCCCAACGAGCACAAGTCCAAGTTACTACCACGAGCCAACGGACCCTTCAAGGTGCTTGCACGCTACAACAACAATACCTACAAGATCGACATCCCAGGCGACAATTACAACGTGAGCGACATCTTAAACATCAAGGATCTCTCTCCCTTCCATGTTAGTGATGCTTTCAATCGAAGTCGAATCTTTCCCACGCGCGCGCGCGGGGGGG
>LR738711.1:392925284-392985925 GCA_902687465.1 Secale cereale | reverse complement strand
GGGGGGGAGGGGTGATGCGGAGCATCCTATGGTCATCCCCATCACTACAAAAAAAACACTTCTGTGATAATACATGTTTGTCACAGTAGATCACGTTTTCTGTCATGCATGTACATCCATGACGATTTTATTAGAGAATCAAGATAGTCATACATGTGTTGTCGTAGAAGTGTTCCATGACAATACCAAATTTATCATCATGGAAGTGTTCACTTCCATGACGATAAATGGCGCGTCATGGAAGTGCTTTCGTCAAGGGTAATGGACACGTGGCATCCTTGGTAATGGGTTACCGTTAAGCTATCGGGACTGGTTTTGGATCCTATAACCCGCTAACGGCGAGGACCAATTGGAATTTTCCACGTGTAAAATTCTCATTGGCCAAAGGAACCACGTGTCAGCTGCACGTGCAAACAGATGATAACCAACCAATGGACAGGGGGCGCCACTGATACGTTGGCACATGGCATGACCCAACAAGGGCCCATTCAGGTCAAAAGACCGGCCCGTTTGACTTGGTCAAAGGATAATGGGTTGGCCCATCGAAAGCCTGCTAACGGCCTTCTCACATATAGCCCATTCATGCCTGAGTCACGATCCATTATGGCCTTTCCGGATTTGGCCCACTAGCTTCATCTGGGCCGTCTAATATGATTCCAGTCCGCTGTAACTTCCGGCCCATGTACGGCCCATGACATATTTCGACCCATATGAGGCCCTTTGTAACTCTTGGCCCATTAACGGCCCGTGGTGAAACTAGCCCATAATGAACAGTATATCGCTTCATACCCATTAACGGCCCATTACTCCATTGGACTATTCCCAACCTATGTTATCTTCCGACATTTTAAGGGCCCATTTATTCTTGGGCTGATTTGCAGCATTCGGTAGCTTACGCCTGTTACTGGTCTTATCCAGTTTTGTACCAAATTAAGCCCATGGTTAAAGTCATCCCGTTTGTGGCCCGCTAATCCATTGGGACGTTTTCGTAGCATCATTAAATACGGCCCATTAACGACCCATTATGCTTGTCGATAGAATTAAGCCCATTATACTCGTCGACCTCTTAAAGGCTCGTTATGCTCGGCCCATGAACGGGCGGCTGCCAGTCTAGCCCGTTTACGACCCATAATGTGGTCCATTATTGGCCCATGTTTGGCAAATCCGTCAAACGACCCGTAGAAGGCCCATTGATTCTACTGCCTGTAGAAGGCCCGTAGTTGGCCCATGGTCACTACAACAGATAGTAGGACCATGGTGATAACGATTCATATGTTGCCTATTATTACTGTGGCCTAGTTTTAAATAATAGGTTATTGCGGCCACTAGCACACGATGGAAAAAGAACTGCACTGCCTACAAGCAAACAAATAAACGAGACAACAATGAAATAAATAAGCAAGCAATATACGTTAGGCTATTATGGCTATTACACATATTACAACCACTGGGCATCAAAGTTCGCTACCAGTGCAAATATGGGGAACAAAGCAGCATATTACATACACTAGTTGTCGAAGTTGGCACCGGTGCAAAAAAACGCCGCAACAAAATAAGTACATAACTGAAACCACTTCACAAGAGCTCAAGAAACAATATCCTTGGTATCCACCATGCTGGCAAGACACTTAGCAAGCTTATTAGCTTTCTCTTGTTTTGCGCTTAAATCCTCCAGCGCTTGCTGTTGCACTAAAGTATGCATCTGAATTCTCCAGGGACTTCCGCAGTCCTTCAGCTACTTGTTGCAGCACAACTGCTCGATGTCTTTCATCTTGTAGTTGAGATTCGAGCAACCGAACTAATTCAGACAGGGAGTTCGAGGAGCTTGTGCCACCGATAGTCTCACTACACCAAGACATGACTTTGGGGTTGTCTCACTGTCTTCAAGATAGTATTCCTTAGTTGTTTTATCAGTGTTCTTGGAGACTAACAGGGATGTCTCCCTATCTTGAACCTTATCTGCATTACTTCCATTACCATTGCATAACGGGGTACTCTTCTCCAATATTTTGTCCGCATTCTAAAAGAGAAACGAGCAGACACATCACAGATTTAGCATGTATATGAAACTCAGTTTGGTAAACCAGTTCAGTAGTAAGGTGGACAAGATAACAGCATGAAACAAACATATATCCATGTACTATGGTCACTTTATGGTCTATATCATTCTAGTTTATGTTGCCAAATCAAGATAGAGATAGTTCAAATCATATATGTTTAAGACAAAGCAGCAAAGACAGAATATAAGTGTGGAAAATTACATAGCACTAACAACACTTGCAATGTGCATGACATGAGAACATAACTGTTTATTCAATTGAAACTGAAACTAACATAGAGCAAGTTACAACAGCAAACTTGTTAAAGAAACAGGTTTAAAACATACCTGTCATGCCATTGGAGTTTCAATTGCATCCTTCAAATTTGAAATTAGTTGGTGTGAGTAAATATAGTCATGCAAGAGCAAAGGACTACGAACCATAGCTACAGAACCTGACCTGAGAACAATTCTTCTTCTGCTTTAAGTGTTGACTTGGGGTTCGGAGTGGTGGTCCTCGTGCTTTGGGCACTGCACTTGCCTTACTAACTTCTTGTGTTTGGGTTCTCTGTGGTGGAGACGGTGTTGTGTTAACTAGAACTAGGTTACTATCTGCTGGGGTTGGGGTTAGAAGGGGTTTAGCTGGTTCTCTGTCCAACTGGGTAGGTGTCACGCCCAAGATGGGAATCTATCCCGATCACGTGATAAAATCGTGATTGCGGCACAACCGCATTTTGGGCGCTTAGCAAGATGGATATCATTACATCGTACCATTACATAAATAGATGGGGATACATACAAGTCATACAATAGCCTCATGAATACAACACATCATACACAAGGCATCTGACTACGGATGAGAACACATGAAAACACAACGACATCCATCCTGCTATCCCAGGCTGCCGACTAGAAATCTATCCCAAGACTCGCGAAGAAGAAGAAGGAAGAACTCCAACACAAGTCAACATCGCTCTCACATCAAGCCATCGGAAACCTCCACCTGCAACTATTGTTGTAGTATCTGTGAGCCACGAGAACTCAACAATCCCATAACCATGGGTATCAAGACTAGCGAAGCTTAATGGGTGTGGAGAGGTTAAGGGGTGAGGTTGCAACAGTGGCTAAGCATTATATGGTGGCTAACTTACGAGTACAAGAATAAGATGAGCATCTACGCAAACAGTCGCAATCTAGTAATGATCGCTAAGTGATCTTGAACTACCTACGAGTCAAGCATAACCCTATTGTGTTCTCTTCTCAAAATGAAAAGAGACGGTCACGGTTACTCACGCAGTTGGTGTATTTTATTTCGGGTCCTTTCTCAAGTTAACTACAACCGGACATTAACAAATTCCAATCTGCCACATAACCACGGGCATGTCTTTCAAAATATCAACACCCTGTAGGGGTGTCCCAACTTAGCCCATCACAAGCTCTCACGATTAGCAGAGGTAAAACCTCTTATCTTAGGGAAGGCCCGATCAGACTCGGAATCCCGGTGCACAAGACATTTCGGCAATGGTAAAACAAGTCCAGCAAGACCTCCCGACATGCCGACACCCTGATAGGAGCCGTGCGTATCTCGTCTCAGGCCACGATCGGATGAGTGACGCGTACGGGAGCCAAACGCCCAAGTTGCCAAGGGGTGGCCCCGCAAAGTGCTCTAGTTTGGGAGCAACACCATCGTCACTGGCCCCCTTGTATGTAGAAAAGAATCCCGGGGGACATGACCCCCTATGCAAATTAATTAATTAATTAAGTTTTATTATTATGGCAAATTCAAACCAAAGTTGGGCCTTGCTGGAGGAGTTTTATTCAAAGCGAACTATCAAGGGGGTCCCATACCCCCAACCGTGTGAGGAACACAAACTCAAGGAACATAACACCGGTTTATCGGTTCTTAAGGCAGCATGAGTGGAACAAAACACAGAGCAGAGCCATCCACCCATTGCCAAGTATATAGTTGTGTTAATTTATTTTAGAGATATTGTGATATTCCCAAAATATCCAAGATCTGACACGGGGCAATCTTCATCTTCACCTACAACTACCAACGCTATAAGATGGGCTGAGCAAGCGGTAACATAGCCATACAATGGTCTGCTGGGATGGTATCAAAGGTTAGATGGTGTTTCATGGCAACAATGAGAGGCTAACAAACGAATAGATATGCAGCGCGATGTATAGCAATAGCATCGAGACAACTAGCATAGCAATGATAGTAATGAGATCCAAGGTAACGGTCATCTTGCCTGAGATTCTGCAAGGAATAAGAACGAGTCCATGAAGAAGATGAAGAAGAAGCCATGTAGACAAACCAAGCGTAGTCGAACGAATCCTCGCGATCGCAACGAAACGGGAACTAGCGGGAAGAAGCAAACAACACAGTAAACCCACAACACATAACCAAGACATGATGCTCAACCAAGTATGATGCATCATAAGGCTACATAATGCTAATCATGGCAAGGGATGATGCATACAAGACCACACAAAAAAGCAAGTTTAAATGAGGCATGTAACAACATATAACAATTCCGGTACGTCCTTATATGAAAATTTCGAAATTGGCCCAGATCTGAACAAACCTTAAGTTAGAGTTGTTAACCACCAAGTTCAGATGCACCACGATGATCTACACGAAATTCTAGTCAAGTTACATATAAAGTTCATTTAATTCGGAGCTACGGCCTAAAAGATATGAGCAAAACAAGTTACACATGGCATTGATGCAAAATGCATTCAAAAATCAAGCACACACTCTGAAAAACATGAATGCAACATGACATGATGCATCTACATGCAAAACCAAGCAAGTTTCATATAGATCACACTCCAAACGGAGCCACGGTTCAACACATACACATGAACCAAGTTTAAAGGGCAAGCTATCAAAAACAACAACTAGGCATCTTACAAGCATCAAAACAACACGCTACGAGTACAAGATAGGCACAAGCATGTCATGAACTCAAAGTACAGATAGCATGCTTCAAATATCAACAAGTATCAGGTTCATAGGCATCACGACCAAACCAACATTTTCAAGGCAACAAGCAAAGTTTATATCACAGAAAAAGAGTTAGTGAAAAACAGGGCATATACATAAGCAGAGTTAATATGATGACATGTTGGAGGCAAGAAATAATTAAGCTATAGATCAAGAACATGTCAAACAAGGGCATGGTCTGATAGTACATAACATGGAGATCAAGGAACACAACATGTCACATACATGGGAGCAACAGGTTCATGGCATTCATCAAAACAAGATGCAAACATCATGTAGCAGATTCTCAGACTTTGTGAAAATCTGGGAATGCAAAACAACATTATGATTCTGACTTTGGAGGCACATAACAGCAAGCCTATCAATCCTAATAAGCATACCAAGTGCATGAACATGTAATAGGCATGGCATACTCCAAATAACTCCATTGGCACAACTCCATAAGATGCATAGATTAATAACAATGAGCTTTGCCAAATTAAACATGTTGTTGACAGGCTGACAGATTTATCATAATGACAACTTGAGAGCAACAAAGAGACAAGCTACATCAACCTATAATTGCAAACAAGGGCATGGATGGATAGAGCATAATATGGACTTCAAGACAAGATCATTGGACATCCCCAAATGTGCATGGAAAAGACTGTAGCATCCAGCAAACATGGCATCATAATATAACAGTTTTAGACTTAGCAGTTTTCAACAAGTCTCGGAAAATAGTAAACAGCGAGTAGGCCACTTTACAAGTTTATTTCACTCACCACAAGGCATATCATTAAATGTGGATTGCACCACAACAACGATGACATGATTGTTCTCCTAAAACATGTTGACATGATGCTAAAACAAAAATCACACAAAAAGAAACGAAAAAGACAAATCAGCAAGTTATAACAGTTTTCTGCACTTAACAACACTTAGCACTATTGTAACAGGGATAATCATGACATAATGCAACCTAACATGTATGCAAATGCATCCATCATGAAGAGCATCACAAGATGAACATTTAGACATATCATACACTCCATTTGGACCAACATGCACAAAGATATGACCTCCCAAACATGCTAACATGTTGATGGCAGATAACTTAAGCTGAAACAGTAACAGCAACAACAGTTTGGCAACGAAGATTAAGACATCAAGATGAACCCTAATATGCATGCAAAACATATCAATATGTAGAGCACTATTTTAACAGGGATAATCATGGCATAATGCAACCTAAAATGTATGAAAATGCATCCATGATTAAGAGCATCACAAGATGAACAATTAGACATATCATACACTCCATTTGGACCAATATGCACAAAGATATGGCCTCCCAAACATGCTAACATGCTGATGGCAGACAACTTAAGCTGAAACAGTAACAGCAACAATAGTTTGGCAACGAAGATTAAGACATCAAGATGAACCCTAATATGCATGCAAAACATATCAATATGTAGAGCACCCTGAGACGAACAAATCGACATATCATACAAGCAAATCGGAGCTACAGGCACGGAGCAATGGCATGGCAAATAGGGTAACATATCAATAGGGATCAGGGACTTAGTGGATTTTCACCTCGCGAAAAGTCAACGCGGACGGGGATATCCCGGGACGAAGAGATCCGGGGACGGTGGAGGCGAGTTTCGTTCGGGGAGTGGTGGATCTCGTCCACTCCTCAGATTCGGACGACAGCAGCGGCTGGAGACGACAAAGACGAAGGGGCGGCCAGAGACGAGGTGCAGCGAGGTCGGTGTGGCGTGGTGGCGCGGCGGCGGTGGCGAGCGGCGCCCGCGGCGGGGTAGGCGTCACGCGGGGCTGGAGAGGCGCGGGCCTGGGCGGCGAAGTGGCTTCGGGCCGGGAGGGCGCCGCCTGGGCCCGGCGGGCCGGCGGCACGGGGAGAGAGAGGGAGGCGGTGTAGCGCCACATGGCACACCCCGATTGGTGCAGGAGCGGCGGCTGGACGTGTCCGGCGACGCGAGGAGGAAGAAGGCTAGGGTTTGATCCGACTTTTTGGACGAGGGGGCTGTTTTATAGGTGGAGGGAGCTAGGAGAGGGCTATTGAGGTGCAGTTTTCGGCCATGCGATCGTGATCCAACGACGAAGAGCATGGAGGGGGTTTAGATGGCCTAGTGGGCTGTTGTGGAGGGGTGCTGGGCTGAAAGAGAAAGGGCTCCGGCGGATAACGCGGTTAACCATTGGGGCATCAAACGACCTCCAAATGGAACGAAATTTGACGGACGGTCTACCTACACTATAATAAGACCGCACGTTAACTTTCGTCCCATTCCGAGAACATTATTATGCCACTTATAAAATAATATTTTGGAGGTGCCGTGGGCGCGTGCGAGTGTGTCTGGGCTCAGAACGGACAACAGAGAGAACGGGGGAACGGGCAACTACGAACAGATGCAAGTTTTGAAAACTATGCAGATGCAATGCACATGATGACATGGCAAAATGCAACACGCAAGCAAATGACATGGCAGCGGCAGCGAATAAGAGGAAGACACCTGGCACATCGGTCTCGGGGCGTCACAGTAGGGTTACAATCTGCGTGAGTCTGGGTTATGTGTGGTGGGGCTGATTCTTGAGCAAGTACAACCGTGGTTCTATATGCATCAATGGGTAGCATTATCTTTTCAGAAGACCTTTTTTTACTCCCATAGATACTGCAATCACCCCCTCCAACTCAAATGGATTATAAACAAGAAAAGTAATTGAAT
Source organism: Secale cereale (assembly GCA_902687465.1). Classification (NCBI taxonomy): domain Eukaryota; kingdom Viridiplantae; phylum Streptophyta; class Magnoliopsida; order Poales; family Poaceae; genus Secale; species Secale cereale. Next base: position 392,978,145 of record LR738711.1, on the reverse strand, counting down.
GTACAGACATTGTATGATAGACAGGTGCAATGGATAGTAGGGAAGAAAACAGGCCACGAATTAATTCACATTTATGTTGTCTAACCAAACATGATAGCATCACATAATTTCACATATATGATGGCTAACTAAACATGATAACATGACACAATTTCACATATATGATGGCTAACTAAACATGATAGAATGACATACTTCAAAATATGATGACTATGTAAACAAGATGACATGATATAACTATATGAAGTGTCTATTAAAGTGGTTGGCATGCCATAATTCACATACATGCCATCGATGGAAACATGATGGCATGATATAATTCACGGATAGAATGACATAATTCAAAATATGATGACTATGTAAACAGGATGAGATGATATAACTACATTATGTCGTTAGAAAATGGGTTGGCATGCCATAATTCAGATACATGCTGTCTATGTAAACATCATGGCATGATATAATTCAAATATATGATTTATATACTAAGAAAGCGAGCCGGGGGCAATCAGATATATGATGTGTAAACTAAGCAGATGGCACTTAATATTGTGTATATGATGTAAAAACTAAGCATTGCAAGACAACATATGCATGATATGAGTAATGTATCCCTGCCAAGTTTGAGCATACACCTCAGGGGGGAAATAGGACTGGTCATCTATATCTGAATCCTCCTCCGAGGAGCGATCTGTAACCAGCAAGATAACTTCTTCAGCGGGTAGCATTGACTACGCTGAAGAACTTGTTTTCACTCCAGATTTTTCCATCACCAACTCAAATGGCTGATGCACAAGAAGATTAGTTGAACATACAAACATTGTCGACAAATGGAATATGTAATACAAAAAAAGGATGGCATGATATAATTCACATATATGATGCTTGGGTAAACAACATGTCATTGCATAATTCACATATATAATGCCTTGCAACAAGATAACATTGCATAATTCACATATATAATGTCCCGCAACAAGAGGGCATTGCATAATTCACATATATGGTAATTACACACTAAACAGGTGGCATTCACACAAAGCATGTCTAAACTAAGGATATGCCATAGCAATGCAAGACACAATATGCACGATATGAGCATATAACCTCAGGGGAGAAATAGGACCGAGCATCTGTCTCTAAATCCTCCTCTGAGGAGCTATCCGTAACCAGCAAGACATGCGCTTCATTAGATAGCATTGTCTGCTCTGAAGACCTTGTTTTCACTCCATATTTTCCCTTACGGTGTGGAATGGCTGATGCACAGGAAGAGTAATTCAATGTACTAACATTGTTGACAAATTTAATACGTAATAAAAAAGGATGGCATGATATAGTTCACATATCATATAACTGGCTAACCATGATGGCATTGCAAAATTCACATATATGATCCATGGCTAAACAAGATGGCATTGCATGATTCACATATATGATATAGAAACTAAACAGATGGCATTCACACAAAGCATATCTAAAGTAAGCAGACGTCATATTTGATGTGCGCCATATGGATGATATGACCAACATCAGCAGGCCAAGTTAGAGCAAAGATCTCAGGGGGTAAACACGAGTGGTCTACTGCTTCTGAATCCCCCTCTGAACAGTTATCTTCCTCTTGATTACAATATGGAATGTTTAACATCCCAAAATTCTAAATTTTGGAATGTTATAATAAATAGATAGTTTTGATTGCTTGTTTGATGTGCTGAGTGAAATCGAGTGAAATTTGAAACTTTTGAAAGTTAAATGAGAGGGAATAAAATGACTTTCCCAAAACTTTCACTTTGCATTTTGATCTCCGAGAATTCAAAGTCTTTTCATCACAAAACCCTGGAGCGAAGATAATATGACTTCTTCCATTTATTAAATGAAAAAGAATTTTCAAAGGATTTTGAATTTCATTCTTGAAAAATTTTAAATCCAGAAACTTTATGCAACTCAATGATTTTCCCGAGAGAAGATAAAATGACTTCTTCAAATTATAGGAAATATGAGTTGGAAGTTCCTTTGAAGTATTTGAAACTCATTTTCAAAATTTGAGTTATTGAGTTTTATTCAAATTATTTTTCTCCAAAAATAAAATATATGGAAAATAGGGTAACATGATTCCCTACAACAGAAAATTGGAGCGAAATAATTTTGGTATTTTTAAAATGATTCTTATTGGTTTTTATTGCAACAGTAGCACTGTTTGATTTATTAGAATTTGTGAGAGTTTTATTTGACTGTAGAAAAATGTTCAGCTTATGGGGAATCTTTTTCTGAAAACTTTGATATATAATATGCCTATATAAAAGTTTCCTTTATTTTCGTTATTTAGTTTTTCTTCTCTGTTAGTATTTTAAAAAAACCGCGCGTGCGCCTTTATTTATCCGTCGCCCACGTGTGCAGCATAATTAGCAGCGACGCCCTTTTTTTATTTTTGTTCATGTGCCAGGCCCAGTAAGCCTTTTTTTTATTTCCAGTTTTTTTCTCTTAGGCCGATATTAAAAAAAACATAGTGCAGCGGTGCGTGCGTGCGGCCGGCCGGCCCATGTAGCTTTTAGCCCGTGCGGTTCCCTTCTATTTTAATTGTACGTCTACATTTAGTCCCACATTGCCTAGATTTTGAATTTTAAGCCTCTTTTCCATCCATAAATAGAGACCCATAGAGTCTCTAAAAATCATCCGATTCGGGTTAAATAAATATTTTGGTTTGACTAGATTCATTTAAAAAAAATATTTCTTCTCTCCAGTGGGAATTCTGGAAGTCGTCTCATCTCTCCGAAATCATTTTTTCTCTACCTTACAAATGTATCTTTCTTCGTATTTTTTTATATACTCCCGTAGCTTATTATTTTTAGACTAGTACGGTAGAATAATTAGATTTATAAATTAGTCTATGTATTTATACATTAGACCTAGAATTCTTTTAGCCGTATCTATTTTTTTCTGTAAAACAGCTTAGCCCTGATTTTTCAAATAGCCATAACTTTTTACTCGTTCACCCAAATTAGATGAAACCAGCGTCCACAGTTTCGTTTTGACTCTACTTATCCAGTGAATCTATCAAATAAATTTTTTGCAACTTTCAAATTTCGAAATTTGTTCAAATTCATATTTAAACTTCTTTTGATCATATCTTTTTAACCGTAACTCCGTTTGAGTTGATTCTTTTTGCAAATCGAAGCTCTTGACCTAAACTTTCTAATAAAACCAAATTCACATAATTTTGGTACTGTTAGAATTTTTTTTCTGTTTCAAGAGTCATTCGTTTGTTTTCGAAGTTTTCCGAAGTGTTTTATTCGCCCTGTCCGATCTTCTGAGTGATTGCTTATGTGTGATTACTATTGTTTGCTTACGATAGATTGATCGAAGTGTGACGAATAGATCTATCACGAGTTCTGAGTGCGAATCTTCTACATCGTCAGTACAAGGCAAGTTCACACTTTGATCATACTTTCCAATTACCCAGTTTTCATTGCATTAGTCAAATCCTCACGCATTGCATGAGTAGGAGCTTTAACATGTGGGACTAGGAAGTAGATTGAGGTAGTACCTATTACCTGCATTACATTCAAACCCTTGGGAGTTACTTCTACGATTGCTGTTAGGTCATGCTATGCTCGTAGACGTGAATTGGGTGAGTGTATCCATGACAGATGTGAGTTTGTTAATTAATGGTTCAACTTAAGGTGGCAACTTTAACACACATCTGGGTGGATTGAGGCACATGAGTATTCCAGCGATTGCCTGTTTTTCTTTTGGACCGCCACCCAGGCTCAAAGGGATCATGAGATTATTCATACTAGAAACTTCCGTGTGCAGCCACAAGCCAATATGAGCTCTGGCATAGTTGAGTAAGTTGTGGGAAACCTTTCCATGATGGGCTAGCAGATGTAGAGGGATTGTAGGTGTACCGGCCTATCTATCTGGTTAAGGAGACCTCTTCGGAAAAACTGTGTCTCGGTCATCCGTTTCTCAAATACCATGCAGTGCGAGAAACCAAACGGAGGCGATCGAGTCTTGTGGGGAAAAGTGCACAAACCTCTGCAGAGTGTACAAACTGATCATGATTAGTCGTGTCCCCGGTTATGGACGTCTTGAGTATCTAGTACTTGGATATCATGTGAATCTCATCATGTTACTTTAATTAATATTGTTGGGTTTTAATGATGATTTTTAATTGGGGTTGAGAGGATGTCTATCTTCTCAACAATGTTTCAACTACCATGATAGTTAATTAAAATGCATTCCTTTGAAGTAGGGAAAAATTGGCTTTACGCAAAAACTTTAACCTTACAGCCTCTACCAGCCAAATATGCATGTAGTTGTAGGCTTTGTTTATCATTATCATTACAGTGTGAATTTGCCAGTACATTCAATGTACTGACCCTCTGTGGCTGCAACGTCTCATGTTGCAGGATTATCTTACGACGAGTAAGTGTTACGTTAGGGTTGCGCTGTCTACACTCAACCTTGCCGTTGGTGTTGATGGGAATCCACAACCTTGTTGCTTCCGCTATGATCGATTGAGGTAATGGTATTTATGTTACTTCATACATGTGATTTACCTCTGTTATAAATCCTCGAGTACTGTGTGTGTCAGCATACCGATCCAGGGATGACACAGAACACAGAGACTTCGGTCCATTCGGATCGTGGTCGCTACAGAATGGTGGGAGGGTGGCTGTCTTTGCGCCCACCATTGAGCGATGTCTGGATGACAATTTATTGTACACAAGCCTCGTCTCTTTTGTTCTACATGATCAAAACCAATGATAGCAGGCAGATAATACTTTAGTTGAAAAATACAGATACAGGCTCCTTTACTATTTATTTCCCACCCAACATGAAACACATAGTAGACACCCGAGATTGACCAGATAGTAGACCGATACTAATTGTTGCTACCCCGATATGTACCCCACAACCATTTAAATACTCGAGTTTGAGCGCTAGTTTGGACCAGACTCGGAGTTTAAGAGGTGAACATGACGATAAAGTAGCAGGTTATATTAAGTGATTCATAACGTAAGCAAACACGAAAGAGTGTGACCTCTCTTGCAGACCCGTGTAGTCCTGAAGGTCCTCTGCTCACTTGATGATGGTAATGGTGTTGTGGTGGCTGCCAGCGGCGGGGAAGAAGATCTGAGGCGGCAAAAGATAGTCTAGGGGGCGAATCCCTGCTATGGTGGACCCTTCCTTCATTGGAGCAGTTGAGCTAGGGTGGACGATGGCACGACAGGAGCGGGACAAACCACACAAGGTTTTCTTTGATACCTATCTGTGATAGATGTAAATATGTGAGGGCCCCTTCCAATTGGAGGATTGTAACAGCACAGGGATAGGAAATATAGGAAGAGGGTAGGAATGCACATGCAAAATAGAGCATTTGCAAACACATGATTTCTGTCAATCTGGGTGTTTCGTTCACATGAATTGGAAGATCATAGGAATGCAAAGAAGCATAGTCAAATTAAGTCAGATCGCAAGGAAATGTACATTTATAATGCTATTATGCTACTATCAGTTAGTCTTGTTCTAATGCTATTATGCTACTATCACTTAGTCTTGTTCTTCACAAATAGGAATTTGAAAAGGAGGGCCAAGTGGATATTAAAATTCCTACGGTTATTCTTTGAAAGAGACACTAAAGGAAAAATTCCTATAGTTTTTCTTTCATCCATTCATTTAAACCAAATGCATGAGAATAGTTCTACCATAGGTAACTTTCGAATTCCTATATTTTTCCTTCACTTTTCCTTTCAACCAGTGGCAATTCTAGTAGGCAGGCTTGATAAAGCAATAGCCCGCAGAAATGTTTTTGTACTACTACTACTTTGGACCCAGGCCACTGCCCTACTAGCTCAACTCCCAGGCCCATCTATACATGCACAACTCCAACACACATAAATAAATAATTATGGCTTTCGAGAGAGTCCAACATGGATAGCTAACTTCCTAGTACCTCACTGCTTGTCATATATGAGAAACTATTTGTATTTCCAATTACTATGTGTGCTTAGTGAACAATATACATTACATGTAGAGTAAAAAAGTTATGCGACGAGTGGACAACCTCTTAGGTGAAGCGATGTCGACCTGAGCATCATTGGGTGGGTCACCGAGGATGCATCGGCTGATGTGGGTGTCCAAAGGCGGGGAAGGAGTTCTTAGGCGTCTGAAGATGGCACCGAGGGTATTGCTCCGCTGTGATGGATGGCTTCATCGTTGAAGTAGCTCCGGTGAGGTGTACGAGGGCGATACTGAAGCAGGACAAGAGATACAACCTTAACCTTAAATGGGATCCTAATAGCATCTCCAATAGATTATGTGAAACACATCACCAAAAAGTGCTAGATGTAAAATACACCAGCCGCTCATCTCTGAACTAAACTGTCGAAACTGAATTTTACTGTCAAAACTGATTTTTGTTGTGGAAACTGAATTTTACTGTCGAAACTGAATGCACTAGTAGCATAAAAGCAGTAGTAGCAGCAGCTGCACCCAGAGTAGCAGCGCGTGCGAGAGCCGGAGCAGCTGGTCGTGTAGCAGTTGCAGGGGCTCGAGCCGTCGAGCGAGAGCAGGATCTGCTGCTCGTGCAACAACAATGCGAGGAAGACTAGAGCAGCATCGCAAGCAAGAGCAAGAGCAAGAGCAGCAGTGCGAGCAAGAGCAAGAGCAGACCAGGCAGGGGACTAGAGAGCAAGAGCAGAGCAGCAGCGTGAGTGAGAGCCAAAGCAACAGCAACTCCGACTAATGTGGACATCGCCGCCGAGGGAGCGATGCCGTAAAGGAAGTGGCCGGTGACACAGCCGTAGATGGAGCTGCGCCATGGTGGCTCGAGACCAAGCACCGGCAGCACCATGAGATCGAAGCAAGAAGAAAATGCAGCAATTACTGCAGAACCTCTTTAGTGGCGCCGACTAGGCCTCAGCTTCATCCGAGGAATCGGTGATGACGCTGCTCTTCCGGTGGTGCAGGTGAAGACGGCGGTGTGGGAATGGAGGTGGCATGAAATACGAGGGGAATGTCAGGGCAGCTCCTTGGAGGAGGAGGACGGGGTGGCTGAAATGGTGGGATGATGAGATTGACGACGGATCCTCATCTGGTGTGGTGGATGAGGGAGGTCGAGGTGTTGCGGTGGACGACCTCGTCGGGGAAGAGGCTCTGGCTGGGTGGCTGACGGAGGAGGGCGTGGGGCTTTGCAGGTTTCGCAGCCTCTGTGTTCAAATGGGGTCGACGGATTGGGTGTGAGGGGGGAACCATGGCTTAGGGACATGCTTGTCCGAAATGTTGGGTAAGTTATGAAAATACCCCCACTGATTTGAACTAGGTGTTCCTTTCGATTCAGGGGGTATCACGGGAATTTCACTTGTCGGGATTTTGAAGGAGGTGGGAGTTTTCACACGTGTTGTAATTTTGGGATGGGAACGCGCGGGTTGAGATGGGGGGAGTTTTCCGAGCACAACGAGACAAAGAGTTAGCTTCAAATTTTGGGATAACAAGGCGCGTGTTAACTTTTAGGAGAACGATATGCTACCAAATCAATTCACACAACACAGGAGAGTGTCTTGTCCTGTTTTGCTGTATGAATTACTACAAATACCATTCAATGCTTTGAATCCATGTTATGTTTGTATAATGCATGTAACCTACTCGAATGAACATTTTACGGCATTCCAAATGTATACTACCGGCTGCAATATGAACTAAATTAGAATTCATTTCTCTATTTGAATAATAATCTACAGTTACGGTTTTTGTCAAGTTAAACCATCATTTTTATATTATTTTGGCAACACACAGCATGGTTATTGTCAGGTTAGATATCAACTACTTATACCATTAAACTTGAAGTCAATATTTTGAATCCACTTTACAATGATTTCAAATAATAGTACATTTCAGGCTCTAGCTAGATCTTCATAATCTAAACCATGTTTCATACGTATAGTGTGTTTATGCCACAATTTATGCATGGTGCCCCGCCCCCCACAACTACAAGTATTTAGATGTGAGGTGCAAAAGCCACGCATTACAATAAATTCAAAACGTGGTGTGCATGGATGCAATGTGGTCACACTATGCCTGCAATCGGTATCTGAATTACAAATGAACTGGTTGATTGTTCGATATATATATATATATGTATATATAGTATAGCATGTTCAAAACCACACCACGTATATCACTAATACATTCATGTGTGCATGGGTTTAAAAGGCCATGGTCTATTATTCAAATATTTGAATCCACTTTTACAAGGTATGATCTCTATTAGTCATGTACACCCATACACTCCTCTTCTCTATGTAGCTACCACTTAGTTTCTGGTGCATGCACACACCCCTCCTCGCCCCCTCCCCCTCCCTCAAAATTCTCTAGATTGCACTCATTCGTTAATTATTCCTTAGGTCATTCTCCCACAGTCTTTATAGGTGTCCTCGGGTCCTTCTTTTCGACACACATCGATCATTATACCTCTCTGGTCAGGCCTTCCTACCACATACACACTTTCCCTCTTCTCTTCTCACCCTCCTTGCCCCCTAGCTACCTCTCACACTCTCACATGCAAATGCACACTCTCGTCCCTCTTTTCATTAGTCTCGCACTCACACACTCCTCCCTTCTCTTTATCTGGTACGCCTCTCACACCACGTCATGGTAGCTGCATCCCTTTATCTCTATTTGTCTATCTGGCCTTATTTGTCTCTAACGCATCCATGTGTATACTAATAAATCACTATCTATACATATAGGTAGGTCAACTATCCCTCATTTTCCCAACACATCGATCAATCTACCTCAATATTGTATCTCGATCTCCGTTTCCCCGAGACAACAATTTATATACCTGTCTAGATAGGCCTCTGATGGCTTCTCGCCCCTCGTTGGTTACCCCAAGTGGAAGATTTGAGATGTAGCGTAGCGGTAGTTTTCCCTTGGCAAAGATACCAAGGATCGAATCCCGTGAGACTCTGAGGGTCGACAAGAAGGTGTCAATAGCGCCAGAGAGTTTTTCTTGACAGGACCTGCACACAGATACAAATAACTTTGCTCCCAACGAGTACAGAGAGGTTGTCAATCCCTCCGGCCTTGTCGTTTACAAAGGATCAAACGCAAGAGATAATAGTGATAGGTATGACTGCAGCTAGTAAATAAGAACATGAAGTAAATAACGGATGTGATCAGTGATGGTAATATGGATCGGGGTCCCATGATGTTCACTAGTGATGTCTCTCTCCCAAAAGACGATAAAACAACTAAGCGAGGTAAACAAATTACAGCTGGGCAATTGACAGGATTATGTGCGCAAACCAATGCTAACTATGATGCAAGAAAGGTAGAGGCTCAAAAGCATGGGCGGTACGCCAAGTCAAGTAGACCGAAATCCATCTGCATCTACTACTAATCATCCACCTTGAGATATCTATCCAGAACATCTCGCTGGTATTAAGTTGTGAGTCCCACCCATAGTGTAAACTCAAAGCAACATACAACTGCATTAAAAGAACTTTGCGTAAAGTAAACAATCCTTGCACCCGCAAGTACAAGCACCGTTGGTTTCCCCCTTGTGGCAACAGCACATCCCCTAGACTCATGTTTCTATCACTCAAGCTAGTCATCGAGGGGCATGAACCCACAATCAAGCATAACGTTCCCTCTTGGAGTTACTACCTACTACTTGGCCAAAGCAATAAACAGCAACGGAGAACATGCAAGAATTACTCAAGAACATAAATATAAAAGAGGTGAATCAAATATATTACTCACACACAATCTGAACATAATCTCATAATCCATCGGATCCCAGCAAACTCATCATAGCAACAGCATAAGGATTACATATGTGCCTCGATCATGTAGGGCAGCTCACGAGGTCTAATCGGTGAAGAACAAAGAGGGGAGGAGAACATCACATAGCTACTGGTCATGGACCCATGGTCCAAGGGGGACTACTCACAACTCATCCGGGAAGCGTCCATGGTGGTGGAGAAGCTCCCGGTGGTGGTTCTCCCCTCCGGCAGGGTGCCGGGAAGAGTTCTCCTAGTGCTCCCGATCTTGGAAGCGCGGCGGCGGCGGAACAGAGATGAGATCGCGAAAAAGGGTTCCGTCCTCGAGGGTTTCAGGACGCGATGTAAATATATGCCAAAAGGGGGTCACCAGAGGAGGTAAGGGGGACCCAGGCGCCCCCCCCGGCGCGGCCAGGAGGGGGGCCGCGGGGGCAGGCCGCCTGGGCTGCCCCTGGCTCCCCTCCGGCCCCACTTCTGGCGCGTGGAAGCTTCCAGAGCGCTGATTTTTTATATATTTTTCCCGGAATTTTTCTGGCAATTTAAGTAATGGGAAAACCTGAAATACAAAAACAGCAGAAAACAGAAAATGGCACTGGGGTGCACTGAGTTAATAGGTTAGTCCAAATATGATCAAAAGTGTATGGAAGTGCATAAATATGATAGCAATATCACACAAAATAGGCATGGAGAAAGCAGAAATTATAGATACGTTTTGGACGTATCAACATCCCCAAGCTTAATTCCTGTTCGTCCTCGAGTAGGTAAATGATAACAAGCATAATTTCTGTGGTGACATGCTACCAACCATATAAGAACTTTTCACAGTCACATGACAAATGTTTACTGAGATAATGAATCTTTAGTAATTACGTTGCCTCATGAGAATATCACAAAGAACTGAAAGTTTTACAATATGATACCGAAAACACCCAATAGATTTGTAGTGAGCATTGTGTGCAAACATGACAAAGTGATACCTCGCTTGCCCCCTTTAGTGAAGCAAAACATAAATGCAGGAGCACCTCCGAAGTTTAAGTAACGACTAGATACAATGATTTCAGAATAAACGATATCATAATCATGCAGAAGACAATGGTACTTTGGGACAATGCACATTACACTCAGAATGACAATCATGCTCTCAATAGTTGGTGCTTTGAAGAAAGAAGGTGGTGACCCTCGAACCGTGGATTTTGATGGCAAGGTTGAAAACCCGTGGTTGGAAGCAAAGACTAAACATGTACTAGAGCTCTTGGTTCTTAAAAACAGAGGTAAACTGATTTTTGGGAGATGCATATTTCGTCAACGAATGCTAGTAGATAACTCAATTACTTCTCGAGCTGGACAAGTTTCGAGGAACGGCTCCCGCACGGGGACGATCACATCCCCTTAATCTCCTTTGTTTATCACTGCCAAAAGTTTTCTGATTTCTCATGAACAAAGCGTGAAGGAGGGTTTGTTTGTTGTATATTTTTTTATGAGCCGGGCGCACTCATGCCAGTTCCTTCTCATATTAGGGGTTTGCAGATTAGACATGCAATCCCGGGGTGAAACTTGTCCAACTTAAAAAGATCATGAATTAACTACTACTTCCTCATGAGCTAAAACAGAGGCACAAAAGAGAAATGCTTTTGAATAATTTCGAGATGGTACAAGAAAGTCTTCGTTAGGAATGGCAAGTAAATACCATATATAGGAAGGTATGGTGGACTCATATGGCATAACTGGTTTCAAGGATATTGGATGCACAAGCAGTCAGTCCGCTTAGTACAGGTGAAGGCTAGCAAAAGACTGGGAGCGACCAACTAAGAGAGCAATGACGGCCATAATCATGCAGAGCGACAAAGCAACATTGAATCGGGCATGGAAGTTATATCGCTACTCAGAAATTAAAGATCATCAAGGCTTGATAGACTTTCTTTACAGTCTTAAATATGCGTGAGCATATGCCAAGTCAATCAAAATAAATTCTTGGAGGAAGATATCACTAAACCATACCACATCGTAGGCAAACAAATCATGCTGGTACTTCAATAACACATTAAGAACCCCCAGCTATTTGAGACTAACCATAAGAAAACATGAACTACTAAGCACCATTATGCACATAGCATTTTTATCATAGACATATCAACCAGTGCCACAAAAGCCAACTCTCTTAACAAGATAAGCATGATAACTCAAGAGAGTTCCAGAAGCAACCAACTAAACAAAAGTTCTTTAAAAAGAAAAGCATGAAAACTAAGAGCTAAACATGACAGTAGCTATTGAAAGACAAAGAACATACACAGCAAAGATAAACATGAAAATCCTATGTTGTGTTCTAGGTTGAAGTGGAGCGTGTTTCTCTCCCACACATAGAAAGCTGGGTTCGAACTCGTTATGAACAGCAAGCAAAGCTAAAGAAAACTAAAAAGGAAACTAAAAGTAAGACGCTCCAAGCATAGCACATAACGCATGAAGTGATTAAAATATAGTGGAACGAAAGACGAACTGATAATTGTTGATGGAGAAGGGGATGCACGGGGGCATCCCCAAGCTTAGACGCTTGAGTCTTCTTGAATATTTCTTGGGGGTGGACGGGGGCATCCCCAAGATTGAGCGTTTGACCCTCTTGAATCTTTTTATCATCTTCCCTCGCACACTTGAAAACTCCCTTCATACATAACTCATCATAATCTGATTAGCGAGGTTAGTACCCATAATAAAATAATTTTTCCCTACTGGAAATAAAGATAATATTGAAGATCTACTGTTTCTCAAGATTACCAAAGGGTTTTTGCAAAGAAAAAGCAAGCTCAAGGTTTGCAAAACGAAGAAAAGGCAAAACAGGACAGAATCTGTGAAAAACAGACCAGCAGGTAGTAAATAGTTTTTTCGGGGCACTTCTGCAACTCAAATCAAAAAACTCAGAACAAACGCCCGAAAGCCAATTGTATAGAGCACCCTGTCAAAAAAATGCAGACCAAAAAGATGATCTGGTGATTTTATACGAATTTTTCTGTCCAAGGACAGAATCTGTTTCCTGGACAGCACGTCACAACTTTTGAACTTTCTTGCAATCAGAGGCTAAACTTGGCACAAAGCTGAAAGTAAAGATACAATGATGATGCTACTGTAGTAACAAACATCAAGACACAACAAAAGCAAAATAAAACTTTATTCATTGTGGGCTGCCTCTCAAAAGCGCTTTCGTTTATGCCTTTAAGCTAGGCATAATGCAAAGAGATCAAGTTTTATCAAGAGTAAAAGAATAGCTAGCCCGTATAACGGACTCAAAAGGTAACTTAATCTTCTTTGTAGGGAAGTGTTCCATCCATTTCTTGAGAGGAAATTGGAATTTTATATTCCCCTCTTTCATGTCAATGATGGCACCAACGGTGCGAAGAAAAGGACGTCCCAAAATAATTGGACAAGAAGGTTCACATTCAATATCCATAATAGTAAAATCAACGGGAACATAATTGTCATTGACAATGATAAGAACATCGTCGATCCTCCCCAAAGGTTTATTTATGGAAGAATCAACAAGACGAACACCAAAAGAACAAGAATCAAAAGGTTTCAATTTAAGCATATCATATATTCTTTTGGGCATAACGGAGGTACTAGCTCCAACATCACATAAAGCATAGCAAGAGAAGTTATTCAACTTAATTTTAATCATAGGATCCCAACCATCTTCTAGCTTTCTAGGTATGGAGGCTTCTACCCTAAGCTTCTCCTCCCTAGCTTTGATGAGAGCATTAGTGATATGCTCCGTGAAGGCAAGATTAAGTGTGCTAGTGCGGGGATCTTTAGCCATTCTGTGAAGGAAATCAATAACTTCAGAAAGGGTGCATTTATCAAAATCAAGGTCACTACTACCAAGTAAAGTGGTAGTGGTGTCCTTTAGGCTCACTTGTTTGGTAGCTTCTATGGTCATAGGAGTTTCTACGGTTGAGGTCATAGCATCACCATTAATAGGTCCAATGGGACCAGGAGTGCACTGGGTGCTAAGAGTTTGGATATCCTCAACAACTTGGATAGTAGCAACAGTGTGGTGGGTAGTAAGGCTCTTAATTCTATCTTCTTCCTCCTTTTCTCTAGCCCATCTCTCTTTAAGTTTAGCCAACATCCTAATGTTTTCATTAATTTGCACTTGAATAGCATTCATAGGAGTGGTCTGCCTCTCCTCAAGAGGAGAAGTTCTAATTTTAAGCAACTCTACCTCATGGGCTAAATTATCTACCTTCGAAGAGAGATTATCTAGTTTGGCTAGTTTTTCTTCTCCATTCTTATTGAAGGCTTTTTGGGTAGTGATGAAATCTTTAAGCATAATCTCTAGTTCAGAAGTGGAGTTCTTGGTGCTAGGATAAGCATTGTTGTTCCCATAGGAATTAGAGGGGAACGGTCTAGGGTTGCTACCAAAATTACTCCTATAAGCATTATTATTGAAATTGTTTCTAGAGATAAAGTTCACATCTACTTGATCTTGAGCAATCAAAGAATTTAAAGGAACATCACGAGGATCAATAGAAGATTGCTTGGAAAGTAGAGACATGATCAAGTCAACCTTTTCATTTAGGGAGGAAATCTCCTCGACAGAGTTTACCTTCCTACCTGTTGGAGCGCGTTCGGTGTGCCATTGGGAATAATTGGTCATCATCTCATCGAGAAGTTTCGTGGCAGCACCAAGTGTAGTTGACACAAAGGTTCCTCTCGCGGCCGAATCTAACAAGTTCCGCGAGGTAAAGTTCAAGCCTGCATAAAAAGTTTGGATAACCATCCAAGTAGTCAAACCATGAGTAGGGCAGTTCTTGACAAGAGATTTCATGCATTCCCAAGCTTGGGCAACGTGTTCATTATCCAATTGTTTAAAATTCATTATGTTACTCCTTAGTTGGAAAATTTTAGCAGGTGGATAGTACTTCCCAATAAAGGCATCCTTGCACTTGTCCCAAGAATCTATGCTATTTCTAGGCAAGGATTGAAACCAAATTTTAGCTCCTCCTCTCAAGGAGAAAGGAAAAAGCTTAAGCTTAACAATATCACTATCTACTTCTCGGTACTTTTGCATATCACAGAGTTCAACGAAATTATTTAAGTGCAAAGCAGCATCATCTCCAGCACCGGAGAATTGATCTTTCATAACTAGGTTCAGTAAAGCAGGTTTAATTTCATAAGAAGGTGCTGAAGTGGCAGGTGTAGTAATAGGCGTGCAGAGAAAGTCATCGTTGTTATGACTAGTGAAGTCACACAACTTGGTGTTCTCGGTGGAACCCATAGCAGCAGCAAGCAAGATAACTATTTTTGTGATTTTTGATAGAAGACACTAAAGCAAAACTGAAAGGTAAACTAACAAGACTAAAAAGCAAACATAAAAGATAGCGTGCAACTCCCCTATCTTGAAGAGTGGAGTCCCCGGCAACAGCGCCAGAAAACTTTGCTTGATGGCTTCTCGCCCCTCGTTGGTTACCCCAAGTGGAAGGTTTGAGATGTAGCATAGCGGTAGTTTTCCCTTGGCAAAGATACCAAGGATCGAATCCCGTGAGACTCCGAGGGTCGACAAGAAGGTGTCAATAGCGCCAGAAACTTTTGCTTGACATGACCTGCACACAGATACAAATAACTTTGCTCCCAACGAGTACAGAGAGGTTGTCAATCCCTCCGGCCTTGTCGTTTACAAAGGATCAAACGCAAGAGATAATAGTGATAGGTATGACTGCAGCTAGTAAATAAGAACAGGAAGTAAATAACGGATGTGATCAGTGATGGTAATATGGACCGGGGTCCCATGATGTTCACTAGTGATGTCTCTCTCCCAAAAGACGATAAAACAGCTAAGCAAGGTAAACAAATTACAGCTGGCCAATTGACAGGATTATGTGCGCAAACCAATGCTAACTATGCTGCAAGAAAGGTAGAGACTCAAAAGCATGGGCGGTACGCCAAGGCAAGTAGACCGAAATCCATCTGCATCTACTACTAATCATCCACCTTGAGATATCTATCCAGAACATCTCGCTGGTATTAAGTTGCGAGTCCCACCCATAGTGTAAACTCAAAGCAACAAACAACTGCATTAAAAGAACTTTGCGTAAAGTAAACAATCCTTGCACCCGCAAGTACAAGCACCGTTGTTTTCCCCCTTGTGGCAACAACACATCCCCTAGACTCATGTTTCTGTCACTCAAGCTAGTCATCGAGGGGCATGAACCCACAATCAAGCATAACCTTCCCTCTTGGAGTTACTACCTACTACTTGGCCAAAGCAATAAACAGCAACGGAGAACATGCAAGAATTACTCAAGAACATAAATATAAAAGAGGTGAATCAAATATATTACTCACACACAATCTGAACACAATCTCATAATCCATCGGATCCCAGCAAACTCATCATAGCAACAACATAAGGATTACATATGTGCCTCGATCATGTAGGGCAGCTCACGAGGTCTAATCGGTGAAGAACAAAGAGGGGAGGAGAACATCACATAGCTACTGGTCATGGACCCATGGTCCAAGGGGGACTACTCACAACTCATCCGGGAAGCGTCCATGGTGGTGGAGAAGCTCCCGGTGGTGGTTCTCCCCTCCGGCAGGGTGCCGGAAAGAGTTCTCCTGGTGCTCCCGATCCTGGAAGCGCGGCGGCGGCGGAACAGAGATGAGATCGCGAAAAAGGGTTCCGTCCTCGAGGGTTTCGGGACGCGATGTAAATATATGCCAAAGGGGGTCACCAGAGGAGGTAAGGGGGGCCCAGGCGCCCCCCCGGCGTGGCCAGGAGGGGGGCCGCGGGGGCAGGCCGCCTGGGCTGCCCCTGGCTCCCCTCCGGCCCCACTTCTGGCGCGTGGAAGCTTCCGGAGCGCTGATTTTTTATATATTTTCCCGGAATTTTTCAGGCAATTTAAGTAATGGGAAAACCTGAAATACAAAAACAGCAGAAAACAGAAACTGGCACTGGGGTGCACTGAGTTAATAGGTTAGTCCAAATATAATAGCAATATCACACAAAAGAGGCATGGAGCAAGCAGAAATTATAGATACGTTTTGGACGTATCAGCCTCCCAGTGACACACATATATATCGCCCCCTCATCATCCATGCATGCCTCCTGCCCCGTCTCTCACCTGCACGCATTGGCACACAAGCACGCGTGCACACACACACACACACACACCTCTCTTATTGATTGCAGTTGTACCCTCTGTTTATCTACTAGCTAGGCCTCTCGCACCATCGTCTCCGAGAAACAACTCCACCAACCCCCTCCAGCACCCTAGCTTAGTCTCTCTCCCAACCATATTCCTCTCCAACACATGTATGGGTGCCCATCGATCTCCCTCGATACGTCGCTAGGTATCTTCTTCTCCACACATGTATCAGTCGATCTACCTCTCTAGTTAGCCCCCCCTCCCCGACGACACACACTGATAGATCGAATGCTATAATCAGTTCCCCCTAGCACACACAAAATGCACTTTCCCCTCTCATGTTCAAGTAGGCCGATCGTCCTATATCTTTGACGTGTGCACACACAATTTCGCAGCCTCTCTTTATCGATCTCGCACCCATACACTCCATCCCTCTCTTCGTTTCTATCGACACCACATACCGATGATCCCTCCCTTATCTTCTCATGGATCGCATCCTCTGTATGATATATCTAGCTAGGCCTCAGTTTCACACACATTGCGTATGTTCCATTTTTTGGTTTGAGATATCATCGACACATATTTCCTATCGGTGTCTCCCACACAAAAATACACTCAAGAAATCACTGGCATAAACCACACTCACGAACGCATGCACCATCTTTTTCACAAATCCCCACATAGTTGGGGTACGTGCAGGAAGAGAAGAGGTGCACGCAGCAACGCACATACTCCCATCTCTGGCCCGACCACACCCCCGCGGGTACACCGTGGAGCTCATTTCTGTATGAAAAAGGCAGCCCACGTTCTGAAAATTTGACGCCTGTAGTGCTTGTCCAGTTGATCGAGGGTCGTGTACCACGCGTGAACGAATTAAAGTGTGACGCGTTTATTTAGAAAACTGATGCACTATATGTAATATAGGCAGGATCTGATGCTTTGCCTACTAGGGTTGGCCTCTTCATAAAACACACTCTCTCACACAAAACGGCGGTGGACACTCTCTCTCCCACCGTTGGTCACTGATCTGGCTAGACCCCGTCCGCCTGTGGAAAAGGAGGATGTGCAACATTGCTGTGGTCGCTGGCACCGAGGCAGGAAACCCACTACTGGCGCCTCATAATCTGCAGTACACGTTGTTGTCTCGGACGAAGCTCCGGCATGGTAGGGCCTTCGCCCCTTGCTCGCTGCCGCATCATATCCTGCCTGGGCCGCCCTCCGTGTTACACCCCGTCGACCCTCAGGTACAACTTCCTTTGAAACCGGCCTTGCTCCACTGCCCAACTTCCCATGTCGCTGCGTGTGGATCTTCCCTATTTATTTTCCTAATACGTAGCTCGACTGGCATACTTTGCATGTTGCAATCTCCTCCTCACATCGTTTTAGATAAAGAACCGTGATGCTATCTTCCCTTAGGCCAAGGAATATGCTTCTTTTTTGCCGTCGTATGTGTCATCAACTGTCATTGGCCAGTAATTGTTACCTTTCAACCTTTTTCTGCAAACAGGGTTATCCATTCTACCTCATTGCTAGTGCGGCCTTTTGGTGAACTACACAAATCACTTTTTTCTTTAAGAGTGTCTTATGCAGTTCCACTAAAATGTCACACGGGCACGTCTCTACATTGTAGTGCGACTGCACAAAGGGAGATTAGTTTTGCTATCTTCATCCAACTCCGAGCCTAATCTTCTCCAAGAAGTGGTTAGTTTTATGAGTGATTGCAAAGGTGACCGGATTCTACTTGTGTATGTTTGTTTCATCAACAACTACTAGTGCCACTATGAATGTTATAACACATGTTCAATATCTTTGCAAATAGGCATGCTCAACTAGCTTAGTTTTAGTGGAACCGCACGAAATGATCGAATGGTCCATGTCCTCCATAGAATCCTTTCTTGGCAAACATTTCTTGTTCAGTTCAACAGAGCTGTGTGAAACTAGCTACCAACCAATGACGCCAGGAAATGGAACCACGCCTACGGACATCATCCTTCAATTTTTTTATTTTTCTTTATTTGTACACATTCTCACAACTTTGTATTCAGCTGTGATGTAAATATGATCTGCGGATCATTGAGATGCATTATCATGCATGTTAGTTTCCTTTATTTTTGATGGCACATTGTAACATTACAACTTTGGAGGCAACATGACACATGTAACCAAGTTGAAAGCTTCATAACATTACAACAAAATTTCATTATGCTGGAAAATTATGTGTACATATAAACATATCCCGGAAGCTTGATAGGAATGCCACAAATCTGTCAAACATCATTTTGCCCACATGTGGGACATCTAGAATCCGGGTCCACGAAACCGTTGGCGAGATTCACCCATCTCGTTGCGCCACATTAATAATACCTAACGAGTAGTCAAATCACAGATCCCCACCTTTCCCGCAGTATACTACTCCCTCCGTCCAGGTGCGTTGGGCGCCTAAGGAAGGGCAACGTGATCTAGGCGCGAGGGATGGGCGAAGGGAAAATTTAAACCAGTAAAATAGCCAATTACCGAGAAAGTTTAGCCCTTAATTCTCATTGGTGAATCTCGCTAGACACGCCAATTTATTGCCTGACCTTTCCCTTCATCAATGAGCTGTGCATGCATGCAACTATACTCATGCTAGTTAATTGCCTTCCGATTTTTTCGCTCGGGCTGACCAATAATCAACCAACTAATTGTGCATGCATTGGCCTAACACATACCGTGGGTCCTCAGTTTTCATTCACATGACATTTAAAAATGGGTGCATGGGGAGCCAAAATGAGAGACTATGTAAAACTAGGCTTGTTTAACTACCTATGCGACTAAAACTTTTGGAAAAGATGGATTCTCTTAGACGCCCTATGCACCTAGACGAAGGTAGTAGTAAAAGTTGCTCGGACGAAACAACCATCATTTCATGCTTTGTTGAATGGCGGCTTCGGGCGTTAATTATGCCATGGAGGTTCCTCTTGGTCAATGTGATAGTGTATATAATTTCACGGACGATGGGAGTAGTGCACATGCCAAGTTCACTAGGCTGCCTTGTTTCACACTCCTCCATCGTAAGAGTGGAGACAATAGCTTTCAGCAAAAAAAATGAATAGTACTACTGCAAAAAAGCAATGACACTATCCCGCTCGGTTTCCTTGCTCGTCCTCAATATCTGAAAGAATACTTTCATTCACCGACATGTGGGACGTCGACCATCCTGGTCCACTTGCCATGATATCAAAATTAGAATGCATCACGCGGAACTGCAGGGGAGACTCACCCGGGTCGTAGCACCGCAGTAATAATGACTAATGGGCCATCAAATCGTAGGCCCAAGCTTTCCCACTGTAAGTTGCTCGGACGAAGGAACCATCATGACTTCATTGAATCCGCTTCTTAGAGAAAACTACTGTACCTGCAATACTGCTACCACACGCGAAGACTGCACGACACTGTAGCACGTCATATCACTCAGACCCACTAGGCCAAACAAGCCCGCCTAACGCGCGGGAAAGCCCCGCCCTCGTCATTTTCATCGATGGATCGCACGAACAAGGGAAAGAACAGAGCAGAAAATGTTACACTTAGCAAGTTCAAAAGGGAAAGGCGGCACACTTAAAGCACGCCTGTTGCGTTCGCGTCGCACCAGCCACAGTCGGTCTGCCACACCACTCACCAAAGGGGACACGCGTTGTAATCGTCCGCCGACAGTCGGCCAAAGAAAAGTAGACAGGGAGGGAGAAGAGATAGGCCGGCCGATGCGCAAGGACTCCAAGAAATATACTACTCCCTCCGTCTAGGTGTATATGTCACCTTATGAAAACCAAATAGTCCCAAAATACTTAGGCACGATGCATTAACTCTCACCTCGTTTATTGTTTTCAGACATGAATAAAGCAATCAACCAATAAGAGATGTGGGGCGTGTGTGCTTTCAATGACTTGAGACTAGCAAACATGACATGTATGGATGAAGGGAGTAGTACTCAACGCATGCATGCGTGAAGAGTACTAGTATTACAGTAAACATGAATGTCTTAGATGTGTGTTTGAAAAAAGAAGAGCGTGTTACATGCATTGGTTAATTATATCTTAATCATGGCACTTAACAATTTAATGCACGAAACAAGAACAGTTGACGAGATTAGCAGAAAGCTAAGCGCCCTTTTATTGGGTATTTTCATCATTCTATGAAGGTGCAAAACCAAGTGTCACTACTGCACTACACCAAACAAGTTCAAAACGAGAAACATGACCCACTCACGGCACGACATGCCTCTCTCATTTGGTCCGTCGGTTAAAGCGCTTCCTCTTCTTGGCATAACAACAGAAGTACATTTTTTATAATGCTCTTGGCATGTCGCTAACATGTGGGAGTGAGTATGAGTGAGTTAACCGACCTCAATAGATGGCAAATTCGTCAGCCCGCCTCACTAGAGCTAGGTGTCGCACGGAGGCCAACAAGTATGGTGATAGCGTGAGGTGGGGCATGTATGATGTACTCCCTCAGTTTTTATTTACTCTGCATATTTGAGGTGACTGAAGTCAAACTTTGTAAAGTTTGACCAAATTTATAGAGATGAATATAAATATTTAGCATAACGAATCTATATGATGTGGAAGTACATTCAACAACAAATCTAATGGTATTGATTTGTTATTGTATATGTTAATATTTTTGTCTATAAACTTTGTCAAATTTTGTAAAGCTTGACTTTGTGTCACACCCTATTTTCCATGCCACAACACTTAAGATGATAATCATGCTAAAATGTTGTTTGACAAAAACTTTTGAGTGTTTTTGACTCTGCTTGATTTGGTTTTTTGTTTGCTGTTTGCAAGTGCTCTAAAAATCAAATAAATCCTCCTACACTTATACTCTTTCTCCTTTCTCCAAAACTTCGCCAAATGATCATGCCATGTGTATAGAACATAATAGTATTTTCTTACAAAAATATTTTGGCCAAAAAGTATTATCTAAATTTAGCTTTCCAAAACACCCTGAATTGAGCTTTGCACTACAAGTACTTAATTAAGGGTGTGAAAAATCTATAAAAATATATATTTGACTCCTATTAGATATGGGACTCCCAAAACAAAAAAAATATCATTTTAAAAGTTATTTTCCTATTTTATTTAAATATTTTTCCTAAGGCTAGAAATGGTCTTCAATAGGTTAAACTTATTTTATTGTTTCAACAATATTTGAGAAAATTTAGGGAAGCTCATTGGACATATATTGTCCATATATAAGAGTATGAACACATGGTCATGTTCAAAATATTGATCAAATCCCTCAAAACCCTTTCTAGATATTTCAAGCTTTTGAAATATTTATGAAGGAAATATTCTTTAAAAATAAAATTCTATCATGTCACATATGATATATTTGATGATCTTGCCCAGACTCATGCCTTGAAGATCAACAGAACTTCATCAAAGCTCCTAAAAACCATTTCTGTCCATTTTGAAGTTTGAGCAACTTTACATTGCCAAACATTTCCAAATGCTCTCAAACTTGATGCACATGCTCAAATGGTGTAATCATGCATCTAGATCAATTTGCACAAGTTGGAGAGAAGGATATAATGATCAAAGTGTTCCAAAACCCTCTCTGTCCAGATCTAAGTTTGAACAACTATACATTACCAACTTTTTACTTGTGACCTTAAATTTTGTGGACATGCTCACATATCCAAATGATTATACTACACCAAGTGGTGATCAAGTAGGAATGATTTGCATGAATAAATCTTGTAAAATCCATTTCTGTTGATTTCTAGGGTTTGCTAAAGTTACATTGGCAACTTTCTTCAAATGAGCTCAAACTTGGTGGAACACCCTATTTTCATGTGCCATTTCATCCTATTAAGTCTCATATCATCTGGAGTTCGTTTACTTGCCCAAACTTACATCAAACACCTTTTTCCATTTTTAAAAATCTCCATTTTGGCCACCTACACTATTCCCGTTTAGCTCAAATTCTAACCAGAGATCACTCTAGCCATCCTCTACCTCCAGTAACTCACTCATGCCTTTAGCTCAATCATTGGTGGGGTAAAACCCCACTTTTCCCCTCTATTTTCACCATAGTAGCAAACTTTTTTACCCCTACTACTTACCCCTCCCTTCTACCTTACTTTCTAAGCATATAAGGCCCCCTCAGACTATCCAGCGGCTAGTGGACAAGTTCGTACGCGTCCAGAGCATGCATGGCATGCCATGTCATGCCAAAGACGCGTTTGGAGTGCGCTACAGTGCACCAAGGCATTGTAGCCGCCATCTTCCCAATCCTCTCGTTGACCTTGGGCGCCGGGAACGTGTCCCGGAGGCCATCTCGGCGTGCGTGACACGCCACGCGGTCGGCCCCCTCCTCCTTCTCCCTCATGGTGCTTCTCTCACACATGCGTCGGCCGCCCGCGAGCTCCAGTGAGCAGCTTCACACGCGCGACCTCTCTGGCACGTCCCCGCTCCTTCTCTCCCTTCCCGTTGTCGTGGACCATCTCCCCAAACGCACTAGACTCAGTTTCCCCAGCTCCCGTGGCATCTGGCATTGCCCGTGTCCTCACCGGCGCATGAGACCACGGTGAGCTTCGGCTGGCCTTTATAAGGTCACCCCCCGAGCCCCTCTCTGCTCCATTTTCCCCCTCTACCTCCCGTATGCCTCCCAGGCCAACCCACACCTCCCCCCTTCCCCTCCAACCTCTCCTATGGCCGGAGCTTCCTTGCCGGCCGCTGCCAAAATTCGGGTGCCTTGGCCCCTATATTCTCACCCTAGCCACTCATGTGCTATCATACCGCCACCTCAAGGTCCTCCATCACCGTCGTTCATCCCTGGGAATGCTGCGCACTCGTGGACAAAGATGGCCGACGGACTCCTCCACGGCCGTCCAAGCCCTCGCCACTACGACCCACCTTGGCGTGCGTGAAGAACCATGGTGGATGCGGAGCGCTCTCCTGAGCTCATCCATAGCCAGAGCATCGCCGGAGGTGCCCCATAGCGCTGGCAGCCATCGTTGCGGCTCTCTGCTCCCTCGGCCAGGCAAGCGTGCGGGAGGAAGACGAAGGCGACGACCTGCGGGCGGCCCCCACTCATCAGTGGCTCAGGTCACGGGGCCACGCTGGCAAGTGGACACGGGTCCAGCTCTGGGCCGCCTCCCCTGCGGGAAGGCGTGTCCCAAAAGTGCGCCTTCGAAGTCGACGACCCCTCCTGCGCGGCTGGGCAACTGGACCAGTTCCAGTGTCCTCCAGCGCTAAGCCTCACCCAGAGTGCATAATAGGTAGATTCCTTTTTTTCTCTTTTTCTTTATCCAATGGACTTCAAAAAATTTACAATTTATTCAAATGGACTCCAAATTTAATGATTCAAATTTCTAGTGGTTCATAAATCCATGCTCTATCACATGGTGCTAATTGCATAATTTTCCAGAAATATTTCCTTCACAAATATTTATGAAATCCCACTTTTCCACTTATGTGATAAACTTTGGAAAATCACAGAGAGCTCAAAATTGATCCAAGTGCAATGATTGAAATTCTTAGATAATTATATGTTCATAACTTAGTTTTTGAACATTTTTCCCAATGCTTTCTGTACCACATCAAATATTGGTCTATTTATCCATGTATACCCAACTTTGCAAATCCATAAGGAATTCATTTGAACTCGAAATCTAGCGACCCAACTCCCAGATGCTTTTAAGATCATTCCTAGTTAAAAGGGTGCCTTTGCTCTTTTTTCAAAATAATTCTTTTGTACACTTCTTGCAAATCCATTAATCCCTTAGATCCTTCATATTGAAATGTTCTAGAGTATCCATTAATCCAATCCCAATGAAACCACTTTGGTCATTCTTCATGTGACCAAAGGTACCCTAGAAAAGTCCAACTCACAATTTTAGAGCATTTTAATTTTGCCGTGTTGTGTTGCTCATTGTGATTGTTTCCGATGTTAGTTGACGAAGTACGCGGAGTACTTGGAGAAGGACCAGAAGATTTGAAGACCCCGATGACTTGATTAAGACAGGCAAGCAGCCCTTTGACCATGCTTAAGAAACCCTTTTTATGCATGTCATATAGCACCTTGTTATCAAAGCATCGGGATGGTGTTGAGGTGGTGACCACTTTGGTTGGTTACCTTTGTTACTTTCCTATTGAAACTTGCATCAAACGTGACCCTACCTTCCTATGAGGGTTATGCAGGTGTGAGTAGATAGGATGCTGAAGTAGTGGCTACGCAAATGGGATGGGAATATGCATGGTGATGGAGACAAAGTATTTTTGAAAGACTTTTGTAAAACCCCGTCGGGTGCCACGTATGCCCGAGGGAGATTCTGAGTTGGGTAACCACTTGAAAACGAAGTGGTGTACCGAGGCAAGCGTGTGTTGTTTTCAAAAATGGAATAGTTTAAGTTGCGACCGTTGCTCCAACCTTACATGCGCAACCACTCTACCCTTATATGGGAAAGGGCATTATTGATTACCTAGGCTGATACTAGCATGGTGCCCACATTACAAGTGACATGAGGTCACTCTCGGGACGGGGTCGTGCTTGGATAGGCGGCCATGTCTGTTTTTACAGGGCACCGAACACACCATTGGTACCCCGTGCTTGTGGTATGTGATGAATATGGGAGCATGGATCCACAATTTTAAGATGTGAAATGTTGGGCACGGGGGTCGCTACCAATCGAGTGGGCTATATGTTAGTGTCATCTAGGGAAAGATAGTGATCAGGTGCTTAACCCGGGTACTTGAGGTACCGTGGGTTGTGGATGACACGGAAGTTCCTGGATCTTGTGGGTAAAGTGTTCAACCTCTGCAGAGTGTAAAACTATTCGAATAGCCGTGTCCACGGTCAAGGACAGTTGGGTAACCGCTCTTGGGCTACGTCAATGTTTGCGAAACCTGGTGTGTGTGTGGAAAGAGCTGGTTTAGACAAGTCAAATGACTCGATGTGGTGACTAAGTTGGAGATGATCTAAACTTGGTTTATGTTGATATCTGTAACCTGTCCACATGGATAACTGGACTCTTATGATGCATGCCTCACAAGTAGTTAGTACATGACATTGCACTCAAAATTAGCTTTCCGCCAACACTTCCTATTTTGTGCTATTTCATGCTTTGTCATACTTGTTCCAAAACATGGCTTGCTTGCGAGTACATTCAAAGTACTCATTGGCTTGCCACTAGTTATTTTATTGGCTAGGCATGAAAGAACATGATATAATGCAGATTTCTTTGGTGACGAACATGCGAGCTAGGACACTTCCCAGTCAGAATGTCTGTAGGGTTAAGGAAGATGGCATGGGTCCAAGTTGTCGACGAAGATTTCTGCTGCGATGATATTCTCAAGACTTGACCATAATGGTCCTACTTGTGTAATACAGTATGCATGGATGTAAGACTCTTGTTATTCAGCTTCTATGTGTTTAGTGAGCATTGATCTCTGGGATCTCTGTACACGTGCATTCGGTGATCACGTCTTATGAGTCGGTGTCCTCACAGAGCTGGTACCAGAGCCATCCTGACAGCAGGAAACCTTAGTTAGCATGGTCGTTAGATAGGGTAAAAACTATTTTCAAAACTACCACTATTTTTCGAAAACTACCTATACTTCTCTTCCCTTCTCAGTTTTTCAAAAACTAAGGTATAATTTCCTTATTGATCTCTCCCCCTTCAAAACTTTTGGTCGCTAGAACCCTTGTGCCCCTGACCACTGGATTCCCTGTAATCCTCGTGGATAAAATCTAGAAGGAAGATGCCTTGGGAGACATTCAATCACATCTTCTGAACACAAGATTGGCGACACCACAACAAGATGATACCAAGAGAAGATACACCCTCGAGGAATGAGGACATCAAGACCCAGAAGATGGTGACACCCCCAACACTGCACGAGATGATGCAACCTTGGCCCACGATGAACATGGCATACATTATGCAAGATCATGATATACATCGCTAATGGAGCAACCATGTCCTTAACTTTGTTGTATCGGCAACCACTGGTGGATGTGAACTTAGCCATTTGGTCTGCCTCACTATAGTGAGCAGAAAAACGGTTCTCTTCATCCCCCACTCTTGGTGTAGATGTTATCATCAATGTAACCGACATGTTGGACCTCTACTATGCCTTGTTATTGTCATTGCATAAAGGATTACCAACCTGGTACTGTCGGCGCCTTAGAAGACAAATGGGATCATCACGAATAAGAAGACAACAGGAGACCGAGTCAATACCAGCTACGAGGAGACACCTTCACCCCATCACCTCGTCAGGCGAGAAGTTGTTGATGATTCTTTAGGCTCAACCTACATCGTTTCATCCAACAACTACTAGAGACGTAGCGACACCTGAGGAAGACCCGGAAGACTGCAAGGGACACGAAGCAAGCACGACTATGGAGTCCGAGAACCCCTAGGGTAGGATGAGTCGTGTAACCCCCTATACGTAGTCTAGTTGGTATGATGATTCAAATAGAACCATGATTGTGTGTAGCTTGTTTTTATTCGTTTGTGTTTTGATATAAGTCGCACTTTTGCCCTAGGCAGTAAGTATGTGACTATATCGCCTTCCTTACCTTGTTTCTTTTGTTTGGCCCTTTTTGCACCTGTTTGTTTTCTCTTGCAGTATTGAACCCCCTTTAGGCATTCCCATCATCTATGCTACTTTTCCCTCTCATATCTCTACTCAAGTGAAGAACGAAAAGACAAAATACACCAAGGATTCTACTTCGGCAACCAACTGGCACTGAAGACTTTTGTTGCGGCCTCCTCATCCAAGTACATCCTCGTGGAGTTATGTTTAACCCTCAAGATTATAAACCCATCCCCAGACCCTTCGAGACTTCACGAGATACACCAGCACAAATCCTTACTCATGTGCTTAACCCCCAGAATTGCGAGAGAACTAGTTAAGCCTCCGTAACCTTTCACAACACTGGGTTCATTATGGAACTACTGGACATAGTGAACGAGCACATTGACATCCTAATATAGCACAAGAACTGACGATGCGTTAGGGAATACCAATTTGACGATATAGGCATAGAGTACGAATGACTTGATGAGTATATATCAACAGCCTTGAGGAATTATCAGAGATTGGTGGATTATGAGGCTTTCATGTTGGAAGATGAACTTGGTGGGATCGTGTTAATAGAGTAGCATAGCTTTCATTATGCCTGGATAAATTGGATTTTGTAGGCAAATTATGATCGCAAGATGAAATTCTTGGAATCATAAGGATTAGACTCAGCCAGGGTATATTGATAGAAGATAGTTGATATTACGATAATGACTTGGGGGAAAGTGTACAAATTCTCATTGGACATGAGATTTGGATTTAGGTAGGTAATTCTAGTTGAGTATAGATGCTGAGTATGTCTACATGGTTCGGAGAAAACTGGATTTATACTGATCATGATACCAAGTTTCTCGGTGGACAAAAAACTAGGAGATTGGATCAATTGTCGGAGTTGATTTAGAGATCTATAGAAGCATGACCTTGGAGTTTACTTGATCATGCTGATGGGAATTGGTGGACTTACTATAGTAATGGATGACCCTTTCAAGTATTTGGGGATTATATGATATTAGAAGATCAGGTGGAACACCATATGCATTGGATTTGTAGAATTAATGGATTGTGTAGTGATTGATGGAAATGAACGGGCTGTTGGGGTTAATTCATTAGAAGGAAACAAGATTTTGGAGTGGCATAAGACATGTTTCCTTAGGATAAAGATGCACTATCTTGGACCTTGGAAGAATAGGCTGAGCACTTGGATTGTGGTGTTTAATTCGAGCTTAGCAACTTGTATGCCCTACCCATGGATTCTTAGGGGTAGCCATACATATGATTTTTGGGGATCATAGACATGTATAATTCGGTTAAAGCTCCTCTCGGGAGTCCTGAGGATAATAGTAGAATGAGTGATGATTGGAGTTGACCTATACGAGATGATTCTTTCGGTAATATGATGTGCTAGAACTATTGGCATCTCATAAATCATTCTTAAGGATAAGATGATTAACGTTCACTCACACACAAGAACCCTTGAAACCCGTAAACCCCGCGAAGCCACGACTTAGTCGGATCATGACCACGGGCCTTGGCTCTAGGTCAAGAAGAACCTTGCCAATACTCAACCGAGACCACCACCAATACCCTAGCCTACTTTGCAAACCCCATAGAATTCATGGAGTACTTGGACAAATTAGTTGTCATCTTTATTTGGTGACATACTTGCCTACCGGAAGATGGAAGAAGAGATGTTCAGCTGGTTAGAAGACATTTGAAGACTGCCATGTAAAGAGGGAAGAACTAAACCAACCACCATCGTCAAGAAGTAAACCTCCGTGTCAAAGACCAGGTGTATCTGCAAGCCACTCCTCTCATAGGAACCAAGCATTTCCATGTCGAAGGGAAGCTCAAACCAAGATTTACCCCCCTCCAAGATCACGGCAAGATGAAGAGTAGACGACTACCAGCTGGAGTGACCACCTGAGTTACCCATTATGCACAACTTCTTTGACGCGTCACAACTCCGGAAGAGTTTCCAACGTCCTAACTAACCCGATATCTACAAGGACACCGTTCACCGAGCCATTGACGTCTAGCCAACCTGACTTATGCAAGAGACATTTTGCAACCGGAATCCAGAAGGACGTTACACACGAAGCCACACCATCAATAACTTCGAGGTTCATAGGAGCAACCATACAGAAGCTGAAGCAACATGAAGAAGTGAAGACTACCCCAGATCCGAGTTTCCGTATTCCTTTCCACGCCTAGTTTGGGCATGTCGGGGACGAGATTCTTGTAAGGGGCATAGGTCTGTCACACCCTATTTTCCGTGCCACAACACTTAAGATGATAATCATGCTAAAATGTGATTTGACCAAAACTTTTGAGTGTTTTTGACTTTGCTTGATTTGGTTTTCTGTTTGCTGTTTGCATGTGCTCTAAAAATCAAATAAATCCTCCTACTCTTATACTCTTTCTCCTTGCTCCAAAACTTTGCCCAATGATCATGCCATGTTTATAGGACTTAATAGTATTTTCTTACAAAAATATTTTGGCCAAAAAGTATTTTCTAAATTTAGCTTTCCAAAACCCCATGAATTGAGGTTTGCACTACAAGTACTTAATTAACGGTGTGAAAAATCTTTAAAAAAATTATATTTGACTCCTGTTAGATATAGGACTCCCAAAAACCACAAAAATATTATTTTAAAACTTATTTTCCTATTTTATTTAAAGGTTTTTCCTAAGGCCAGAAATGGTCTTTAATAGGTTAAAATTATTTTATTGTTTCGACAATATTTGAGAAAATTTAGGGAAGCTCATTGGACATATATTGTCCATATATAAGAGTTTCAACACATGGTCATGTTCAAAATATTGATCAAATCCCCCCAAAACCCTTTCTGGATATTTCAAGCTATTGAAATATTTACAAAGGAAATATTATCTAAAAATGCCAATAAAATTCTAGCATGTAACATATTACATATTTGATGATCTTTCCGAGACTCATGCCTTGAAGATCAACATGACTTCATCAAAGCCCCTCAAAACCATTTCCGTCCATTTTGAAGTTTGAGCAACTTTACATTGCCAAACATTTGCAAATGCTCTCAAACTTGGCGCACATGGTTAAAAGGTGTAATCATGCATCTAGATAAATTGGCACAAGTTGGAGAGAAGGATATAATGATCAAAGTGTTCCAAAACCCCCTCTGTCCAGATCTAAGTTTGAATAACTCTACATTACCAACTTTTTACTTGTGACCTTAAATTTTGGGGACATGCTCACATATCCAAATGATGACACTATAGCAAGTGGTGCATCAAGTAGAAATGATTTGCATGACTAAATCTTCGAAAAGCCATTTCTGTTGATTTCTAGGGTTTGCCAAAGTTACATTGGCAACTTTCTTCAAATGAGCTCAAACTTTGTGGAACACCCTATTTTCATGTGCCATTTCATCCTGTTAAGTCTGATGTCATTTGGAGTTCATTTACTTGCCCAAATTTACATCAAACTATTTCTGCCATTTTTCAAAAATCACCATTTTGGCCACTTACACTATTCTCATTTACCTCAAATTTTTACCAGAGATCAATCTAGTCATCCTCTACCTTCAGTAACTCAGTCATGCCCTGAGCTTAATCATTGGTGGGGCAAAACCCCACTTTTCCCCTCTGTTTTCATCATAGCAGCACCCTTTTCAACCCCCCTACTACCTACCCCTCCCTTCTACCTTACTCTCTAAGCATCTAAGGCCCCCTCAAACCATCCAGTAGCCAGTGGACAAGTTGGGACGCGTCCAGAGCACGCATGGCATGCCATGGCATGCCAAAGACGCGCTCTGGAGCGCACTATAGTGCACCAGGGCACAGTAGCCGCCCTCTGCCCAATGCTCCCGTCGACCTTGGGCACCAGGAACGTTTCCCCCGAGGCCGCCTCGGCATGCGTGACACACCACGCGGTCGCCCCCCTCCTCCTTCTCCCTCCTGCCGCTTCTCTCACACGCGCGCTAGCCGCAAGCGAGCTCCAGTGAGCGGCTTCACACACACGACCTCTCTGGGACCTCCCCGCTCCTTCTCTACCTTCCCCTGGTCGTGGACCATCTCCACAGACGCGCTAGATTCAGTTTCCCCAGCCCTCGTGGCCTCTGGCATCGCCCGTGTCCTCATCGGCACACGAGACCACGGTGAGCTTCGACTCTCCTTTATAAGGTCACCCTGAGCCCCCTCTCTGCAACATTTGACACTCTACCTCCCATATGCCTCCCAGGCCCACCCACACCTCCTCCCGCCCCCTCCAACATCTCCTATGGCCGGAGCTTCCCTACCGTCTGCCGCCCAAATTCAGGCGCCTCGGCCCCTATCTTCTCTCCCTAGCCACTCCAGTGCCCTCACACCGCCACCTCAAGGTACTCCATCGCCGTCGTTCATCCCCGGGAACGCCGCGCACTCGTGGCCAAAGATGGTTGACGGCCTTCTCTGCGTCCGTCCAAGCCGTCGCCACTATGGACCACCTCGGCGTGTGTGAAGCACCTTGGTGGATGCGGAGCGCTCTCCTAAGCTCGTCATAGCCAGAGCATCACCGGAGGTGCCCCTGTAGCGCCGGCAGTGGTCGTCAGGGCTCTATGCTCCCTCGACCAGGCGACCACACGGGAGGAAGACGAAGGTGACGAAGTACGGGCGGGCCCCGCTCGTTAGTGGCTTGGGTCATCGGGCCACGCTAGCAAGTGGACACGGGTCCAGCTCTGGGCCGCGTCCCATGCGGGAAAGCGTATCCCCAAAGTGCTCCTTCGACGTAGCCGGCCCCTCATGCATGGCTGGGCAACTGGGCCAGGCCAAGTGTCCTCCAGCTCTAAGCCTCGCCCCGAGTGCATAATAGGAAGATTCCTTTTTTCCTCTTTTTTCTTTATCAAGTGGACTTCAAAAATTCACAATTTATTCAAATGGACTCCAAATTTGATGATTGAAATTTCTAGTGGTTCATAAATCCAGGCTCTATCACGTCGTGCTAATTGCACATTTTTCCAGACATATTTCCTTCACAATTATTTATGAAATCCCACTTTTCCACTTCTGTGATAAACTTTGGAAAATCAGAGAGAGCTCAAAATTGATCCAAATACAATGATTCAAATTCGTAGATACTTATATGTTCATAACTTAGTTTTTGAAAAAAAAATCCAAAGCTTTCTGTAGCACATCAAATATTGGTCTATTTATCCATGTATAGCCAACTTTGTAAATCCCTAGGGAATTCATTTGAACTCCAAATCCAGTGAAACCAACTCCCAGATGCTTCTAAAATCATTCCTAGTTAAATGGGTGCCTTTGCTCATTTTTCAAAATAATTTTTCTGTACACTTCCTGCAAATCCACTAATCCCTTGGATCCTTCATATTGAAATGTTCCAGAGTATCCATTGATCCAATCCCAATGAAACCACTTTGGTCATTCTTCATGTGACGAAAGGTATCCTAGAAAATTCCAACTCACATTTTTAGAGCACTTTAATTTTGCGTTATTGTGTTGCTTATTGTGATTGTTTCCGACGTTAGTTGACGAAGTAGACAGAGTACTTGGAGAAGGACCGGAAGATTTGAAGACCCCAAGGACTTGGTTAAGACAGGGAAGCAACCCTTTGACCAAGTTCAAGAAACCCTTTTTATGCATGTCATATAGCACCTTGTTATCAATGCATCGGGATCGTGTTGAGGTGGTGACCACTTTGGTTGGTTACCTTTGTTATTTTCCTATTGAAACTTGCATCAAGTGTGACCCTACCTTCCTATGAGGGTTATGCAGGTGGGAGTAGAAAGGATGCTAAAGTAGTGGCTATGCAAATGGGGTGTGAATATGCATGGTGATGGAGACAAAGTATTTTCAAATGACTTTTCGAATTCCCCATCGGGTGCCACTTATGCCCGAGGGAGATGCTGAGTTGGATAACCACTTGACGGAAAAGTGGTGTACCGAGGCAAGCGTGTGTTGTTTTCAAAAACGGATTGGTTTAAGTTGTGACCATTACTCCAACCCTACATGCGCAACCACTCTACCCTTATATGGGAAAGGGCATTATTGATTACCTAGGCCGATACTAGTATGGCGCCCGCATTACTAGTGACATGAGGTCACTTTCGGCATGGGGTCATGCTTCGATGGGCGGCCATGACTATTTTTATAGGGCACTGGACACACCGTTGGTACCCCGTGCTTGTGGTATGTGATGAATATGGGAGCATGGCTCCACAATTTTAAGATGTGAAATGTTTCGCACTGGGGTTGCTACCAATCGAGTGGACTCTATGTTAGTGTCGTCTAGGGAAAGATAGTGATCGGGTACTTACCCCGGGTACTTGAGGTACCGCAGGTCATGGATGACACGAAAGTTCTCGGATCTTGTGGGTAAAGTGTGCAACCTCTGCCACAAGTATATATACTATAGTACCCACAAAAAAATAATTTATACTGTAGTAGTACCATCATCATTGTTTGACTTCCGAAAGAGGTGAAGAGCCAAGCGCGAGGTCACCTACTCACAACATAACCGGTCGTGTTTGCACGAATTTGTGCTGCACGTTCGCCGCCTGTTCATCCTTTTGTCAACACACGAGACATCTAGGATCAAGGTGAACGTGTCATGCAAGAAAATGGTGATAAGATGTGCGTAAGTGAGTCGTGCACTTCGATGGTACCTATTATGCAATTTTATCTCCTCGATGGCATGTGAATCGTGCACGTGACGGAGCCCGGGATGGTAGCCATGGATATGGTAGGCCCTTTTTGGAGAGAGTACTAAATAACTTTGATGTGTCCCGTCAACTCGTAGAACGAGTAGAAGCTTGCTTACTACACGCTCTCCCTCACCCACACTCGCGCGGTGGCTCGCAACACAAGGAGAAACTTTTGCTTACAATTGTGGGCTATACAAGGAGTGGTGCAACAGTTCATTCAGTGTCAGATTGCCAGATGTATATACGTACTGTAGTACCATCATCATTGTTCGACTTCCGGAAGAGGCAAAGAGCCAAGAGCAAGGTCACCTACTAACCTTTAGTATAGTACTATAGCCAAAGCTGTGCAACCTTTTTAGAGCATGGTTAATAATATAGGCGGCTCTTGCAGCGGCACATCATTTAGAGCAAGTATAATAAGCCTAGTCAGCTGGCTATAACACATGCCACGTCGTTCAAATCCTAGCTGGAAGAGTGAGTTCTCCGGCATAAAAGCCGTCTGGGTGGCCAGCCGAGCCCGACAGTTACGAGCGAGGCAGCTCCCTGCTCCTAGGGATGGCAACGGGGCCCCATACCCGCCAAACCCATGGGGATTTCATCTATTAGGGGATGTGGATGGGAGAAAAACTTCCCCATGGGGATATTTACCAAACTAATTTATTGCCCATAGGGTACAACGGGGATGGGGAAGATATCCTATTTCCTAGACCCAATACCCATCGGGGACCCGGTTAGTAACTATGACACTGCAGTCAACCTTAAAATATTCACAAACAAACTTGCAAAAACAAAACAAAAAGCTCTGCAAAAAACCTTAAACCTATCTCACATCCTCACCTCAGCTGCCACCATGACCAAGAAATCAGTACGACCTAGATATGCATTAGCAGGACAAGGACAACACCATTTATGTATGTTGATTATAGGGTGTCATATTATGTATATGAGTACTTGTTTGTGGGGATGGGGACCTTAATGGGGCCCCATTCCCCAGTGGGGCATGGCTATGGGGAAATTTCATCCCCAGTCATGTAAACGGGGATGGGGATGGGATGATAGGGAATAGATGGGGATGGGGATGTTGTAGGTATCCCCATAGGGGATTGTCCCCATTGCCATCCCGGCTGCTCCACCTACCTCGCATATGCCGATGGAGCTAGTTGTAGCCGTCCTAAGCAAGCACATGGTTCCGCATCTGGCCGCACCAATCCAGCTCGAGGAATAGTGCCGAGTTGCTCCACGTCGGCTTGCCGGGGAGCACGGCGGCAAGGGCATCGTCGATGCCCTCGACGCCGTCGCCGCGTACATCACCTGTGATTGCGCCATACGCAGTCGACGCGCGCGTAGCCGCGCCATGTAGCCAAAGAAAGAAGCCGCCGTGGATGTCGACGAGGTGACGCGGCTATCGACGAGGTGACGGCCAGGACATCCCCGCCCGCCGCCATCATCGAGGAGAAGTGGAACACGGAAGGCCGCCGCCTGCCTCGCCACATCCCGGCGACCGGAGGTATAACTTATTTTAGAACCAGCCTTGTTCTAATGGCCCAGCTCCCCACGTTGCTGCAACCCTTTTTTCAACAAGTTAGGATTGCTCCCCATGTCGCTGCATACAGCATGTGGATATTCTTCTAGTATTACAAAGCTCCCCATGTAGCTAGCTCCGTCGGCTTGTCAAACACTCGAACACCACCTAAATTTTTACTATTAGAGGAAAAAAGGTACTGCAGATACTGGCTCACGAACCGATCTCTTGGTTGGAAAGGGAAATGAAGATGTTGTCCTGACCGGTCTCTTCGTCGAAAAAAGACAGAAAGTGGGGGGTGTTGGGTCGACAATGCAACCGAGAATGAGCACGTCTAGATTTCTTGTGGTCACATAGGAAAGCTCACTGACGAGAACAAAAATGCACAAATCCAGACATGCTTTGCATGTTTGCCACCATTAATGTAAGCCCTCGTTAATCTAGTGCCGGTGTTGATTTGATGTGATGACACTTCTTAGTTAATGGCACTTTTTCATAGTGTCACTGTAATGCCATTGATAACATATGATATGATGTTATTAATCATATGTCGCTGCAAAAAAATGACACTGCTTAAATAACCCTGTTACATATTTGTGCAAACAGGGTTGTCTATCTCCATAAAGTGTCTATTTGTTGAAACGGAAGCACAAACCTCAATTTTAGTGGAGCCTGCTGTGAGCTGACCTCACGGTGCTCTAGGTATTCCTACATTCGTAACTAGGTAGAATGACCAACGCAAGATGAAATAAGCTTATTCGTATGTTGACTTGCTGTTCGTAGTGTGGAATGAGGCTGTCATGTGTGGAGGAGCAAACAAGCACTGCAGCCGCACCGTCAACGCAAGATAAAAGAGACCGAGTCATTGATGGCCTGGGCGGCGAGTAGGGTCGTGCAAACAGTGGTGCATTATTTTAGTGGAACTGCACAAATAGATATAGGGGTTAGTCGGACAAATTTTCTACAGCCACACAGAAGGAATTGCGCTCATCAATTGTATAGAATTTTCTTCATGCCATCATAGGAGATCCCAAGGTGGAAATCAACTAACCACCTATAAAATTATGCATAATCTTCCTCACGCGGGTCAGTATCCCCTTTCTCCATATGATCATGTTTGTTCATGCCGAGCTATTGATATGTGCTACTGTTTTGTGACACCATTTAAGTACAACGCTTCCCTATCTTTTCACACTCAGGACAATGAAGATGATTTAAGTGGAACTACAAAAAATGGTCTGATGTTGAGTGATCTCTATTGCCTCCTCTGATTGCTGCAATCTGTCAGCGTAAATTGCAAGATGAGCCATCAAGCTAGCCGTGGAGTTGCCAACATGCTCAAAGTGCACTCAACATTGAGTAGAAACAAGCATGCCCAGGAAATTAATGCGTGCATAGGGAGGCCCTTTGCTCAGAGAAGCATCGATTATTTTTTCTTTATTTCTACACCTTCTCATATCTATGTCTTGGTTATAGTCTTGTGTATCTTTTAGATGCGTAAACATGCTGAACTGAAGTGCTTGTGAGTGGTATCTAGTATGAATACCGTATCTTGTCAAGCTTAGTTTAGTGTGAATGTTGACTAGTGTGTCAACCTTTACAATCTTGGTATATTGTGGGCATGTTATTTGACCCCTCATTTTGCCACACTGCAACCAGTGTGAGTGTCTGCATCCAGTACACGATCCTCTAATTTCGAGGATGCCAAGCCGGCCCGAAAAGGATCTATAACTTTTTTTCAAGTTGAAAATGTTACCGACGAGGAGCCATAATTAAGCTGGAGGCGTCTCTTTTTTTTCTTTCGAATGGGCAATAATCTTGAGAGCTGGAGAGTGTCTCTAATTTTTTCGAGGGGTCGAGAGTGTCTCTAATGGGCTGCCTCTAGTGTTAAGGCCGTCTAGTACGAAACACGGGCAGCCGACTGGGCCGATACAAAATCCTATCCATCTTAAAGCCCATCTGTTTTGGTTTTTTTTTTTGCGAGGAGAAGCCCATATTTCATGAAGAGCGGGCGATCCCAGAAATACCCTCCTTCCTCCTCGCTTCCACTTATACTGCAGCTCGCTGGACTCTCCCGCTTCCGTCACCCCCCAATTCCCCCTGCTCCCCATCTTCCTCACTCGTACAGAAACCCCCCGCTCACCTTCTTCCACTCCTATAGAAAACCACAACCCTCCTTCTTCCCCACTAGCACTGCCACTAGGTTTGTCTCTGGCTACTCTGCTCAAACTCGTGAGCTCGGTGCAACACCCGCAAGGAAATGGTGTCGGCTGGCCCCAGTGCCAAGAATATGAGGCTCTCGCTAGTGGTGATGCCGGTTGTAGATCTCGCACCCGACAACGCGGGGAGAAACGTCGGGCCCCCCACCCAGATCTGAGGAACCCATAGAATCTCTGGTGCATCGCATCAGCGATCTCCCGGACGACTTCCTTGGGGAGATCATCCCCATTCTCCTCACCAGGGATGGCTGCTGCACACAAGTCCTCGCATCTCGGTGGCGCACTCTCTGGCGCACCACGCCTCATAATTTTGACTGTCGTCACATATCTGTCCTTCCTGGCTTCCTTCCTGAATTTTATCTCCTCAAAGCCATCGTCTCCTCCCACCAGGTCCTTGCTCAACGCCTCTGGATCCCGACATGCTACCTGCTGTCCATACCCCGCTCGGTGGACGCCTGGCTGACATCCACTGGATTCAAAAAACTCCAGCAGCTTGAGTTCTACCATTACTACGACAAATAAATGTCACGATCTGAACTCTATATATCTGTGCCCATACCACTTTTGTTCATCTCGTGGTTTTCCTCCTCTCTCCACACCCTCGCCATAGCCCGGTGCCATCTACCAGGCAATCTCGTACTAATGATTCGACTCCCACTGCTAAAAAGACTTTCGCTTGTGGTGGTTGATCTGTCGGAGGCCTCACTACACAGCATCATCCAATCTGGTTGCCCTTCCCTGGAGCACTTGCTGCTTGTTTTCGGATTAGAAATCCGTATCCATTGTCTCCAAATAAAGTCGCCTCACCTCAAAAGCATTGGAATTTATTTTGAAGGACAGCAGCTCATCATCGAAGATGCCCCTTCACTTTAAAGGTTGCTCCTTGATTATTGTTATTAACCATCGCAAATAACGGTCGTCTCTGTGCCTAAACTTGAGCTCTTGGGTGTAATTCGTGATCCATTTGTATATCACAACATGGTGTTTGGCTCCACACTTATTCAGGTACTGTATATTATCATCTACACTTTTGTAATCACAAGCTACATTTTTCATTTGTGCGCATAAGTTTTATATTATCTTGGAGTACACTTTGGATACTAATATTATGTTACATGCTCAATAAAGAGTTCGTCCATCGATAGACTATCAATGTTGTTGGATTCTTTCAAGATCTTATATATCGGGTTGTTTAGTATTGATCTGAACAAAATTATTGGCTAGCTGCGGTGCTTTCCATGTGTGGAGAATTTGTATATAAAGGTGATTATTCTATGCACATTGAAAGCCCATATATATTGTACTAGAATTACCATTCGGCTGTCACTCTATCTTCGTGTCTACGTAGGCAGGAACTTATGGAGAAAAACATATAACCAATCGGTGGCGCAATAAGCACTGGAATTTTCTCAGTTCTCATGACACTCGTTTGAGGACAATAACGATGGATGGTTATGAATCCAATCAGGCAAATAGAAACTTCGTCACATTCTTCCTGTGGAATGCGAGGTTACTATTGTCCATGAGGCTTAAGTTTTTCAACAATAAATTTCTCATGGATGGATATGTTGAACAGAAAAAAAGAAGTTTCACGTTGACAAATGGGCTTCTGAACATGCTCGGCTTCTATTTACAACAACTTTTCGTCATATGCTAGTAAACTTTTTGGCACAGGATGTTGATTTTATGGATCAGACCGACCCATTTGTTTGTGACTGTCAAAAACAGTGGTTGGGTTAGATGTTATTGCCATGCATGTTCAGTCTGGGTTTTGTCTAAACCTGGTGAAGAATTAACCCTTGTGCTTTTTTACAGTTTGTAATCTGGGTTTCAAAATGGCTGTGACTTCCATATTTTGTTTGAAACAAGGCAAATGGCTTGCCATTTTTAAATAAAGAGAGAAATATTGTAACAAATCCCAACCAAGGGAAATAACATCACTCTCGCCGGTTACTTGAGCTCACTGTGCATTACAGAACCCAAGTGATTAGCCCCCACCAGCACCCACAAACTTATTTTGAACTTGCACAACAAATGGGTTGTAAATTTTTATAAGGAAGGTTGCATGACCATGAATGTTGATCTTTTCTGTTGTACTTGTGTGTGAACTTGTTAGAATGTATATTGTGGGATTATTAGAATGTACACTATCAGATTTTGATGTGCCCAAACCAGCTGCGTGCCGGACTGCCAGCTGCCGCTCAGGGGCCGGTGGCGCTGCCTCGCGTCGTTCCCCATGCCCCCTGTTAAATCCAGTTCGCTCCACTCCCAATCGCCAGCACGCGATGGAACTTTCATCTTCTTCCCCCAAGCGCTGCCGGGGGATTGAAGAAGGGTGGCATCCTATCCACCACCGGCGATGGTTGTCTTTCCAAGTGATTTTTAGAGAAGAAACTGCGAAGTTGAGTTTTCAGATAAGAAAAGTGCATGTTTGAGAGGCAGAGCATTTAAATCAGCACGCACTTTTCAAACATGGATAACAGCTTGTTGGAATTTTTTGTGATGGTAAAAAATGGAACTAACAAGTTAACATCATGCTGATCAACATTCATGTATAGCATATCTTCATATGAGACAAAGTCAAAAATACATACTATTTTCAAAATGTCTAGCCAATGTTGAGTGCGCGAAAAACTGGGTAAACTAGGGACGAAAATTTGGCAAATGGTGGAGATGGTGTGTGTAGATGACATGGTGGGACCCACATGTCAGTAATAGCTGAGGCAAAATATTGTATAATTTTCAACTGAACCATTTGGAATCGAATCTGAATAATACTGCTTTTGGGTGATACGATGTAGCGCCCAGGCTACTTCAGGTTTGATCAAAATAATGAAGGTGCTCTTTTTCACTTTTCTAAGGCGTCGCCCCCAGCTCTGGTTCATTCTCGTCCGTGTCCACGTTGTCCTCCTCCGGCTTTGTGCGCTTGCCGCGGCGCCGCCGTCTTCTGTTATCAACATGCTCAACAAGTGAGAGGAATCTGGACAAGACCGTACATTTATAGGCTGACAGTCAGGACCCACCAGGTCCATGGCCGTACGCAAGCAAGTGACTCAT
Source organism: Secale cereale (assembly GCA_902687465.1). Taxonomy (NCBI): domain Eukaryota; kingdom Viridiplantae; phylum Streptophyta; class Magnoliopsida; order Poales; family Poaceae; genus Secale; species Secale cereale. The sequence goes on along the minus strand of LR738711.1, from coordinate 392,937,181 downwards.
TTGAAAAAATTCTTCTTCCTAATTGTATACTGCGCTTTGGGCCCACGGGTATGTCAACCTAGTAGTCCATAAACAATTTTTTAACAACAAAGACCGTCATCGGCGAGCTTTTTTAGGGGTACCGAGGATCTAGCAGGTATATTTTTCACAGTGCTCAACCACGACATGCGCAGCCCATGACATACCAACACAGTGGTTTCAACTTGTTTTATGAGGCCCATCATGTATGTACCGGCGTATGGGCCTCACAGCCTAGGTTTTATTTTTTCTTAACATCGGCATCCCAATTTATGTTTTTTTAATAAAACGCAGATCGTTGTTCTTTATATATATAAGAATAAGAATGCGGGGCCCAATTTATGTAACCACAGTATATTATTATTATTATTATTATTATTATTATTATTATTATTATTATTATTGTATATTAAATACAAACTTATATATACATTATAATAATATCCCACGTCTTATTAACTTATGAAAATAAATATTTAACAGAAGTTGGCAGGGGAAATCGTGGTTGTTTTTTACTCTATGGCAAGGAAAATCTTGGTGATTGCGAACAATAGCTAGCGACGATGTAAGGACCAATGCAATAATAACACGCTCATTTTTATTTTGAGCAATAACTCACTAATTTTCTATTTTTCTAAATAATATAATGTCCAGCTCCGGTTTAATTTTTGATACTAATTGCTCTGTCTAACCTAATATTATCTTTACTACAAAGCCTAGCAAATTTGTGTATTTTAAGCAAGTGCAAATGGGCTGTGATTTCTTAGAACAAGTGAAAAAGGGCCGAATTGATGCTACACTAATTGTTCACCCAACCCAGCAAATTGACTGTAAATTCTCAAAAACATGGGTTAAATATGAGCTGCATATTTGCAGGGTGACATGTAGGCCAATTGGTCGAAGCCTATGGCAAGCGTTGTCAACTTAGTCAACAAATCATTCTGACATCCACAGCCATTGGATATATATCCGATGGCCGGCATGCATCTTCAATCTCGTCATCTTCCTCCAGTGCCGCCGGCACCGCCTGCTCCGGCCTCCGGCAACTAGCCAGCTAGCGGCTCTGCTTGGCATGCATCGCTGCAATGCGCTATCGCACCGTTGACCAGGCTATGCCTCCACCACTCCACACCTTTATTCTCCACCGACTGCAGCCCGACGCAACACCACAACTAGTTAACCCTCGTACTCTCCGTCCGCGACTCCACTACCATGTCTTCCCATCTCTGGCTCGTTCCAGCCAAGTCCCTCGCCGTCGTCCACCGCCTTGGTGTGCTCGCCGCTACCTGGTCAATGTGGTCAACAAATGAGAGTCATCAGACGAGGACAATACATAAAGAGGCTGACAGTGGGGACACAACAGTTCATGGACGCACGCATGCAACTCGCTCCTTGTTACGCGGAAAAAATGTTTCATCTACTTCTTCGCACGAAAGGAAGTGCCTCCTTATTATGGGCAAGAAACAATTATTCCTCCCACTAACAGCCAGGACCCACCAGCAAGGAGCCTGACATGTGGGCCATTAGGTCGCCTACGGAATGCTTCGTCAAATTAGTCAAAAAATGATTTTGAAATCTGTAGTCGTTGGATGTACATCTAACGGTCGACTGATAGGCAGTTTTCAGTAAGGTATTTTCTGCAAGCACTGAAATTATAGGTAACAGATAGTTTTGTGATAAGGTAAATGGTAGCATGTGACAAAAGGTAAAACTAAATAAGGTGCAGCAAGGTGGCGCAATCCTTTTTGTAGCAAAGGACAAGCCTGAACAAACTCTTATATGAAGGAAAGCGCTCCCGAGGACACATGGGAATTATCGTCAAGCTACTTTTCATCACGATCATCTGATTCGCATTCGGTACTTTGATAATTTGGTATGTGGGTGGACCGGTGCTTGGGTGCTGTCGTTACTTGGACAAGCCTCCCACTTATGATTAACCTCTAATGCAAGCATCCACAACTACAAAAGAAGTATTAAGGTAAACCTAACCATAGCATGAAACAAGTGGATCCAAATCAGCCCCTTACGAAGCAACACATAAACTAGGGTTTAAGCTTCTGTCACTCTAGCAACCCATCATCTACTTATTACTTCCCAATGCCTTCCTCTAGGCCCAAATAATGGTGAAGTGTCATGTACTCGACGTTCACATGACACCACTAGAGGAGAGACAACATACATCTCATCAAAATATCGAACGAAGACCAAATTCACATGACTACTTATAGCAAGACTTCTCTCATATCCCCAGGAACCAAAGTAACTACTCTCAAGTCATAATATTGTTCATGACCAGAGGGGTATTAATATGCATAATGGATCTAAACATATGATCTTCCACCAAATAAACCAACTAGCATCAACTACAAGGAGTAATCAACACTACTAGCAACCCACATGTACCAATTTGAGGTTTGGGTACAAAGATTGGGTACAAGAGATGAACTAGGGTTTGAGAGGAGATGGTGCTGGTGAAGATGTTGATGAAGATAGCCCTCCCCAAGATGGGAGAGTTGTTGGTGATGATGGCGGTGACGATTTCCCCCTCCCGGATGGAAGTATCCCCGGCAGAACAGCTCTGCCGGAGCCCTAGATTGGTTTCCGCCAAGGTTCCGCCTCGAGACGGCGGCGTCTGGTCCCGAAAGCCTCCTCATGATTTTTTCCAGGTCAAAACACCTCATATAGGAGAAGATGGGCATTGGGGGGCGCACGAGGCAAGGGGCACGCCCAGAGAGGGGGGGGCACCCTCGTGGACAGCAGGTGGCCCCCCTGGTGATCTTTTTTCGCCAGATATTTTTTATATTTTCTGAAATGGAGTCATGTGAAGTTTCGGGGCTTCTTGAGTTGTGCAGAATAGGTTTCCAGAGTTTGCTCCTTTTCCAGCCCAGAATTCTAGCTGTCGGCATTCTCCCTCTTCATGTAAACCTTGTAAAATAAGAGAGAAAAGGCATAAGTATTGTGACATAACGTGTAATAACTGCCCATAATGCAATACATATCAACATATACGCATGATGCAAAATGGACGTATCAACTCCCCCAAGCTTAGACCTCGCTTGTCCTCAAGCGAAAGCCGATATCGAAAAATATGTCGACATGTTTAGAGATAGAGGTGTCGATAAAAATAAAATACAGACATGAGGACATCGTGATCATTCTCATAACAGCAGCACACACACACACACACACACACACACACACACACACACACACACACACACACACACACACACACACACATATATATATATATTGTCATAAAATTCTTATGCTAAAGTAACAATTCATTCACAATATCGAGCATGAATCATAAACTTCATTGGAAACCAACAAACTATAATCTCAGTCATTGAAGCAATTGCAATTTATCATAACATCGGAAAGAGTCAATATAAGAGCTTTTCAGCAAGCCTACATACTCAACTATCATATAATATTTCACAATTTCTCACACTCACGCAATACTTATTGTTATGAAGTTTTAATCAGACACAGAGAAAGATAGGGGCTTATAGTGTTGCCTCCCAACCTTTTACCTCGGGGGTAATGTCAATAGTAATGGACCATGAACACTTACATCCAAGTGGGTATATATGTCAGGATCTTTCCAACACAGTGCGCTTGCCAAAGGATAAAATGTAAAAAGGAAAGGTGAATTTCACCTTGACTCTTGTAAGGCAAGAATAATAGATAGGCCCTTCGCAGAGGGAAGCTGAGGTTGTCATGTGTTTTTATGGTTGGATGCACAAAGTCTTAGCATAGAAGAACGTCACTTTATATTGCCACTTATGATAAGGACCTTTATTATGCAGTCCGTCGCTTTTATTACTTCCATATCACAAGATCGTATAAAGCTTATTTCCTCCACACTAAGAAATCATACATATTTTAGCGAGTTTGCAACATGACAACTTACTTAAAAGGATCTTACTCAATCCATAGGTAGGTATGGTGGACTCTGATGGCAAAACTGGGTTTAAGGATGTATGGAAGCACAAGTAGTATCTCTACTTGGTGCAAGGAGTTTTGGCTAGCATGAGGGGGAAATGCAAGCTCAACATGTTGGATGATCCATGACAATATACTTTATTTCAGATATAAGAAAACATAACCCATTATGTTGTCTTCCTTTTCCAACATCAACTCTTTAGCATGTCATATTTTAATGAGTGATCACAATCATAAAAGATGTCCAAGATAGTATATTTGTATGTGAAGCCTCTCTCTCTTTATTACTTCCTATTAATTGCAACGATGACCAAAACTATGTTTGTCAACTCCCAACAACTTTTATTCATCATACTCTTTATATGTGAAGTTATTACTTCCCATAAGATCAATATGATCTCTTGGATACTTTTTGTGTTTTCTTTCTTTTTATCATGACCAAAGTGAGGAAATCAAGCCCTTGACTCAACACTAATCTTCATTATATAGCTCACAGACTCGATTACAAAGGGTAAAGATCATAAAGCAAAAGCTCACAACTAGGTCATGCTAACTTTATTCTACTAGATCAAGATACTACCAAAAGGATCGAACTAAGAAAAATGGTAAAGATAGGAGTGGTGGTGATACGATACCGGGGTCACTCCCCCAAGCTTGGTAGTTGCCAAGGGGAGTGCCCATACCAATATGATTATGTCTCCTTCTTTGGTGGTGGTGATGATGGAGTTGAAAGTAGTGACGCCGGATCATCATATATCGAGCGTAGGAGATCCTCCAGCTTGCGGATAATACCCTTGAGTGCAGCTATATATTCCTTCAACAAAATATTTTCACTTGTGAGATACTTGTTTTTAATTTGAGCTAACTCAATCATCTTGAAAGCTTCAATCTCAGTTGAAGTAAAGAGGTTGGGAAGAGGTTGATGGATGTCTTCTTCTCCCAATGTCGGAGCCGGATCTTCCACCTCCTTCTTGATTTCTTCTTCTTGTTGATCTCCTCGGGTCCTTCCCTCTTCAGATCTATCTTCATTAGCCAAGCATCCTTGCCTTCGTTGTAGGAGGAAGGACACGACATGGTGCCTGGCTTTGTAAACCCTAGCAGAAAATAGCTCGAAACAAGAACAGAGGATTTTTGCGTGATACAGAGGTCAGAACCTTCGGGAGCATATATAATGAATTTTCACCAACCAAAAGGAGTAACATACAAGAAATCGGAGTCCGGGAGGCACACGAGCTGCCCACGAGGTAGGGGGCGCGCCCTCCACCCTTGTGGATGGCTCGTGTCTCTTCCGGACTGCCACTAATTTTCCTATTTTTCTAAATATTCAAAAACGGAGAAAAATTGCCTTTAGAACTGTTTTGGAGTCGGTTTACTAACCGTATCACGTACCTCTTCCTTTTCGGAGTCTGAATCGTTCTGGAAAGTGTCCCTTATGTATTCCTTCGGGGTTAAGGTTTCAATAACATTGGTTTCAACATTTATAGGGTTACCTGAGATATAATGTTTGATTCTTTGACCGTTCACCACCTTCGGATTTGTGCCTTCAAAGTTGTTGATTTTAATGGCACTGGAACGATAGACCTCCTCGATAACGTAAGGTCCTTCCCACTTAGAGAAAAGTTTTCCTGCAAAAAGTCTTAAACGAGAATTGTATAACAAGACATAATCACCTACATTAAACTCATGCTTTTGTATCCTTTTGTCATGCCATCTTTTAACTTTTTCTTTAAACAGCTTGGCATTCTCGTAAGCCTGGGTTCTCCATTCATCAAGAGAGCTAATGTCAAATAACCTCTTCTCACCGGCAAGTTTGAAATCATAATTGAGCTCTTTGATAGCCCAATATGCCTTATGTTCTAGCTCAAGAGGTAAGTGACAAGCTTTTCCATAAACCATCTTATATGGAGACATACCGATAGGATTTTTGTATGCAGTTCTATAGGCCCATAATGCATCATCAAGTTTCTTGGACCAATTCTTTCGAGACCTATTAACTGTCTTTTGCAAAATTAATTTCAACTCTCTATTACTTAGTTCTACTTGACCACTAGTCTGTGGGTGATAAGGGGATGCAATTCTATGATTAACATCATACTTTGCAAGCATTTTACGGAAAGCACCATGAATAAAGTGTGAACCACCATCAGTCATTAGGTATCTAGGGACTCCAAACCTCGGAAAAACAACTTCTTTAAGCATCTTAATAGAGGTGTTATGATCAGCACTACTAGTTGGAATAGCTTCTACCCACTTAGTAACGTAATCAACAACAACTAGGATATATGTGTACCCATTAGAGGCAGGAAACGGTCTCATATAATCAAAGCTCCAAACATCAAATGGTTCAATAACAAGTGAATAATTCATAGGCATTTCTTGACGTCTACTGATATTACCAATTCTTTGGCATTCATCACAATATAAGACAAACTTACGAGCATCCTTGAAGAGAGTAGGCCAATAAAAACCGGACTGCAATACCTTATGTGCAGTTCTATCTCCAGCATGGTGTCCTCCATAAGCTTCGGAGTGGCACTTGCGTAGGATATGTTCCTGTTCATGCTCAGGTACACAACGTCTAATAATACCATCTACTCCTTCTTTATAAAGATGTGGGTCATCCCAAAAGTAATGTCTCAAATCATCGAAGAACTTTTTCTTTTGCTGGTATGTGAAGCTAGGAGGTATAAATTTAGCGACAACATAATTAGCATAATCAGCATACCATGGAGCAGTACGAGAAGTATTTATGATAGCTAATTGTTCATCAGGGAAGCTATCATCAATAGGTTGTGGGTCATCAAGTATATTCTCTAACCTAGACAAGTTATCTGCAACGGGGTTCTCAGCTCCCTTTCTATCAATAATATGCAAGTCAAATTCTTGCAGCAAGAGAACCCATTTAATAAGTCTAGGTTTAGCATCTTTCTTTTCCATAAGGTATTTGATAGCAGCATGATCAATGTGAATAGTTACTTTAGAATCAACAATATAGGGTCTAAACTTATCACAAGCAAATACAACTGCTAAAAATTCTTTCTCAGTAGTAGCATAATTTCTCTTGGCACTGTCTAGAGTTTTACTAGCATATTGGATAACATTCAATTTCTTATCAACTCTTTGTCCTTGAACAACACCTATAGTATAGTCACTAGCATCACACATAATATCAAATGGTAAATTCCAGTCAGGAGGCTGGACAATAGGTGCAGAGATCAATGCTTTCTTAAGTATTTCAAATGCTTCTAGACAATCATCATCAAAGACAAAAGGAATATCTTTTTGTAAGAGATTAGTTAGAGGCCTGGAGATTTTGGAGAAGTCCTTTATGAACCTCCTATAAAACCCGGCATGACCAAGGAAACTTCGTATACCTTTGATGTCCTTGGGGCATGGCATCTTTTCAATAGCAGCAACTTTAGCTTTGTCAACTTCAATACCTCTTTCAGAAATTTTATGTCCCAAGACAATGCCTGCATTAACCATAAAGTGGCACTTCTCCCAATTCAAGACAAGATTAGTGTCTTCACATCCCTGCAAAACTCGATCAAGGTTGCTTAAGCAATCATAAAAAGAAGTCCCGTAAACGGAGAAGTCATCCATGAAAACCTCAACAATCTTTTCACAAAAATCAGAGAATATAGCCATCATGCATCTTTGAAAGGTAGCAGGTGGATTACATAAACCAAAAGGCATACGTCTATAAGCAAAGGTACCGAATGGACAAGTAAAAGTGGTCTTTTCTTGATCCCTCTTTGACACAGGTATTTGAGAGAAACCAGAATAACCATCTAGAAAGCAAAATTGAGTATGTTTGGATAACCTTTCTAGCATTTGATCAAGAAAAGGTCAAGGGGTAATGATCTTTCTTAGTAGCTTTATTTAATTTGCGGAAATCAATTACAATCCTATAACCTATAACTATTCTTTGCGGGATCAATTCATCTTTATCATTAGGAACAACAGTCATACCTCCTTTCTTAGGGACACAATTGAAAGGACTTACCCACTGGCTATTAGCAACTAGATAGATAATACCTGCCTCTAGAAGCTTTAGTATTTCCTTTCTTACCACTTTTTTCATCTTACGGTTTAACCGTCGTTGATGATCAATAATTGGTTTAGTGTTTTCTTCCAATTTTATCTTGTGTTGGCATAAGGTGGGACTAATGCCCTTAAGATCATCCAGAGTATATCCAATAGCAGCACGGTGCTTCTTCAGAGTTTTCAATAATTTTTCTTCTTCCTGCTCTGAACATACTTAAGATTATTAGGTAAAGATAAACATACTTAAGATTATCAGGTAAAGATTTAAGTTCAAACACGGGATCACCCTTTGGTGGAGGAGGATCCCCTAGGATTTCAACAGGCAAGTTGTTTTTCAATACGGGTCCCTGATTAAAGAATATTTCATCTATTTCCCTTCTCTCATTCATATGCATATCATTTTCATGGTCTAGCAAATATTGTTCTAAAGGATCATTAGGTGGCACATCAATAGAAGCAAGACCAATAATTTCATCCTTCTTAGGTAATTCTTTATCAAGGGGTTCTCTACGGAATTTAGCAAATTTAAAATCATGAGACATATCCCCTAGACCAACAGTAACAATATCTTTCACACAGTCTATCTTAGCATTAACAGTATTCAAGAAGGGTCTACCAAATATTATTGGACAAAAATCATCTTGTGGGGAACTAAGAATAAGAAAATCAGCAGGGTATTTAACCTTCCCACACAAGACTTCAACATCTCTAACAACCCCAACTCGTGAAATATTGTCTCTATTAGCTAGCATAATAGTAACATCAATCCCTTCTAACTCAACAGGTGCAATGTCATGCATAATTTCTTGATATAAGGTATGAGTGATAATACTCGCACTAGCACCTACGTCACATAAACCATGATAGCAACGATATCCTATCTTAACAGAGATAACATGCAAGCCTACAATAGGTCTATGTTTATTCCTAGCATTGGGTTTGGCTATTCTAGCAGATTCCTCTTGGAGGTAAATAACATGTCCATCTAAATCTTCCACCTAGAGATCTTTAACCATAGCAACACTAGGTTCAACTTTAATTTGCTCAGAGGGTGTAGGTGTTCTAGTGTTACTCTTACGAACTACAGTTGAAGTTTAGCATGATCCTTTATCCGAACAGGGAAAGGTGGTTTCTCAATATAAGCAGTAGGAACAATAGGATAAACATTATAAGTGATAGTATTTTCTTCAACTTTAGTAGGTTCAACTACTTTTACTTCAATGGGAGGATGGTATTTAAACCACTTCTCCTTGGGAAGATCAACATGAGTAGCAAATGATTCACAGAAAGAAGCTACTATCTTAGAGTCAAGTCCATATTTAGTGCTAAACTCAAGGAAAACATCGATATCCATAAAGGCTTTAACACAATCAAACTTAGGGGTCATACCTGACTCCTTACCTTCGTCGAGATCCCAATCTTCAGAGTTGCGTTTAATTCTTTCCAATAGATCCCATTTGAATTCAATAGTCTTCATCATAAAAGAACCAGAACAAGAAGTATCGAGGATGGAGCAATTATTAAGAGAAAGCCGAGCATAAGTTTTTTGAATGATAATTTCTCTTGAGAGCTCACGATTGGGCCATGAATATAACATTGACTTAAGCCTCCCCCAAGCTTGAGCTATGCTTTCTCCTTCACGAGGCTAAAATTTATAGATATAGTTACTATCACGATGAACCTGGTGCATAGGGTAGAACTTCTGATGAAATTCCAACTTCAGACGATTATAGTTCCATGATCCAATATCATCACATAGCCTAAACCATTTCAATGCATCTCCCTTCAAAGATAAAGGGAAGACCTTCTTCTTGGTAACATCCTCGGGCATACCTACAAGCTTAAATAATCCACAAACTTCATCCACATAGATTAGGTGTAAATCGGGATACAGTGTTCCGTCTCCTGTAAAAGGATTATCAAGCAGTTTCTCTATCATACCCGAAGGAATTTCAAAGAAAACATTTTCAGTAGGTGCAGTAGGTTGAGGATCAAATCTTTGCTCTTCTGGTCGGGGTGAAGATACCCCAAACAAGCCCCTCAAAGGATTATGAGCCATAGTAACAAGTGACAACGTATTTCAGCACAATATATAAAATTTTCCTTTCCAAATTCCGCTTACCAAAGGCGCTTCACTCCCCGGCAACGGCGCTAGAAAAGAGTCTTGATGACCCACAAGTGTAGGGGATCTATCGTAGTCCTTTCAATAAGTAAGAGTGTCGAACCCAACGACGAGCAGAAGGAAATGATAGGCAGTTTTCAGTAAGGTATTTTCTACAAGCACTGAAATTATAGGTAATAGATAGTTTTGTGATAAGGTAAATGGTAGCAAGTGACAAAATGTAAAAGTAAATAAGGTGCAGCAAGGTGGCTCAATCCTTTTTGTAGCAAAGGACAAGCCTGAACAAACACTTATATGAAGGAAAGCGCTCCCGAGGACACATGGGAATTATTGTCAAGCTACTTTTCATCACGACCATCTGATTTGCGTTCGGTACTTTGATAATTTGGTATGTGGGTGGACCGGTGCTTGGGTGCTGTCTTTACTTGGACAAGCCTCCTGATGGCTTCTCGCCCCTCGTTGGTTACCCCAAGTGGAAGGTTTGAGATGTAGCGTAGCGGTAGTTTTCCCTTGGCAAAGATACCAAGGATTGAATCCGGTGAGACTCCGAGTGTCGACAAGAAGGTGTCAATAGCGCCAGAGACTTTTGCTTGACATGACCTGCACACAGATACTAATAACTTTGCTCCCAACGAGTACAGAGAGGTTGTCAATCCCTCCGGCCTTGTCGTTTACAAAGGATCAAACGCAAGAGATAATAGTGATAGGTATGACTGCAACTAGTAAATAAGAACAGAAAGTAAATAACGGGTGTGATCAGTGATGGTAATATGGACCGGGGTCCCATGATGTTCACTAGTGAGGTCTCTCTCCCAAAAGACGATAAAACAGCTAAGCGAGGTAAACAAATTACAGCTGGGCAATTGACAGGATTATGTGCGCAAACCAATGCTAACTATGATGCAAGAAAGGTAGAGTCTCAAAAGCATAGGCGGTACGCCAAGGCAAGTAGACCGAAATCCATCTGCATCTACTACTAATCATCCACCTTGAGATATCTATCCAGAACATATCGCTAGTATTAAGTTGCGAGTCCCACCCATAGTGTAAACTCAAAGCAACAGACAACTGCATTAAAAGAACTTTGCGTAAAGTAAACAATCCTTGCACCCGCAAGTACAAGCACCGTTGTTTTCCCCCTTGTGGCAACAACACATCCCCTAGACTCATGTTTCTGTCACTCAAGCTAGTCATCGAGGGGCATGAACCCACAATCAAGCATAACGTTCCCTCTTGGAGTTACTACATACTACTTGGCCAAAGCAATAAACAACAACGGAGAACATGCAAGAATTACTCAAGAACATAAATATAAAAGAGGTGAATCAAATATATTACTCACACACAATCTGAACATAATCTCATAATCCATCGGATCCCAGCAAACTCATCATAGCAACAGCATAAGGATTACATATGTGCCTCGATCATGTAGGGCAGCTCATGAGGTCTAATCGATGAAGAACAAAGAGGGGAAGAGAACATCACATAGCTACTGGTCATGGACCCATGGTCCAAGGGGGACTACTCAAAACTCATCCGGGAAGCGTCCATGGTGGTGGCGAAGCTCTCGGTGGTGGTTCTCCCCTCCGGCAGGGTGCCAGGAAGAGTTCTCCTGGTGCTCCCGATCTTGGAAGCGCGGCGGCGGCGGAACAGAGATGAGATCGCGAAAAAGGGTTCCGTCCTCGAGGGTTTCGGGACGCGATGTAAATATATGCCAAAGGGGGTCACCAGAGGAGGTAAGGGGGGCCCAGGCGCCCCC
>LR738711.1:392907232-392925186 GCA_902687465.1 Secale cereale | reverse complement strand
CCCCCCCGCCCGCGCGGCCAGGAGGGGGGCCGCGGGGGCAGGCCGCCTGGGCTTCCCCTGGCTCCCCTCTGGCCCCACTTCTGGCGTGTGGAAGCTTCCGGAGCGCTGATTTTTTATATATTTTTCCCGGAATTTTTCTGGCAATTTAAGTAATGGGAAAACCTGAAATACAAAAAACAGCAGAAAACAGAAACTGGCACTAGGGTGCACTGAGTTAATAGGTTAGTACAAATATGATCAAAAGTGTATGGAAGTGCATAAATATCATAGCAATATCACACAAAAGAGGCATGGAGCAAGCAGAAATTATAGATACGTTTTGGACGTATCAACATCCCCAAGCTTAATTCCTGCTCGTCCTCGAGTAGGTAAATGATAACAAGCATAATTTCTGTGGTGACATGCTACCAACCATATAAGAACTTTTCACAGTCGCATGACAAATGCTTACTGAGATAATGAATCTTTAGTAATTAAGTTGCCTCATGAGAATATCACAAAGAACTGGAAATTTTACAATATGATACTGAAAACACCTAATAGATTTGTAGTGAGCATGGTGTGCAAACATGACAAAGTGATACCTCGCTTGCCCCCTTTAGTGAAGCAAAACATAAATGCAGGAGCACCTCCGAAGTTTAAGTGACGACTAGATACAATGATTTCAGAATAAACGATATCATAATCATGCAGAAGACAATGGTACTTTGGGACAATGCACATTACACTCAGAATGACAATCATGCTCTCAATAGTTGGTGCTTTGAAGAAAGAAGGTGGAGACTCTCGAACTGTGGATTTTGATGGCAAGGTTGAAAACCCGTGGTTGGAAGCAAAGAGTAAACATGTACCAGAGCTCTTGGTTTTTAAAAACAGAGGTAAAACTGTTTTTGAGAGATGCATATTTCGTCAACGAATGCTAGTAGATAACTCAATTACTTCTCGAGCTGGACAAGTTTCGAGGAACGGCTCCCGCACGGGGATGATCACATCCCCTTAATCTCTTTTGTTTATCACTGCCAAAAGTTTTCTGATTTCTCATGAACAAAGCATGAAGGAGGGTTTGTTTGTTGTATATTTTTTTATGAGCCGGGCGCACTCATGCCAGTTCCTTCTTGTATTAGGGGTTTGCAGATTAGACATGCAATCCCGGGGTGACACTTGTCCAACTTAAAAAGATCATGAATCAACTACTACTTCCTCATGAGCTAAAACAGAGGCACAAAAGAGAAATGCTTTTGAATAATTTCGAGATGGTACAAGAAAGTCTTCGTTAGGAATGGCAAGTAAATACCATATATAGGAAGGTATGGTGGACTCATATGGCATAACTGGTTTCAAGGATTTTGGATGCACAAGCAGTCAGTCCGCTTAGTACAGGTGAAGGCTAGCAAAAGACTGGGAGCGACCAACTAAGAGAGCAATGGCGGCCATAATCATGCAGAGCGACAAAGCAACATTGAATCGGGCATGGAAGTTATATCGCTACTCAAAAATTAAAGATCATCAAGGCTTGATAGACTTTCTTTACAGTCTTAAATATGCGTGAGGATATGCCAAGTCAATCAAAATAAATTCTTGGAGGAAGATATCACTAAACCATACCACATCATAAGCAAACAAATCATGCTGGTACTTCAATAACACATTAAGAACCCCCAGCTATTTGAGATTAACCATAAGAAAACATGAACTACTAAGCACCATTATGCACATAGCATTTTTATCATAGACATATCAACCAGTGCGACAGAAGCCAACTCTCTTAACAAGATAAGCATGATAACTCAAGAGAGTTCCAGAAGCAACCAACTAAACAAAAGCTCTTTAAAAAGAAAAGCATGAAAACTAAAAGCTAAACATGACAGTAGCTATTGAAAGACAAAGAACATACACATCAAAGATAAACATGAAAATCCTATGTTGTGTTCCAGGTTGAAGTGGAGCGTGTTTCTCTCCCACACAAAGAAAGCTGGGTTCTAACTCGTTATGAACAGCAAGCAAAGCTAAAGAAAACTAAAAAGGAAAGTAAAAGCAAGACGCTCCAAGCATAGCACATAACGCATGAAGTGATTAATATATAGTGGAACGAAAGACGAACTGATAATTGTTGATGGAGAAGGGGATGCACGGGGGCATCCCCAAGCTTAGACGCTTAAGTCTTCATGAATATTTCTTGGGGGTGCACGGGGGCATCCCCAAGCTTGAGCGTTTGACCCTCCTGAATCTTTTTATCATCTTCCCTCGCACACTTGAAAACTCCCTTCATACATAACTCATCATAATCTGATTAGCGAGGTTAGTACCCATAATAAAATTATTTTTCCCTACTGGAAATAAAGATAATCTTGAAGATATACTGTTTCTCAAGATTGCCAAAGGGTTTTTGCAAAGAAAAAGCAAGCTCAAGGTTTGCAAAACGAAGAAAAGGCAAAACAGGACAGAATCTGTGAAAAACAGACCAGCAGGTAGTAAATAATTTTTTCGGGGCACTTCTGCAACTGAAATCAAAAAACTCAGAACAGACGCCCGAAAGCCAATTGTATAGAGCACGCGGTCGAAAAAATTCAGACCAAAAAGATGATCTGGTGATTTTATTCGAATTTTTCTGTCCAAGGACAGAATCTGTTTCCGGGACAGCACGTCACAACTTTTGAACTTTCTTGCAATCAGAGGCTAAACTTGGCACAAAGCTGAGAAGTAAAGATACAATGATGATGCTACTGTAGTAACAAACATCGAGACACAACAAAAGCAAAATAAAACTTTATTCATTGTGGGCTGCCTCCCAAAAGCGCTTTCTTTTATAGCCATAAAGATAGGCTTAAGACTTTAATGATGCTCTCGTAGGAATAAGAGTTGAAGAACAAAAAGAGAGCATCAACAAGCAAATACCAAATACATTTAAGCCTAACATGCTTCCTATGCATAGGAATATTGCAATACAATAATTCATTGAAGCACAAAGCAATAAGCATAGGAAGACAAAACAAGTGCAGCTTCAAAACCTTCAACATAAAGAGAGGGAACTTGATATTATTGAAATATCTATAAGCATATGTTCCCTTCTCATAATAATTTTCAGTGGGATCACGAATAAACTCAACAATATAAGCATCACATAAAGCATTGTTACCATGATCCACATGCAAAAAGGTATCATTACTCTTCATATAAGCAAAATCTTTCTTATTAGGAATAGTGAGAGTAAAGCAATCATAACCATCATGGTAATCATTGTATTTAGGAGGCATGTCATAATCATAATAAATTTTATCCTCAATAGTAGGTGGACTGAAAACATCATATTCATCATTGTAATCATATATAGGAAGCAAAGTATCATCAAAGTAAATTTGCTCTTCAAAAGTTGGGGCACTAAAAATATCATGTTCATCAAACGTGTCATCCCCAAGCTTAGAGCTTTCCATGTCATTAGCAATATTGATATTCAAAGAAAGCATACTAATAACATCACCACCATCATGATTGTTATGCAAATAATAAAGTTCCATAGGTTTTTTAATTTTCTCTTCAAACACATCATGTCCCAAAGCAAGGTAGAGCTTATAAAGCTCTCTCATATTTTTGTTGTTTTCCATTAAGCAAAACTAGTGAAAAGACATAAAGAAAACTGAAAGGTAAACTAACAAGACTAAAAAGCAAAGATAAAAGATAGCGTGCAACTCCCCTATCTTGAAGAGTGGAGTCCCCGGCAACGGCGCTAGAAAACTTTGCTTGATGGCTTCTCGCCCCTCGTTGGTTACCCCAAGTGGAAGGTTAGATATGTAGCGTAGCGGTAGTTTTCCCTTGGCAAAGATACCAAGGATCGAATCCCGTGAGACTCCGAGGGTCGACAAGAAGGTGTCAATAGCGCCAGAGACTTTTGCTTGACAGGACCTGCACACAGATACAAATAACTTTGCTCCCAACGAGTACATAGAGGTTGTCAATCCCTCCGGCCTTGTCGTTTACAAAGGATCAAACGCAAGAGATAATAGTGATAGGTATGACTGCAACTAGTAAATAAGAACAGAAAGTAAATAACGGGTGTGATCAGTGATGGTAATATGGACCGGGGTCCCATGATGTTCACTAGAGATGTCTCTCTCCCAAAAGACGATAAAACAACTAAGCAAGGTAAACAAATTACAGCTGGGCAATTGACAGGATTATGTGCGCAAACCAATGCTAACTATGCTGCAAGAAAGGTAGAGGCTCAAAAGCATGGGCGGTATGCCAAGGCAAGTAGACCGAAATCCATCTGCATCTACTACTAATCATCCACCTTGAGATATCTATCCAGAACATCTCGCTGGTATTAAGTTGCGAGTCCCACCCATAGTGTAAACTCAAAGCAACAGACAACTGTATTAAAAGAACTATGCATAAAGTAAACAATCCTTGCACCCGCAAGTACAAGCACCATTGTTTTCCCCCTTGTGGCAATAGCACATCCCCTAGACTCATGTTTCTGTCACTCAAGCTAGTCATCGAGGGGCATGAACCCACAATCAAGCATAACGTTCCCTCTTGGAGTGACTACCTACTACTTGGCCAAAGCAATAAACAGCAACGGAGAACATGCATGAATTACTCAAGAACATAAATATAAAAGAGGTGAATCAAATATATTACTCACACACAATCTGAACATAATCTCATAATCCATCGGATCCCAGCAAACTCATCATAGCAACAACATAAGGATTACATATGTGCCTCGATCATGTAGGGCAGCTCACGAGGTCTAATCGATGAAGAACAAAGAGGGGAGGAGAACATCACATAACTACTGGTCATGGACCCATGGTCCAAGGGGGACTACTCACAACTCATCCGGGAAGCGTCCATGGTGGTGGAGAAGCTCCCGGTGGTGGTTCTCCCCTCCGGCAGGGTGCCGGGAAGAGTTCTCCTGGTGCTCCCGATCTTGGAAGCGCGGCGGCGGCGGAACAGAGATGAGATCGTGAAAAAGGGTTACGTCCTAGAGGGTTTCCGGACGCGATGTAAATATATGCCAAAGGGGGTCACCAGAGGAGGTAAGGGGGCCCAGGCGCCCCCCCGGCGCGGCCAGGAGGGGGGCCGCGGGGGCAGGCCGCCTGGGCTGCCCCTGGCTCCCCTCTGGCCCCACTTCTGGCGCGTGGAAGCTTCCGGAGCGCTGATTTTTTATATATTTTTCCCGGAATTTTTCTGGCAACTTAAGTAATTGGAAAACCTGAAATACAAAAACAGCAGAAAACAGAAACTGGCACTGGGGTGCACTGAGTTAATAGGTTAGTCCAAATATGATCAAAAGTGTATGGAAGTGCATAAATATCATAGCAATATCACACAAAAGAGGCATGGAGCAAGCAGAAATTATAGATACGTTTTGGACGTATCACCTCCCACTTATGATTAACCTCTAATGCAAGCATCCGCAACTAGAAAAGAAGTATTAAGGTAAACCTAACTATAGCATGAAACAAGTGGATCCAAATCAGCCCCTTACGAAGCAACGCATAAACTAGGGTTTAAGCTTCTGTCACTCTAGCAACCCATCATCTACTTATTACTTCCCAATGCCTTCCTCTAGTACCAAATAATGGTGAAGTGTCATGTAGTCGACGTTCACATGACACCACTAGAGGAGAGACAACGTACATCTCATCAAAATATCGAACGAAGACCAAATTCACATGACTACTTATAGCAAGACTTCTCCCATGTCCTCAGGAACCAAAGTAACTACTCACAAGACATAATATTGTTCATGATCAGAGGGGTATTAATATGCATAATGGATCTGAACATATGATCTTCCACCAAATAAACCAACTAGCATCAACTACAAGGAGTAATCAACACTACTAGCAACCCACATGTACCAATCTGAGGTTTGGGTACAAAGATTGGATACAAGAGATCAACTAGGGTTTGAGAGGAGATGGTGCTGGTGAAGATGTTGATGAAGATAGCCCTCCCCAAGATGGGAGAGTTTTTGGTGATGACAGAGGTGATGATTTCCCCCTCCCGGAGGGAAGTATCCCCGGCAAAACAGCTCTGCCGGAGCCCTAGATTGGTTTCCGCCATGGTTCCGCCTCGAGACGGCGGCGTCTGGTCCCGAAAACCTCCTCATGATTTTTTCCAGGTCAAAACACCTCATATAGGAGAAGATGAGCATCGGGGGGCCCAGAAGACAGGCGACGCGCCTAGAGAGGGGGGGCGCACCCCCACCCTCGTGGACAGCAGGTGCCCCCCTGGTGATCTTCTTTCGCCAGATATTTTTTATATTTTCTGAAACGGAGTCCTGTGAAGTTTCGAGACTTTTTGAGTTGTGTAGAATAGGTTTCCAGAATTTGCTCCTTTTCCAGCCCAGAATTCCAGCTATCGACATTGTCCCTCTTCATGTAAACCTTGTAAAATAAGAGAGAAAAGGCATAAGTATTGTGACATAACGTGTAATAACAGCCCACAATGCAATAAATATCAACATATAAGCATGATGCAAAATGGACGTATCATCGACATGCATCTTCAATCTCTTGTCTTCTTCCTCCAGCGCCGGCGGGACTTCCTGCTCCCGCCTCCGTTGTCCAGCTGCGCTGCTTCGCATTCCTTGCTGCAAAGCGCTACTCCACTGCCGGCCAGGCCACCCCTCCACCCCTCATGTTTTATTCTCTGCCGACTGCAGCCCCAGGCCACACCAAACTGGTCAACCCTCGTACATTGTACTCCTCTCCGGCTGCGAGTCCACTGCCACATATCCCCCAGCTCTGCGTCAATCACTTCCAATGCCTCGCTGTCGTCCACCGCCTTGGTGCTCTTGGCGTGGCGCGGTCAACGTGGTTAAGTAACAACTTCCATCGGAAGAGGACCATACGAGGAGAGGATGACATCTGGGTCCACGGCCGCACGCAAGGAAGTGCCTCCTTATTATGGGTAAAAAACTGATTCACCCATGATAGGTGGGACCCGCTGCCTATATCTTTGCATGCAATGAAGTGTCTCCTTATCGTCACTGACAGCTGGGACCCACCCCGTTGAACCGTACGTATAGTTGTGTGTCTGGTCACGAACGTGTACATACATACTGGTCGATCGGTCTCTCTGCAATGATGAACCATGGCCGAGCAAGAAGTGACACATGTAGTAGTAGAGCCCCGAACGTAGCAGTTCAGGTAGTCCAGTCAAAACCGTGTACACGTACGTATAGACATATGCCAAAAAATATGGCCACGTATGGACATACGGGCGGGGTCTCGAGCGCGTACTTGTGCATACGTACGGCCATGCAGTCCCGTACATATGGAGACGGAAGCAATGAGGCCATGTTCATCGGATGCAAATCGGCGGGGTCGGAACGGAGAAACAACATTGTGTTCATCGGGAGCAAACCGGCTTTGGTGGAACAGCCGAAACCTGGTGTGACTACCGGAAAACGGAGGGAAACGGCCTTCTGCAGGAGCTTGTACGATCGAAACGGGGTCCTGTTCGTTGGGATGGGTCTGGCGTACCGCAAAATGGAGGAAACGGCCTTTTGATCGACCGGCTACGGTTGAAACAAGATCTTCTTCATAAGGAGAGGTGTGGCGTACCACAAAATGAAGGAAACAGACTGGTGTTGGAGCGCTAAGGTCGAAACGGGGGTCATGTTCATCGGGAGGGGTGTGGCATACCACAAATTGGGACTCCACAGCTACTCTTCACCCACCGTCGACTTCCTCCAGCCTCCACCTGCACTGTTCATCCACCGCATCTTCCTCTGCAACCACCGTCTACTCTTCAACTAGCCCTCCACCAGCGACTGTTCAACCAGCCCTCCACCAGCGACTATTCAACCAGCCCTCCACGGGGTACTGTTCATCCAACCAGCCCTCCACCAGCAACTGTTCAACCAGCCCCCCACCGGCTACTGTTCAACCAGACCTCCATTGGGTCCTGTTCATCCACCCCTAACAACTTGGCTATGGAGGTCTCGTCTCGGGGTCCTGTTCATCTAGCGGAAACCACCTACAACTACTACCACAGGGTCCTATTCATCCAACCCCCACCCGGAACTGTTCATCCAACCCCAACCACGTATGTCTCGACCCGTTCAACCAACCCCACGTTCATTGTTCATCATGAGGCAGCAGGTTGGATCAGCTTCAGTAAGCAGTAGCAGCGATCGATCGGGTTTAGTTTGCAGCGAATGAGTCGGTCGGGTTCAATTAGCAGCGAAGGGATTGATTGCTCGAGTTCAGTAAGCGAATGCCTCGCTCAGGTTCAGTTAGAGCTCAACGCCTCGCACACACGCACGTACGCATACGAGAGAAACACGCAAACCTCCTTGCATCACTCTGCCCCGGCAACCCACCATAACCGGGAACTCCCCGAAGTTTTTCTCGCCCTCGGCTTCTACCACGATTTTTCCCGTCATGGACGGCCCAAAGAATGTCATGCAGGTGCGTCTCCGGCCTGCCCAGGAGGAAAAGCTCATTTTCTGTCATGAGTTTTTGTCATAGAAGTAGGAACCCACCACATCTATGATGATACCAGGTTTTGTCACAATTATCGTCATAGAAGTGTCATAAGCATGACAGAAAAATATTTCGTTCTAGCCAAAATGTCACGGATGTCACTTTTTTGTAGTGCATGGATCTACCATCGTCTCACCAAGTACGAGTGGGCCCATGAAGCATTGTCAGTTCAGCAAACATGTGCGTTCACCGCCCAGACGTATGCACAGGCATAAGACGAATTATTCAACGAGTGTCAATGGTTAGCTCAAGATAAGCTAGAGAAGCCGCTCTTCGCGAGATCAAGGAGCGCATTAAGAAAACTAAACAAGCAACTAGTCCAAGTATCAATGGGAGAGCTCCCCCTTGCTAGCCTCGCGGGGCTCGCGGGGTTGAAGCTAAGCCTGGGGGAGGCCAACCCGTGCTCAAGAAGACCTCTGAAGCTACCAAAGACCGTAGCAACACCTTGGCGCAAAGGCCCTGCAGGCTCCGTGCCGGCAAGTCTCCTGCTAATATCCACCACTCCATCTCATCGAGAGTCCAGTCACTAATCGATGAAGTGTCGAGCCCCTATGTGCGGAGACTGATTTTGCCAAGCACGTGGCAGCTTGCTAGTGGAAAGTTTACATTTATTGACACCCGTCCAGTAGGCGTGTCAAGCTAATAAGAGGCGGTTAACTGAGCAGTGGAGGAAACCTTTCGGGGCAACCTCTCTGCAAGACACCTAGCGTGCATTTAACTCATTTTGTCCTAACTGCTAGAGTTAGGTTCGATAACATAGTTAGATGTCTAATCACTAGATAATGTCTCTTTTGCCACTTTGGTTACGCCTTGACATGTAAAAGGAGGCCCAAGGCAACCTAGCACGGGGTTCAAACATTTGATGCATTAACACTTGTACGTGCGTAGCTGCTCTCCCCGAGGCAACCTTATTGGGCTTGAGCGCTCCGCGTCCTTGTGCTTTTCATAGCCAAGCCATCAAAGAAGGATTAGGGTTTTAGGCTACACAACGGCCCCAACCTGGGTAAAAATTGTGCTCCCTCACTGCTGTCCCGTCTCTTCTGTTCTTCGTGCAACATGATCACCCCCTCGCCGAACCACAGAAGGAGCCAATGGCCCCATAGGCGATCGTGGCTGATCCACCCCCAACATCTTTGGCGCACCAGGTAGGACGCAGATTCGCTTGCGCGAATCTGAAGTGGCAATCAGTGCATCGATCTTCGTCATCTTCGACATCATCCATTGCTTCGAAGAAAAAAGAAGAGCAGCGGCACCTCCCTCCACCTCCAAGGCCCCTTCACTTGCAGCCGCTGGCGCCGCAGACACCACAACCGCTGTGGGTGGAGCGGGTATCATGGGTCGCATGACCAGCGTAGGCGGCGCTGTCGTCGTACCCATTGCGGTCGGAGCTACATGAGTTGCCCAGCTCCCTCAGCCTTTTGGTCAGGATGGCCATGCCGGTGCGGGTGGTGGAAGCACCCTGCTCCCACCACCTTGTCGCACCAGTGAACACCATCAACACTACAATGATGCCCGCTCTAGCACGAGCCACAACCTTTTGGCTGCCCGGGGTTGTCGCGGGGAAACGTGGACACCTATGGGGCCTTCGGCCCCTTTGTGGTTCGGCAAGGGGAAGGGCGCCTTGCACCAAGAGCGGAGGGCGTGGAGCAGCGCGGCAATGATCACATAGGCAATTGTTACCCAGGTTCGGGTCGCCGCGAGGCATAAAAATCTACTCCTGCTTTGGTGGATTGATGGGTGGATTGTGGTGGGGAACACAACGCTCCTGCCCGGCAAGGTTTGCCTAGGGTCTAGGGCCACTACGCGCGTACATGGGTACAAAGGTCTAGGATCCGAATCCCTTCCCTGACTGCCATGGGCCTCCTTTTGTAGATTAAGGGGGTACCACAGTGGAAAATTAGTCATTACATACTCATTAGATAGTAGACAGTGCTATCACACCGAACTCTATAGACAGGACAAGGTGCATTACATGCGCCGCTTAGTGTCAGGTCAAGGAGTTGCCCGACAAGCCTCATCGGGCCAATATTGCCACTTCCTCACCTGCCTGCTTGACACGTCACTGGACGGGTGTCATCTGCAGGTCATCTTTGCTGGAAGTGGCCGCCATGTGGCAAATAGCTGCCACTTAGTCACTAGGGGGCTTGACATCGCACCGATCAATGACTTGCATTGCTGTGGGCTGGCGCGGTGGTACCCTGTCGGGATAATCCACCCCTCGCGTCCCCGACAAGCTTGCGGGGGGATTCTTGGGACTTGCCTTTGGGGTAGCCTCGCCCTTGCCCGGCTTGCCTGCCCGACAAGGGAGGCCTTATCCTTGGTGGTTCTTTACTCCTCTGCCTTGGCTTGGTCTTCTTGATCCTTCACTTGATTTCTCAAAGGGCTATCTTCTTTTGCTTGGTCTTGGACTTGGGTGCTTCAACCTTGGCTCTGTGCCTGTGTATAGTCTGGGCAACACACACCCAGGTTTGTTGTACCAACAAAAGCCCCCGAGCCTAGCCCGAACGTTCCGCCAGACGTCGTCGGGGTAGGCTCTAACAATTACATATGCAGCGGTCTTGAGTTGGATAGTCTCAGATATTTTTCTTGCTTCTTCTTTAATTTGTGCTTGAATGAGGGCAGTTTCCGCATCCCCCGCGTGTCGCATAGTGCCAACTGCCGCATGGCCATATCTGTAATAGCCCATGAATGACCTTATCACACGGGGGAGTAACTGCCAATTCACTTATCACACTGCGTTAATTCCCTCCGCCACGTATGCCGCATGCATCGCGCAGGGTAGGTAATAGAGGTGTGCGGTGCGGAAAGAGCACCATGATATGGGCCGGTCTTATTGGGTTGGCGGAGCAAGACGGCGGCTGCCTTCGAAGGACCAGTTCCTCGGCTCTGGTTTCAATTATAAAAGAGGGTGAAGGGAGGGACGAAAAGGATCATCCACGCACTTCTCTCTCCTCATCTCCAGTTCCCCCTAACCATGTCGAGGGGAGAGGACTGGGGTCAGCCCCCGACCTTCAGCAGGGAGTTGATGATGTCGAATGCTCGTGTCGATGCTCCGGGAGTGAGTCTAGTCTAGAACCATGGAAAGAATGTCAGTCGCCGGAGGGGTGGTCGTGGTCCACGGCGAGGTTCCTGTTGGTGTCCTGCCCACTTTGGTAAGGGAGGCACCACACCCTGCGCGGGTGGCGAAGCGATTGCTCTCTTCTTGTGGGTTTGCTTTCACCGTGAGCCATTGGGGTTTGCTGGCTCGTCGGCGAAGCCCCCAAGGACGTGGGTGTCCGCCTGTGGGCATGCATCAAGGCCCCTGGGCTATCCTCGCGCGGCCTCCTCCAATGAGGCCCTGGACGATGTTGGATATGGCTGCGCCTTCCTGCCCGCCAAGGTGGGACGTGGTGGCTCCTACATGCCCCGGGTGTTGCCACTACCGTTGGCCTCCTCTTTGGTTGGGGTGCCGAGCCCTTGGCTCGTCGCCCCCTCGGAGCGTTAGTGACGGGGATTCAATGGCTGGGGGCAGTGGAGGTGGCGTGCGGGCCGTCAAGTCGAAGTATGACGGCACTAACACCTTCTTCTTATTCTAGCTGCTCGTAGACCTTCCCTCGGCTCTCCGACAACCCCCCCTTCATTGCCAGGGAGGGATGTTCTCTTGGTGCCCTCGCCTCCTCTCCTTCGCAGCCTCACTACTTTCGATCTTGTCCAAGCTGATTTGGGCAGGTCCTGACGGGATCGGGATGGGTTCCTACTTGGGCGTCCCTTCCACCTTATTCTCCTCTCACCGCAGTGCCTCAGGAAAAGAGGGTCAGAGAAGAGGATTATGGGGCACTTATCTCTTTTTATTCTAAAATATGTAGGCACTTGCCAAACTTTAGTATAAATTATGTAATCTTCTTTATCCATGTTTGTGTTCTGTAAGATCTGTACTTGCTTATCAACATATTAATAAAAAAGATAGGCATTTCCGGGTACTTGTGCATGTATAATATCCATGTAGAGGTGGGATGCCTCTATAATCTCAGGTAAACAAGTTCTCTCGACAAGCTATCCCGCCGGGGACCCTCAGTTCGCTGCCGCGGTGCTGAGCCTGCCGGACATTTAACTACAAAGAGGGGCCAACTCCCCGCCAATCCCTTTCTGCCAAAGGCCACTACAACCATCCTGGCCGAAGCAACGTTTGAGCCATAAGACAGGAGCACCTATGCTTTGAAGGTGGTGGGGTTTTCATATGCGCAAGTCTAGGTTTAAAGAACACACATGAATAAAAGAGAACTTATCTGTTTGGCTTGCCTGGGAGTGCAATGTAGGCTTGTCTTCATTTCTTATCTTCGGGACCCAGTCCGCGGTAAGAACCCTGCAACTTGATGCAGATGAAGACAATGCCATGCATGATCTTATCTATATGAACATGCTATGCTCATGATATTCTTATGCATGCATGCAATTTTCTTCGGGCCGACCAAGCGCTTCGTTTATTTCTTGAGTGCTCAGGGTCTTTGCCTGGCTTTGTACAAAGGGTTACATGCAATTGAGGCAAAGCTTGTACAAAAGGGTGGCTGCCGTGGCAGGGCCCAACAGTCGCGCCTTACGGGTAAAACTTACGGAGATGCTCAATGTACCATGAGTTTTGCAACTGAATGCCATCTCCGTTCTCCAGACGGACTGCGCCAGGTCTAGTGACTTGTACTACCCGGTAAGGGCCTTCGCACTTCGGCGTTAGCTTGCCTGTACCCTTGGCGGATTTTATTCGCCTAAGGACAAGCTCACCTTCCTCAAGACTCCGGGCCTTATCCCTACGGCTGTGATAGCGACGCATGTCTTGCTGGTGGCGTCTGGCACATGTAGGAGCCCGGAGACGGTTCTCCTCAATTAGCACAGCGTCGTCACATCGGTGTTGTTCCTACGCTACTTCATCATAGGAAAGCAGTCGAGGAGACTTGTAAATGAGTTCCGTGGGGATAACTGCTTCTTCCCCATAGACTAGGGACAAAGGGGTATGTCCGATGGCTCTATTTGGTGTCGTACGGAGGGACCAGAGAACCACCGACAGCTCATCGATCCATCGCCTGCCACACTTCTGCAGCATGTCAAATGTTCTTGTCTTGAGACCTCGCAGCCCTTCATCGTTCGCCCTCTCAGCTTGTCCATTGCTCCTGGGGTGAGCCACTGATGCGAATGAAATCTTGCTTCTGAGGGCTTGAACATATTGCATGAAGGCGCGGCTCGTGAATTTGGTGCCATTGTCGATGATGATTTGGGCAGGGACCCCGAAGCGGGAAACCAATCCTTTTAATAACTTGACGTTGACTGAGCAGTCACCTTTCTCACGGGCTCCACTTCCGGCCACTTTGTAAACATGTCGATTGCAATGAACAAGAATTCAAAGTCCCCAGTGGCATGGGGGAAGGGGCCCAGGATGTCGAGCCCCTAGACCAGAAAGGGCCATGATTAGAGGGATTGTTTCAAGAGCTTGGGCAGCTGATGGATGTTCTTGGAATGGAACTGGTAGGCCTGGTGTGACGCCCCTGATTTGATCGTACACTAATCATGCACGCAAATGTGTACGACCAAGGTCAGGGACTCACTAGAAGATATCACAACACAACTCTAGACACAAATTAAAATAATACAAGCTTTATATTACAAGCCAGGGGCCTCGAGGGCTCGAATACACAAGAGTCAGCGGAAGCAATAATATCTTAGTACAGACATAAGTTAAACAAGTTGCCATAAGATGGCTAGCACAAAAGTAGCAACGATCGAAAAGGCAAGGCCTCCTGCCTGGGACCTCCTAACTACTCCTCAAAGCCGAACTCCACGTAGAAACATCCTCGGGATCATCTGGCTCCTGGACTCCACCATCTGGTTGCGTCATCCGAGAAGAAGGGACAAAAGGGGAAAAGGGGGAGAAAAGCAACCGTGAGTACTCATCCAAAGTACTCGCAAGCAAGGATCTACACTACATATGCAATGGTATCTATGTAAAGGGGTATTATCTATGGACTGAACTGCAGAATGCCAGAATAAGAGGGGGATAACTAATCCAATTGAAGACTACGCTTCTCGTAACCTCCATCTTGCAGCAGAAGATGAGGGTAGCTGGAAAGTAACAATTATCCTCACTTCTCGCATCCTCCGTCTTGCAGCAGTAGAAGGGAGTAGATGGTAAGTTCACCAAGTAACATCGTATAGCATAATCCTACCCGGCAATCCTCCCGCACATCACCCTGTGAGAGAGCAACCATCAAGTTATCTCTGGAACTTATCTGGGTGTGTTTTATTACGTATCCAGTTCTAGTTGTCATGAGGTCAGAGTACAACTCCGGGTCGTCCTTTTACCGAGGGACACGGCTATTCGAATAGATTAACTTCCACGTAGGGGTGAACCACATAACCCAGCACGCTCGATCCCATTTGGCCGGACACACTTTCCAGGGTCATGCCCGGCCTCGGAAGATCAACACGTCGCAGCCCTACCTAAGCACAACAGAGAGGTCAGCATGCTGGTCTAAACCCTAAGCGCACGGGGGTCTGGGCCCATCGCCTAATGCACACCTGCATGTTGCGAGGGCGGCCGGTAAGCAGACCTAGCCGCTCCCAATACCAGAGCCGCTTTCCAGTCCAATCCGGCGCGCGTCGCTAAGTCGCTGACGTCAAGAATGCTTCGGCTCATACCATGACGTTGAGTGCCCATATCTATTCCCACGTAGCTGGTTAGTGCGTATAGGCCAATGGCCAGACTCGGATCAAATACCAAGATCTCGTTAACGTGTTATTATGAAATAACCACGGACAACGACCAAGGCCAGGCCTACCTGTCTCCTAGGTGGTCGCAACCCGCCCTGTCGCTCCGCCACAAAGTAACCAGCAAGGGGCTGTCGGGAACCCAGGCCCACCACTACCTGTGTGGAACCACCAGCCCCTTTAGCCCCCATATCCGAATCATCATCACGAGTATGTAATAATATAGTATATACCCGTGATCACCTCCCGAGTGATCACGGCCCAGTAGTATAGCATGGCAGATGGACAATAATGTAGGGCCACTCATGGAGTACTAGCATCCTATACTAAGCATTAGGATAGCAGGTAAGGTATCAATAGTGGTAGCAACAATGACAGGCTATGCAACAGAATAGGAGCTATCGAATCATCAATAGTAGCAAACTAATGCAAGAGTAAGAGGGAAGGAGAATAGACGATATCTGGTGATCAAGGGGGGGGGGGGCTTGCCTGGTTGCTCTGGCAAGAAGGAGGAGTCGTCGTCGATGTAGTCGATCACGGGGTTATCGGCAGCGGTCTTGGGGTCTACCAGAAAGAAGTAACGGAGGGGGAACACAATAAATAACAGAGCAATCAAGGCATCACAAAGCATAACATGGCAATACACGGTGTTAGGGGTGACCCAACGCAGTACTAGGTGATACTGGCAAATGGGAAAAACATCCGGGAAAGTATTCCCGGTGTTTGCCATTTTTGATCAAACGAATCGGAGGGGGACGGTTGCATGTTCGCTATGCTAGGGACGTGTGGCGGACGAACATAATGCGTATTCAGATTCGTCTCATTTTTCTGATTATTTTTCATATATAAATTATTTTCATCAGAGTTACGGTTTATTTTCTATGAATTTACAAAGTTTAAATGATTTTTCTGAATTTACAGAATTCTTTTAATCCAAAAATAAAACAGCAAAAATACTTTTGTCACTTAGTGTTAGTCTAACTGTAGTGTATGACAATGTGGCCAATGGGGTTGGGTTGACCCAGTCAAATGTGGACTCAATATATAGACAGTGTAGGGAGCCACATGTCACTGACTTAGACTTTTGTTAAAATTTGTTTTTCTTTAAACTAACGGTAGGTCTACATGTCATCTACTATCTAATTATCTAGTACTATTACTAATTAGACTACTAACCGGCCGGCCACACGCGCGGCTGTGGCACAGCCCGCCTCACACACAAACCACACCACACACGGTACACACACACAAGCTCATGGCCATGGCCATAGAGCAGTAGCACCGGCAGCTAACAAGGCGGCTTAGCAGCAGTGTAAGAGCAGCAGTGAGAAGCAGTAGCAAGGAACAACAGCAACGGAGCAGAGCATCAAGCAGAGCAGAACACTAGCAGGCACGCAGAGCAGTGACATGTAATAGCAGCGGCAGCAGTGGGCGGCTTCAGCAAATAGCAGTAGCAAGTAGAGCTGCCGCGGCACAAGTAGCAGTAGTAGCAAGTATGTAGTAGTATCACACATCGGCAACAGTACAGAGCAGCAGCGGCACATAGCAGCACATCAGGCAGCTGCAAGCAGCAGCAGGCAAAGCAACACGCGGCTGCAGCGCTGCAGCTGTGACAGCACGCGAGCGAGGCAGGCCGCGCGGACTGGCGCTGGTAGGGGAGCCCAGGGCGCGCACAGGGCTCGAGCGCGGCCACGTTGACTATGTTCGGGGGCGCGTCTACCGCGATGGACTCGAAGGGGATCGAGGGAAATCGACGTGGTGCTCACCGAGAAGGACGTAGGCCAGCTCGAGAGGGGTTGGGGACGGCCCAGAGCAGCGGATTGACGGCAAGGTGCGGCGGCTGTGAAAAAAGAAGTCGACCGTTGCATCGTCTTGGGGCCTCCAGGTGCGAATGGAGTAGTTGACGAGGACGAGCACGACGCAATGGAGCTCCTGGACACACCGGCAAGACGAGAGGCGGTCGGTGGCCGCGGGATCGACACGGCGACGGCGACGACCGCGTCGGGTGCCTCTCCAGATCGGGGAGGAGAGCGAGGGGGAAGGGGGATAGTGCCTAGGGTTTGACCGGGGCCGAGGGAGATGCCCTTATCCCCTCCCAGGCGCCCCTGTAGAGCCACGCGTCGGCCTTCCGACCATGGCGCCGCCGGATGGCTGCCACGCACAGGTTGTGCCTCTTGTAGCGTGAAGTTAGGGATAAGCTAGGTGGGTTGGGCTGGCTAGCTCCTGTTCATGGTGGGCCAAAAGTCCACAACGCAATTTTAGATTTTTACATTCTGGTAAAAAGATAGTTACTGTTTTATATTTATCTCATTGTCCAAACGAATTTAGTTCTACATGAAACCACTCATATAATTCGAATACAATATTTTGGATGCTACACACAAGGTTTCATTTTTATTTGGAAATGTTTATATAATTATTTATTTTTAAAAGGGCATTTTATTTATTGTTGGAGCATTCATTAATTTTCTAGGGATTATTTGGTGAGTAAATTGATGTTGGTTTCAACATGACAAAGGATGAGGGGAATTTAAAGAATAATGCGAACATTTTATTTTTATCGCTTGTAGAAATAATAATTTAACTTTGATATTTTTATATATAGCCTTTTAGCTTAGCAAAACATGCTGACAAGGCAACATTAGCGGGGGGTTACCGTAGCTTAATTATCCGGGCGTTACAAATCTCCTCCACTACAAGAAATCTTGTCCCGAGATTTAA